>CM035444.1:6463805-7138805 GCA_020310875.1 Ceratopteris richardii
CAATGTCACATCAGTCCAAAATCCTTTTAGGGCAGAAACCCTAATTTTGGTACTTAGTCATTTTTGGCACAAAATTTGGGTAAAATTTTTATGAGCCTATCTTGTAAAGCTTGATGAGAGCTTTCTAATGGTATATGACATTCAGTCATCAGAGATCAGATTTGGGAGAAAACCCTAACCCTAATTATCTGCTGATTTAGGGTTTTTACCTCATTTGATAACTCTCAGCTTACAGGTCATAAAAATATCATCAAATCATTCATCAGGTGGTCAAAGGTCTGAAAAAGTTGATCCAAAGGTGTTCTTTAGCGATAGCTAAAAATATATTAAAATAAAGCAAAAACTTGCGATTCAAATTAAAAAAAAGCGATAAACTTTATTTCAGCAACGTAAATCAGATTTTTTCGCAAGACTTTTCGCATGAGGTCATTATGGCTATATAAGAGAGGCTCATGGTCACTTTTGGAGTATCCCAACGCCACACTTGCTGGTTTTTTAGGGTTGTGTTGAAGCACACACGGGGCAGCCATGTGTACATATGGGAAGCTATGAAGCAGCTTATGAAGATGATTAGGAGAAGCCTTGGAGTTCTTCTTGGAGAAGAGTATGCTCACACTCTTGCTTATGGAGAAGACTTACCTATGAGAAGCTTGGTGGTGTGGATCATCCATCTACATGATCCATTTGGAGATTGTCTTCTACATGAAAATTATGAAGTACTTCAAAGACATTGGATGTATCTTAACATAAGATTGCATCTTATGTTAACTATTTAGGTACATATTCTCTTTATGCACACAGGTACTACTTGGAGCTTATGGAGGCGTTGACATCCATATCTAGAGGAGTCCTATTCGGCATACATAAAGGAGAATCAGTACATGCATGCTACATGCATTCAGATGAGGTGTTAGAGAAGGTGTCTTCATATGAGTACGAGGATTTCTGTCAGCAACATGTTAGCATTCTATGCTAATTCTGTAAGTATGTGATCTTTCACACACAAATCTGATTTAGGGTCTTCTATAGCTTAAATTCAGATTAGGGTTTGTTGAATATTAGTTTCAAACTGATCTTTCCTCTTTCTGTCACTCATATTCACCCTTCTACAATCTATGAAGTCATACATCTCATACATATTCAGATTTCTGTCCCTACATTTGAATATTCTTGTAAATTCTGTACATATACTCTTCCGTCTATTTCTGTTCACATAGTGGTTGAGATTTTGACTCCCACATTGTAAATTGACATTTGTATATATGATAGTGTGAGTAAGCAGTGGCTTACATAACACTTTGAACATGTTGTCTAATCTCTCTCTATCTTTGTCTCATCATTGTATGATTAAGTGTTGTATGTTCATGTTTGTCAATTTTGGAAGATACTGGAATCTATGTTTTAGATCTTGGAAACCTGTGGGACGTGTGGAATTTAGTTATGGGCCTACCTAATTTCCAACATTTGGTATGAGAGCTCCCAGACTACGAACATATGGTTTCAGGGCATCTTCTAACATTTGACATATGACATACACACTTAATCTATATCAGTAGAGATTTGAGAATTAGACAATTCAGTTATACGTTTATTTATCAGTGTGGAGTATGAAGTTGATGATCTGTTAGTAGCCAAGTACTTTTGGAAGTATGAAGATACTTTACAAAAGTATTGAAGACCAAGCCTTGATGAAGAGAAGGCTACTTCAAATTCAAGGAAAAACAATGGTTTGGAGAAGATGAACCATATCAACATCAAATTACAAGTATTAGTTTCTAATATCAAATTGTCATTTGCAGGTCATATCTTAGAAGAGCAATTATGAAGAGATTTGAAGGATTCAAGAAGTGCTTTTAAACACTTTCATTACATTGAAAGTAAAAGCATTAGCTACATCAAAACAGGTATCTAGAGGTTGTTCTTGACAGATTTTGATAGAAAATCTCTTTCATTGCAAGAAAGCTCATCGAAGAAGAAAAATTTGGAGATTAGATCAGTTCTGTTTTCAACCAACACAAGGTTGGAAGTTTTTTATTTAGGTACAAAATCTAGGTATCTAAATTACCTAGAGAGGTAATTCAGCATTCAACCAACTCAAGGAAAAGGTTGATGAATTCAGACATATCGGTCACATTTGAAGCAGAGTTTTGATTCCTCATATGTTGAGATGGTAGAAGTATGTTTTATCTTCTATGTTCACTTCCATTTATATACTTTGTTTTGTCTCTTACTCTTAGCACTAGAGGAAGAGAAAAATTCATTTGAAGAAGTTAAGAGTGTTTGCTACTTCAAGATGAATAGAACAAAAGGTATGGAAGAGAAGTTTGAAGATGTTGACATCATCAGGTGGAAAAAGATGCAGAAGAAGAAGGTCTAACAATTCCAAAGGGAAAGTAAGACTTCTTTTTCTCTTATATTTTTCATATACTTTTCCTACTTTTATCCTTTACATCCAAAGACAAGTCTACGAGAACATCTTGTGTGAAGATAGTTTAAAGAAAAAAGAGTTTCTTGTTTTGCATTATACTTGGTCATGTTTTAGTAGGTTTTGACAAAGAATTGCATTGAGAAAAAGGAAAGCAGCAGATTTCTAAGACAACTTATATGTTTTGATTCATATATGTATGAGTTATGTATAAGTTGAAGATTTTGAGCAGGCAGCTTATATGTTCCCTCAAAGAATTCTTGGAGTGTCAAATCAGAGCTAATCGGTTTATGACAAGTTACATATAAGTATATTTCTTCTTTACCTAACTCTTGAGGTAAGAGAGTATTTGTAGCAGATGTTGGAGATGTTGGAGACTTGGAGTGAAGCAAAAACTTGCGATTCAAATTAAAAAAAAGCAATAAGTTTTATTTTAGCAACGTAAATCAGATTTTTTTGCAAGACTTTTTGCATGAGGTCGCATGTGGTCATTATGGCTATATAAGAGAGGCTCATGGTCACTTTTGGAGTATCCCAACACCACTTGCTGGTTTTTTAGGGTTGTGCTGAAGCACACATGGGGCAGCCATGTGTACATATGGACAGCTATGAAGCAGCTTATGAAGATGATTAGGAGAAGCCTTGGAGTTCTTCTTGGAGAAGAGTATGCTCACACTCTTGCTTATGGAGAAGACTTACCTATGAACAGCTTGGTGGTGTGGATCATCCATCTACATGATGTATTTGGAGATTGTCTTCTACATGAATATTATGGAGTACTTCAAAGACATTGGATGGAGCTTAACATAAGATTGCATCTTATGTTAACTATTTAGGTACATATTCTCTTTATGCACACAGGTACTACTTGGAGCTTGTGGAGGCTGTGACATCCGTATCTAGAGGAGTCCTATTCGGCATACATAAAGGAGAATCAGTACATGCATACTACATGCATTCAGATGAGGTGTTAGAGAAGGTGTCTTCATATGAGTATGAGGATTTCTGTCAGCATCATGTTAGCATTCTATGCTAATTCTGTAAGTATGTGATCTTTCACACACAAATCTGAGTTAGGGTCTTCTATAGTCTAAATTCAGATTAGGGTTTGCTGAATATTAGTTTCAAACTGATCTTTCCTCTTTTTGTCACTCATATTCACTCTTCTACAACCTATCAGGTCATACATCTCATACATATTCAGATTTCTGTCCCTACATCTGAATATTCTTGTAAATTCTGTACATACACTCTTCCATCTATTTCTGTTCACATAAGTGGTTGAGATTTTGACTTCCACATTGTAAATCGACATTTGTATATATGATAGTGTGAGTAAGCAGTGGCTTACGTAATACTTTGAACATGCTGTCTAATCTCTCTCTATCTTTGTCTCGTCATTGTATGATTAAGTGTTGTATGTTCATGTTTGTCAATTTTGGAAGATATTGGAATCTATGTTGTAGATCCTGGAAACCTGTGGGACCTGTGGAATTTAGTTATGGGCCTACCTAATTTCCAACACAAAGCTATACATAGATATCTAATTGCTGCTAGCCAATTTAAGGGTCTTCTGTGTTGCTATCAATTTGTATTTACATGTAATTTTAAAAAAAGGGGTATGTTGATCAACTATTTGTCATTGCTGTTGGACTTTGTTGTCTCTGACATTTACTTGCATGTATCAGGAAAGCTTGATAGAGGAGCTGTTTTGAAGGCCATATGTTCTGGGTTTCAAGAAACAACAGAGCCACCAGTTTGTTTGAGGCCTGGTTGTTTTTCAATAGCAATGACATTGTTCAATTGAAAGAAAGTGCGGTGTTTTCGGCATTTGGATTACTTACAGACTGTCAATGTGCTCTCTATTGTAATAGATATGGAAACCAACGAATGCTTAACAAACAATGGTGGTTGCTGGGAAGACAAGGAGCTCAATGCCACTGCTTGCAAGGTCTCCATTCTCTTTTCCTCGTTCATCTTCTTTTCCTAACTTTCTTCCCTGGCTTTCTGTTCTGCAGCTGGCTTCACCCCGTCTCCCGTTTTTTACTCTCCCCGCCTTTTACATTCCTCTCTCTACTCTGAGACAGGGACATTTTTTACTGCTTGGAAAGTCGTAACTATTTATTTAACATTGGCCCTTTGGATTCAAATTTTATTTATGCATGATTTAGGATACATTTTTGGGGTCGTAACGATGTATTTAACATTGGCATTTTGGATTCATATTTTACTTATGGCAATGATTTAGGATACGTTTCGGGGTAGAGTCTGTGAATGTCCCATGGTTCATGGTGTACAGTTTCAGGGAGATGGGTACAAGTCTTGCAGAGGTATTCTATCACATGTGAAAATAATTTCTTCTATTATCTGGCTTCTGAACCTAATGAATGAATCTCTCTTGCAGCCATGGGTTCTGGTTGGTGTCAGATACAGAATGGAGGATGTTGGCAAGGGAGTGCAGATGGTAAAACTTTCACTGCATGCTCTGTAAGTCTTCTGAATCCATTTATGTTGAACGGGACATCTATTTGTTCTTCTTTCATAGTCTACTGTCATGAAGTCTTTTCCTTAGGTTTGATGGACTCATGTGAAGTCTTTTCCTTAGGTTTGATGGACTCATGTGAAGTTTTTTCCTTAGGTTTGATGGACTCATGTTTGATTTTAATGAGTGTGCTTCAATGAACTATGTGTCAGGAATCTAAAAGTAAATGCGAATGTCCTCCAGGCTTTGAAGGTGATGGTGTTCATAGTTGTGAAGGTAATCAAAACATTTGTGTGTTTTGTAGCATTCATCCCGTGTTTAACATCAAGATCGTTTGGTAATATTGATGAGCATGTGATTGCAGATATTGATGAATGCAAGATGAAGAGCAAATGTCAATGCCCAGAATGTAGCTGCTCTAATACTTATGGTAGCTATGAATGTAAATGCCAAGGGGATCTCTTGTACATTCGGGAACATGATGTGTGCCTAAGTAAACATCTTGAACCATGTTGTACATATCCTGGTGATTACGTGCTCTTCTTTCAAAATTGAACATTTTTATGTGTTGGGTCCTTTACAGGCAAGAAATCAGAGCAGTCAAAAGCTGGATATGTCGCAGTAATGGTTATTCTTATTGGATTGTGTGCCGCTGGTATTGGGGCATATATTGTGTACAAGTACAGGCTAAGGGTGAGTGTACAGTTTGGTTGATGTCTAACCTTTCTACCCTTTTTGAATCTAACTTGATCTATATATGTGGACAGTCTTACATGGACTCAGAGGTTAGGGCTATTATGGCACAGTATATGCCTCTTGATAGTCAAGATGAGGTGCAGCGTCACACTGAAGAGGGCACGAGATGAGCTGAATGCCAGTTTGCGGGTTGCATTAGAGCTTAGCAGGCCTGGATTGACTGAGAGATGCAGATGAACCAAATGGGGCTTTGGGAATATGGAAGGGCAGACTGCCTGCAAAATGTGTTCTTCGAATCTCAATTTTTTTTTCCTCCTTGGCCTCGAAGGTTCGTGTCTCTGATGAGTGTCCATTAACATGTATATGCTGTGCAGATGAAAAGCATGTTTTAAAGTGCAAGCTAGCAAAAGCGAGCGGGCATGTTGTACTTTTATTTGTTTAAGAGAATTTACCAGCAAGAGACTTCTGTGACTATACTTTTTTCAAAACTTGTCTATGTATATGGGGTGATCTTGCTGCAAATTTCTAACTTTTCAGTATAATACAAGTCTTCTGTATTAGAATGTGAAGATGTGTTGGTGTGTCAAATTTTCATTCAGTTATTTCTGAACTTACACATTCATTCGCTATTAGAACAAGGTACATGGTGTACATCCTGATGCAAAGTTGAAGCGATGGTAAAGCTTATATTATGTGTTGCATAGGAGTTACAGGCTTACAGCTGTTGCCACAGAGAGATGGACTTACTGTTTTCTCATTTCAGAAATTTGATGTAGTGTGTTGATCTCCCTGGCTATTTGCTTTGGATGTTTAGAGTTAGTTTTCTGGGTCTGTTGGCAATATGGGCATGAAAATATATTCCTCATCTCATTGTTGGCTGTGTTAGATGCTGATATTTCATGTCCATTATTTAAATAGCACACATGGGACCCCCTGAATCCCACAAAGCAGGGGTTGAATGCCTGCCAACTACGAGGATACAGAGCCCAAAGGCAAGTTAAGGTAGCACATGGGAAGGGATAGCCCTAAGGCCATACGAGGTAACTTGTTTGCACTGCCAGAAGGCCATACAACTGGTTTCAACTCCTCGAAGGCCCGAAAATCCTCCCGAAGGGGCTGGTTTACAACCATCTCAACACGTGCTGAGGGGTGTCTTGCAGCCTGCTGGAGATAAACCCCCACGCCAGCCTAAGAGGTGAAACAACCAACCACTCAAGCCAGCCTGCATGGACTGCAAGTTTTGGCTGTGGAAGTCTGCTTGCAATGAGTGCAATGTTTTTTGGTATGGAACAGATTTGATGCTATCAGTACATCATGAACTTCACATTTACTTCTGAAGATGATGATCAAAGCTATGGGCCATCTTTTGTTAGGCAGTACACACTTTCAGGTGCTTTAGACATTCTATCATCCTATTTTCAAAGATGTTTTTCAAGCATATACTGTTGATAATTGAAAGTTGAGGACGGACATTAAAATGATGTCTATCACAGCCATGAGCCTTGTCAATGTTCTGGAGGCCTGTGGAATTGCATACCATGTTTTTGCTGGATGTTGTGTATTATAGTCAATCACTTGTCATGGCCTGTCATGTCTATGGCTTGACGTGAACCCTTTTGTGGAATAAGGGGGGATCTTGCGTCTGTGTGCATGCATGTGTGTGCATTCCAGTCTGAATTAAAAAAAATGGGTTTTATTTTTCGTTTCAAAGTTTCAAGTTTTCTCTACCTGTACTTAGTGCTAAATCTTTTTCATACCGTTCTCCACTTTTGCTTGGGATTGGAGCAAGAAAACCTTCCTACTGCAACTTTTGGCTGCTGTACCCACCATAAAAGAAAGGGAACATCTGTGGCCATTTTGAGTTCCATTCTCGTGGTGTCACTTCTCTTCCTACACCTTCCTTTTTTTTTTACCCCAGCATCTCTCTCTCTCTCTCTCTCTCTCTCTCTCTCTCTCTCTCTCTCTTTCTCTCTCTCTCTCTGTATGTGTATATATGCATGCATACATACGGACACTACACATGTGCAAAGCATAAACATGCACATATTATACAAATATTGGTATTGACACGTGTAATGTGCATGCGTGTTTGCCCGCATACATGCGTGCACACACACAGACACACACACACACACACACACACACACACACACACACACACACACACACACACACGCACACACACACACACACACACACACACACACACACACAGACACACACACACACACACACACACACACACACACACACACACACACACACACACACACACACACACACACACACGCACACAGACACAGACAGACAGACACAGACAGAAACACACACACACACACACACACACACACACACACACACACACACACACACACACACACACACACACACACACACACATTTCTATTTCAGTGAATCAGAAGTTAATTAGTTATTTCTAATATCTCAAGACATACGATTCCAAGAACTTTAGTAGGAAAAGTCGGCGAAAAAACTTGATGTGCATCACTACCAGTGTATGGGATAGTTGCTGCCATAAGGATTTTAGTATTCAAGCAAACATGAACTTAAGCAAGAAAATGTTGAAAACTTGTATTTAAATATGGTTCACAAGTTATTTTCCTGGACTTTGGACACATCCTACAAAGGACCTTGATATATGGGAATCTCTGGAGATTCCTGACCTGATCTCGTGTTAATCTGTATTGTTGATGACCTAAATGATTCTCAAGGTTTAATCACTATGAAGTTTGATGACATTCAATGTTCTGGTAGTTCGTTTGACAAGCTGCTTGGATATATACATGAACCTCTGCTTCTGTTAAATAGCTCCAGATGCAAGTCGAATTAGAACTTGACCATAAATTTCAGGCCTAAAACATTTACATAAAAAAAATATGATGTGCATAGATCGATAATGAACTGATGAGGAATGAATGAACGAATCCATATACTGATGGATAGATGGATGGAAGGATGCATTCACGGTGGATGGCTGAATGGATGGATGGCTGTGGATGCACACCTGATTGGCTGGTTGGATGGATTGATACATCAATGTATATATGGATCATATAAGATAGAGAGAGATAAATAGATGGATGGATTAGATAGATTGGATAGATAGGTAGGTAGTTACATAGATAAGTAGATAGACAGGTAGGTAGGTAGATACATACATAGACGTGGATAAGGATAAACAGATCCATATATAGGAAGATATATACATGTATATATTAATAACGAGATAGATCTATAGGTAAATAGATAGAAGCATCAATAGATAGATATATCAACAAATTGATAGATCGATCAATAGATAGATAGATAGATAGAAACATTGATGGATTGATGTATAGATGGATAGATAGATGGATGGATGGATGGATGGATAGATAGATAGATAAATCAATAGATAGATAGATAGATAGATAGATATGTAGATAGATATATAGATAGATTAATAGATAGAAAGTTTGATGGATTGATGTATAGATTGATGGATGGATGGATGGATGGATGGATAGATGGATGGATGAATAGATAGAGAGAGAGTTATGTTGATAGATAGTTATGGATACATACATACATACATACATACATACCCTTAAAATCCTCCTACTTGACACTTCCCCACCATGCTGCTCGTCAACTATCTCTTACATGAACATATGCTTATATGTACACATACATTTATACAGGAATACATACATACTTATTCTCGATCATTTCTATAGTGACACCTAGACCATGACTACCCGTAACTATGTTAATGACATAATCAATAACTTACTTTCACGCACATACATATTTCACACATTTGTACTTATTTGAGTACATTCATAAATTCATTCATAGATTCATTCTGGGTGCCTGGAATCATGTGTATACTTCGTAGTTGCACATAAACAATCATATGACCACTAATCCCAATCGGATCCGATATTGTTCTTCCAAAAAAATAGTGCTCTTATCACTTCAAGTTAATTAAAGAATTCACATGACAGTATTTATGTGTGTCTCATCATTCATGAAACCATGTTTTTAGCTATGTACATTGAAAAGCACGGTTCATCTCATATACTCTGTGACAGGTCATTAACCCTCACAAACAGTCCAACTTCTTTACATTCATGACAAAAGGCTTAGTCTATGTGGCATAAAAATTATTGTTAGATAGCACGTATCTCATTTAATTTGAGTATTGCCACAAAAGTACCCAATGCTTTTATACACTAACTTTTGTGCCTTCCATTGTTGCGGCTTTTTCTCACTAACACATATTATAGTTTGCTCAATCTATTAGTGGTTGGGACTTGATAGTGCTACTGATGGACTAAATCCTTGCATACATCACAAATATTTTCTTTGATGCTTCCTTGGGTTAGCACTACCTAGAGATTGGGTTTCTTTACTATCACACGTTGAAGCTTCTACAATTCCAACCAGATTCATGCATTACATGGATTTTAAGACCCCCTTTGTAAGAGAATGTTGTGCTTGTGCGAATGATTTCCTTCATGAAAGCTTAATCTACTAGGGTATATTGGTATCATGCTTCCCATCCATAACCCTCTATACAATGTTCTATCTCCAGTATTCCCCCTACTTGAACCTCCAACAGTTGTGACGTGCAGGGAAATAAAGTAGAAGAATAAGGTTTGGCAACTATGGATGGACACTACATCACCATCTATTCACAACTAAGTGCATGGGTTTTAGATTTGGCGACATTGTTCACTATCAAATCTATACTGATTTTGTTTGAAGGAATGACCACTAAGTGCAATGACTATATCAAGGCTATTCTAGGAGCCAATTCTTATCCTAGAACTTTTCTATGGGTCGAAGAGTGCAACATTGATCTTCTTTATCATTTTGGCGGCAAAACAACACTCTGTTGCAACGTATCTATTGTATTTGCTTCCTACATAGGTAACATGTTTAAATATAAAGGCCTTTATATGATGGGTTGGATTGATTTATTTGAACTTGTTAGCATTATCATTCCATGACATGTTATAAATTGGATGTGATGTTTAGTGCCCAACTGTTTTTGAATGGTATGCTTAACAGTAATCAAGGGATTTTACTTGTGAGTACTTGACATGCAGTCTACATTAAGACTCGAAAAAACTCATAATCTTGATGAACCTATACCCACCAAATAATTTAAGAATCATATATTGATGCAATGGTGTATTGACAACTGTTGCATATCTCCATATATTGAGTAAACAGCTCATAATGTGTCCATACCTGTTCGGTACTTGACTATCCTTATTATTGGTAATGTTGATTAAAAAAACCTTGACCTACAAAGTATAACGTTTATAAACTTTGAAAAGACCATTGCTCCATTAACAAATCTTTCTTTATTCACATAATACATGGTTTATGATTGTTCACATGTCAGAACCGATGGATTGTTTAATCGTCTTTTCATAAATGAAAATTATTTTTATAAGTGAATGTGGCAAGGAAATAGGACATGCTTACACTACTTATAAGTTTGAGATATGGTACCAAAATCAGTTTTGATTGTAAATATAAGGTCTAAGTATGGATGAAGAAATGATAGATGCACACTACGAAAGATTATCTAGTAATAAAAGTTTTTCCTGATTTACTCTAATTTGCTCTTTTATTATACTTGGAACTATCGATCAATTTTTAAAGAAAACTATATGCATGCAAGTTATTATTACAAGATGAGGGGTACTCTTTTCTTGGTATTTTTGTTTGCTATAGGTTTTGTTTTTTTATTAATTCACGGTTTAATAAATTGTTTAATGGATGGCTGTTGCAATAAAAACTTGGAAACGTTCAACTGGTTGTAATATATAAATGCATTGTTTTTGTTGTAGGGAGGAACAAGAAGATCAGGGACAAAAATATTGAACTTGAAAGGCCAACATGATGAATCCGTTCATAAATGATTGTAGTCTCTTTTAGTGTGTTGAGAATTTCAAACCCCTCCAGAAAGGCCATTATTGGCACGTGGCTTTGAGAAAAAAATATCGATTCAAATTTTATATGTATTCAAGAGGTCAAAATTGATGGCGATCTATTGAAGAGATTGTAGAGTATTTCCAAACATGATGGAGGTTTAAGGACCTCAATGAGTTTTCTTGGTTGAATCTCCAGTCTACTATTGATCCGCATAAGGCTCGTCTTGATAGAAACTATGTTTCTTAGAATATCATTGGTGACTTGAGGCTCCCCTCCCTCTCCCAAGATATGAAGATTATTGTGTCGGATTACTTTCCACTCATTTTGACATATAAACCCTTCACTAAGAATAGGAAAGCTCAATCATTTCATGCAGATCCTATCCTACAGTGTCATCCTTGCCTTGTTTAACAAGATCTCTCTCTTGCTTGGAGACAAACCTTCAAGAAATGATCTTATCCTTTGAAGAGTTGGATTAAAGCCATCAACCAAACCCATGTTATCCAATGCGGAGCCTAGAAGGAGATCAAAAAGAGGATTAGAAGGGAGAATCCCTACATGAGACTTCCTCGCCTTTGGCTTCGGACCGCTTCAGCTTGCTCCACGCTAGTCTATAGACGCATGAGTTTGGCATTATGATTAGTAGGGACGTGCATAGGTTGGGTGAATTCATTTGAAAGTTGAGCATTGGTTTCTTGAAGGGCTTCGATGGTTTGATGGAGGAGTTCCCTCTCCTGTTGCGATTGTTGGAGTTGGAATTGTACTTCGTGCAACATTTCCTATTGCACCATAGTTTGTCATTCCAAATCTCCAGCTGACTTAAGGTGTCTTTTATTGGCCTCACACAAAGTGGTGGCTTGCTTGACATGGACTTGGTGACAGGAGGGATGGGGACGGAACCAATGGTGGCCACGTTGTCGGCGGTTTGCTTAGCTTTGTAGGAACTTGAATTGTGGACTTGGCGAGGTCTTTTAGCATGGCGAGAAATAAGCCCGATGCTTTCGTTGTTGTCAATGGTGGGAGAAGCTAGGGGTCGGAGGGTGCAGGGAATTAGCAAAATGCATTTCTGGATGGGGAATTCGCCGAGGTAAAGGACGAAAAAGATGTAAGGGATACGGGAATAGGTGGAACCAAACTACTATAACTGCCTAACTGTTTGTTGAAATTCACGGTGAATGCGGTGAAAAAGCACATCGGCCCAATTCATCGGGAGCTGAGTAGAAACTAAAACTAGGGAGAAAAATTGGAAGGAGATGCGATATGCATGATGCTACAGGTTTTGCGTGACCACCATAAATTTCAAGACGGACCTCTCACGCTCCAGGTGGTAGTTGATGGCATACTCGTTGGAGCTATGGTGAGGGTGGTAGTTGATGGCATACTCGTTGGAGCTATGGTGAGGGAAAGGCTGCTTCATTGCCAAGAAAGAGAGTGGTTCGATGGTTGTGACACCTTCTGTGGGGAGGTGGAACCTTTGCACGACTTTAGTGATTGTGGTATGGAATTCTACACTATTGAGAGGGATGATCCATACATCAGCAAAAGATGACTTGGCAGCGATGGAGCAGGTGATACTTTGTGAGATAGGGTGCTCAACTACACCATCCCATTGGACGAGGGCAAAGTTGGCTAAGTGGTGGCCACTCAGATATTGCGATATCGGCTCCATGAAAACTACAGGAGACTGGCTCAATTAGTGTTAAAGCTTCCATGGTAGCAGCGTATGACAGAGAGCAATAACTAAAGAATGCAAAGGTGGAGGAACATGAAAGGGCGCAATAAGCAAAAACCACTATTAGAGGGCAGGGATGCGGTATATAACTACAAAAGTAGAATGATGGCATTGAGGGGAGAGGACAAGAATAATGTGCGTGAGCTGAGAGATGGATGATTAATCATTACGCAAAAACATGCAGTTGTGGGCGACGGATTATAAATTTGCACACATGGCAAGTGACTGGAAAGGGTGAAAATTCGACCCATGGATCAGATTTTTAATTGGTTCTCTGGCAAGAGTTTGCAATTGGGAAGTTGCTCGATTGAGTTTGGCCGAAATTTGGTAAGGACCAAACCACCGAACTTTGAATTTTCTTGTAGCATGATCTGATTTCAAATTACAAAAGAGTACTAGCTGGTCTTCAGCGGATCCGATTTCGAATGATAAAAGAGTACCAACTGGCCTTCAATTAATACTGATGTTTTGAGAAAACAATCATGGCTATGGGCTTGACGAATTTGGAGTTCCTACATTAATAAGAAACTTTCAAAAAATTGTTCATCCAACGTATGAAGCTCATTTAGTCAGGTATACAAGGAAAACTCTAAAGGAAGCTTGTGTTCTATAAAAACTTGTAAACTGGGAACAACAATTTCCAATAAGGCAATGGCTTCCAAACCATATGCGAGTTTGAAGGGTGTACATCTCGTGGTGACTTTATAAGTGGTACGATATGCCCATAACACAGTAGGGATCAACTGATCCTAGTGCTCTGGTCAATCTGCAATCAACTTTTTCAACATAGAAGGGTTTTCTTAGTACTTTCTGCCAGACCATTGGCACGAGGGTAATGTGAAGTATTGAACTAATGGATAATTTGTAAAGACTAAGTGAGGCCATTGATCGGGTCATTTGCAAAATGGGTGCCATGGTCAGAGAGAATTTCTAAAGGGAGACCAAAATGAGGAAAAACATCATGGGTTAAGCAGCGAGCAACAACCAAATGCGGTAGCCAATTTAATAGCCCAAGATTTCACCCATTAGATGGAATAGTTAGTATAGGTTAGAATATAATGATTATTAGTACGAATTGCAGGGGGCTTAATAGGGCCAATAAAATCTAATCCCCACTTCTGAAAGGGCTCCAAAGATATAATGGGTTGGAGGGGGAAATTAGAGTGTGGTAGAGGCTCACCCATTACTTCACAAGGGTTACATGCCCAAACATAGTGATGGGTGTCCTTGTGCACAATAGGCATCACAATCCACTTTGCAACAACTTTTTGTAGGTTAAATATTCTAAAAAATATCAAGCAGTTCAAATCCGAATGAGCCAAGAATAATATGGAAGGAACCTTATGAGTTGGCACACACTGAAGCCATGCTCCCAACGGGTTGAAGAAGTATAATTGAACAACAATGATACGAAATGTTTCAGTATACATGGCTAGTTTTTGGCGAGCCACGCTAGGGAGCATTGGGTGGGGCGGCAACCCATGATCGAAAAAATTAGTAAACTGTCATAATAGAAGCCTACCAAATCCCAAGTGAACAAAGAAGTACTAGGTTGAGAAACATAAATAGAAGGAGAGGAGTCGTTCCACTTTGGTAGGAGCTTCACTCGAATCCAATCGAGAAAGAAAATCAGCCAGTGCATGGGAGGACTCTAGGTGATGGATGACATCATATTCAAGTTCCTGAAGTAGAAGGACCCAATGATCCAATCGACCTCCTAAATTCTGCTGGTGCAAGAGGTAAGTTAGAGCTGAGTGGTCAATATGGAAGGTAAATTTTTGGACTAAGAGGTAGTGGCAAAATTTCTTACTGAAATAAATTAGACCTAAACATTCATGTTTGATTATTGAATAATTATGCTTGGCAAGGGCCAATCATCGATTAGCATAATACATGGGGCAATACCATTTATTCATCAGCTACATCAAAATGCTACCAATTGCTATATCAGATGTGTCCAGAAAAACATAGAAAGGGAGTTCCCACTTTGGTGCTTGGATCAATAGATGCTTCAGTTAGGGAAAACTCATTTGACATTCCTTTTTCCATTGAAATTCACGAGGAGACACCATTGTTAAACAAGTAAGGGGGATAGTGAGGTGTGCGAGCTAGCAAAGGTGATGACTGTGCCATCGAATTTGGTTGAGAAAGCGGAGGAACTCTTTTGGTGATTTTGGTGGTGGAGCAGTTAGGATGGCCTGAACCTTGTTGGGATCAACTTGGATGCCTTGATGAGAAATAATGTGTCCCAAAAACTTACCATTGGACACCGTAAATATAGATTTAGCTAGATTAAGGCAAAATCAATATTCTCTGAACTTAAGGAAACAAAGCCGTAAATGCTACTAGTGATCAACTTTGGCACTCGATACCAAAAAATCATAGAGAAACACCCACATAAAACTAGTCAGATAAGGGGATAAAATATTCTGCATACACCTTTGGAAGGTACTAGGGGCATTTCTCAGCCAAACCACATGATCGTACAGGCGTAAACCCCAATTTGTAATGAAGGTCGTCTTAGGTACATTCTGCTCTACCATACAAACCTGATTATATCCACTGTAGCCATCTAGAAAAGAGTAAATCTCATGACCAACTACTTCATCTAACATGCTATCCAAAAAGAACAACGAAAAAGGATCTATGATAGCAACATAATTTAACTTTCGGTTGTTAACACAAATTCTCAATTGCTTGTTTTTCTTAGGAACAATCAAAATAGGAGAAATCTACTCAGCATGCTCAATAGGAATGCTGAACCCAACACATAATAAGCAGTCAATCTCTTCCTTAACTTTGCTTAGCATAGTTAGGCTTCATACAATAACTCTGCTGCTTCATTGTATAAGCATCCAATTTGTGTAATACACAATGCTGATAAATACATGGATCGAGTCCCTTCATTTCCTTATAGTACCATGCAAAGATATCAATAAACGCAGTCAAGAGGGTCAGTAAATCTTGGCAAAATGACTCTTCTAGAGTAACATTAATTTTAATAGGCTAGGGGTTAACATCATTGCCTAAATACAAGTTAGTAGTTGGTCCTAAGGTACATAAGATTTCTGGACTAGGTGATCCTCAACTCCTTTGAACAATTTGACGGGTAGATCAGACAACTCCACTACACAATCAAGAAAATCTTCTACTTCTACAACATTAGAGTGAACAGAACATGTTGTCAGAGACGATTGATATAACACATCTTGTAAATCCACAGTGCCCAAAACAATAAATCTTGGTTGGCCATTAGGAAGTCAATTTCTTCATCATCTGACATGACATCAAGCATATTTACAGGCTCCACCACATAGGGCAAGCATGAATTTCACAAGGCGTAAACTTGTCTAAGGGTGTGATGTACTTTTGGTGGTTGGATTTAAATGGGATAACCAATCTTATAGAACCTTAGATTGCTTCAGTCATGGTTTACCAAAAAAGAGATTATAGTTGAGCCTTGATTCAGGTAAGTTAAGAACAACAAAGGTAATATGGAATACTGCACCCTGAAGTGTAATGGGAATATTATAGACTAACCCCATTGTATGCACTGTAGAATGATCCACCATCCTTACAAAGAATTTAACAGGTTCAATATTATTCCATCCTAATTTCTTAAATAATGCCATGGTTGCTATATTAACTCCTAACCACCATCAATTAAGACCTTAGAATTATGTTAATTCTTATACCATACAATGATGAGGGGGACCACATGGTCAATTGTTGTATTTGGTTCTAGATGGATAACCATCGTAGAAGGTGCCGAAACATGTTCAACTCCTACATGTTGCTCATTCACAGGCTTAGGTGAGGGGAAAATTGGGGATTTTTCCTCAGCCCACTTGGTGGCTTTTAAAGTCTGGTTCGAACACCTCTAAATTTGGTCACATAACTTGTCTAGATCGTATTTGTACAGTGGTAGTTTGTGCTTCAGTTGGTGTTATGATCACCATATTTGTCATCCGACTTTGCATTTCCTTCTTCTGCTTATCGTAATCCTATGCATCTTTGTAGTTTCTTCATATGTGTCCTAGTGCACCATAAAAATAACAACACATTTGCATTCCTCAATTATTAGATTTTAGAAGACCTTGATTTTAGAGCGATAATTTGTAGTTCCCTTTCTTTTGTGATCAAAAGGGAGGATATGTTGGATACGAAGAATTATGTAAATGGGGTGGAACATAATAAGTGGAAGGTTCTCCAGGTTTGTGTACTATCGCATTGATTTCCAATCGATTTTGTGTTTCACCATTATAAGGACAACTTTTAGTGAAATGATCGGTATTGTGATAGATTGCATAATATATTTGATTTAAGGCACAATTGGCTGCAAGATGTCCCAAATTTTTACATTTGGTACCGAATACTTACTTCAAAAGATTATTGTTGATAGCCTTTGAAATTTTCAAAGAGGACCAGCCCAAATATTTTGTGAAATCTTCCACTTTACGTTGTAATTGTAGAGCCATATCAATCACCTCATCCAATTGCATCGTTCCTACACACAAAAATAATCATAATTTTCCTTAATTGTGGATTCAATCCATTGATGAACCAATGTGTAGTTACATCCATTGGTAATGCATTATCTAATAGAATCCATCAAAGGTTTGTATAAAAAGTGGTCGCATAATCTTGTAGCATCTAATGAGGTTTCCATTTTATTATTTTGTAACAAATCAAAGAGAGAGCATCTTCTTCAAGCAAAAATGTTGCAAGAACACTTCTTTAATTTTTATATACATTTGAAAGTGGTCTAGCTTGATCTCTGTTAGCCATCTGATCGATTCATTTACAAGGGTTTCTTGAAACACCATGGCTTTATACTGTTCAACACTAGATAAATTATGGAAATTTTCTAAAACACCTTAATTAATTTCGAATGCCCTAACATGAGCATTTAGGTCATCACTCGAAAATCCACCAAAGTTTTGGGACTTACCTTTGTAAAGTTAAATTTTTGCTTGGCATCGATGTAAGACTAAATTGTTCCACAACATCTACCACTTCTTGGAGTCAAAACTTGTTGCAAAAGTTGTCTACAATTGAGAGAATTGAGTAAAGTTATGCTCAAATCATGTGGGATTTGTAAAGGTGGTGCTGAATGCCATTGATTAAAATCTTCTAAGTTTGGTTTGTTGATCGGTTTCCTAAAAGTCCAAAAATTATGGAGAAATCCACTATCTCATGCTATGAGTGTTTGCAGATTAGTGTCTTAATTAGTTTCTAGCAGAATGTTTTTTGTAGAGGGTACGGTGATTATAAACTGGTCGGTAGATGAAACAAGTTGGGTTTGTTCACTCATCATGCAAGAGGTATGAACAGATGCTTCTGGAATAATTTTTGGTTCAACGGTTGCTAAATTTTTATGAGTCATAATAATGCAAGGAGATATGGGAATTCGTTTTGGCTTTGCGACAATCTTTGGTGTAGAATCTGTTGGAGTTTGAGGTCTACGAAAGCATGCAAATAGCATAAGGAAGAAGAAGAGCTTGGATCACAACATGCAATACTGAATGTATTACCGAGAGAATGTACAAAGATAAGTAGCCCATTAGGGTAATAGGCGTATATACAAGCCGGGGGGAAAACCCTCCTAAAGAGGGAAAAAAGTGCCCCGACGGTCCTAGAGTGTTCACACACATCACTACCTAAATATATCAACAAATCCCCCCTGGGAGTGATGTGGTGAACAAGGATCTGGCACTCATGTATAAGGAAGTGCCAAGCTATGTGGAATCAATCCACAAAAGGAAGTAAGACTAAAGCTTTGCGGAAAGCTTCAAACTTCTCCCTAGGCAGAGCCTTTGTGAAAAGGTATGCAATGTTCTCCTCTTGATTAGTTTCTAGAGGAATGTTTTTGTATAGGGTATGGTGATTATAAACTGGTCGATAGATGAAAGAAGTTGGGTTTGTTCACTCATCATGCAAGAGGTATGACCGGATGCTTCTGGAATAATTTTCGATTCAATGGTTGCTAAATTTTTATGAGTCACAATAATGCTAGGAGATACTAGAATTCCTTTTGGCTCTGCTACAATATTTGATGTAGAATCTGTTGGAGTTTGAGGTTTGCAAAAGCACGCAAACAGCACAAGGAAGAAGAAGAAGGTTGGAGGGCAACACACAATATTGAATGTATTACCAAGAGAATGTACAAAGAAAGTAGCCCATTAGGGTAATAGGCATATATACAAGCCTAGGGAAAAAAACCTCCCAACGAGGGAAAAAAGTGCCCGGAGGTCCTAGAGTGTTCACACACATCACTACCTAAATATATCAACATATCAACCCGAGGAGTGATGCAGTGAATGAGGATCTGGCACTCATGTATAAGGAAGTGCCAAGCTATGTGGAATCAATACACGAATGGAAGTAAGCCCAAAGCTTTGCAGAAAGCTTCAAAGTTCTCCCAAGGTAGAGCCTTTGTGAAAAGTTCTACAATGTTCTCTTGTGTGAGCACATATGCCAAACTGATCTCTCCAGCAAAGAACCTCTCCCTGACATAATGATAGTGCACCTTAATGTGCTTAGTGGGAGCATCGAAAAGAGGGTTCCTTGCAACTATCGATGCACTCTAACTATCAGTGAAAATGGTAGTGGCAGAAGACTGACCAACACCCAATGCCATAAGGCATTTGTGCCACACACACTCTACAGTCGTTGTGAAATCTGCCCTATAAGCAGCCTCAAAACTAGAAGTGGCCACAGTAGGCTACTTCTTGCTCAACCAAGATATGCATGAGCTACCAAGCATGAAGCAAAAACCAATGGTGGACACATGAATTTTATAGTAGCGAGCCCAGCCAGAGTAAGAAAAAGCATGCAAATCTGGCTGTAGTGATCCCCCCCTGGGCTAAAACAATCCAAGTAGCATGGTACCACTCAAGTAGCGAAAGATGCGCTTAACCGTGCACCAATGCTTGACACCTAGGAAATGCATAAACTTGCTCATCTGTGAGACAACAAACTAAATATCTGATCGAGTAATGCATAATAAATCAAGCATACCAATAGCCTACTGATAGAGAACAACATCAAATGCATCTCCAACATCATGAAGACTCAATCATAAACCTGTCTCCATAGGAGTGGCAATCGGTTTATACAAGGCCAAAATGCTCCAATAATGTGTCAATATATTTTGTTTGACACAAAGCTATTCTGCCATGAACTTGCATAAACTAAATGCCCAAATAATGATGCAAGTGCCCCAAGTTTGACATCTCAAATGAGGCATGCAAATCAGCCTTAAAATGAGCAATGTGCTTCTCAATAGGACTAGTGAGAAGCATGCCATCAACATAGACAACAATGAACAGAAGCACATCATTTGCACATTTAACATATAAGGTGCTCTCAGTTGGATTGTTCTCAAAACCATGTGCAATTATGTGTACCTAAGAACCAACTTAGGGACTTGTGGAGAAAGAGACTATTCCTCAATCCCCTTCAAGTGCATATAGTGGGGATTCACGCTTTAATTATCAATCCGAGGAGTATCAAAACCTAGCCAAGTGTATGAAGACATGCATTCAAATGATGGCCAATGCAAATGAACTCTCAAGAGTGCAAATAAGTCTAAATCTATTCCAAACAAGCTTTATAGGTTAGCTATGGTGTCACGATACTTGGAGTAGTAGTCAACAGTAAATCAAGCTTTTCTTTCAGCTCCAAACTCCAAACATAGAAAATACAGATTCATTTCGAAGCTCTCGAGAAGACACATCCAATGGTGGTCTTTTCACTCGATTCTGACACTCCTGCTTCAAGTTATGAGCAAAACATTGAGTTGCAGGAATGACCTTCCTACACTTCAGCACTTCCTACACTTCACACACACCACACCAACAACAAGCAAGCACTTTCAAGGATAGACAACACTTCCAATCACTCTTTCCAAGCATCACACATGCATACAAGCTCACAAAGAAGAAGATACAAAGAGGAGAAAACACAAATTCGAAATTCTGTGCTCTTGATCCTCACAATGGCAAAAAGTCTCTATAAAGAGTCACAAATTGACTTATATACATGTGCCCTAAAAATGGTCCTTTCACACAAGAGACCGGCACTTTATTAACTGAAAGGCTAATTTCCTACTAATTTACAAAGGTAAGCTACAATTCTCTATGGGTATGCATCTAGAGGACTCCTCTAATGCATTTACATCAGAAAATATATTACAAAATGGTTATGATAGAAGAATAATGTGTCCAAATCGAAAAAATTTTGGGGCCCCTCTGTTTCTCTACCTCTTTGCTCTTCTTATCTCTACAACACTCTCCCCCTCTTTGTCTCTGTCGTCCCTTGACAGGCTTTACTTCTTGTCTGTCGCTTGTTTCCCGCATGCATCTCTTGGTCAGTTTTGCCTACTTGTCAGACTGGCATTATGTTTTAATGGCCCTGTTCTTGATTCTTCTTTTACATCCTCTAGGCCTGATGCATTCGTTTTGCCTGTTCGTTTCTTTTCATCGCTTGCAACCCGTGGAGATGGACTACCTGAGATTTGTAGTCTAGCTCACCAATAACCTCTTTAAATCTGGGTTGCTGTGTTAAGCCGGGCTGCCACGCATGCAACCAGTGGAAGGTATGAAAGTGTGGATCTTCAACCTTCGATCTGGACCTTCCGAAGATCAAGAGCTTGAAGCACCTTCTTGGGGCTCTGGATCCACCGGATATCTTCTTGCACTTCTTCATGGATACTTGTTGGCCTTGATCCGTCCTTGTCGCTTGCGTGCTTTCCCCTGATGTATGCCCCTGCGGGGCTCTGTGCAGAGATGGGAGTTGTGTGCCCCTGTGGGGCCTCCTGCAGAGATGTGTCTTTAGATATAATACGTTTAGTGAAGCTTCTTTCTTTGTCTTCTTCTTTTCTTCTTTTTGCTAGACTCTCCCTCAATACTACCCCCCTCCTGAACTCTCTCATCCCCGACAGGCTTTGGGATGCGACGGGAGTATGTCCTGTATACCTTTTGCTCTGTATCATTAAGCAGATTAGCTTCACGTATCATGAGTTGTTTCCATTGTTCTGCTTTTACACCGTCATGTGGTGGCTGTCTGTGATTTGCAAAGAAGCTCAATTCATATGCTACCATTCTAACATTCAAATTCGTTGACATTTTCAAGAAAATTTTGGAATCAATTTCAAAAAATCCTGTAAAAAAGGCTTCCTCGAAGGTTTGCATATACAAGATTGGTAAAAACATGAGCCTTGAATAATATGCCATGATTGTAGGTCAGCTGGGCATAACGGATAGATAAAAAATAAGGATTTCCATGCCTGGTTAATGCCAATGAAATTAAAAAATGTATATGTGGCATGTTTGAACACTTTTAAAACTGTAAGTATCATGCTGAGGATTTTATTAGCCATCTTGATAGTTAAATCAGGTACTGTCGCATATCGATGTAGCCAAAATTCAATGGTTTTCACCATATAATCCTCAGTCGGTAAGTAATTGTGAGGTGGACTTGGAAGTAGCGGGTAATTCAGCCACTATTTATTGATCACACCACTCTTTTGCATATCCAAAAATTCACGTGCTTCTCTGCGACGGGGTGTCGGGCAAAATTAAGGATTTACCTGTGATAAATATGGTGCTGCTTGCTAGTGCACCCGCAAAGTAGGATTTTTCTCCAAAAATTTTCTCCGCCATGCAGGTTGTGCAGCTTCAAATTCTTCTTGAGTGTAATTGAATGTATTGTCTTTGAAGTACAACTGCTCATGTGGATCCTTTTGTGTGATCTTCTTTATATATTGTCGTGTTTTCTCTTTCAATCGTCCATATGGAATATTGAAAGGCTTCATTATTGTATCCAAATCTTTTCCTTTTATTTTGGCTTCTTTAATGACTTTGACAACTTCATTTTCAAAATTTTTTGTCAATCGGGACATCAATAGTGCCCGTTCCTTCTGACTTATTTCTGCAGTATATGGCATTGGATGATCATCACAAGGTTCCGCCATCTGCTCTTTTATTGGAGAATGATAGATCGGGAGAGATAGAGGACATACCTCTACCTCGTCAGTAGGATTCTCTGGTTGTGGCTCTACTGGTGTCCCGATGTTTGCTTTTTGTTCTGTTTGAGCTTCTAGTTGTGCAAGACGTTCAATCTTTTCTTTAACTTCATGAAGGGCTGTCTGTAGTGCGTCTTTGGCCGCGAGAATCTCATTACCGATCTCTGCTACTTGATCCACATTTTCACTGTAGCTTTCTACGAGTTTTGCCTGGGCATTTTGTAGTTGTTTTTTGAGTTCATTGGTTTTGTTGATATACCTGCGTTCCCATTCTTCTCTGAGAGTCTGCTCTTGTCTCAGCAAATCATCATATTTTGCTATTTGATCATTCAATTCTTTTTGGTCCATTGCTGTTGTGTCTTGATTTTCCATTGGTTGGTCATACAACAATGCCTTCATTAATTCTTTATTCCTGTTGCGTAAGTTATCATTTTCCTCCATATATGCTTTTAGCTGTGTTTCTAGCAGATTGTTTCTAGCCTTTATTCTCTCTTTGTCAGCTTCACTTATTTC
Source organism: Ceratopteris richardii (assembly GCA_020310875.1). Taxonomy (NCBI): domain Eukaryota; kingdom Viridiplantae; phylum Streptophyta; class Polypodiopsida; order Polypodiales; family Pteridaceae; genus Ceratopteris; species Ceratopteris richardii. Next base: position 6,487,633 of record CM035444.1, read on the forward strand.
ATGTTGTCTTTGTATCAGTTGTTCCTGAAGCTTGTGATTGTGCTCCATTAAGGTAGTGCATTGTCCTTTGATTTTGGCTATTTCCGTTTCTTTAGCTGAAACCACCTGTTGAACTTGTATTAGTTGCACCGACAGTTGTTCGCTCATTACTTGAAACTGATTCTTTTCTCTCATGGCTTTGTCGTAATCTGCGTCGGTTTCCATCATTTTCTTCCGTGTGTCCATGGCCGTTTGTATCATTTGCTTGACTACGGGTTTTAGTTAAGTAACATCTACATTTAACCATGTGGTCGAGATGCTAGGTTCTTCACCTGTGGTAACATCTTTCCCTTGTGCCACATGTAGCGTAGTGTCATGGGGCTGCCGAATATGAAGTTGTATCCTTGGCTTAGCCTCCCTGTATTCAGACTTGCCTTGTGGTGTATCATCATGGACTTTAATTACAATTTGCTCCATATTTTGTTGTAAACACTCTTCTTTTTCTATGTGTGTTTGTATTTCCTCTTTTACGGGTGGCACTACATCTTTATGTGAGATTGGAGCTTCTTTTATGCTGATTCGCGACTTTTTGTTTAACTGAATGAGGTGTGTTTTTTCTGTGGACGCTTCCTGGTTCGGCATGCGCAATTGTTGCTTGTCTGGCGTGACTTCGATCTGGTCTATTTCTGTCCATTCTTCATTGTTCGTTTCCGTTCTTATGTCGGTGTCCACGGTGTCCTTCTCCTGACTAGATTCCACATTCGAACTAGAACCCTCCAGTCCTAATTCCTTGTATTTGGCAGCTAATTCTGGAGTATGTTCCTTGTCCTTTTGTTGCCTCCCTCGACTGGCCTATCTATATTGATGTCCTTGGACATTTAGGTTCACTTGGCCCCACATATATGTATGTGTTCTTCTAGAGCCGCTGATAGATCCCTTTTTGTGATGGGCTGTTGTGTCAAGGGGATCTTTGGTAATACGTGTGTCTGCTTGGACTGTGGTGTTTCTTGTGCTGCTTCCTCCCTGGCACGCTTAGTGCCTCTCATTGGTTGCTTGGAACTTGTTCCCACTTCGTCTGTGGAAATGACTGTTTTCTTTTTCTTTGGAACAGTAGCCGATTTTACATATTTTGCCATTTCTGTGGAGGTTGCCATCACACGTAGACATTCCTTCATCTCAAGTGCCTCATAGATTAGCACAATCAATGCCGAACTTCCATTCAAAAACTTCTTTTGACTCCACTTCTTCTTTGCTTCGAATAGGCGGTCTTGAATATATGGAGTAAGATTTACTTTATTTCCAATTTGCCTCATTGCATGGGAAAGCAATTGCACTATAATTTTCTGAGGCGCTGTATATCTGTGCATACTGGGAATACAAAAATGTTGATGTACCAATCGAACCGATTCTTCTATATCTGTCCTATTTATTTCCAGAAAGGTTCTCTTTTTTGGATCATGGCATTCATCTTTAACATTAGTGAGGCCATCCTGACTGATCCAAAAGCTTTGTTGATCAGTTCATGAGTGAATCGAATTGTTCTCCATGTACCAACTTTATCGAGCACCTTCGCTTCCAGGATTGACGGCTTATCTGCTGCAGACAAGAGTGTGTTCATAAATTGTGTGCATCTTTGAAAATCTTGCAAATATATAGGAAGTCGCAGAAATGCTTCAATTCTAGCTCTTGTCCAAACATCTATGATGCGCGGTAATCCTTGTATTATAGTTTGGAAATCTTGTGACATAATTGGGAAGTAGTGATCTCTGTCCATAATCTTAATAGTGGCCATGAAAAGAAGTTCTGATACTGGCTGCTCTTCAAGGAACCAATGACCTCTCGCTTTAGAAATGGATTCTAAGGGAAGAAGTAGGACCTCTTCCTCTTGTGTAGCCTCAGAATTGGAAGATGCCATCTACACTCTATACATACCAGTAATCAGTGTAAAGCTGGTATTAAGAGTTATCCTTTACTTTTCCTCCATAAATTTGGCAACTCTCCGAGTGATGTGAATCGTCTCTTTCCCATGGGTGTGAGAAAGGTAGTACCTAGAATTTTTCTTCATATGTACATTTTTCTTCTTTTGGATAGAAAACAAAAGTATTAGTAAGTAGCCGAAGCTTTTATTGAATTTATTAGTTATTTTTGTTGGGATTATTGTACAAGTGCTCTCAAATTCCCTAAGAGGGAAGTGTGCTTCGCTCTCCAGTAAGAGAATAAGTAGGTGCCGAATGCGTGGCCTTGTAATGTGGCCCTAATATGCATACTTTGGGTTTTTGCAACTCAAGATGTGTGCAAACTGAATTATCTGGTTGATGCATACAGATTGTTTTGCCTTTAGGCATCTAGATCTGCTTTATTCTACTGTGGCAGACTGTATCTCCAACATTCTTGGTGATTGTTGTGCTTCTCACATTGTACCTCTGCTTCGTCCACCTTTTGAATCTTTGAATGATTTTTGTTTCGTATTTCAGCTCCTGCAATGTCTTGTGGTTGTTTGTTTCTTGTTGTTTAGCCTTCATGTTGTACTGATCCTCCTTGATCGTTGACATTTCTCTTTTAATGATTGTCGTTGGTGCACACGATTTGGGAATCCATACCTGCGTTCATGCCGGTTGAGCGACCATCACCTTCTTCGAAATCCAAACTCTAGCAATCCTTTGTGGACCTCTGAGTCCAACTTGACTCGAATTTTTGTACTGTCATTGTCTCTGGTGTAGAGTGCAGCTCCGTTGTTGATGATATGCTATCACCTAATCTTTTCTGATCCATGCCTGTCTAGTGTGAGGAATGGGATTGATCCTAATGCGTGAAAGTTCGTGATAGGTTTGGTGACTAGTCTCTCTATTGCTCGATACCTCATAGGGGCTTGTATTGTGAATGATGTTAGCAGTGAGGTTCACTGGTTTGAGAGTGTGTGCTAGATTGAGATTCAGTGCATTCTCACACGAAGTACTTGATGGTGGAGTTTCCTTAGTGGGGGTGGACGAACATTCATTATCATGCATGTGTGAGAGGTCTCTCGGGCCTATACATTTGGCTTTGACAGGTCGTTCGTCTAACATGCTGAATACCTCACGGTGTCCTATCTTGGCCGATATGTAACCTAAGGCTAATTGGATAGTCACTTCATATTCATATATCCAGTCTTGACCCAACACAAGTTCCTCTAATAAGTTTTGTTCATGACACACTAAGAGTTTTTGTTGCATTGTGTTGTTTCCAAGATGCAAGGATAAGGTAATCTCGCCTATGCATTCAGTAACCTTTTCTCCTATTCCAATTAGCTGTGCCTTAGATGGGCATAATTCTTCCTTGAGTTTTTGAGTCAATGAAGACTTGATGCAGCTTACAGCTCCTCCTGTGTCAATGAGAGCATCCACCAAGTGGTACTCTTCTGTTCCAGCACCCAAATTCAAATATGGTTGCTTTGTGATCTATCCTAGGTTTTCAGAGGCTCTAAAGTTAGCCATTGGGATGAATTCCTCTCCTTGTCGATATCTTTCATCCCTCTCTCTCATCCATTCCTTCTGTTTCCTGATTCGTTCTAGAGCATCCTATCTTGCTTCCTCTCGTATTCTTTCGCCTTCTTCTTGTCTATGTTTAGCCATTATAAGTCGTGACATTATTTCCTCCGTCAATGGCTCTAAATATTTTTTTACTCGACAACCACTTATATAGTTTGGCAATGCTTCTCCATCTAGGGTCGCTAAGCTGATGGCTCCGCTGGTAGATATACGATTGATGATCAATGGGCCATATCCTCTTTTTTGTAGTTTCTTTGCATGCTGCTTTAAAGTATAAACCAAGACCAAATCTCCTTCCTTCAAATTTTTATCTTGAATATGAGCATCAAAATATGCCTTTTGTTGCCTTTTTGCAGCATAAATAAGTGCTACAACTTGTAATCTTGTTTCGTGTAACTTTTCTATTTGATCCAATTGAGTTGATAACTCATGACAGGTCCATTCGTAATTTGAAGCTACTCTGAGAGTAGGTACTAAGAAATCAATTGGCAAGATGGCATTCTGTCCGTACACCAGGTTAACGGGAGTAGTTCCTATGGCTGTTTTGTAGGCTACTCAGAATGCCCATAAAGCATGATGTAATTGCTTATCCCAGTCGGATCTACCATTGTTAACAATTTTAGTGAGGACTGTGCATAAGATTTTGTTTGAAGCCTGTCTGTTGGCTTGTGGGTGATAAGGGGCTGATTTCTTATGAATCACTAAGAATTCACTCATTAGGGCTTCTATTACTTCATTGACAAAATGTGTGCCCCTATCACTCACAATTTCAATAAGCAATCCAAATCTAGTGAATATGTTTTCGAAGAGAAACTTAGCCGTAGTCCTCGCATCGTTTTTCTTGGTTGCTTTGGCTTCTACCCATTTGGTCAAATAATCTGTTGCTACAATTATATATTCCTCATGAGAACCTCTAGCGGGTGGGCTAATAGGTCCTACAAAATCTATTCCCCATTTGGTAAATGCTCGGGCACTCATCATAGGTTTTAGTGGCATTTCGTCTCTTCTAATTGGATACTTCATTTGTTGACATGTATCGCATCTTTGGACGTAAGTGGCTGCGTCTTGATGTAGAGTTGGCCACCACATTCCTGCGAAGAGAATCATTTTTGCAGTTTTATTTGTAGAAAAATGTCCTCCTGCAGCTCCTGTATGCGCCATCTCTAAGACAGAAAGATACTCGTCTTCATGAATGCACATTCGTAGATGATTGTCTCTTCCTGTTTTGAAGAGCTGTTTACCTATAAGAACATAGTCCTTGCTTTGTCCTGTGAGTGCACGTTTTCTTGCTAGAGTAGCTCCTTCTGGGTACTCTTGGGTTTTCAAAAATTTTACCAGAGGCATACTCCATCTTGGTGCTATAATGGAGTAACATAGAGTACAGTTCTCTTTTGGCCTTCGTTCTTGACAAATTGGGCAGGTTGATACATAGTTATGTGTATCCCTCTGCATGGTTGGCCAATATATGCCTAACCTCTTCAGTGTTTGCCATGTGCCATTCACATTTAAATGAGTTTTCCATTGATTTACATGTGCTTTTTGAAGCCACATCTCTTGTTCCTCTTCCTCCATGCATCTCATGAGTAATCCACTTGGATCTTGGTGGTATAAGCTTCCAACAATGATGTGGAGATCTTTGGTCTTCCATAGTTCCTGACGTCTGTTTGTAGTGATCCCATGTTTAGGTCCATATGTAAGGATAGGGATCAATTTTTCTGCCCATTGGGGACATACTTCGAGATTAAAAAGATAAGTATCTGGCAGATCATCTGGTACTCCTGTGGGAGGTTCTCCATGTGTCATTCTCGACAAGTGATCTGCTCTAATGTGTGTATTCCCTTTCTTGACTACTACTTCAAAATCAAATTCCATTAGCAAGAGAAACCATCGTACTAGTCATCCTGTATTACAAGGCTTATTGACTAAGTACAATAGAGCTTGATGATCGATGAAGAATTTGAATTCGTTTGCCAATAAGTAGTGTCGAAACTTCTTAACCGCATACACCATTCCTAAACCTTCTCACTCCGTTGTGCTATAATTGTGTTCTGCTTGATTTAATTGTCTACTAGCATAGGCTATAGGGTGGTCTAACTTACTTGTATTTGCTAGTTGTGCTAAGATGCACCCAATGGCAAACTTGGAAGCATCTACATGAATATGAAATGGTTTGTTCCAATCAAGAACTCTAAGGATTGGTGCTGAACTCAAGCGATTCTTCAATTCGTTGAAGGCCTTTTCACATTCTTCAGTCCAAATAAACTGAGATAGTAATGCATAAAGGGGCCTAGCAATTATGGCATACATGTGGATAAACCTACGGTAATATCCACAATGTCCCATAAATGCTTGTACTTCTTTAGCAGTTTTTGGTCTAGGCAAATCCAAAATCACTTTGATTTTGTCTTCATCTGTGGAAATTCCCTTTTTAGAGACAATGTGCCCTAATATCTTTCCTTGCCGAACCATGAATACACACTTCTCGGGATTATGTGTTTGATCTCATAAATGAAGCCAGCATCCAACAACTTATCTATCTCTTCCTTAATTTTTGCTGAATAAACATCGTTATAAGTGTATGGCCTTTGTTTGGAAGGTTTGGCTTTTGATGTCATAGGGATTATATGGGCGCAAATAGAGGGATCTACTCCTTTTAAATCCTTATATGTCCAAGCAAAGTTATCCCTATATTCTCTTATGAGTCGTATTAACTCTTGTTCTTCCTCCATTGAGACATCCTATCCTATAAAGGTACATCGTTCTTCTCCTTCTTCTAGTGCTACTACTATTTTCTTGGCCTGTTCTTTGTTGTTGTATGCTATTCCTGGTTGTGCTTCCCGCTTCGGCATTTGGATAGCAATCTTCCTCTCTTCTACTTCATATTTTTTGAAGTGGGTAGGTACTTCGAATAGATCTTGAGGCTTGTTTTTTTCTTTGCCTTTTTCTTTACCTAGCCCAAGTTCTTCTTCCTATGTTATTTCTTGATTTAACTCATTAGTTATGACACTTACTCTTTGATTTTCACGTTCTGCCTCAATTTGTTTATGCTCCATTTCAATGCTCTCATAATCCTCCTTCCATTCCTTTTCAATTACCTCTCCTTCTTCAGCTTCTTGGAGAACAACCATGTATAAACTTACATCATATCCTTCATCGTCAATGCATTCATTCATGGTTATTACTTCTTCATTTACACATACATCAAGAGTGGCTAAAATCTCCATCCAACCATGAGGTTCAAATTCTTCATCTAGGAATATTTGGGGCATGTAAGCTAGATCTTGTACAGACCTAATAACTCCCTGCCTTTGCTGCCATCCTTTCTTCTTTCCTCTTCCTTTTTTGCTGCCTGACATATCCATAGATGAGTGTCTTCGTTCATCCATGATTGGTCACTTGAACCTATGCTGTGGATTGATTGATCGTCCTCCTCCTTATGAATTAGATTCCATTGTAAGGGAGGAACGTCTTGATACGTGTAGGTATGGATATTTATTGTGGTTGTGGTTCCCTCATGCTGCAAGTATACTGCGTCTTTTCCCCAATCTTGCACTACCTTAAGCTGTCTCATGAAAGGTCTTCCGAGTATCATCTCATAATTGCTAGCCTTTTCAAATTGACAGATTGCTAGGGTGTGCTCGAATTCAACTCCACAGGTAATAAAAGTTACTTTTTCCAATAATCCCACGGGTCGTTCAGTGTGTCCATCTACCATTTGAATCTTCATGCGTGTTGGTCTTAAAGCTGGTTTTCCCCATTTCTCCCAAATTTCCTTAGTCGCAATTCCTACTCCTGCTCCGGAGTCTAATATGGCTTTAGTGGTGTAGCCTCTATAAGTGATTGGAAGGCATGTGTTTCCTTCATCTCCCTCACTGAAATCTCCAACCTTATAGATTGGAATTTTGATTGTGGTCCCTTCATCAGGCATCTCCTTCTCATCTGACTTTGTCTCTAATTGATTGGTTAGCTTCTCCTTCAAATGTGGTTTTACGTTCAAGAGTTCTTCTAATGCTAGAGTACATGGGATTTTTACCTTTCTAAGATGTTGTATAATGTCAGATGTTTGGATAGATGGGTTCCGCTCTTTTCTTCTCACTGAGGGAATGCAATATAATTCAGAATTATGTTCGTATTCCCCTGTGTAATTTGGTAAAGCCTTCACATTGTCATCATCCTTTTTGCTCTTGTCAAGTTGTAATAATCCTTCTGAGTTGAATTCAGGTATTGAGGCTTCCAATTCACACGCCGCTTCTAACTCCTCAAAGGGTGGTTCAATTCCTTCCGCTTTCTTCCATCTGTCTTCTTGGACTCTTGCCCACAAGTCTTTAGGCCATTCCCCATCTACTTCAGGAATAATGGATCCTTCCTTTTCATTCTCATTGTAACTTACCTCACCTGTCTCATCTTCTTTCCCTTTCTTGGGGTCAGTAAGAGTAACACACTCTTGGAATTCCTTTTCAGGAATTCGTTAATTGGGTAGCCGCTGAACAGGTTTTTCTAGGGTCTATTGAGCCACTTCAATTAATTTCTTACATATTTCCAACCTTTCCTTCTCTAGGTCACCTCTAGGATATTCCTTTTCATGTTGTTCAATGGTTGGTCCTGCTCTTATTCATGTCTGGTACGCTTGAATCCACATGGCTAACTCTTCTGGCATAGGGTCAGCTAGAACTGATCCTGCCTCTGGTTTTCTACACTTTTCCACCTTGTTTTTTCCTTCAAACTTTTGTTTTTCTTCTTGATCTTGTTTGTTATTTTTGTTCCCCTTTTGTTGTTGTAGTTTCTTTTCCTTCATCCTTTCTCTATGATTCTTCCATCTTTGGGTCTGTTTACTTGTAATACTCTTCCCAGACTCCTCCGAGTCGACAACTACTTGAGGTGTGGGTATATTCAATTCTTTGTCGACCTGATCATTCTCTCTGGTTTTTTTTGGGGTTTCTCTAGCCTTAGCTCTTGTTATTGCTTTTAATGGTACTATGTACTTCTTGTCACTCCCTGATGACTCTATCACTTCTATCACATTGATCTGCACGTTCGAGTTAACTTTGTTGGGGTTCTTGGGGCAATATCTAAAAAGATGCTCCTTACCACAATCACTACAGTATCCTTCCCAAATTTGCTGCGGTGCTGGGGGGTTGGGTAATGTACATTCTCTAATGAAATGGTCTCCTCCGTACCTATAACATGGTCCTCTAGGTGTAGGTGATCTATTCATTGGTCAGGAGGGTAAAGATGCTCTGGGAGCTGTGTACATTAATGACACATAATCTTGTTCATATCGGTAAGAGCTATCCAGTCCTTCCATACCATAAGCATATGGCTCGTAAGATTGTCCATATTCAACTATAGTACCCTCATATGCAGAATAGTTTCCTTGACCATGGTCATAAGATGGATCATACAGTTCATTACTAACCAAAGGCTCTCTCTGGGTTCTCTTCCGGTTGAGCTATTTTTATTGGGACAACATTTTGGGGGTGGGGCAGTTGTTGTCCTAACACAGGTTGTGGTTGAGTGTACCCTTGGTAAGCATAAGGTCGTGGTGCTGGTGCTTGTTGCTGATATGTGGGATATCTAAAAGCTTCTCTTCCTTGATCTCTCTGAGGTATCCATAAGGTCACTAAATCAGGTATTTCTTCTACATTATTCCTAGGGTTTGACGTGCTGCTAACGGTATCTTCACTTTTCACACTACCTTGAGGTATTTTCAAATCTTCTGCTAGATTTTCCTCTAGGTCAATACATTCTTTCAAACATTCCTGCAAATTTTGAACCCTTTTCACATATACCAATGATATCAGTGATCCATTCACTAATCCTTCCAAAAATAATGACACCATTTTGTTTTGAGTAGGTCTCTCTTCAACAGGGCATCTGCCCACATATTGTTTAAATCTTCTTGCTGCCAATCTCACTGATTCCGTAGGAGCTTGTTTAAAACTATGGATCAATGAAGAAGAGTTGTTTTTGATTCCAGACTTAGTGAGTTCTTCAATCAATTCTTGATAGACTTGTTCCATGTTTTGAAAGTTATTAGGGTCTAAGGGCTGGAACCATGCTAAAGCTGTGTTTGTAAGAGTTAGTCCAAAGGATTCATATTGAATCAAGAAGTCTTCCACTTGTTTAGATCTTATCACTTGCTTGAATTTAGCTATGTGGTTGTAGGGTTCGCTAGAGCCATCATAGTGGTTTCTCATGCATTTGGCAACTTGGATCGGTCTTAATCTTCTTCCTGGTTCAGGTGGTCTAGGCATTACAGGGAATACTGGTTGTCCTATTGGTATTCCTGGTCCTCTTCCTTCTTGTTGTCTCTCCTGATCCTTGATTCAACTAGTGGTGAGGCCGATAGTTAGGGTTATGGCCCGGTGTAGCAAACTACACATGTGGCCTAGCTGGGATGTTCGTTTGTTGTGTCTGTCCCGAATGCTGATATGAATTATCTTGATAGGTTCCTTGGGGATTTTGTGAAGTTGTGGCTTGATCCCTAGGAGGGAACACTGGGATGTTCTGATATTTCAACCCTGCTCTTTCTAACTCCATTAAGGGCCAGTACCTCCTTTGATTCTTATCCAGATATGTGATGTGAGTGGGGTTTTCAGGATCTTGCAATTCGTAGATGGTGGTTGGGTTGGTGGCTTCTTCCCATAGAGACGAGTGTGCTCTCAGAAGATGTTCCATTCCGTTGACTAAATAGACATCCATTAGAGAGTCATCTTGGGGAACTAGGTCTCCTCTCTAAACCCTAATTACAATGGACTTCCTTCTAGGTGTAGACACCTGTTCTTCTTGTCCCTCTTCATTAGGGTTGTGGGCATTGCCTTCTTCCCCTTGTTCATTGGTGTTTTCAGGATGTTTCGTGACTAAGTATTGAATATCCCTTTTCTCCATGTAGAATCCTCCTGCATACTTAATAGCAGGCCTAGGTACTATGTAAGTGTCTGTAGCTTTCTTCAACCTAGCCACTGACCTATTTAGCCCGTCTAGGTAGATGGGTAAACCTTGTTGATTGGTGTTCACATATTCTAAAGATGTTCGATATTCTCCCTCAATAATTGACATCATGCCAATGATGAGCACCGAATTTTGCATGTCCTCTAAGGCCATAAGAGTTTTGTCCTCAGACTCACTCGAAGTTTCAAAGTAGTGTGAACGACAACTTGGTTCAGCTACACTTCCCACTGAAGAGATTACACTTCTTCGGCTCCCTAGGGTTCTTCCGGATCTTAGGTTCATTCACTTAAAAGCTTCAGTCGAGTGTTGACAACCCCCTAGCTCTTAATGCTCTTAGCTGATTCTTAGAATTGTATGAAATATTAGGCTGACTTGGAGGTTCACACTCAAGTATTTGAAAGTCTCCTGACATTGGATAAACTCACGATACTCGATACTTGGCACACTGGAAAAATCATGATACCCGATATGCTACAAGTATTGCAAAAATAACTTCACGATACTCGATATCAGACAGATGTCGTGAGAGTGAAACCACGATACTCGATACTTAGCACAAAAGGACTTCCACGATACTCGATACTCGACAGGTATTGCTGGGAACAAACTCACGATACATGATGTGTGACAAGTGTCGCGAGAGAATTTTCACGATAGACGATATTCCATAGGTGTTGCGACTAAGATTCCACGATACTCGACATATGACAAGTATCGCGGGCAAAACTCAATGATAGACGATATTGCTCTGGTATCGCGAATTTCAACGATACACGATATCACTCAAGTATCGTGAGAAACTCAACGATAGATGATATCTATCAAGTATCATGAGAAATTCACTCGATATCAGACAAGGCTAGGTATCACGATACTCGACCACAGGAGATCACGATATCCAGATAGCGCGATACTCAACCGCGGGAGAACACGATACTTGGCATTTTTTCAATTTTTAACAAGTGCATTTAGAGTTCAACTGAATATATGTAGTCCTAGAACTTATTTACCTTCTTCCCAATGCCTGAATCACAAAAAAAACTTCCTCACCCCTTGAATAATCCCTTACGATACCTGCTGTAGATCGTTTCGCTATTTCACCTTGATTCCATTGATTATTATGAGTGGAAATTTGGGTTGCTTACCTTGAACACTAGTCCCAACTCTTTCGCCCTCTCACGGGCTCTGTGTGGCCTAATCTCCTAGATCTCCTCTCGTGATACTCGGTTGCTGGCGCTCTTGATACTTGCACATGCACAAAATGACTTGGAAAGTTTGAAAATTTTTGATTTTTATACTTTTTGGGAATTGTTTTGAAACAAAAGTGCTAAAAAACTGACTTGACAACTACCCTACCTTCTTAGATTACTAGCCTACTTTCTCCTTCCTACTCTAACTCACTCTACTCACTTCCCTAGACTATCAACTCACTACACACACTCCGAGAGTGAGAAGTAGTAAGTGCAGATGAATGTGACTTACCAAAGAAGAGAGCCTCACAACTCCTCTACTCGCTTCAATGCTAAGAGCTAATGACCATCACATGAATGCCTCGGTTTGATTCGACATTCCCCGACAACGGTGCCAGAAAATGTGTGTACCTAAGAACCAACTTAGGGACTTGTGGAGAAAGAGACTATTCCTCGATCCCCTTCAAGTGCATATAGTGGGGATTCATGCTTTAATTATCAATCCAAGGAGTATCAAAACCCAGCCGAGTGTATGAAGACATGCATTCAAATGATGGTCAATGCAAATGAACTCTCAAGAGTGCAAATAAGTCTAAATCTATTCCAAACAAGCTTTCTAGGTCAGCTATGGTGTCACAATACTTGGAGCAGTAGTCAATAGTAAATTGAGCTTTTCTCTCAGCTCCGAACTCCAAACATAGCAAATAGCAGGTTCATTTTGAAGCTCTTGAGAAGACGCATCCAAAGGTGGTCTTTTCACTGGATTTTGATGCTCTTGCTTCAAGTTATAAGCAAAATACTGAGTCACAGGAATGACCTTCCTACACTTCAGCACTTCCTACACTTCACACACACCACACCAACAGCAAGCAAGCACTTTCAAGGATAGACAACACTTCCAAGCACTCTTTCCAAGCATCACACATGCATACAAGCTCACAAAGAAGAAGATATAGAGATGAGAAAACAAAAATTCGAAATTCTGTGCTCTTGATCCTCACAATGGCAAAAAGTCTCTACAAAGAGTCACAAATTGACTTATATACATGTGCCCTAAAAATAGTCCTTTCACACAAGAGACCGGCACTTTATTAACTGAAAGGCTAATTTCCTACTAATTTACAAAGGTAAGCTACATTTCTCTATGGTTATGCATCTAGACGACTCCTCTAGTGCATTTACATCGGAAAATATATTACAAAATGGTTATAATACAAGAATAATGTGTCCAAATCGGAAAAATTTTGGGGCCCCTCTTTTTCTCTGCCTCTTTGCTCTTCTTAGCTCTGCAACAAATTAGGTAGGCATGTATCTTTTCATACCAAGCAAGTGGTGCTTGCTTCAAACCATATAATGCCTTTTCAACCTGCACACTTGGTTTTCATGCCCTTTTTGCACAAAGACCCAGGGCTAAAAAACATACACTTCTTCATGCAAGTCACCATTCAGAAATGTAGTTTTAATGTTCAACTGATGTACATTCCAACCATGATGATTTGCAATTGCAAAGATGCTAAAGGTCTCATCAAAATCAATGCCTCTTTCTTGAGCATAACCCTTTGAAACAAGCCTAGCCTTACACCTTTCAACTGTTCCATCAAGCTTATGCTTCAACTTGTATACCCACTTAGTGCCAATGACCTTCTTGCTAGGAGACAAGTCACATAAAGACCAGGTACCATTTTTCATGATAGCATCATATTCTGATTGCATAGTAGCCATCCAATTTTCAGAATTTTGTGCTTCATCAAACAAAATAGGCTCATTCTCATCAGAAAGACTAGAGGCAGCCATAACATAGAAATCTGATGCAAAAAAAGAACTATGAGGGCCTGAACAAGTACGATATGATAGAGGTGCATTGGATTTGCTATCACACAAAGTTCACACCAACCATTTTGGCATAGTTTTTGCCTCCTTCGTATGATCTCTCTCATCAACAAGTGCATCATGTAAATCTACATCAGAAATGGAATGATCTAGATCATCACATGAAACCTATAAAGGTTGAGAAGTTGCATCATCAAGACCAGCACTAGACTATCCACCTATAAGAAGAGGTAGCAAAGTATCATACATATCTTTGGAGTTAACAAAATTCTCCTTAGTACATGAAAGTAATGGCTGAATAACATCTTCCACAAAAACAACATCATGGTTAACCAAAATGCATCTAGTTTGTGGTTGATACAGATGATAGCCTTTGCTTTTAGAACTGTACCCAACAAAAATACATTTCACTTCTTTATCATCCAATTTCCTGCATTTTTGTTCAAGCACTAATGCATATGCTAGACAACCAAAAACACATAGGTGAGCAACAGATGGTTTGCAACTATTCCAAGCCTCATACGAAGTGATAGACTGCAATGCTTTAGTGGGACACGTACATATGCTGCACACATAACATCCTCAAGCGAGAAACTATGAGGTAAATCCTGACTCTTGACCATACACCTTGCCATCTCCATGAGTGACTTATTCTTCCTTTCACAAAATCCATTCTATTGATGTTTATACAACATTTTACACTGATGTTTTATCCCACGTTCATCTAGAAATGCATTAAAATTAGAAGACATAATATTCCCCCCTCGATCAGAATGGGGGTGCCCAATTTACATGTTGATAGATTTTCAGCCAAAACCAAAAACTTTTTGAAGCACATAAACACTTCGGACTTTTCTTTCAATGGATGTACCCATGCATGCTTGGAGAAATCATCAATGAAAGTCGTGAAGTAAAGATAGTTTCCAAAAGAGGGTGTCTACATAGGACCATAGACATCACTATGAACAAGTTGCAATTTCTGAGTAGCTCAAACTGAACCATCTTTATGAAATGAGGAATGCTACATTTTGCCCAAAATACAGCCTTCATAGACATGTTTACCAGGTGCCTCAAGTTTGGGCAAAGGTGACACCAGTTCAGATTTCTGTAGGTGTAGCAAAGTAGCATAATTTAGATGACCAAAGCATGCATGCCAAAGATTTGTATCTGAGAAAGCCTGAGAATCATGTACTGCACATGCTGAATCATTCACACATTTTTCACAGTCTATGAGCTTATACAACCCACAACTTAAAATGTCAAAAGCAATAATGACATTGCCATTTGACAGATCAGGAACTGTACATCTGTCATCAAAAAATTTCACAACCAAGCCAATCTTGGCTAAAGCTAAAACTGATAACAGATTCTTTTTGATCTTTGGCACAAATAACCCATCCGACAATGTAAAAGAACTACCATCAATAGTAGTCAAAATGATCTTGCCAACTCCCATGATAGGATAAGAGGAGTTATTGGTGCATATGACAGTATTCCTTGTAGGGGCAGGCTCGAGTGAAGTGACGAAACTATGCTACGAGGTAATATGTTTGGTTGCCCCACTATCAAAGTACCAAACATCTGAGTCTACTGTAGACATAGACTGTTCATGAGAAGATGGGTCAAAACTGCAAAGAGTGGTAAATGCCCATTCTTCATTCTACACTGGATTAGCAGACTCTGTTTTGGGTGTAGAGGTCTCCACAACAACCATTATAACCCCTTTCTTTCTTGCCTCTTTAGGAGCTAGTTTTGGACAACTCTTTATGACATGATTTGGATCATGTCATCTATCTTCTTGGAATGAGGCTCTGCAATGGATACATGATTTGCTTCTTCAATATCTGAGGCTTCAATAGGCACCTCAAGGGCAGGATCTTTGATGGAATATTTTTCTTCATATTCTTTTTTTGAGCTCTAGTGGGATGGTAGGTTGATGAAGTACCTTTGATTGTGCAACTAGCAAATCAAAGGGTTCATGCATTGCTATGAGGAAGTTGACCTTTTCTTGTTTCCATTCAAGTTGTTCCTTTAATTCATTATTCTCCTCGTGAAGTATTACTAAGGAAGGATTGCTTGTTGAAGGAAGACATAGGCAGGCTCTTTCTTCAATAAATCTAGCCCTCAATTCATCCCTTTCTTGGTTGACCTTCTTCAAATCATCACGTCTTGTGATATTCATCCTTTACAATCACTAATTAATATTCATTTGTATCTAGATGGAGTTTTAGCTCATTAATTTTTCCTTTAGATAGATTCACTTTCTTTTTATAGTGTCTCTAATAGAATCTGAGTCCCTTTTTGCCTCCTTTCCAAAGTTGCTAGCTGAGCTTGGGAATTCTATTTCTCTTATCGTGAGGATGTAGTTCGTTGTGAATTGAGTTCTTTGGTGATTTTGTTGAGGTTGAGGAATCCTTGAAAAGCCTCTTATCACTCCTCTTCGAGCTATTCATGTTCAAATTGCATTTCTTCTACCACCGCAAATTCCTTTGCTTGTTGTTGTTTCTTGGGATTGCACTAGAATGTCTTGGGAACTCCTTGATTCTATGTACATTTATGCTTCTTTCATGACCATTTCTTGAGCAACAATAGGTTTGACAAGTTGAGAATCCACATGACGAGTCAAAATGATAGGTGGTTGTTGAAGAAAGGAATTGAATTGAAATCTAAAATTAGCAGGATCGATGCATGAGGTGATGAAGATGGAATGCTGATTGGAATCTAATTAAGCTAAAAAGATGATGATAAGAGTGATGAAGAAAGGAAAGAAAATGGTGGAGATGACATATGAATTTTTGTACATAGATGATGGTGGAATGCATGGTCTGAGAAAAGATGGTTGAGCAGAAGGATGATTAGCAAACACCTTAGAAAGGAAACAAATGAAAAGTGAATCGGGTGTATGGGTGGGAATTGATGGTGTGAGATGAATGTGTGAGTGCTTGAGAGTGGAATTGTCCATGTAGTGGAAGGGCCTAAGCTAGAACCTTCATCAATATTTTGTTTTCCTTTATCCATAGTAGAAAGTTGTGATGGGATGGTGGGAGTGGATGGGGCTAAAGTGGGCTCAATAGGAGTAGATTCCCCTTCAGGTGCAATGGGTGTAGGTGCACGTGGTGGGAATGGTAGTGACAGTGGTGGACATGATAGCAGTTTCCTCAACAATGGCATGTGTGACATGCTCATCACTTGATGAGTCCTCATAATTATCAAATGTGGATGGCGTATATGGTGGTGGCAAGGGAGTTTGTGGGGGAGTGACTACTTGGAATCACAAAACTCGCCTCAAAGGGATTTCCTCTTCTTTGGAGTCTAAATCTTCTAGAGTAGTAATATGTTGAGATGCCTCTTGAGCTTGCTTATTTTCTATCTGTTTGACCGCTTTTGTTGCCAAGGCCATCATACTGGCAACATCAATGTCCTCTTGAGTGACACCTTTCTATCTTTGCATCAAAACTAGTTGTGTAGCGCCCTTATATTGAAAGGATTGTTTTAAAGTTTTTTTTTTGTGACTTCATGAATGCTCATACTTGTGCCGTTATCACTTCATTTTTTTTAGATATCGATGTGGTATGTGGATCCATCCACCATTTGGTGCATCTTTCACACTGCACCATGTTGAGATATCAAGCTCAACATGTGATGATCGAGGATGACATGTATCAATTTTTTGTTTCTCTGACATGTATAGTGGTCACGCCGGTATATGTTAGGGATACTTCATTGAGCTTTATTAGATTTATCTATCAAGAGTGATGGCACATTTGTTTCTTGCCAGCTCACGGATTCGTGGACATTAGGTTTTTCCTTATGTACTGGTCTTTATATATTGCAGTAGTGGTATTCTTGTTTTAGGTCATTCTTGCACATTCCTTTTTTATGTAGTAGTAGTAGAAGAAGAAGACCAATCTTCCTTGCCTTAATCTGTGTGTGTGCTTCTCCTTGAGAGTGAGAGTGTGTGTGTGATCTCTCTTCCTTATCTCCTTCCTCGTGACATGGTATCAGAGCCAGCATGGCTGTAGAGAGCTCATGGAGAAGGCGATGGTGAAGAGTATGTAGCAAGACGTGGAGAAAACGCGATTCACAAACGACCTCCGTTTGCTACGAAAATCGGCGTGAAGGTAAATGACCTCAAAATATTTTCGGCAGTTATCCCTTTAGGGTCACTTATTTTTGTCAGATCGGAGTTTCGGATCATCATAAGGTCATCTACATAGAGTACAAGAACAATTGTCTTTCCTCCTCTTTTTAGAACATCCAAGTTAGCATTAGAAGCACATCTTTTGAAACATAGATCCAAGAGATATTTATTTATCCAATCATACCATCCTCTAGGGGCTTTTTCAACCCATATAATTCCTTCATCAACTTACAATACCTTTTTCTCTGAATGGGGAACCTCAAACCCTGGTGGTTGAGGCACATATACCTCCTCCTTAATGTCTCCATTCTGAAACACTGATTTGACATCCATGTGATAGATTGGTCATCGTTCATGTGCAGCCACAACTAGTACTACTCGGATAGTAGTCATCCTTGCAATTAGGACAAATGATTCACAAAAGTCAATCCCTTCAACTTGTGAGTAGCCATATGCAACATTTCTTGCTTTGTATTTTTCCAAAGTACTATCAGCCTTGTACTTTGGCTTCGAGACCCACTTGGTGCCAATGAATTTGCAATTAGGGGGTCAATCCACTAGCTCCCAAGATCCATTATTTTCATATTCTATTTGCATGGAAGCCTTCCAATTCGATTCGTGGAGTGCCTCTTCTACATTGTTTGGTTCCTTTGCTCATTCTTGAATGAGCTCAGCCATCAAGGCTGTATTTCCAATATGGGAGCTTGCCATTCTCTGCTCATCTATTCTTTGTGATTGCCTTGGTCCATGTGCAACCTGTTCTAGTGACTATGAGATGGGGTTTTCAAAATTATAGAGTTGCCTTACCCAATGTGGCAATGGCTTTCCCATTTGGGTTACAATAGGTTGGTAATTTTCAGACTCATCATCTGAAGATGATACTTCCTTCTCTTGTGTAGAAGGGATAGCTTTTAGGCTAGGTTCATAGTGGATTTCCCCTTTGCATGATGATGAAGTGGAAGCTCTCTTTTCCTCCTCCACTGCACGTGGCTTCTCCTCCTTAAACACAACATTGCGACTTGATTTTCTCAGCCTTAGAGTCATAAAGATCCTCATTGTACTCTAAGAAGATACATTTGATGTTTTCTGGTTGAAGCTTCTTTCTCTCCTTCTTTAGAACATGCACATAACATTCACTTCAAATACTTGTGTCTCTTACCTACCTGAAGGAAACTTTCTTCATCTATCATAGTAAATTGATGCAATCCAGGTAAAGGTGTTGTAGGGAACAACAAAGCCAAGAGCACACCTAGCTTTGTATCCAGTTGGTGGGGCTTACGGGCTGGTCTGTACAACCTTCGCACCTCCTTCTTGATCCTCCTAAAAACTATCTCAGCCTAGTTGACATGACCTTCTACTGTGACAACATGCATCATCAATGAATATAGTGTCTGAGAAACTCCATACGGCTTATACTGCATGAAAACTACTAAGGTAGGCAGACACAATCCAAACTTCCATGGGTTTGTATCTAGGAGTCTAGCATATTTATACTCTGCAGAGCATGCTCGACCGAACATGCATTCTGTCTCCTTTGTTGAAGCTAATTTCATTGGTGTTGTTATCCCATGATTACTAACATGCAATTGGGTTGCAATATATGCTAGGTTGATCATCAATCAAGTAGTTTGTCCAATGCAAAATTCAATAAATGCAATTTGATCCCCTGATTCTTCAAGTTGTTCATGACATTATTGCACATAGGGTGATTAGGGATATTGGGCCTCTAAATATGTGCATATTGGAGCAATCCGTGGCATTGGAACCAATCCACATGAAGCTACATTAAGTGATCAGGGATCACTAATAGGCTCATGTAGGACGGCTTGAGAATATTGGGTAAAAATGTACCTATCATCTTTGGTAGATAGAGAGAGCAAACATGAGTGCATTTGTAAAAAGTACAATTAAAACTTTGGGATAAATGACTCCAGGGTTTAAATAGAATAAAGCGATGTTGTTAAATAGAGAATCCTAAATATCTGCATGTGTGCAATTCAACAGAGAGGGCAATTAATGTTGCATGAAAATTTACTATGATTGCATCATGCTAAAGATTCACTAAAGGTTGTTGTCGTCCAAAGCCGCCTTTCATAAGTCACGATTCCATTTATTAAATACATGACAACTATCAATTTATTCTGAAAATATATACATTATATACAACTATGAATTGAAACACTAACCGTGGTAAGGCCATAGCTTGGACCCATTGGCCAGAGTCCATAAAATCTCACCCCCTAGTGTGGCTAGTTGAAACGTAGGGGGACTAGTTTCGTGATGGATCCGGAAAGGACATGTCCAACGTAGTTTGACTTTTCTTGCCTGTCTTTTCATTTTGGAATTAAAGAATAGGACTAAATCTCTTAGCCGAGAAATAGGAGGCCATAAGTGTCTATCATGCCAATGACTTTGCCAATTTTGAACTAATCGCGTCAATAAAAAACTATTATAACAATGTTCTTCAAGTTGGCGTAGTGTATCAATCCAAAAATCAAACAAATCTTCTAGCAAAATTCTTTTCTGAACTGCAATCCATAAACTAGGAACAATAATTTCCATAGGTATTATGGCTTCCAAACTGTAAACAAGTTTAAAGGGTGTGAAGCCAGTAGTCACCTTATATGAAGTTTGATAAGATCACAAAACCAAAAATAAGTATTCTTCCCATTTATTTGGACATTGCAAAAGAAATTTATGTAGCATAGTTAAGAGAACTTTGTTGGTGCTTTCGGCCAATCCATTCAGACGAGAATAATATGGGGAACTAAATTTATGTTCAATTTGAAAATAATCCATGATGGACTTTATAAGTTGATCAAGGAAATGAGTACCCCGATCCAAAACGAGCTCCAATGGAAGACCATATCGAGGGAATAATTTTGTAATTAAAACTATAACTACACTATGAATAGTTGAATGGCACAAGTACCAACCTTCCACCCATCGTGTACAATAATATGTACAAGTAAATAAAGGTTTTACTTGATGTAGCCAAAGAGCGAATAGGACCAATAAAATCTAGTCCCCATTTTTTAAATGTCTCCAAGGGTAAGATGGGCTATAAGGGGAATCGATGAACATCCTGAGGTGTTGACAAGGATCACAATGTAGTACATGTTCACGAACATCTTTATGCATAGTTGGCCACCATAATCTGCTATGTAAAATTTTATGCATTGTGAGATTCGTACTCAAATGACCACCATACATACCATAATGAGCCTCCAAAATAACTATTGGTACTTCATGCGGTGGCACACAATGCAGACAAATACCCATCACATCCTTACAGTACAGTTGGTCGATAATAATCTCGAATCTCTGAATGCCAACTTTTTTCTAGCTGTGGATCGCAAATGAGACGGTGGGACACCAGTTGCCAGAAAAGAAAGCATCACATCATACTAGGTTGGAGTACCTAGATATGGCTCAGACTAATCTAGAATATGACATAAGTCTGCATTAGAGAAAGAGCCATCGACTCCATCCAGTGGCTCACCATTATCCAATCATGACAAGAAGTCAGCAACGATATGAGAAGATCCTGAACGATGGACTACATCATAATAATTCCTGTAAAAGAAGCACCCATCTAGCTAATCTACCCACCAGATTTTGCTGCTTAACTAAATAAAGCAAGGCCAAATTATCGACGTGGAAAGTGAACGCCTGACTCAACAAATAATGTTGAAATTTTTTTATGGAATAAATTAGACCAAGCCGTTCTCATTCAATTACCGAATAATTCTTTTCGATAGTGTTCAATCATCGATTTGCATAATAAATTGTTCTGAGCCATGATCTACCTACTTTTTGCATTAACATGGGTCCAATTGCAATGTTTGAAGCATCTACAAAGACATGGAACAGCTGTCACCAATTTGGAGCTTGTAGAATGGATGCTTGCATTGGCAAAGCCTTTAATCAATGGAAATCCATATCACTCTTCGGAGTCTGTTGAAATTCGAAAGGCTTGATGTGGGACAGAGCATTCAATGGCATCACAATATGAGTGAAGTATCTCAAATGCCGCCCATGCCACTGAATCTGGCCTAAAAATCGTAGAACTTCTTTTGTAGTATGTTATGGAGGTACTTGTAAGACCACTTTGACCTTGTACAAATCCATTGTAATTCCTTGATGGCCTAATAGCTTTCCACATTTTACACCAAAAACTGATTTGCCTAGATTCAGGCTTAATTGCACTTCTTTTACATAGATGTAATTTCTCTAGATGATCAACTTGATATCTGAAAACTAAGAAATCATCTAGAAAGACATGCATAAAACTTGTCAAAAATGGTGTAAAAATTTGCTGCATACCAAACTGAAATGTACTGGGGGCATTCTGTAAATCAAACCACATTACGATATTGGTGAATACATCCCAATTTGTAATGAATGTTGTTTTGGGGATATCAGCTTCTAGCATCCCGACCTGATATACATTTCCGGATCTGCAACTTCATCTAACATGGTGTCCAAAAATGGTAGTGGAAAAGGATCAAGTATTGTAGCAACATTTAATTTTATGTAGTCCACACAAATCCTCAATTGTTTATTTTTCTTAGGCATATTTACGATGGGGGATACCCATTCTGGATACTCAATTGAAATATTCAATCCTAATTTCAGGACATGCCATGAGCTCTCATCTAGAATCTTTGATCTGGAACAATTAGGTGAAACAAGATTTAGAGCTGTAGCATGAATTTATGCAGCCAAGAAAAGACAAAAAGCATATTTTGACACACACATGAAGGGTAAGGGCTTGAAGACAGGAGACCTAGTCCTAGTCTACATTTTGAAGCAACATGCACCGAAATTAGAGAAGAGAGGCTATGGATCCATGATTATCAATAGGATCTCCACCAGTGGAGCAGTTTAATTGGCCACTCTAGAAGGTGACATCATACCAAGTTACATCAGTGGGTGCAGAGTCACGTTATATTAGGAACCTCTCACGAAGGAGACGTTAAATCGACTCAATACTGCAAAGAAACGTAAAGAAGAGGAAAAGCGAATTCGAGAAGAAGCACATGCAGAAGCATTGGAACACATCCAAAGAATGAAACTGAGGAGACAAGGTAGAGACAAGCCCAGGACAGATGCCTATGTAGATCCACGATATCATATGGCTATGTGCAAAGTCTTAGGTGTAAGTTCCCATAGAATAATTGACCGATGTCCTTTTGTAACCTTAGAGGTAGGACAAGGACAAAGTGCAAGGACTGTACGGGCCTTGATTGAATCAGGTGCAACCACTAGTGCTGTTAAACTTTCTTACTGTCAAAAGTTGAAATTAAGTGTCAATCCTATAGAAGCATATCTCATAGGATTGGGAGGTGTGGAAACCCCTTGCATGGGCGAGGTGGAACTTCCCCTCTACATTCAAGATGTTTTAATGACAGTTAAAGTACTAGTGTGTCAAGATGAGGATCTCACTGAACCTCTTGTCTTGGATCAAGACTGGATCTATGATCATGCAGTCAAACTAAACCTAAGAAGTGGACTTCTTCAGGTCTGGGTAAATCAGAACCGCATTACACTTGAGTTAAAAAATGAAGCACTCAAGGAACTAGGAAAGGCACAAACTCCTGGTCCTTCCAGGAGTACACATGAAGATGACGATGCTATTCTTGTATGAAACTATGTGATGCAGAGGGATGATTGTCTCAACAAAGAAGTCAAGGATACGATGGAACTCCCTTCTTTTCCAAAGGCCATAGGGATGCAACAACCAAAGGTGGATCAAATGCAGAAGAAGCAGATGATCTATGCTTGAAGCCAAAAGAAAGTACAAAGCACGGTGTCTCAACCACCAAAACAAGTGTGGGTGCGGAAAGGTGACCAACCTGTTGTGGTCCAGTCATAACCACTAGCTCAACTTCATAATAGTGAGCAAGGATAGGACACTAATAAGAAGTCTTTCAAAAAGTCTTCTACTAAAGTGAAGTCTATCTGGGTACCCAAGAAGTCGATGAAGGCTGACCCACAATGAAGACAAATTTTGGTGCCTAAGGCTTGCTTGTGGGCTCAAATGGCCACGCAAAGACCACAACATGTAAAGCATGATTCACTCACGTGAATGGCTAATTCCCACACTCATTCGACCCGCACAAACACCTATTCGTCCATGAGCACGGGTAGAATCACTTGTAAATGGGTCCCTAAAAAGCCTCATTTCCAAGTAGCCCTGCTGATCATGCCCTCCATAGTCTCCAGAAAATCAAAAGAGAAAGCAATCCACTATGCATGGCAGCCCAAACCTTGTAATAAACCCCCCGACCCCAACTTGTAAATTCATCTCCACCTACTAACTGCATCATCCTCACACTGCATCGTTCCACTTAGCTCATAGGACTACTTGTTCACTAACAACACACACAATCATCGAGCACTCACTGACCTACTAACCCATCACTGACCTCATGTTAATGTTGTAACAAGGACAAAAATTGTTCTATCTTAAGGACAAAAATTGTTCTATCTTGTCCATTACAATGTTAACGCATGATTCTATATTCTCACAGAACCAGCAAACAAGAAGTAACATGGCAGAAGCAGGAGGTACCAGTTCACAGGCAGGGTCCAATGCCCAAATAGTGGACATTGAAACTCTCCTCCTCAAACCACAACTCACCGAGAGGCCTCACGAACTCAGAGTAGTGCATGTAATTCCCATTCAGGACCCTCCGTAGGGACACACTTCTCAAGTAGGTAAACATGCACATTGGTTCAACGATGTCGCAGGTCCATTGGGTGAGGTCACCTAATTTTGGGAAGCAGAAATCGAATTTAATGGCAAATGGGGAAGATACCATTTCTTTACCCGTGAATTCAAAAAATATCAGGATGCAAAAGTAATGAGATCTGTATGGACGAAGGCGAGCTTGGACAATTATTTTAGAGCACTCTTACCTAAGCCTAATTTTTTGCGTTGCTCCTACTTGGTCAGTACCATTACCCCTAGCAGAGCCAAGGGAGGTGATAGTACCTTTGTGCTACCCTCATTAATGCCAGGCCATGAGCTAAAAAGATTCAAACTAACCCTCAACCTAGTACGGGAGGCCTTAGACATGAATGGCATGCACATTCCCACAGAGAAAGAAACATTGATCCCTGGAAGAATGAAGCACAAAAATCTTAACAAATTAAAGGATATGGTAGCGATGACGCCTACCATTGCTCTCCACTTACGCACTGTCATGGAACACTTCACCTTTCCAGCTCAGGAGCGGTTCACCATGCCACCCAAAAGATTTTGGTTCAGCTTGTACTTGGCCGAGACATAAAATCTCACCATCAACCTACCCCAATGGATCATATATCAAATCCACTTAGCACATCAGCGCTGGAATAAGAAACATAAAAATGTGCTTCACGGATGCTGCGCGCTAACAAAGATCATTTACAGGTGCTTAGCTTATGATGTGCCTATTCAAAGAGCATTGGTGTGGTCCAGAGCTCATGAATTCCAGAGGAGGCCATCAACAACAGGGCCACCATCGAAGAAAATGAGAGGAGTGGTCCAACTACCATGTGCCCCAACAAGAGATGCCACCACCACATCAGAGGTGAGACCACCACAAACACGACATGTCCGTCCGTTTATGATTCGCTTACCCAGACAAAGTGCAGAAGGACCCAATCTAGTTTTCCCTCCGATTCCCTCTGACTTGGAGTTCCCACAAGGTTACACCCTGGAGGATTTGAGACATGAAGAAATTTCCCGAATGATTAATGAGGCTAATCTTGAGACGGAGGAAGCCCAGACCCAAGGACCACAACCTACCACAAGGACTTGAGCTCATTCCCAACCGGAAATAGTGGATGTCGATGAAGATGAAGTAGAGGCTGATGAAGAGGACGCAGACAAGGAACATGACCAGGAGCAAGAAGAAATTACAGAACTAGCGAGTGGCGAACGCGCTGGGCCTGGATGAAGCCATTCATTCAGTTATGGCTTACATTCATCACTTTGAGAAACGAATGCCTACCTGTCCCCTTTGCTCCGAAAAGCAAATCCAGATAAATGTATCAGCACCAGGAGATACCACATAGATGGAAGAACATCATGAGGCACCACCATCATCACACTCCTCACCTCTCACTGCACAATTCACTTTGCCCCATGACACGACCACCCCAACTTCCACAATCACCATATATGTTATGGGAATTCCTCTACCTTCTGGCACCCAATTGGGAGGGGTTACCATGCCTACATTCACAACCTTATTCACAAACATCACATCCACCCCACCCACCATTCCCATCTACATTGTCACTCACACTTTTGACACCATGGAAACATCCCCAACCACAACACCACTCCCTCCCCCCGCACTCCCACAATCTCCCATACCCCCTCCTCCCACATCACTTCTTGATTCCACTTCATTCACTATCCCGTTCCCCTTTCCCATTCCCCCTGCATCCTCCACCTTCCCAGCATTCTTAAGTGTAAGTAATGTGTTTTCTACTTTACATAAATGTGTATATCAACTACAGAGTGAATATCAGACCCTTGAAGATCGCCATTGTCAATTAACTATGGACCACCAACAAATACAGAAGCGGCTTGCAGCCTTGGAAGAAGAAAACACTGACCTAAATCAACGTTACACTACGCTTGAGCACGCCCATCAGAACCTTTTGGAAGCTCCCGAGCCATCTGAATCCTCTGAAGTTAACAAACTAACAGCTCTACTTGAACTTTATCAGTCAGAAAATGTCAAAGTCCATTGCAACCTGACCTTACTCAGAAAACACATGGCCACTGCCCTCGAAGAGAACAAGCGCTTGCAAAAGCAGAACGAAGAAAATTTAGAGGCAGCAATGGAAAGCTCCCCCCAAGAGATCGAGCTAGAAAGATTCAAAGCTGTTCCTTCAGCGACTATGAAGACCATTCTTGAAAGCTATGCCGATCTTTTGGAAGCACATGATGATGTGGAAAAAGAACGAGATACACTACGTTGCCAGCTAAGGGAACAGGAAGAACAACCCAAGGTCACAGAGTCGGCATCGACTTCAGAGGAGGTAAAGATGCTAAAAGAGCAGGTTGAAGAATTGCAAAGAAAGCTACTTGAGTATGAAAGACAACCCTCTCCAATTATCGAACTAGAGCCAGACGAATTGGTGCCCATCGAAGTGGATGAGTCGTATGAGGAACCCTATGTTCCTATGCCTATGCCGGGCGGCAAGCAAACATTGGAAGGAATGGACACTCTGGAAGTCGAAGCACCCGAATGGCTTCAGAAACTCGAAAAGACAACCAAAACCCATGAAGATCATGTTGCAGTCCAAATCCAATCAATGGCTAAACTGGAGGACAGTATCATAAACTCCGAGTACTTCAGGCACATGTCACATCACCACTAGATAGGAACAAACGATGCTTAATATATGCCTTATTGTGTGCTCTTAGCAGATTACAATGCGGAGATTCAATGAAGGTGTGGCAAAGCCCCGACTTTTGCCACTCAATTTGGTCTTGAAGATCTACTTGAACGTGCGAAAAAAGGATCAACCTTCCAACCCACCTGGCAGATTCGTCTCCTTGAAACATATCCAAAAATGGTCTGCACATGGAACAACATGCCACTATTTATCAAGTATAATCCATGTTACGTTCCAGTCCTTCAAAGACGCACTTGGCCAGAGTTTGCCATCGCTATCAAGAACATCAAAGGCTGTGCAAAGTGGTTGAATTATGTCTATCTAGCACCTCTAGAAGGACAACCCTTGGTTGCAAATATGATTTCTACCATCCGTCACTGGAGTCTTAGACTACGGAACACCCCTAATGTGATGGCTCAAATGTGTATGAAGGTATTTGAACTAATGCTGGTCACATTCAGAACATTCAAAAACATCAAAGACCCACATTTCTCAGGAGAACCTAGACCTGGTATATGACATGAGCACCACCCCCTCAATCAAGGTAATATATGCTTGGCACGCAAGAATAAAGTACCTCCCAGCTTGCTTCAAACAAACTTTCGAGGAGATGTTCATCACAGGGTTCTGGAAATATCACTAAAAAATATTCGTACCCAGGCCCTCACATCTCCTCCAACTGTTCCATGTGGAGAGGACCTTACACTCAGATCAATTGTGGTTGCCCTATCCGGACATTCCAGGGCCGGTAGATTGGGATGCTTTATTAATAGACTTAGCACGCGGGTTGCGGCTGGAAGAACACCACCTAGCTTCAGATGTGGTTGAATACTATGTCAAAAGCTCAGCCAAACAAGGGTCTGTCAGAGACGACAGACGCGAGAGAGGGGGGAGTGTTGGCATTGGTCAGGGAAGTCAAGGATTTATGAGACAAGGAAGCCAACGAGAAGGGCCAAGTAGGCAGAGCAGTCAACGCAGATCTGGCAAATAGGCCCTTAAATTTTTCCATGATGAAATACTTCCCAAATAGTGATTTTAGTCACTCGACACCATTGTAAATACCATTCCACCTTTTTTTAGCTCCATTTTGTGCAAGCCAAGGAGTCCTTGAGCTTGAGGAGGATTAGAAGTACCTACCTATCAATTTTCATATTTTTTAGACTCTGTTTGAGCCCTCAAATATGCCCTAGAACCTTTTTTTAACTAGGTCGAACACTAGGTCGGGACAGGACCAAAGCTAGTCAAAAGCTATAAAAAGAGCTAGAGAGCTCATTTTTGAGGTTAGCTTGATGTAGAATTGAACTTGTAAGAGCATTTTGAGTAATCAAAAGAACTCCATCGTCTCTCTCTCTCTCTTTGTTCTTGCCTTGTGTGCGCGTGCGTGTATGTGTGTGCATGTTTGTGTGCTTCTCACTCACACACTTGTGCCATCACTTGTTTGATGTATTCATACCATCCTCACATCTTCCCGGATTGACATTAAAGGAGGTGCTACTCATCACTGAGCTACAAGATGTATGGGGATCAAGTTAAGAACCTTCATTGGCAGGATCAAGGTATTATGTCTCATTTATTGATGACCATAGTAGATGGAGTGTTCTATACTTTATCAAGAGTAAGAATGAAGTGTTTGATTGCTTCAAAAAGTATCTCGCACATGTGGAGAATCATATAGGTAGATCACTCAAGAAGATCAGATCTGATGGAGGGGGAGAATACTTCTCCAAAGAGTTTGATGAGTTCTTACTGGATAAAGGTATCAAAAGGGAAGTGACTACCAAGTACTCTCTTCAACTAAATGGAATTGTAGAGAGGAGAAACAAGACATTTGTTGGATCAGTCAGAACAATGCTTGAAGAGAAGAAGTTGCCACATTATCTATGGGCAAAAGCTATTTCAACTACTGTGTACCTTGTCAATAGACTACCATCCAAATCAGTTCAAGGTGTGACTCCTTATGAAGCATGGCATGGAAGATGCAAGAGGTTGGAGAATGCTCCAAACAAGCACCTAGAAGATCAACAAGAGAGAAGAAACAACCAGAAAGGTATGGATATGATTCCACATTTGTTAGAAAGCATTCAATCTACTTGGCAAAAGACTCCATTTCAGAGGAACCCTTAACCTATGAAGAGGCAAAGGGAAACCCTAATTGGGAAAATGCCATGAAAGAAGATATAGATGCATTGAAGGAGATGGAAACTTGGGATTTGGTTCCAATGTCATTGAAACAAAAGGTAATTGGTTGCAAATGGGTATATAAAGTTAAAAGAAATTCAGATGGATCATTTTGCAGGTACAAGGCAAGATTAGTTGCCAAAGGATGCTCTCAAACTCATGGTATAGACTATGAGGAAACATTCGCACCAGTTGCAAAGATGACTACAATTAGGACATTGATAAGTGTAGCTGCTGCACAGAATTGGAGACTCCTCCAACTTGATGTGAAAAATGCATTCTTAAATGGTTGGATAAGTGAAGAGGTATACATGTCACAACCACCAAGTTTTGAAAACCCTAATCATCCATATTATGTTTGCAGACTTAAGAAAGCATTGTATGGATTGAAACAAGCTCCTAGTGCTTGGAATTATAGGTTGGTTACATATCTTCAAGATCAAGGGTTCAAAGCTAGCAACTCAGATCCTTCTCTATTCATAAAAAGGGATCACGATGAGGTTATCTATCTATGTGTATATGTAGATGATATTATTGTGACATGTGATGATCTAAATGACATTCAAAGGATCAAAAGACACATGCAAGAAGAGTTCAAAATTAGTGACCTAGGTGAGCTCACATATTTCCTAGGTATGCAGGTGATATACACAGATGAAGGAATGTATTTGAATCAAAGAAGATACATTCAAGATCTACTTGTCAAGTTTAAAATGGAGAACACTAAACCTGTAGGTACACCTTTGGGGATGAATCATAAACTTAGTGTTTATGGTGAGAAAATTGAAGACATTAAAGAGTATCAAAGCTTGGTACGTAGCTTGATATATGCTACTCATACAAGGGGAGATATCTCATATAGTGTGGGAGTGCTTAGTCAGTTCATGCACTCGCCAAGAAGACCACACATGGATGCAGCTAAGAGAGTACTTAAGTATCTCAAAGGTACAATCAATGAAGGTATATTCTATCCTTAATCTTCAGATTTGGATATCAAAATCTATTCAGCTGCAGATTTGGCAGGAGCTAAGGATGATAGAAGAAGTACTTCTAGTTACTTAGCATTTGCAGGTTCAAAGCTAGCATCATGGAGTTCCAAGAAGCAACCTACAGTTGTTTTATCCTCGACGGAAGCAGAGTATAGAGTCTTGACCATAGCAACTCAAGAGGCAATATGGTGAAAGACATTATATACAGAATTGGGACTTGTGAGTTCCAAACCTCACATATTTGGAGATAATGTAAGTTCCATGCATCTAGCGACAAACCCTGTTTTCCATGCAAGAACCAAACACATAGAGGTGCATTACCACTTCATCAAGGAGAAGCTCATGGCAAAGGAGATTGACATTTCTTTTGTTCCTACTGAAAAGCAAGTAGCACATATGATGACGAAGGCACTTAATGGAATAAAGCTTTGTAGATCGAAAGCTATGGCAGGTATTCAACCTATCAAAGAATGAAGACTCAAGAATACTTTAGCTTGAGGAGGAGCTATTGGAACATCAAGCTTACACTATGCTTGAGGTGGATTTGATCTACATCAAAGGCTATCGCGTCGAAAGAATATCCATTGGAGAGTTCTTTTATTCATGCTCACTTCTTGTACTTTAAAAAAAATATTTTTCATGGATCTTTTACCATTGTAAAAGCTTTGAGCTTTACGCATGTAAAAGTAGAAAGATAGAGCCCAAATCCCACGAATTTGTAGTAGTTGAGTTGTATTCAATCAAGCAATCAATCACTTAAATGTAGATCAAACTAGATCTTCACTTTTCCTAGATTTTAGGAAAGTGAATTGATTCCCTACAACAACCATTCCCACATTCATTTGAATTCAAAATCCACTTGTCAAAGTCCTGGAACACTCCTAGAGCCTATTTAAAGACTTGAAATCACGTTTACAATACATGGAAGCAATATACATACACTTGTGACCATGATTGTCTTGCTCCTTCAATTTTCTGCATCATCTTCTTCGCCAACAGTAATCTTGCAGAGGCCGCTGCTCTCGAAATTGAGTGCAAGATGGCTCATTGGAAAGGTATTAGTGTCTAGTTTATGCTATAGTTTTGCATAGCATTTGATTTAGTACATTGAGAGAAATATCAGTTTTTCTGTCTCGGGGTCAATCTCTACGTATTCTTGAAAAATGGGAAGTACCACCGATGAATGTTTGATTCATTCCTATAGCATATTTTGCTTATTCCTTATACTTTTGTGCATTCTATACACAACTCTATGTGTATCAATCCCATAAAGGGATTGTTTCTAATTGTAATCATGCTGGTCACTATGAGCATTTGAAGTTCATTGTCTCTTCTATAGATAGTAAGTTTTTTTGAGCTACTCGACATGCGAACCTATCTGTTTTGTATCGAATCCTTCTCCTTGCTGCTCCAAAGTACATAGTGCATTTCTTTGCACTTATCGCATGCCTATAAGGTCTATTTGAGTCTCCATAAGCTCAAGGGCTAGTCTTGTGCCGGTTGGCTAGACCAAATTTCGTCGCTTCGAAATGCACTTTTCTACCTTCTACAAGCTCCTCCAAGTTTCTTTCACTTGTGAGCTAACTGTTGGCTTTTTTTTGCATTCAAGTAGAGGGAAAACTCAATTTTCAGAAAATATCACATCTCGACTCACAATAATTGTGTTTGTCAATGGATGGTACAAATGATATCCCTTCCTTTCGGCACTATAATCAACAAATATAATTTTCTTTGCCTTGTCATTAAGTTTGTGACATTGTTGTGATGGCACAAGAGCATATATCAAACAACCAAACACACGCATATGACTAACCATAGGCTTATGACCATTCCAAGCCTCATAAGGAGTGATGACTCTCAATGATTTTGTAGGGCAGCGATTCAATAGATAATTTGCACACATGACCGCTTCCATCCAAAACTTATCAGGAAGGTGCTTTCCTTTAACCATACATCGTGCCATTTCAAGAAGTGTTCTATTTTTATGCTCAGCAACACCATTTTGCTGAGGTGTATATGGCACCGTACATTGGTGTGAAATACCTCTTTCACGAAGAAAAGCATTAAACTCATGTGACATGTATTCACCACCATGATCTTTGCGTAGAGTCAAAAGCTTTTGTAAAGAAAAATTTTCAACCATAGCTAAGAATGCTTTGAAGCAAGAAAATACCTCATTCTTTGCTTTCATAGGATACACCCATGAATGGCAAGTAGCATCATCAATGAAGGTAACAAAATATACATGCTTCCCAAAAGATGGAGTCTTGATGGGACCACATACATCACTATGAACAAGCTGCAATTTTCGTGTACTGTGTGTATGATTATCTTTTGGAAAAGAAGCACGATGCATTTTTCCAAGAATGCAACCTTCACATGCATGCTTTTCAATGGACTCAAGTGTAGGTAAACCAATAACCATGTCATTATTTTGCAAGTAAAGCAAACTATTGAAGTTCAAGTGACCAAAACGAGCATGCCAAAGCTCCATTTCAGACATGGAAGAAGTATGAGCAACTGAGGCATTCGAGGCAGCCCTCGTGTATGTATCCATGCGATACAAACCATTACATAATGTGCCAGACATCACGATAACATCCCCATTGCTGAAATCATGAACCATACACTTATTATCAACAAATTGTACATGAAGTCGAGCTTTGGAAACCAATGGAACTGAAATTAAGTTCTTCTTGATACCGGGCACATATAATGCATTTTTCAAGAGAATCACACCTCCATTTGGAGCTGTAAGCTCAATTTTTCCTACTATAATGATAGGATAAGAGACACTGTTTGCACACACCACATGTCGCAAGTATGATTCAACTTTGGTTTCATCAAAACCAAAGCCTCAAGCTTCTTCTTCCACTCATTCCTCTAATGATGGTGAAAGATGACATGCAAATATTGACGGTAGGTTGGTCATACTTTTGATGAGTGTAAAAATATTGCTAAATGCAATGAAAAGAAGAAGGAATCCAGCATGTCTATTGCTGAAAATTCAGCAAATGCAAAGAATGATGAAGCTAACATGGCTCAAGATTTTTGGGCATGTGTTGTTACATGTCATTATGATGCATCTCTGCATTCTAAATGTATGGTTGTGAGTGAGGCTGATTCCGATTGGTTCTTTGATAGTGGTGCTTCAAAGAACATAACATCATGCAATAGATTTTTTGCCTCTTTGAAAGATGCCGAGAAACCACTGTACTTGAAGAAGAAGCTCCATCTGTGATAGTAGATTGTGAAATAGAAGAACCTGGGGGTCTTCGATCTACGTCTGCCACTATGTTCCAAAGTTGTTTAGCAATAAGAACATGCTTCATCATGTAAGACCACATCGGATAGTTGGTCCCATCAAGCTTATCTTCAGCTTGAAGCATGCCAAACAAGTCATTGCTACCCGCCATTTCACTAAAGAACAAGAATGTGACAAAATCTTCACTTCGATGAAAGCTAAAATGAGTACTGAAATTTTAGCTCACAAACCGTCACTCTAATACCGATTCTGACTACATGAATGGCTTCAAAATGGGGTTAAAACTCTAGGGCACCTAGTGGAAATGTTTCCTGGCTGCTTAAATTCACTATTCTATGCTCCGAAGTCAATTTGCACTCTTAAAAGTGCACATGTGATGCAACACAAAAAAATAAAACATGAGAAGGAGCTGAACCTGCTCTGATACCATTGTTGGGAGTGTGTAGGAGTGGGAGAGACACACGAGAAGCACACACAAGGAGCACAAATATAGCAAGACACACGGAGAAGATGATGGCTAGAATAGCTCTCTCTATTGACAATGAAATGAACTGAAGTAAGAGTTGAATAATATCCCTAAGTATAAAGTACCACCACAAATGAGTGAATCATGTATGTGGTAACATGGAGAAAAAACCTCTATCCATCACTAGAGTAAAAAGTGACCATGTATAGGGAAAAGGTTCACATCAAAGCTACTCGAGGAACACATAAGTGTAACAGTTCCCATCTCATGTCTTGACATTGTCTATCTTTTCTACTGAGTGCCTTGTATCATCTCCTATCTGTTGGGAAAGATGGATGGATGATCCAAGAGACTGAGTAGATATTGCTAAACTTGCTTTGTACCAGCCCTCTTTGGCTTCAGACTTGATTAGAAGACTTCCATAGCATTCCAATGACACCAAGAAATGGCCTATGTCCTTTGTAAATGATATGTGCAATGATTGAATCAAAACAGATAACTTTGGAAATCACAAACTCAAGAAAACCTTCTATTTATGTCTTGACACTTGCTGAATGTTTTGCTCAGTGTGACCAGCACAGTAGCAATTGATAAAATTCCTTCTAGGGGTATTTAATTAGCTTAGTAAGCTACCATTTGCAAGTGGAATGATGTAAAAAGATAAACTATTCTAAGAGAAATCAATTTAGCAAGATTAGCTATACCCCCGACTTTTTAGGACTGTAGCAGAAATAGACCAGTGAGCACCTCGATGCATATTTCTCTGAATTGGCTGAATAGAATGTCTTCAAATTTGGAAAGAATGTAATAGGCTTCAAGCTAAATCCAACAAGCTTTGAATCACGGAATTTGGTGGAGTACTGACCGAGATATGCCCTTGACAAGTTGATAGACTTTTGAGTAGACTAGTAGAGAACACAGAGATGAATGATGTAAATGTATCTATAAATTAACACTTGTGTACAATCCCATTGGCATGAATAACATTGCCTAATGGTGTAGAGAGGTGTAGGCTATGGTATAGTCCTCACACACACACTCAATTACAATAGAATGAAGCTCAGGAGTGAAGTGATCTACCCGCGACTTTTTCATATCCATTTTTATAGGAAATGACTAAAAATTTGAATTCAAATTCAAACTTTTGGCTCCCTATGATCAAGCTCCTAAATGCTTGGAGATATTCTCTCAATCAAGTGAGTTACGTTTTCCACGAATCACTTAGGTAGGTGATTACAAAAGATTCTAAGTCAATTTGACTTTTACAATGAGATAAAATGGTAATTAACCACTAGCATATGTTCCTATGATTCTTCATGTATGTAGAGTCTTCATGATATCTTCCAAGCCAATTTGTAGGCTTGTGATTTACACCAACAGCTCCCCCTCAAGCCAAACATTTTGGCTTAAGTCTTCATCTTTAATCTTCAAGTATATCCTGCAATCCAATCATGGATTTGAACCTGCAAAGTTTTGTTCCATCCAAAGCTTTAGTTAACAAATCTGCACATTGCATGTTGGTTGATACATAGGTAAGTTGAATATCCTTGCTTAGCAACTTTTCTCTCACATAATGATAATGAACTTCTATGTGTTTTGTCCTGGCATGATAGATAGGATTAGCTGTAAGGTGAAGGGAACTTGTATTATCTCCAAAGATAATTGGAGGCCTAGTATATAATCCCAATTCTGTATACAAAAGCTTAATCCAAATTGCTTCTTGAGTGGCATTAGCTAGCCCTCTATACTCTGCTTCTGTAGAAGACAATGCAACAGTTGGTTGCTTCTTTGCAGACCATGAAATCGGTTTGTCACCTGCAAAGGAAATGTATCCAGAAGTGCTTCTCCTATCATCCTTGCATCCTGCCCAATCTGCATTTGAATAGACTTTTATATCAATATCTGAAGTGAAAGGAAAATACAAACCATGGTTCTGTGTACCCTTGAGATACTTCAAGATTCTCTTGGCAGCCTCTAAGTGAGGTATCCTTGGCTTGTGCATAAATTGAATTAGCACACTAACTCCATATGCAATATCAGTTCTAGTTAAGGTAGCATAGTTCAAGCTACCCACCATACTCTGATAACCTGTAATGTCCTTGACTTCATCACCTTCATGGGCACTTAGCTTTAGGTTCACCTCCATTGGAGTGCTTGCTACTTTAGCATCCTGCAAGTGAAACTTCTTCAACATATCTTGTACATACTTTTTCTGAGTAATGTTTATCCCTGAATTAGTGTAAACTAATTCAAGCCCTAGAAAATACTTCAATAAGCCAAGATCATTGATCTTGAACTCCTTCATCATCTGGTTTTTGATATATCTGATTCCACTGACATCATTACCTGTAATGATGATGTCATCAACATAAACACAGAGATATATTACCTCTGAATTACTTCTCTTAATGAATAGGAAAGTATCTGCCTTGCTCATAACAAATCCTTGGTCTTGGAGGTATGTAGTTAGCCTGTAATTACATGCCCTAGGTGCCTGCTTCAATCCATATAAAGCCTTCTTTAATTTGCAAACATAAGTTACCTTCTTAGGGTCTTCATAGCCAGGAGGTTGTGACATATAAACTTCTTCTGAAATCCATCCATTCAAGAAAGCATTCTTGAAATCCAATTGGTACATGTTCCAATTCTTTGATCCAGCCACACTTACCAACACTCTGATTATTGGCATCTTGGCCACAGGAGAAAATGTCTCTTCATAGTCAATCCCTTGGGTTTGTGCAAAACCCTTGGCTACCAATTTGGCTTTGTACCTATTAATTGTTCCATCAAAATTTCTTTTCAACTTATAGATCCACCTGGATCCTATTACCTTCATAGAATCCTTCTTGGGTACTAATTCCCATGTGTCACTCTCCTTGAGTGCTTCAATCTCCTCATCCATAGCTTCTTTCCATTCTGATTTGGTTATTGCTTCTTCATATGAACCTGGTTCTTCATTTGACAAATCTTTGGCAAGATAAACTGAATGTATCATACCCATATCTGATAGGTTTCTTGCTTTCTCTTTGAGATCTTCTGATTGATTGAGTTGATGATTCCGGTATGTCTTCAAGCTTCTTCATCTTCATTTTGCCCTTGGACTTCCATGCTTTGAATTCTTCAAGGTTGATAGTGTCTTCATCATCTGAACTTGAGTCTTCATTCTGAGTAGGTTCCTCCTTTGTAAGTTTTGGAAATTCCTCTTCCAAATC
This sequence comes from Ceratopteris richardii, assembly GCA_020310875.1. Taxonomy (NCBI): domain Eukaryota; kingdom Viridiplantae; phylum Streptophyta; class Polypodiopsida; order Polypodiales; family Pteridaceae; genus Ceratopteris; species Ceratopteris richardii. The sequence goes on from CM035444.1 coordinate 6,524,766, forward strand.
ATAGGGTAGTTTGACCTTCCTGCATTCATTCTCATACCAAGAATCATTTTCATCAAAGATCACATCTCTGCTTACCATAAATCCCTTGTTGCTAGGATTATAAAACCTGTAACCTTTTTGATTTAAATCATACCCAATGAAAATGCATTTTTCAGCCTTTGGGTCTAGCTTACCTCTTATCTGAGAAGGAATGTGCACATATGGTACACATCCAAATATTTTGCAGTGATCCAATGATGGTCTCTTACCATGCCATGCTTCATAGGGTGTCATACCATCAAGTGACTTAGATGGTAACCTATTTATGAGGTAAGTGGCAGTAGAAACACTCTCTGCCCATAGATAGTTAGATAATTTCTTCTCATTAAGCATAGATCTAGCTGTCTCAACAATTAACCTATTTCTTCTCTCAGCTACCCCATTCAGTTCAGGAGAATACCTTGTGGTTATCTCTCTTTTGATGCCTCTGTCTTGCAAGAAGTCTTCAAATTCATTGGAGAAGTACTCACCTCCTCCATCTGACCTTAGCCTCTTCAAATTCCTTCCTGTCTAGTTTTCAACTAATGCAAGATATTTCTTAAAACAATTAAATACCTCATCCTTGTGCTTCATGAAGTATAATACAGTCCATCTACTATAATCATCAATGAAAGACACATAGTACCTTGAACCTGAGACTGAGGGGTCTTTGCTAGGTCCCCATACATATGTGTGTACCAGCTCTAGGTAGTCTTCATGTATATATCCTTTCCTTGAGAAGGGTAACCTGTGAGACTTACCAAATTGACAAGCACCACACTTGTAAATCATATGCTGCTTGGATACATTAGGTATCCCAAGCACACATTGGTCCCTGCACATTTGCTTCAAGGTCCTTTCTCCTATATGTCCTAACCTTTTGTGCCAAATCTCAAGCTCTAAAAGTGTTTGATCCTTATAACTGTATAGTGCAATATTCTTTGTGTCTTCTAGCTCAAAAGTGAAAAGTCTACCTGATTTTTCTCCTTTAGCTATCCTTTTGAATCCATGTCTTGGGTCCTCCACAAATGCTCCATATTGATTGAATCTGACCTGCAAACCTTTCTCTAAAATCTGACCAACACTCATTAAGTTCTTTGTAATTGTTGGTACATAAAGTACCCTGCTCAACAAATTCTGATTACCATCACAAGTCTTCACATTTCCAACTTTAACCACAGAATGCTTTGTATCATCGCCTATTTAGACTTGGTGTTTACCTTTTGGTTCCTCAAGATCAGAGAGTAGTGCCACATTACCAGCCACATGATTTGAACACCCTGAATCAATGTAAAATAAGTGATCATAATCTATACCTGTCTTTGAAGTCATGTTCATGATCAGAAGAGAGTCATCCTGCTCTTTTGTGTAGTTGTTGTAGTCCCTTCTAGTTTTGAATCCTCCTTGGTAGTTGCCATTGTAATTGTTGTTGTAGTTGTTGTTGTAATTGTTGTTGTGGCCTTGGTGATTGTTGAACCTTCCTCTTGACTGTGAGTATCCACCTCTTTGGTAGCCTCTTCCTCTCTGATTTTTGTAATTCTTGAAACACTCATCTGTGGTATGATTTGATAAACCACAAATGTTACATGGTGATGAATTATAGGGTCTCCCCCTACCTTGCTTACCTCCTCTGCCCCTTCCTCTTGAAGATCTACCATCGATGCAAGCAAATAGAGGCAATCAAGGATGGTCAAACACGTGTTATCGCTTGAATTCACCATGTATAGAATTTAGGCATAGGAGTGCTGACTATGGGTACACAAAATTGTTGAAGGTAGAAAATTAGCAAAAGCCAAGGGACCTGATATTTATAAGGGAAGAGAGATTTTGGAGAATCCATGTGGACCAATGAAAGCATACCATGTGGAAAGGCCTTGTGAATCCTAACAATCAAATGACATGGACGATTGAAATTCTGACACATGGAAACTTCGACCTTGAGATCCACTATAGTCAAATGACATGGACCAATGAAAATATGCCACATGGTAATGTACATTGGGATTTCCAACGATCAAATGATGTGGATCAATCAAAAGGCACCATGTGGCATCAATGATCAATAGATCCTAGAGACTATATAAGCTTCTCACCTCATTTGTGTATTTTTTCTTGTGCTCTCTCTAGTCTCATTGAGCTCCCCATATTCTTCATTGAATTTGTTTTTCAACTCTCTTTTGCAGGAAACAACCTCAACTCATTGCTTGTTGAAGTATCTTGGGTGCAAGGTGAGATATGCATTTCTTTGCTTTTTGAAGTGTTTGTTTAAGTTGTTGTATATGTAGCATTCATTCAAATAGCCAAAAATATGACACTTCTTTGGACATGACCGATTCAAGTGATTAGGGCCATCAAAGAAGCTTGGATGAACCTAATCGCTTGAATCAGTCGTGTTCAAAGAGAACAAGTATATGATGCTTATTTTCTTTTCCTTGTTATAAAGATTGTTTCTTCATTTGATTATGTAATGAATTCACATTTCACAAATTGTTGATGGAGAAACAAGACACAACCAATTCAAGTGATTAGAGACATCAAAGAACTAGAGACGGTCCTAATTGAAAGAACTTGGAGAAGCTTGTAGAAGGTAGAAAAGTGCGTTTTGAAGCGACGAAGTTTGGTCAAGCCAACTGGCACAAGACCAGCCCTTGAGCTTATGGAGACTCAACTAGACCTTATAGGCATGCAATAAGTGCAAAGAAATACACTATGTACTTTGGAGCATCAAGGAGAATGAGTCGATACAAAACAGATAGGTTCGCGGGTCGACTAGCTCAAAAAACTTACTATCTATAGAAGAAACAATGAACTTCGAATGCCCATAGCCACCAACGTGATTACAATTAGAAAAAATCCTTTTATGGGAGTGATACACATAGGTTTGAGTGTATGGAATGCACAAAAGTATAAGTAATAAGCAAAATATGCTATAGGAATGAATGGGACATTCACCGGTGGTACTTCCTATTTTTCAGGAATACATAGAGATTGAACCTGAGATAGAAAAACTAAGATTTCTCCCAATCTACTGAACAAAATCCTATGAAAATTTGTAAGCATAAACTAGACACTAATACCGTTCCAATGAGCCATTTTTCACTCAATTTGGAGCTCTGTAGAGAGAGCAGCAGCCTCTGCAAGATTACTATTGGTGAAGAAGATGATGCAGATCTGAATTGAAGGAGCAAGACAGTGATGGTCACAAGTGTATGTATATTGCTTCCATGTAATGTAAAAGTGATTTCAAGTATTTATATAGACTCTAGGAGTGTTCCACGACTTCTACAAGTGAAATTTGAATTCAAATGAAGGTGGTAATGGTTGTTGGAGGGAATCAATTCACTTTCCTACAATCTAAGAAAAGTGAAGATCTAGTTTGATCTACTTTTAGGTGATTGATTGCTTGATTGAATGCAACTTCAACCACCACAAATTCGTGGGATTTGGGCTCTATCTTTCTACCTTTACATGTGTAAAGCTCAAGGATTTTACAATGGTAAATGAACCATCAAAAAATCTCTCAAAAAATACAATAAATGAGCATATGAAAAAGAACTCTCCAACGGATGTTCTTTCGACGTGATAGCCTTTGATGTAGATCAAATCCACCTCAAGCATAGTGTAAGCTTGATGTTCCATCAGCTCCCCCTCAAGCTAACGTATGCTTGAGTCTTCATTCTCTGATAGGTTGAATACCTGCCATAGCTTTGAATCTACAAAGCTTTATTACATCAAGTGCCTTCATCATCATATCTGCTACTTGCTTTTTAGTAGGAACAAAAGAAATGTCAATCTCCTTTGCCATGAGCTTCTCCCTGATGAAGTGGTAATGGACTTCTATGTGCTTTGTTCTCGCATGGAAAATAGGATTTGCCGCTAGATACATGGAACTTACATTATCTCCAAATATGTGAGGTTTGGAACTCACAAGTCCCAAATCTGTATACAATGCTTTTAACAATATTGCCTCTTGAGTTGCTATGGTCAAGCCTCTATACTTTGCTTCAGTTGAAGATAAAGAAACTGTTGGTTGCTTCTTGGAACTCCATGACACTAAGTGAGTATAGCAGAGAACAAAACAGAGAAGTAGATGATGATAAATGTATAGATTCACATATGATTACAACCACATTGGCAATGAATCTTTGCACAATGGGAGTAGAATTATAGAGCTATGGAGTAAGCTCTTCAATCTCTACAAAATGACATGAAGTGGTCATGTACAAGGCTTGCTAATCACTTCTTCCTTCTTGCTCTTTTTATAGCTATTCTTGGAGGGAGTTTTGAATTCGAATTTAAATGGCTCCACCTAAAAGTGATCCCCAAAGTTAGGAGATATTCCCTCAGCTCAAAAATTCGTGGTTTAGGTAGTTAGAGCCACGAGTTTGCTTTTACATCATGGATGAGATAAGCCATCTTTTTCCTTTTTCCTTTTTTCAATTACAAGAGATAAAATGTACTCTTTTACAAGAGGTGTTCACATGACTACACATGTGACTTACAAATGATCATAATATCAAGCATGTAGGCTTGGGTAAAATGCACCAACAGCTCCCCCTCAAGCCTAACATGCTTGGCCTCCAAATAAGACTTCAATTATCCTTGATTTCCTGCAAGCCAATCATCAACTTGAATCTACTTAACTTTGTACCATCAAGAGCTTTAGTCAACATGTCTGCACATTGCATATCTGTAGAGACATAGGATAGTTGAATATCCTTGCTCATTAGCTTCTCCCTTACATAATGGTAGTGGACTTCAATATGCTTGGTTCTAGCATGGTGGTGTAGCTCAGTGATGAGTAGCACCTCCTTTAATGTCAATCCGGGAAGACGTGAGGATGGTATGAAGACCTCGAGCAAGTGAAGGCACAAGTGCGTGAGTGAGAAGCACACAAACATGCACACACATACACACACACGCGCACACACGACAAGACAAAGAGTGAGAAGCAATGGAGTTCTTAGATTACTTTCGAAAAGCTCTTACAAGTTCATTTCAATTACAATCTCCCCTCAAAAATGAGCTCTCTAGCTCTATTTATAGTTTTTGACTAGGTTTTGGCCCTGTCCAGACCTAGTGTCCAGCCTAGTTAAAAATTAGGTTCCAGGGCTTATTTGAGGGCTCAAACGAGATCTAAAAAATATGAAAATTGGTAAGCAACTACTTCTAAGGCTCCTCAAGCTTGAGGACTCCTCGGCTTGCACAAAATGGAGCTACAAAAGGTGAACATGGTATTTACAGGGGTTGTTAGTGATGAGAATCACTTTTAATTGGTGTAAGGGTTTTGAAAAATTAAAGGGTTGCCTTAGTGCTAGATCTGCGTGAATGTTCGTACTTGCTTCTTCATGAAGAAAATTATTGGCCTACTTGCCAGATCGTCGTTGACTCCCTTGTCTACTTGTGCCTTCTCTCCCCTCTGACTCTCTTCTCTGACTGCCATGCCTTGTCAGTCCTTCAGTTCCTTGTCTGCTGCTAACACCCCCCCCCTCTCTCGCGTCTGTCGTCCCTGACAGACCCTTGTTGGGAGGGTCGTTGGACGTAGTATTCGACAATGTCTTGCGCTAAGTGATGTTCGGCAATCCTCAATCCTTTGGCCAAGTCTGTGAGTAGAGCATCCCAATCTACCGGCCCGGGAACCTCTGGATGTGGCATACGTAACTTTTCTGAATGGAGAGCTTGTTCCACTGCAAACAATTGTAATAAATGTGAGGGCCTGGGAATGAAGATCTCTGAGTGATATTCCCAGAACCCTGTGACAAACATCTCTTCAAATGTCTGTTTGAAGCAGGCCGGTAGGTACTTTATGCAGGCATGCCATGCATAAACAACATTAATAGAGGGCGTTGTGCTCATGTCATAAACAAGATCCTGATTGCCTTCATTGAATTCGAGCGTAGAGAGATGAGGTTCCTTAACATTCTTGAAGGTTTTGAAGGTGACTATCATGAGTTCAAAAATTTTAAGGCACATTTGGGTCATGACATCTGGTACGTTTCTGAACTTGACACCCCAATGCCGAATAGTTGAGATCATGTATCCTACGGTAGGTTGGCCTTTGGGTGGCGCTAAGTAGACATAATTGAGCCATTTCTCACATCCTCTCGTTGTCAGCACCATTTTTGTATATTCCGGCCACGACCTTCTTCGAAATACAGGGCAGTAGCAGGGATTGAACTTGATATACAGGGGCATGTTATTCCATGTGCGATTCATTTCCGGGTAGGTTTCCAGCAGCCGAATCCTCCACATCGGTTGATGAATGATTCCCTGCTTGGCACTCGCTGGGATGTCTTCCAGTGCGAATTGTGTGGCGGAGGTTGGTTCCTTTGAGGTATGTTGCTTTATTTCGGCATTGTAGTCAGCCATTAGGACACAGAAGGGAACATACAAATCGTTGGATGTGCCGATCCACCTATGATGAGAGAGGTTCCTAAAATAGTCCGATTTTATGACCACCTCTTCCAAGCGTGATATAGATGCTATCTGGACTGCCACCCTATCATCATGGGTTGTGGCCACTTTTTCCAATTTCTGCATCCATTCAGGAGCCTCTATTTCAAGGGTGTCCATGCCCTCGTCTGTTTGCTTGCCTCCAGGTGCTGGCATCGGAACATACGGGTCCTCAAAAGATTCCTCTACTTCGATGGGTACTAGGTCTTCAGGTTCTGGTTCCACCAAGGGGGAGGGTTGGCGTTCATATTCGAGGACTTTCTTTTGTAATTCTTCGAGTTGTGCTTTGAGCGCTGCTACTTCGTCAGTTGTGTCAGTGGTGGTTGGGACTTCTTTTGGTGGTTCTGGTTGAGCTGCCAATTGCCTTAGTAGTTCGTCTCTTTCTTTTTCTAAGGCTGCATGGGCTTCGAGGAGATCAGCATGGGTTTCTAATATGATTTGCATATTGTCCGAGGGAATGGCCTTGAACTTCTCCGGGTCAATTTCTTGTGGGGAACCTTCCATGGCTACTTCCAAGTTCTCTTCGTTTTGTGTCTGAAGCCGTCTATTTTCTTCCAGGGCTGCAGACATATGCTTCCGTAATAGAGCCATGTTGCGGCGGAGCTTGAGGTTCTCTGTGATTTGGGAGTGTAGCAGATCATCCATTCGTTGTCTTTCTTCTGCATCTGACTACGGTGGATTTGCCACTAATTGCTCATGTTGTTCTTGCAATGCACTAAACTACTGTTGTAAGAGCCTCTTTTCTTTCTCTAAGTCCATGAATCTTCCTTGTAATGTTTCATGACTCCTGAACAAACTTGTATGTTGAGCATCGAGGTGCTGATAGTGTTGCTGTAACTGAGACATGCACTGATACATGTTATTAAATACATTATTAATGGGGGTGGGTGCAGGAAGGGTGTTAAATGCAGAAGGAAAGGGAAAGGGGAAGGGAAGTGTGAATGTGGTGCTGGAAAATGGTGAAGTGGGTGGTGGGGGAATGGGAGATTGTGGCCGTATGGGGGGAGGGAGAGGTGCGGGGGAGGGTGATATGTCCATAAAATCCATGGTGGACGCAGTAGTGGGAGTGATTGTGAATAGTGGAATTGTGGGTGTAGTGATTGTGGTGAATGTGTATAGTCGTGTGTGCAGTTGTGAATATGAACTGCCCGAAAGTGTGAGTGGGGGAATGGGGATGTCAGTAGCTGCCGTTAGGATTACAGTGTTAGTGGAGGTGTATACAAGGGAGGTGTTGAGAGGGTGTGTGGGTTGATTGGCGATTTGTGCTTCAGTCATGGCAGTGGACTCGGAGGCGGTGACGGTGGTTGTTACATTGGTAATGGGAGGTGAATGTGGTGGAGTGGGAGGCAGGGGTGGCAAGGGGGGTGATGGGGGTGCACTGGACACATGGGTCTCTTCAGTATCGTGCACAGTGTGTGCGGTGCCCGTGGTTGTGGATGTGCCTTGTGGCTCTGATACTAATACATTCATCTGCTTTCCTGCTCGAGGGGGGCGTCTGCCATATCTTCGTTCCGTTCTTCGTGCTTATGCAAGGGCGGTATGCACCGTTTCAGGGACGCCGAATGCCTCAGATATCATGTCAAGGGTGGCACGGTATTGCTCGTCTATGCCTTCCTCCTCAAGGATTTGATTCATGAGGGCCTTGCCTGCTGCTAGGGACAATCTATGTTGCTCTTGCACTCTGTTCATGGTATCATAGAGCTTCTTCAATGCCTTCGTGTAAGCGGGGGCACCTTCAAGTACCTGCAGGGCTTCCTGATCATATTCCTGCTCTTCTTCCTCGGATTGTCCATCATGTTCCTCCTCTTGTCCTTCTTCTTCTTCACGCTCCACATCGACGATTTCTGGTTGTCTGGGATGGGGTTGGTCTGTAGCAGTTTGTTGTCCACTAGCTTGTTCTGCCTCGACTTCTGCGTTAACAGCCTCAAAGATTCTGGCTACCTCCTCATTAGTTAAGTCTTCTAAAGTGAATCCGTGAGGAAACTCTAGGTCGGTTGGTACGGGTGGGAACACCAGATTAGGTCCGTCAGTGCTGTGCCTTGGTAATCTGATAGTGAAGGGTTGCACCCGCCTTGGAAGTCGTGGAGTGGTCTCTGGAGTCAATGTTGCACCGCGGGGTTGTGCGCAGGGCATCTGAACGGTGCCTCTCATTTTCTTGGATGGTGGTCCTGCGGAGGATAATCGGCGCTGAAACTCTTGTACCCTTGTCCAAATGAGTGCCCTTTGCACTGGTACATCATAGGCAAGACATCTGTACACAATCCTGGTCAGAGCACAGCATCCGTATAGTACAGAATTTTGTTTTTTATACCACCTTTGATGAGCCAAGTGGATTTGGTCGATAATCCAGTGGGGCATGTTGATTGTCAAATCAAAGGCATCAGCCAAGTATAAACTAAACCATATCTTTTTAGGTGGCATTGTGAACCTCTCTTGGCCGGGAAATGCAAAGTGCTGCATGACCATTCGCAAATGAATGGCGATTGTAGGCGTCATTGCCACCATGTCTTTTAACTTTGTTAGATTCCTATTCTTCATATTGTCGGGGACCATAGTCTCGTTCTCCGTAGGAATATGCATACCTTTCATGTCTAGAGCTTCCCTTACCAAGTTGATAGTTAATCTGAAACGCTTGAGCTCATTGCCCCTTGTGAGAGATGGGAGGACAAAGGAGCTGTATCCCTTTTTGTCTTTGCTCGGAGTAAGGGTGCTAATCAAATAAGAGCATCTTAGAAAATCTGGCTTTGGCAACTGGAATTTGAAGTACTCGTAGAGTCCTGCCTTCTTCCATATAGGTTTCAGTCCTTCATTATTCTGCAGTCTCTCAAATTCCCTAGTGAAAAAGTGATACCTCCCCCAGCGCCCATTGAATTCTATCTCGGCCTCCCACATATAAGTGCCTTCACCAAGGGGTCATGCCACATCACTGAACCAATGAGAGTTTTTACTGACTGGCATAGTGTGCCCTTGTGGAGGGTTCTGAACCGGTATGGCGTGTAATGCTCTCAATGCTGCAGGGCGTTCCTTCAATTCCTCCTCAACGGGAAGACTTTCAATATCCACGACTTGGGTGCTGGTGCCTGCCTGGGAGCTAGTTCCTGCCGTATCTGCCATGTTACTTCTTGCCTGCTGATTCTGTGAGAATATAGAAACATGTGTTAACATTGTAAAGGACAAGAGAGAACCGTTGTTGTTCCCATTACAACATTAACATGAGGGTCGGGAGAGATTAATGGGTTAGTAAGTGCTCGGTGCGAGTGTGTGTGTGGTTAGGAGTTCGGTAGACCTAAGAGCTAAGTGGAATGATGTAGTGTGATAGTGATGTGGTTAGTAGGTTGTCATGGATTTACAAATGGGTTCCGGGGGTTTGTTACAAGTCTTAGGCTGCCAAATGCAGTGGATGGGTTTTGCTCTTGGTTTCGTAGAGACTCTCGAGAGCTTTATAGGTGTGTCGGCTTGAAAATGAGGCCTTTTAGGGACCCATTTACAAGTGATTCTGTTCGTGCTCATGGGCCTTGGTGTGTTCCTGAGTGTTGAAAACGAGTGGATGCCGGCTGTGCGAGTGAATGGATCATGCTGTATAGGGTGTGGTCTTGGTGTAGCTATTTGAGCCCGCAAACAAGCCTTAGGCACCCAAATTTGGCTTGATTGTGGGCTAGCCTTCATCGACTTCTTGGGCACCCAAATAGACTTCACGTTAGCAGAAGAACTTCTGAAAGACTTCTTATTGGTGTCGTGTTGTTGGTTACTAATAAGAGGCTTTGCCCGTGTGGTTGGCTTGAGTGCAACCGGGTGTTCGCCTTTCCGCACCCACACTTGTTTCACTAGCTGAGACATTTTGCTGCACAGGTACTTTTCATCTCCGACATAGGTAGTACTCTGCTTCTTCTGCCTTTGATCCACCTTTGGTTGCTGCCTCCCTCTGGCCTTTGGAAAAGAAGGGAGTTCCGTTGCATCCCTGACTCCTTTTTTGCGAACATCATTCCTCTGCAACACATAGTTTTGGACAAGAACAGCATGGTCATCTTCATGTGTACTCCTGGAAGGACCAGGAGTTCGTGCCTTACCTAGTTCCTTGAGTGCGTCATTTTCCAGTTCAACTGTAATTCGACTATGATTTACCCATACCTGAAGAAGTCCACTTCTTAGGTTTAGGTTGACTGCATGATCATAGATCCAGTCCTGACCCAAGACAAGAGGCTCAGTGAGGTCCTCATCTTGACACACTAATACTTTGACTGTCATTACTTCGTCTTGAATGTAGATGGGAAGTTCCACCTCGCCCATGCAAGGGGTTTCCACACCTCCCAATCCTATGAGATATGCTTCCATAGGATTGACAGTTAGTTTCAACTCTTGACAGTAAGACAATTTAACAGCACTAGTGGCTGCACCTGAGTCAATCAAGGCTCTTACAGTCCTTGCACCCTTTCCTTGTCCTATATCTAAGGTTATAAAAGGACGTCGATCAATTATCCTATGGGAGCTGATACCTGAAACTTCACACATAGCCATGTGATATCCTTGATCTGCATATGCATCTATCCTAGGTTGCTCTCTACCCTGCCTTCTTAATTTCATTCTCCGTATGCGCTCTAAAGCTTCTGCTTGAGCTTCTTCTCGAATTCGCTTTTCTTCTTCTTTGCGTTTCTTAGCAGTGTTGAGTCGGCTTAGCATTTCCTCTGTGAGAGGTTCCTGATACAACTTGACCGTGCATCCGCTAATGTAGCTCGGGAGAATGTCGCCTTCTAATGTGGCTAGTTGCACTGCTCCACTTGTTGAGATTCTGTTTATAATCATGGGTCCATAGCCTCTCTTCTCCAGTTTCCTTGCATGTTGTTTCAAACTGTAGACTAGTACTAGGTCGCCTGCCTTCAAACCTTTATCTTTAACGTGGGCATCAAAGTATGCCTTCTGTCGTTTCTTAGCTGCATATATCCCTGCAGCCGCTCTCAGTATTGTTTCTCCTAATCGTTCAAGGTCAACAAGTCTTGAGGAGAGTTCATGACCCGTCCATTCATGCTCTTGTGCTACTTTCAATGTAGGTATTAAGAAGTCCAATGGTAGCACTGCATTTTGGCCAAACACCATCTCAAAGGGGGTGGCTTGGAGTACCGTTTTGTAGGCGACTCGATATGCCCAAACAGCATGGTGTAGCTGTTTGTCCCAATCAGAGCGTTTATTGTTCACTAATTTCGTCAGTACATTGCATAAGATCTTATTGGTGCTCTCAGCCTGGCCATTTGCTTGAGGGTGATAGGGGGCAGACTTCTTATGTACTACCATGAATTCCTAGAGCAGATTTTCAATAACTTCATTCAAGAAGTGAGTGCCTCTGTCACTAACTAGCTCTATAGGTAGCCCGTATCTAGTGAACACATTCTCAAATAAAAACTTAGCTGTTGTTTGAGCATCGTTCTTTGTTGTGGCTTTCACCTCTACCCACTTGGTTAGATAGTCCGTGGCAACAATGATATATTCAGCATGGGAACCCTTAGCTGGGGGATTAATAGGACCTACAAAGTCTATTCCCCACTTAGAGAATGCATGTCCACCCATCATAGGTTTCAGTGGCATCTCGTCTTTGCGTATAGGATACTGAGTTCGCTGACAGACATCACACCGTTTCACATAGGTATGTGCATCCATGTGAAGGGTTGGCCACCAGAAGCCCGCAAATAGTATTGCCTTGATCACCCGATCTGGTCCAAAGTGTCCTCCTGCTACTCCTTGGTGAGTAGTTTCCAAGATCTTGAGATATTCACTTTCATGGACACATAGTCTCAGGTAACCATCTTTACCACACTTGTATAGATTATCACCAATGAGTGAGTAATCCTGGGCTTCTTGTTCTAAACTCCTTTTCCTAGCGAGCGTCATGTCTTGAGGGAATGTTTTCATCCTCAGAAAGGATACTAGTGGTTCACTCCAATCTGGCACTATGGAAACTTGATAAAGAGTGGCATGTTCCACAGGTGGTTTAGTGCAGCAGATTGGGCATTCCTTGCACAACTTTTGGACATCAGCTTCCATCGTTGGCCAATGCACTCTGAGTCTTCTTAGTGTCTGTAGGGTTCGTTGCCTTGAATAGTGTTGCTCTAATGCACCTACATGTGCTAATTGCAACCATTTAGCGTACTCATCCTCTTCCACACAACAAGCCAAAATCCCTTGATCTGTGTGCTTGTACATACTTCCTGCCATGATGTGATACTTTTGGGCTTTTACTACCTCTCTATCCTGCGTGTTTATTACTGGGTGGTTAGGTCCGTATGTCAACACTGGTACCAATGGCTTAGCCCACTGCGGCACCACTTCCAAATTAAACAAGTAAGCATTAGGAAGGTCATCTGACACTCCTTGTGGGGCTTCTCCCGATGTGAGCCTAGAAAGGTGATCTGCTCTCAAATGAGTCTTCCCTTTCCTTACCACAACCTCAAAATCATATTCCATTAGCAAGAGAAACTATCTTACTAATCTACCTGTGTTGCATGGCTTGTTTACCAAGTATAGTAGAGCTTGATGATCAGTAAAAAATTTAAACTTATTTGCAAGTAAATAATGTCTAAACTTTTTAACCGCATACACCATGCCTAGTCCTTCTCTCTCCGTAGTGGTATAATTTCGTTCAACAGCATTCAATTGTCTACTAGCATAGGCAATTGGAAGATCCATATTACCTTCGTCGGTAGGCTGTGCGAGTACACACCCAATAGCATAATTGGACGCATCAACATGAACATGGAAAGGCTTATTCCAATTTGGTGTGGTCAAGATCGGTGCTAAACATAATCGCCGTTTAAGCTCATTGAAGGAATTCTCACATTCATCAGTCCACTGAAAGTTAGTCAGAAGTCCGTACATGGGCTTTGCAATGACAACATACATGTGAATGAACCGGCGGTAGTACCCACAATGCCCCATGAAAGCCTGTACTTCCTTGACATTCTTTGGCCTAGGTGACTCGGCTATGGCTCTCACTTTCTCTTCATCAGTGGATATGCCATTCTTTGACACTATGTGTCCTAGAATCTTGCCTTGCTTGACCATAAAAACACACTTTTCTGGGTTCAGGCAGACTTGATATTCTCTACATTTGTCAAAGATTTGTCTGAGTTCAGGAATATGGGTTTGTCTAATGTTGGAATGAGCACAAAGATCATCAACATAGACTTCTAAATTCTTCCTCAGGAACTCCTTAAATACATGGCACATTAGTCTCTGGATGGTTGCAGGAGCATTGGTAAGCCCAAATGGCATTACACGAAAGGTAAATATACCCCACTCTGTGGCAAAAGCTGTCTTATGCTGATCTTCTGGAGCTATGGCTACTTGATTGTAGCCCGAAAATCCATCGAGGAAGCTGTACACTTCCTTGCCTGCTACTCTTTCTAAGAGATGCTCTGTGATAGGAAGCGGATAGTTATCTCGAATTGTGGCTGCGTTAACCTTCTTCAAGTTAATGCATACACGTAATTTACCATTCTTTTTGGGCACCACAACAATGGGGGATACCCATTCAGTGTGCTCAGTTTCATAGATAAATCCAGCTTCAACCAGTCTATCTATCTCCTCTTTGATCTTGGCAGCGTAATTATCATTGGATGTATATGGCTTTTGCTTAGAGGGTTTGGCATCTGAGGTCATGGGGATGGTGTGTGAGCATATGTCAGGGTCCACACCTTTCAAGTCCTTGTAACTCCAAGCGAACACGTCTCTGTATTCTCTTAGCAAGGCTATCAATTCTTGCTCTTCTTCTTCCGTCAGGTCATGTCCTATGTAAGTGCATCTCTCTTCTCCCTCTTCCATGGCTACCACAATTTTCTTTGTGGTTTCTTTGTTATCATAGGCCTCTCTTGATTGTGCCTCTCGTTTAGGCATTCTGATCATGACTCTCCTGTCATCTATCTCATACTTCTTAAAATTTTCTGGGACCTCAAACAAAGATTCCTCCTCTTCTTGTGTGACTTCTTTCTTCTTCCTTTTCTTTCCTTCTTCCTTAGGAGTTACATGTGTGGCTAGCCTTACGTCTTTTGTAAGCTCTTCGTGCCTCTGGGGTTGAAATTCTACTTCATAGAAGTATTCTTAATCTGATGCAAAAGGTGGGTCCATAATGATTGACTCTAGATCGGAGTCACTTGCATCCTCAAATGCATCAAGGCTAGGTTCGCACTCTTCTAACACTGCCTCTCCCATGATTGGCTCTATGGAGAAGACTGAAATGTCATAGCCATCCTCATCACAGTGGGGTGTCCAATGTTCTTCATTGATGGCTACATCCATTGTTGCTAGGATTTCTGCCCAGCCGTGGGGTTCAAATTCTTCGTCAGGAAAGACTACAGGTGCATAGGCTGGGTCTTGAATGGGTCTATGTGTTTCGTTTGCACCTATTTCTCTGGCCTTTTCTCTCTTCTCTTCTTCTACTGCTACTTTGCACATCCATAAGTGAGTGTCTTCATGCATCCATGAGGATCCTGATCCTATGGAATGCACCGATTCCGTATCATCTTTGGCTCTATGGATGGGGTTCCATTGGATAGGAGGGACATCTCTATGAGAGTAATCCTTGAGATTGACTTTGGTCGTAACACCTAAGTGCTGCAGGTACAAAGAATTGGTTCCCCAATCCTGTACCACTTGCAACTGTCGCATAAAGGGTCGTCCCAAGATCATTTCATAGGCATGGTTCTTGCTAAAATCACATATAGCAAAGGTATGCTCGAACTCGACACCACAGGTGGTGAGAGTTATTCCTTCTAGCAATCCTAAGGGCTTCTCAATATGACCATCGGCCATCTGCAATTTCATTCTCGTTGGCCTGAGTGCTGGCTTGCCCCAACGCTTCCATAGGGAAGTGGTGGCAATTGCAACTCCTGCACCTGAGTCCAAAATTGCCTTGGTGGTGTACTCCTGGTAGGTAATGGGAAGATAGGTGTTCCCTTCTTCACCTTCACACATATCTCCTATCTTATCCAAGGGTATCTCTAGCACTGTCCTATGTGATCCTACTTGGGAATGAGGTTTCACTATCGCTGGTACTTGTTTGGCGACATGTTTCCATAATTCAGGTCTAACCTTGAGTAGCTCTTCTAACTTGAGATTGCACTGCACTTTAGTGTTTTTCACTACCTCTATGTTCCTAGGTAAGACTGAGTCCTCATTTCGTACCATGACCGTGGGTGCTCTCAAACAAGTAGACTTAGCTTCCCATGGGCCTGTGAAGTGGGGTAATTCTTGCAGAGAGTTAGACTCAAAGTCTAATCTTTCTTGAGAGTGGGTGCTCTCCTGCTCCTCATAAATGGATGGGATGTCTTGTGGAAATTGGTCTCGTGCATCATCCACAAGTTCAATAGGAGGAGGGACTTCACTCTCTTTAGCCCATTTGTCTTCTTGAATCTCGCGTAGGAATTCTGGTGTGAACCAATTCATAGAAGATGATGTGTCTGGCTCCGTAGAGTTAGGCACATAGGCATCAGACACATAGGCTTCCTGAGCAGGAATGCTTACTCTTTCACCTGCCTTGTCCTTGTGTTGAGAGGCGGGTTCCTTTTCTGATTGTGCAATCAGCTTCTCTATTCTTTCTAACAGTCCATCAAAGTGCAACTGTGTCTTCGCTGAACTAGAGATGTTAAATAGGCGACTGGCTTCAAACATGGTCTGAGCCAATTCCACCATCTTAGCACAAATTTTGGTTCGTTCTAGCTCTAGTTCTGCTCTTGGGTAACACTTTTCATGATCAGTTACGTTTGGCCCTTCTTGGATTCTGGCCTGATATGCTTTAAGCATCATATTAAGGTCTTTGGGAGTGGGATCTGCTAGGACTGATCCTACTCTAGGGGGTGGTGGAAGTAGGTGAGGCGGGTTGGAAGGTGGCGGGTCAGATGGAGTTGGGAATGGTGGAGGTGGGGTAGTGTGAGAGGGAGTTTGAGATGTGAGTTCAGTTATCCTGGCCTTGAGGCTTTCCTCGAGTTCACTCATCTTTTTTGCCCATTGTCTTTTCATTCTTTCACGACTATCTCTCCAAGCTCTAGTTCTCTTCTTTGTCATGCTCTCCGTTTCACTAACATCTGGGCTCTTTTCCTGGCCTGCGCTTTGGTTCTGTTGCAATGCTTGAGCTCTAGTGATTACTTGTACTGGTGCAGTGGAAGTCACACTCCCTGTGGAGTCTACTACTAACCCAATTACGTTAATAGGAGTGATTTTTGGCATATTATTAGGATTCTTAGGGCAGTCTCGTAAGAGATGCTCCTTTCCACACTCCTGGCAATAGCCCTGGATCGTCACCGACTGGGGTTGTGTAGGTGGAGGCAAGGGACAATCACGAATGAGATGATCTCCCTGACATCTGTAGCATGGTCCTCTAGGGAATGGAGGTCTTACTTGCCTAGGTTGGGGTCTTGAGTTAGGGTTTGTATACATTACATTTGTGTACTCTGGTTCCCAACTAGGTTCATTTGGCTCTTCACTGTAATAGGACTCACCATGTTCAGGAGATTGCATGTAGTAGGCCTGGGGGCTGTCAATATGCGTCGAATCAAAGCTATGGTCACTCGGGTCACTTTCAGAAAGCAATGGTGGTACAGGGACTATAGCTCTATTCAGGTTCTCTTCTGCAGCTGCATATTTTACCGGGATCACATTAGCTGGGGTAGGGGGTTGTTGTGCTAACACAGGCTGAGGCCTTTGCTGGGCTTGATATTGTGGTTGGTAATTTTGCTGAGGCCTAGTATACTGTTGTGGTGGGTATTGGTTCTGGTATCTGCCTTGTTGAGAGTATGGCTGAGGGTAGGTTTGCCTAACAGCTTGCTTATTGTATGGGCAGTCTTGTGCTGTGTGATTTGTGTATCTTCGTTCTATGGTGCAGTACTGGCTACTAGGATTTACTTGGGGTTGAGCCGTAATGGGACACACGTTCGCCATATGGTCGCCACCACAAGTATAGCATCTTTTCACAGGGGCAAACCTTGGGATTTGTTTGCTAGGGACACCTAATTTCTGAGCTACTTTCTCTGCAAGTTCCTCAATTGATGTGGATTGCGTGGAAGAGAGGCTAGAGGCACTATCTGAATCTTTGTATATTTTGGAAAGCTCTAACTCCTCTCCTAGGTTGTCCTCGATGTCAATGCACATGCGTACACACTCTTCTATGGTCCTAGGGTCCTTCAAGTACACATAAGATCTCAATTTGGTACTTAGCAATCCATCCAAGAATAAAGCCACTTGCTTAGCTGGTGTGGGTAATTCAGGGACAGGGCATCTCTCTAAGTATTGCCTAAATCTTCTCCCTGCAAGTCTCACGGTCTCTTGAGGGGTTTGCTTGAAGCTGTGAATCAGCGAGGAAGTGTTATGTCTTATGCCACTTTTAGAGAATTCGATAATGAAAGCCTCTAGGAGTTGGTCTATGCTCCTGAACTGTCTCTCATTCAATGGTTGAAACCACGTAAGTGCTGTGTTCCTAAGGGTTAGACCAAAGGCATTATATTGCATGAATAAATCCTCCACTTGTTCAGCTCTCAAGACTTGCCTGAACTCGGCCACATGATCGTATGGATCTCCGGTGCCATCGAAGTAATTTTTCATGGACTTAACTAGCTGAGTTGGTCTCAAAGTCCTCGTGTGCTCTCTAGGTCGTGGTAGAGGGAACTCATCCGCGTTTCTTTGATTCCTGTGAGCTCTAAGTATCTCAGGCTCTACCCTATTTGTTTCCGTCCTCGTTCTTTCTCTGCCCACTGGGTTGGCAAAGCTTACCTCAGGTTTATCTCTATGTCTGTCTCTTTGAGTTCCGTGAGCGTGGGAGGTTCCAGCTCCTGGGAGACCAAAGGACACGTTCGATCTTGGTTGGGGGAAAACGAATTCACCCTTCCAAGTGTAAGCATGCCTATCATTTTCTGTAACCACAAAGATCCTCTCTGAAGCGTGATCTAAGTAGGTCACTCTACCTGGGCTATCAAGATCTTTGAACTCATAGATCATGATTGTTCCTATATCATTTGGCCGATCAGATTTATACCTCCAAAAGGCTTCATCAGTCCCTCGGTTCAGAAGCAGATCTATGCTCTTGTTGTCCTGAGGAATCCACTCTGGTGTGAGAATTCTCGTAAGAACAGATTTCCCTCGAGGGGTCCTAGGCTCTACACCCATGTTTCCTTGTTCTAGGTCATCTATGTCCGTCTCAGGGATCACATTCCCGAATTCATCTGTCCTATCTGGGTGACTGGTGACTACGTATATGGTTCCTTCTTTGTCCAAGTTTAGGCAATACTTAGAAAGATGCCCTGTTTCGGAGCTACCCACACCAGCCAAGCAAGTGGCTTTATTCTTGGATGGATTGCTAAGTACCAAATTGAGATCCTATGTGTACTTGAAGGACCCTAGGACCATAGAAGAGTGTGTACGCATGTGCATTGACATCGAGGATAACCTAGGGGAGGAGTTAGAGCTTTCCAAGATATACAAAGATTCGGATAGTGCCTCTAACATCTCTTCCACGCAATCCACATCAATCGAGGATCTTGCGGAAAAAGTAGCTAAAAAATTAGGCGTCTCTAGTAAACAAATTCCTAGATTTGCCCCAGTGAAAAGATGTTATACTTGTGGTGGCGACCACATGGCGAATGTCTGCCCCATTATGGCTCAACCCCAAGTTAATCCTAGTAGCTAGTACTGCACCATAGAACGGAGATACACAAATCACACAGCACAAGATTGCCCATACAACAAACAGGCGGTTAGGCAACCCTACCCTCAGCCATACCCTCAGCAGGGAAGATACCAGAACCCGTACCCTCCACAACCATATGGCAGGCCACAACAACCTTATCAGCAACCATACCAAAACCAACAATGGCCTCAGCCTGTGTTATCTCAACAACCCCCTGCTCCAGATAATGCGATCCCAGTAAAATATGCAGCTGCAGAAGAGAACCTGAATAGAGCTATTGTCCCTGTAACACCACTGCTTTCTGAAAGTGACCCCAGTGACCATAGCTTTGATTCTACACATGTCGATAGTCCCCATGCTTACTACATGCAATCTCCTGAGCATGGTGAGTCTTACTATAGTGAAGAGCCAAATGAACCTAGTTGGGAGTCAGATTACACAAATGTCATGTATGCAAACCCCAACCTTAGGCCTCAACCTAGGCAGGTAAGACCTCCGTTCCCAAGAGGACCGTGCTACAGATGCCAAGGAGATCACCTCATTCGCGATTGCCCCTTACCTCCACCTACACAAAACCAGTCAGTGACAATCCAAGGCTTTTGCCAAGATTATGGAAAAGAGCATCTCTTACGAGACTGCCCAAAGAACCCCAATAATATGCCAAAAATCACTCCTATCAACGTTATTGGGTTAGTGGTAGATTCCACAGGAAGTGTCACTTCCACTACTCCCGTACAGGTAGTCACTAGAGCTCAAGCATTACAGCAGAATCAAGGGGTAAACCAGGATAAGAACCCAGAGGCTAGTGAAACCGAGAGCATAACAAAGAAAAGGACTAGAGTGTGGAAAGATAGTCGGGAAAGAATGAAAAGACAACGGGCTAAAAAGATGAGTGAACTCGAGGAAAGCATAAGAGAAACCAAAGCTAGGATAACTGAAATCACCTCTCACACTATCCCACCACCACCATTCCCATCGCCATCCGACCCGCCACCTTCCGACCCACATCATATGATTCCACCACCCCCTAGAGTAGGATCCGTATTAGCTGATCCCACTCCTGAAGATATAGATATGATGCTTAAAGCATATCAGGCCAGAATCCAAGAAGGGCCAAATGTCACGAATCATGACAAGTGTTACCCTAGAGCTAACCTAGAGATAGAAAGAACCAAGCTTTGCGCGAAAATGGTCGCATTGGCTCAGACGATGTTTGAAGCCAGTCGCCTTTTCAATTACTCGGGCTCAGCCAAGACGCAATTACACTTGGATGGACTTCTAGAGAAGTTAGAGAGCATAGTTGCAAGATCTGCCAAGGCAGAAAAAAATCAAGAAAGGGAGAAAGCAAGCAAAAACATGACCCATCCCCCACCGAAAGCTTATGTGCCAAATTCCATTGAACCAGACAATTCCCCCCCCCCCCCTAGAAAGAATGGAGAATCTAATGGCACAATCACAAAAGGAACCAGCCTCTCAACACAAGGGCAAGACAAGTGAAAGAGTAAGCATTCCTGCCCAAGAAGCCTATGTGCCTAACTCTACGGAGCCGGACACATCATCTTCTATGAATCGGTTCACACCAGAATTCCTACGCGAGATTCAAGAAGACAAATGGGCTAAGGAAAGTGAAGTCCCTCCTCCCATTGAGCTTGTGGATGATGCACATGACCAATTCCCACAAGACATTCCATCCATTTATGGAGAGCAAGAGAGTATCCAATCTCAAGAAAGATTAGACTTCGAGTCTAATTCTTTACAAGAACTACCCCATTTCACAGGCCCATGGGAAGCAAGGTCCACCTGTATGAGAGCACCTACAGTCATGGTAAGAAACGAAGATTCAGTCATACCTAGGAACACAGAGGTAGTGAAGAACACCAAAGTGCAGTTTAATCTCAAGTTAGAAGAGCTACTCAAGGTTAGACCTGAATTATGGAAACATGTCGCCAAACAAGTACCAGAAATAGCCAAACCTCGTTCCCAGGTAGGATCCCATAGGACAGTGCCAGAAATTCCCTTGGATAAGATAGGAGATATGTGTGAAGGTGAAGAAGGGAACACATATCTTCCCATAACCTACCAGGAGTACACCACCAAGGCAATTTTGGACTCAGGCGCAGGAGTTGCAATTGCCACCACTTCCCTATGGAAGCGTTGGGGCAAGCCAGCACTCAGGCCAACGAGAATGAAATTGCAGATGGCTGATGGTCACATTGAGAGACCCTTAGGATTGCTAGAAGGAATAACTCTCACCACCTGTGGTGTCGAGTTTGAGCATACATTTGCTATATGTGACTTCAGCAAAAATCATGCCTATGAGATGATTTTGGGAAGACCATTCATGCGACAGTTGCAAGTGGTACAGGATTGGGGAACCAATTCTTTGTACCTGCAACACTTAGGTGTTACGACCAAAGTCAATCTCAAAGATTACTCTCATCGAGATGTCCCTCCTATCCAATGGAACCCCATCCATAGAGCCAAAGATGATACGGAATCGGTGCGTTCCATAGGATCAGGATCCTCATGGATGCATGAAGACACCCACTTATGGATGTGCAAAGTAGCAGTAGAAGAAGAGAAGAGAGAAGAAGCCAGAGAGATAGGTGCAAAAGAAACACAGAGATCAATTCAAGACCCAGCCTATGCACCTGTAGTCTTTCCTGATGAGGAATTTGAACCCCATGGCTGGGCAGAAATCCTAGCAACAATGGATGTAGCCATCAATGAGGAACAATGGACACCTCACTGTGATGAAGATGGCTATGACATTTCAGTCTTCTCCATAGAGCCAATCATGGGAGAGGCAGTGTTAGAAGAGTGTGAACCCAGCCTTGATGCATTTGAGGATGCAAGTGACTCCGATCTAGAGTCAATCATTATGGACCCACCATTTGCATCAGATGAAGAATTCTTCCATGAAGTAGGATGTCAACCCCAGAGGCATGGAGAGCTTACAAATGATGTAAGATTAGCAACACATGTGACCCCGAAGGAAGAAGGGAAGAAACGAAAGAAGAGAGAAGTCTCACCAGAAGAGGAAGAATCTTTGTTTGAGGTCCCAGAAAATTTTAAGAAGTATGAGATAGATGACAGGAGAGTCATGATCAGAATGCCGAAACGAGAGGCACAATCAGGAGAGGCCTATGATAACAAAGAAACCACCAAGAAAATAGTAGTGGCCCTAGAAGAAGGAGAGGAGAGATGCACATACATAGGCCATGACCTAACAGAGGAAGAAGAGCATGCGTTAATTGCTTTGCTAAGGGAATACAGAGATGTATTCGCTTGGAGTTACAAGGATTTGAAAGGTGTTGACCCTGACATATGCTCACACACCATCCCCATGACTTCAGATGCCAAACCCTCGAAGCAAAAGCCCTATACATATAACGATAATTACGCTGCTAAGATCAAAGAAGAGATAGATAGACTGGTTGAAGCTGGATTTATCTATGAAATTGAGCACACTGAGTGGCTATCCCCCATCGTAGTGGTGCCCAAGAAAAATGGAAAGTTGCGTGTATGCATTAACTTGAAAAAGGTTAATGCAGCCACCATTCGAGATAACTATCCACTTCCCATCACAGAACATCTCTTAGAAAGAGTGGCAGGCAAGGAAGTGTACAGCTTCCTTGATGGATTTTCGGGTTACAATCAAGTAGCCATAGCTCCAGAGGATCAACATAAGACAGCCTTTGCCACAGAATGGGGTATTTTTGCTTTTAGAGTAATGCCATTTGGGCTTACCAATGCACCAGCGACCTTCCAGAGGCTGATGTGCCATGTATTTAAGGAGTTCCTGAGGAAGAATTTAGAAGTCTATGTTGATGATCTTTGTGCCCATTCCAACATTAGACAAACCCATATTCCTGAACTCAGACAAATCTTTGACAAATGTAGAGAATATCAAGTCTGCCTGAACCCAGAAAAGTGTGTTTTCATGGTCAGGCAAGGCAAGATTCTAGGACACATAGTGTCAAAGAATGGCATATCTACTGACGAAGAGAAAGTGAGAGCTATAGCAGAGCTACCTAGGCCAAAGAATGTCAAGGAAGTACAAGCTTTCATGGGGCATTGTGGTTATTACCGACGATTTATACACATGTATGCTGTCATTGCAAAGCCCATGTACGGACTTCTGACAAACTTTGAGTGGACGGATGAATGTGAGAATTCCTTCCAGGAGCTTAAACGAAGATTGTGTTCAGCACCAATCTTGACCACACCAGACTGGAATAAGCCTTTCCATGTTCACGTGGATGCATCCAATTATGCTATTGGATGTGTGCTTGCACAACCTACTGGTGAAGGTAATATGGATCTCCCAATTGCCTATGCCAGTAGACAATTGAATGCGGCTGAATGGAATTACACCACCACAGAGCGAGAAGGTTTAGGCATGGTATATGCAGTTAAGAAATTTAGACACTATTTGCTTGCAAATAAGTTTAAATTTTTTACTGATCATCAGGCATTGCTATACCTCGTAAACAAGCCATGCAATACAAGAAGATTAGTGAGATGGTTTCTCTTGCTCATGGAATATGACTTTGAGGTGCTGGTGAGAAAAGGGAGGACTCATTTAAGAGCAGATCATCTCTCTAGGCTCACATCGGGAGAAGCCCCACAAGGAGTATCAGATGACCTTCCTGATGCTTACTTGTTTAATTTGGAAGTGGTGCCGCAGTGGGCTAAGCCATTGGTACCAGTATTGACATACGGGCCTAATCATCCAGTGGTAAACACACGGAATAGAGAGGTTGTAAAAGCCCAAAAGTACCACATCATGGCTGGAAGTATGTACAAGCACACAGATCAAGGGATCTTGGCTTGTTGCGTAGAAGAGGATGAGTACGCTAAATGGTTGCAATTAGCACATGTAGGTGCGTTAGAGCAACACTACTCAAAGCAACGAACCTTACAGGCCCTAAAGAGACTTGGAGTACATTGGCCAACTATGGAAGCGGATGTCCAAAAGTTGTGCAAGGAATGCCCAATCTGTTGCACTAAACCACCAGTGGAACACGCCACTCTTTATCAAGTATCCATTGTACCAGATTGGAGTGAACCTCTAGTATCCTTCCTGAGGACAAACACATTCCCTCCAGACATGACTCTGGCTAGGAAAAGGAGTTTAGAACAAGAAGCCCAGGATTACTCACTCATTGGTGATAATCTATACAAGCGTGGTAGAGATGGTTACCTGAGACTATGTGTCCATGAAAGTGAATATCTTAAGATCTTGGAAACTGCTCATCAAGGTGTAGCAGGAGGACACTTTGGACCAGATCGGGTGATCAAGGCAATACTATTTGCGGGCTTCTGGTGGCCTACCCTTCACATGGATGCACATACCTATGTGAAACGGTGTGACGTCTGTCAGCGAACTCAGTATCCCATACGCAAAGATGAGATGCCACTGAAACCTATGATGGGTGGACGTGTGTTCTCTAAGTGGGGAATAGACTTTGTAGGTCCTATTAACCCCCCAGCTAAGGGTTCTCATGCGGAATATATCATTGTTGCAACAGACTATCTAACTAAGTGGGTAGAGGTAAAAGCCACGACGAAGAACGATGCTCAAACAACTGCCAAATTCTTGTTTGAGAATGTGTTCACAAGATATGGGCTACCTATAGAGCTAGTTAGTGATAGAGGCACTCACTTCTTGAATGAAGTTATTGAAAAACTGCTCCAAGAATTCTTGGTAGTGCATAAGAAATCTGCCCCCTATCACCCACAAGCTAATGGGCAAGCCGAAAGCACAAACAAGATTCTATGCAATGTGTTGACCAAACTAGTGAATAATAAACGCTCTGATTGGGACAAACAGCTACACCATGCTGTTTGGGCATACCGAGTCGCCTACAAAACGGTACTCCAAGCCACCCCCTTTCAGATGGTATTTGGCCAAAACGCCGTGCTACCTTTGGACTTCTTGATACCTACATTGAGAGTAGCACAAGAGCACGAATGGACGGGTCATGAACTCTCCTCTAGACTTTTTGACCTTGAACGATTAGGAGAAACCAGACTGAGAGCAGCTGCAGGGATATATGCAGCTAAGAAGAGACAGAAGGCATACTTTGATGCCCACGTTAAGGATAAAGGTTTAAAGGCAGGCGACTTAGTTTTAGTCTACACATTGAAGCAGCATGCGAGAAAACTGGAGAAGAGAGGCTATGGACCTATGATCATTAATAGGATCTCCACAAGTGGAGCTGTGCAATTAGCCACATTAGAAGGTGCTGTGCTCCCAAACTATATTAGCGGATGCAGAGTTAAGTTGTATCAAGAACCCCTCACGGAGGAAATGCTCAGTCGACTCAACACTGCTAAGAAACGCAAGGAGGAAGAAAAGCGAATTCGAGAAGAAGCTCAAGCAGAAGCCCTAGAGCGCATCCGGAGAATGAAATTAAGAAGACAAGGTAGAGAGCACCCTAGGCAAGATGCATATGCAGATCAAAGATATGACATGGCTATGTGTGAAGTTTCAGGTGTTAGCTCACATAAGATAACCGATCGACGTCCTTTCATAACCTTAGATATAGGACAAGGAAAGAGTGCAAGGACTGTAAGAGCCTTGATTGACTCAGGTGCAGCCACTAGTGCTGTTAAATTGTCTTACTGTCAAGAGTTGCAATTAACTGTCAATCCTGTGGAAGCATATCTCATAGGATTGGGAGGCGTGGAAACCCCTTGCATGGGCGAGGTGGAACTTCCCCTCTACATTCATGATGAGGCAATGACAGTTAAAGTACTAGTGTGTCAAGATGAGGATCTCACGGAACCCCTTGTCTTGGGTCAAGACTGGATCTATGACCAAGCAGTCAACTTAAACCTAAGAAGTGGACTTCTTCAGGTATGGGTGAATCAGACTAGAGTTACAATTGAGTTAAATAATGGAGCACTCAAGGAACTAGAAAAGACAGGGACTCCTGGTCCCTCCAGGGGTACACATGAAGTTGACCATGCTGTTCTTGTCCAAGGCTATGTGATGCAGAAGAATGAAGATCTCAAAAAAGGAGTCAGAATCACAATGGAACTCTCTTCTTTTCCAAAGGCCAGAAGGAGGCAGCAACTAAAGGCAGATCAATCACTGAAGACTCTCCGGGCGAGAGATCAAAAGAACGCGCGGAGCAGAACAACTCGGCCGATGAGGCAAATGTGGGTGCGGAAGGACGGGCTGCCAACCGTAACGAAGTCGCAACAACGGTCTCAACTTCCTATTAGTAATCAACGACTTGATGCTAATAAGAAGACTCCTAAAACCTCTGTTGAGAACGTGAAATCCATTTGGGTACCCAAGAAGTCGATGAAGGCTGACCCACAATCAAGACAAATTTGGGTGCCTGAGGCTTACTTGCGAGCTCAACTAGTCCCACACAATTCACATCATACACGACAGGGTTCACTCGGTCAAGCAGTCACCACCCACTCTTGGCTGATACACTCGAACACACTGCCACCTAGAAGCATGCACAGACTCACTCGTAGATGGGTCCCAGTGACACAACTACTTCCAGTAGAACTACTCATGCAACCCTCTCGAATCTCCACGAAACCAATACCAAACGCCATACCAAAAGCCATACCAAAAGCCATTCATGGTGTTTGGCAACCTAAGACCTGTAATAAACCCTCCGACCCCAATCTGTAAATTCATCCCCACTTACTAACTGCATTAGTCTCCTAGGACTACCCAAGCATTAACTACACACACTGTCCTCGTGCACTTACTAACCACTAACTCACCATATACCTCATGTTAATGTTGTAACGGGGACAACAACGGATTTATTCTGTCCATTACGAGGTTAACACGTGGTTCTATATTCTCACAGAACCAACCAGCAAGCAGGGCCATGGCAGAAGCAGGAGGTGCCAGTTCTCAAGCCGGATCCGGTGCACAAATTGTGGACATAGAAACACTCCTCCTCGAGCTACATCTCACCGCAAGACCGCAAGAACTTCAAGCCGTGCATATGCTCCCCATTCAGGATCCTCCTCAAGGGCACACTTCTCAAGTACGTAAACACGCTCACTGGTTCAGTGATGTCGCTGGACCATTGGGCGATGGAACCTATTTCTGGGAAGCAGAATTGGAATTTAATGGTAAATGGGGACGATACCACTTTTTCACGCGCGAGTTTGAAAGCTATCAGAACGCCGAAGTCATGCGATCAGTATGGACCAAAGCCGGCGTGGACAGTTATTTCAGGGCCCACTTGCCAAAGCCGGATTTCTTACGATGTTCATATCTTATCAGTACCATCACGCCAAGCAGGGCCAAGGGAGGCGACAGCACCTTTGTGTTACCCTCACTGCTGCCGGGTCATGAGCTTAAAAGATTCAAGCTGACCCTTAATTTGGTAAGAGAAGCATTGGGCATGTATGGCATGCACATCCCCACTGAAAAGGAAACCATGGTTCCAGGTAGAATGAAACACAAAGATCTTAATAAGCTGAAGGATATGGTAGCGATGAAACCTACCATTGCGCTTCACCTGCGGACCGTCATGCAACATTTTGCTTTCCCCGCCCAGGAAAGATTCACAATGCCCCCAAAGAAAATATGGTTCAGCTTGTATCTGGCAGAGACGGAAGGCCTTCCCATCAATGTGCCACATTGGATCATAGATCAGATCCACCTAGCCCATCAAAGGTGGAACAAGAAGCAGAAAAATGTGCTTCACGGATGTTGCGCTCTAACAAAGATAATCTACCGATGTCTGGCCTATGAGGTGCCTATTCAGCGGGCACTCATATGGCCCCGCACCCAGGAATTCCAGAGAAGACTATCAGCAGCAGGTCCCCCATCAAAGAAGATGAGGGGGGGAGTACAATTACCCTGTGCTCAACCAAGGGGAGCCACCACTACACCCGAAATTACCCCTCCCCAGACACGACGCGTTAGGCCATTCACAATCCGGCTACCAAGACCAAGCACAGATGGACCTAATCTGGTATTTCCACCCATCCCATCAGATCTGGAATTCCCACAGGGTTTTACTCTAAATGATCTCACGGATGAAGAAGTAGCCCGACTGATCTATGATTCTAATCTTGAGATGGAAACAGAACGTGCTCAGGAACCACAACCCCAGACAACAACAGCAGCCCCCACCCGACCAGAAGTGGTAGAAGTCGACGTCGAGGAACAAGAGACAGAACAAGAAGAAGAAGCCTACGAGGAACAAGAATATGACGAGCTTTCAGAGCTGGCAAGTGCCCCTGCGTATTCGGCACAAATCAAAAGACTATATCGAACCATGCAACTAGTTCAAGAACAGCATAAGATGTCACTGGAATCGGGCAAGAAACTCATGAACCAGTTGCTAGCTGAGGAAGGTGTGGACGATTTGTTCATTGAGTCCATAAACCTTCATGCCGACTAAGTAGGAGTGGATGAGGCCATCCATGAGGCAATGGCCTACATTCACAGATTTGAGAAGAGGGTTCCCGTTCGTCCCAGGAGGTCCGAGAAACAAATTCATATCAATGTATCAGCACCAGGAGAGACAACGCAAGCAGATGAACATCAGGAAGCACCACTGTCACCACCATCCCCACCTCGCACTACACAATTCACTCCACCACATGACACTAGCACCACCACGTCCACTACCACCACCATTGTCATGGGTATCCCACTCTCTCCGGGAATCCAATTCGGGGGAGTCACCATGCCCACTTTCACCACTCTTTTCACTGACGTCACATCCACTCCACCCACGATCCCCATCTACACTGTCACTCAAACAATTGACACTATGGAAACATCCCCTGCCACAGCACCGCTCCCTCCCCCCATGCCACCTTCATCTCCCATACCCCCTCCACCCACATCTCCACTTGCATCCACATCATTCACAACTCCCATTCCCGCCCCCACTCCCCCTGCATCTTCACCCCTCCCAGCATCATTTAATGTAAATAGCATATTTTTAGCATTAAATCAATGTGTATATCAGCTTCAGAATGAGTACAGAGCTCTGGATGGCCGGTATCAACAACTGACAACACACCATCAGAATTTACAAAGGCAATTTCACATTCTACAAGAGGAAAATGCAAAAGTAAATCAACGCTACACAACGCTTGAGTAGGCTCACCAAACACTATTGGAGGCACCACAACCATCGACAGAATCAGGCGTCAAACAACTAGAAGCCTTGCTCGAAGTATACCAGGCCGATAACCTACGAGTCAGACGCAACTTGGCGCTACTACGGAAACATATGGCCACAGCATTGGAGGAGAACAAGAGACTGCAAAAACAAAATGAAGAGAATCTGGAAGCGGCAATGGAAGGCTCCCCTCACGAGATAGATCCAGAGCAGTTCAAAGCAGTTCCCACGGAGACGATGAAAACCATTTTGGAAAGCTATGCAGATCTCCTGGAAGCCCATGATGACTTGGAAAGAGAGCGTGACACACTTCAGAGCAGACTTAAGGAACAGGAAGAACAACTAAGAGTGTCCCATCAACCTCCACCTCAGACGAAGTAAAGGCCTTAACTGAGCAGGTAGTAGAATTACAGAAGAGGTTACTGACATACGAGAGGCAGCCATCTCCAGTGGTAGAACCAGAGCAAGAAGAGTTGGTCCCTATTGAGGTAGATGATTCGTACGAGGAACCGTATGTTCCTATGCCAATGCCAGGCGGGCGACGAACCTCAGAGGGACTAGACACATTGGAAGTGGAAGCACCCGAATGGCTTCAGACACTGGAAAGGACAGCGAACACCCACGAAGAACGGGTGGCCATTCAGATCCAATCACTAGCGAACTTAGAAGAAACTATCATAAAGTCTGAATATTTCAGAAGCATGTCTCATCATAGATGGATAGGCACCAATAATGACCAATATGTGCCATTCTGTATACTTTTGGCCGATTACAACGCGGAGATTCAACGACAATGTGGCAAGCCTCCCACATTTGCTACACAATTTGGTCTAGATGATATACAGGAAAGTGCTCAGCGTGGGTCCATCCATCAACCCACCTGGAGAATCAGGCTTTTGGAAACGTATCCAGAAATGGTCCGAACCTAGAATAATATGCCATTGTTTATTAAGTATAACCCTTGTTACATTCCAGTTCTTCGACGACGCACCTAGCCTGAATTCACTATTGCCGTCAGAGACATCAAAGCCTATGCAAAATGGTTGAATTATGTTTATCTAGCACCTCCACGAGGACCCCCCACGGTCAATTACATGATTTCTACAATCCGTCACTGGAGTACTCGGCTACGCAATAATCCTGATGTGATGGCCCATATGTGTATGAAAATATTTGAATTAATGCTGATCACTTTTAGGACGTTTAAAAACATTAAGGACCCTCACTTCTCAGGTGCAGGCTTTGTGACAGGAAACCAAGATCTAGTGTACGATATGAGTACCACCCCGTCAATTGAAGTAATATACGCTTGGCACGCCAGAATTAAGTACCTCCTAGCCTGCTTTAAACAGACATTTGAGGAGATGTTCATCACAGGATTCTGGGAATATCACTCCGAAATCTTTATACCCAGACCATCACATCTCCTCCAATTATTTGCTATGGAGAAAACTATTTACTCAGAACAATTGAGGGTGCCTCATCCAGATGTTCCCGGACCTGTGAATTGGGATGATTTGCTCACAGATCTAGCACGCGGCTTGCGACTCGAAGAACACCACCTAGCCTCCGATGTCGTCCAATACTATGTTCAAAAATCCTCTAGACAAGGGTCTGTCAGGGGCGACAGACGCGAGAGTGGGGGGGGTGTTGGCAGCAGTCAGGGAACCGAAGGAGCCACAAGACGAAGAGAGTCAGAGCGAAGGGACAGCACAAGCAGACATGGCAGTCAAAGAAGATCTGGCGTCAGGGAACCAAAGGAGCCACAAGACGAAGAGAGTCAGAGCGAAGGGACAGCACAAGCAGACATGGCAGTCAAAGAAGATCTGGCAAGTAGGCCAATAATTTTCCTCGCGAAGAAGCAAGTATGAGCACTCACGCAGATCTAACACTAAGGCAACCTTTAATTTTTCAAAACCTTTACACCAATTAAACGTGATTCTCATCACTAAACACCATTGTAAATACCATTTCATCTTTTTGTAGCTCCATTTTGTGCAAGCCAAGGAGTCCTTGAGCTTGAGGAGCTTTAGAAGTATCTACTTGCCAATTTTCATATTTTTTAGATCTCGTTTGAGCCCTCTAATAAGCCCTGGAACCTAATTTTTAACTAGGCCGGACACTAGGTCTGAACAGGGCCAAAGCTAGTCAAAAACTATAAAAGGAGCTAGAGAGCTCATTTTTGGGGCTAGATTGTAATTGAAACGAACTTGTAAGAGTTTTTTTTGAAAGTAATCTAAGAACTCCATTGCTTCTCACTCTTTGTCTTGCCGTGTGTGCACGTGTGTGTATGTGTGTGCATGCTTGTGTGCTTCTCACTCACGCACTTGTGCCGCCACTTGCTCGAGGTCTTCATACCATCCTCACGTCTTCCCGGATTGACATTAAAGGAGGTGCTACTCATCACTGAGCTACAGTCCTTCAGTTCCTTGTCTGCTGCTAACACATGGTATACTGGATTAGCTGCTAAATATAGTGAGCTTGTGTTGTCACCAAAAATGTGAGGTGTTGAAGAATGAAGTCCAAGATCTGTGTACAAAGACTTTAACCAAATGATTTCTTGAGTTGCATTAGCCAAACCTCTATATTCAGCTTCGGTAGAAGATAATGCCACGATTGGTTGCTTCTTTGATGACCAAGAAATGATTTTTGAACCTGCAAACGATATATACCCGGATGTGCTTCTTCTATCATCTCTAGATCTGGCCCAATCTGCATCTGAGTAGACCTTTAGCTCAATATCTGAAGTATATGAATAGAACAAACCTTCATTCATGGTCCCCTTTAGGTACTTGAGGACTCTTTGGCCGCTTCCATATGTGGTCTTCTTGGCTTATGCATAACTGACTCAATATGCTAACACTATAGCATATATCCACCCTTGTGAGTGTTGCATAGTTCAAACTTCCAACCAAGCTTTGATAGATTGTGATATCTTCAATTGGCTCTCCTTCATAAGCACTAAGCTTATGATTTTGCTCCATAGGTGTACCTGCACACTTGGTATTTTCCATCTTGAACTTGACGAGCATGTCATGCACATACTTCCTTTGTGTGATGTATATACCTGAACCTGTGTAGATTAACTCCAATCCAAGAAAATAAGTGAGTGGTCCGAGGTCACTTATTTTGAACTCCTCCTTCATTTGACTCTTTACCTGTTTGATTCCTTCAAGATCATTGCCTGTGATAATAATGTCATCAACATACACACATAAATAGATCACTTTAGATCCATTCCTCTTTATGAACAAAGAGGTATCCACCTTGCTAGCTTTGAATCCTTGGTCCTGCAAATAAGTCACCAATCTGAAATTCCATGCTCTTGGAGCTTGCTTCAATCCATACAAAGCTTTCTTTTGTTTGCATACATAGTTAGGATAATGTGCATCCTCATATCCAGGAGGTTGTGCCATATACACTTCCTCAGAAATCCATCCATTCAAGAAAGCATTCTTTACATCAAGTTGATAGAGCTTCCAATTTCTAGATGCAGCAAGACTAATGAGAACCCTAATTGTAGGCATTTTTGCAACAAGAGAGAAAGTCTCCTCATAATCAATACCATGGGTTTGAGCAAACCCTTTAGGAACTAACCTTGCTTTGTGTCTATTTATACTTCCATCTGGATTCCTCTTGATTTTGTATATCCATCCAGATCCAATTACCTTCATAGATGGCTTGTTAGGTACAAGCTCCCAAGTGTCGTTTTCCTTCAGGGATTCCATTTCTTCATCCATTGCATCTCTCCAAGCTTTCTTGCTTTGTGCTTCTTCGAATGTGGTAGGCTCTTCATTGGTTGAATCCTTTGCAATGTAGATTGAGTGCTTGGTGACCAAAGAAGTATCATAAACAAACCTCTCTGGTTTCTTCTTCTCCCTTGAAGACCTTCTAAGTGGTTGATGTGAGCTCTCAGGTCCATATGTAGCATCCTGCATCTTTGCTTTACCTTTGTTCTTCCATAGCTTTAGTCTTTCCAAGTCTTCTAGGTCAATCTCCGAATCACTTTCTTCAATCTGCTTTGGCTCCTTTGGTTGAAGTGATGGAAAATCTTCATCCAAGTCATAAGGCAGCTTCACTTTCCTATCATAATCAAACCATGATTTGTTTTCATAAAAAATTACATCTCTACTCACAGAAAATCCTTTATTGGTT
Organism: Ceratopteris richardii; assembly: GCA_020310875.1. Taxonomy (NCBI): domain Eukaryota; kingdom Viridiplantae; phylum Streptophyta; class Polypodiopsida; order Polypodiales; family Pteridaceae; genus Ceratopteris; species Ceratopteris richardii. The sequence goes on from CM035444.1 coordinate 6,558,186, forward strand.
GGATTGTACAATCTATATCCTTTTTGGTTTTGATCATAACCAATGAATACACACTTCTCTACCTTGGGATCCAATTTCCCCCTTACTTGAGAAGGAATGTGAGCATAGGCTACGCATCCAAAGATTTTACAATGCTCTAGACTAGGTCTTCTTCCATTCCACACTTCATATGGAGTTGTTCCATCTAGTGACTTAGATGGAAGTCTATTTATGAGATATGTGGCTGTAGACACAGCCTCTACCCATAGGTAGTTTGGCAATCCCTTTTCGTTGAGCATGGACCTTGCAGCTTCGACAATAGATCTGTTTCTCCTCTCTGCTACACCATTGAGTTCGGGTGTATACCTTGTAGTGACTTCCCTTTTAATGCCAATTTCATGCAAGAAAGCATCAAATTCAGAAGAGAAGTATTCTCCTCCACCATCTGATCTGAGTCTTTTTAAAGTCCTATCTGTTTGGTTTTCAACAAGAGCAATATACTTCTTAAAGCAATTAAACACTTCATCCTTGTGCTTCATGAAAAACAGAATGGTCCACCTGCTACAATCATCTATGAAAGACACATAATATCTTGAGCTTGATATAGATGGATCCTTACTTGGACCCCACACATCCGTGTGCACTAGATCCAAAGGATTTTGATACATATATCCTTTCTTATTGAAAGGTTGTCTATGAGCCTTGTCGAGTTGACAAGCTTCACACTTATAAATCATGTGTTGCCTTGTGATATTAGGCAAACCAAGTACACTTTAGTCCCTGCAAATTTGTTTGAGTGTCCTCTCACCAATGTGAGCAAGCCTTTTGTGCCATATCTCCAACTCTGTAAGAGTTTGAGATCCATAGCTAAACAAAGCTATGTTCTTTGTATCTTCCACTTCAAAAGTGAAGAGCCTTCCTGTCTTTTCTCCTTTGGAAATCCTTCGAAAGCCTTGCCTTGGGTCTTCAACATATGCTCCAAATCGGTTGAATCTAACCTGCAATCCTTTTTCAACAATCTGTCCAACACTTATTAAATTTTTGGTAATTGTAGGGACATACAAGACTTTGCTTAAGAGGTTCATATTCCCATTTGATGTCTTCACATTACCTATCTTCTCGACTGAGTGCTTTGTGTCATCTCCTCTCTGCACTTCATGCTTGTTATGAGGATCTTCCAAATCAGAAAGTAAAGCCACATTTCCTGCTACATGGTTTGAGCATCCCAAATCAATGTAAAATATGTGATCATCATCCTTACCCTTCTTCACTGATAGATTCATAATCAATAATGGATCTTCTTGACTTTGGTCCTCTGCATAGTTATTGTAGTCTCTTCTTCCTCTATTGCCACTTTGATAGTTGTTATTGTTGTAATTGTTGTTGTAGTAGTTGTTGTTGTAGCCTCCATTGTATCTGCCTCTATTTGATCCATAGCCACCTCTATTGAATCCTCTTCCTCTTGAGTTCCTCGGGTTCCTGAAACATTCTTCAGTAGTATGGTTAGATAAGCCACATATATTGCAAGGTTGAGATGACTGGAATCTCCCCCTGCCTTGTTTTCCACCTCTGCCTCTTCCTCTAGCTCTTCCTCTACCTGCAAAGTTTGCTTGGAAAGAGCTACCTTCATCTTCATTCTTCCTATTCTTTGACTTGTCCTTGACCTTAGCTTTATCATAATATAAGGAAGAAGTTTGATTACCTCTAAAGGACTGACCACCTTTTCTAATCTTTGCTTCATGAGTGAAGAGTTGGCCCATGAGTGTGTTGAGGTCGGGTACATGCATATCCATGTATAAATCCATGGCTATTGTGAATGACTCCCACTTGTCGTCTGCTTTGATTCCATTCATGATTTGTCTAATGATTTGTTCCTCTTCAATTACCTCTCCAATGCTTCCAAGTTGGTTGGAAATCTCCTTCATCTTTGTGACATAATCAATCACATTTTGCTTTGGGCTTTTCTTCATTGTTGTGAACTCCATCCACAATTGGTTCTTCCTTGCTCGAGTGTTGGAAGAGAAGAAAGAAGCAAGTGCATTCCAGGTCGCTCTTGATGTCTTGCATCCCTTGACATGAGGTAAAAGAAAATCAGAGATTGAGTTTAGAATATAGGACCTTGCAAGTGCATCCTTCGAACACCAATTTGAAAGTCCTTCCACTTCTTCATGTGATGGTTGCCCTTTGTTCCTCATGGTTGGCATTGCTTCATCTCCAGATATGAATCCATATAGATTCCTCCCTTGAAGGTAAGCCTCCATCCTTAGAGACCATGCCGTGTATTTGTTTTGATCCAATTTGTCAATTGTTGATGGAAATCCATCTCCCATATTGCTTGACTATGCTCTGATACTACTGTGAAGAGAGATGGTGGATGCAATCCAAAGATGAGTAGGTGCTGCTACAACCAGCTTCACACCAGCCAACTGAGACTTCAGAGTTGATTAGTAGACCCTTTGAGCTTCCAAAATCCACCAAAATATCAGCCAAGTACTTTGGAACATGTATCCCAAAAGCTTAAGTGAAGACAAACAAGTTGCAAGATGACTAGCTCCCAAAAACTTGTTATTTTTGGACATACACCTACTGGAAAAACTGAACAGTGCTCTCAACCTGGTAAGAATTAGATAAATTCCTTTTGGGCATAGCAAATAGACTTAGCAAGCTTCCCAATCCAAGTTAAAACACTTCAAATGATGGACTCAGCACTGAGAACAAGATTCATCAATTTCTGGAACATGCCCACCATTCTCGGGGCTCAGCAGAGATAGACCAATGAGCCGTAAAATGCAGATATCTTCAAAACTAGAAATCTAATGACCTTGAAAATTTATTTGCAGAAAGAAGATAGTAAGAGCTATCTAACGCATGTTAAAACACTGAAAAGGTTGCGTACAACTCGAGATATGACCTTCTGAAGTTAGTACTCTAAGTGAGTATAGCAGAGAATAAAACAGAGAAGTAGATGATGATAAATGTATAGATTCTCATATGATTACAACCACATTGGCAATGAATCTTTGCACAATGGGAGTAGAATGATAGAGCTATGGAGTAAGCTCTTCAATCTCTACAAAATGACATGAAGTGCTCACGTACAAGGCTTGATAATCACTTCTTCCTTCTTGCTCTTTTTATAGCTATTTTTGGAGGGAGTTTTGAATTCAAATTCAAATGGCTCCACCTAAAAGTGATCCCCAAAGTTAGGAGATATTCCCTCAGCTCAAAAATCCGTGGTTTTAGGTAGTTAGAGCCACGAGTTTGCTTTTACATCATGGATGAGATAAGCCATCTTTTTCCTTTTTCCTTTTTTCAATTACAAGAGATAAAATGTACTCTTTTACAAGAGGTGTTCACATGACTACACATGTGACTTACAAATGATCATAATATCAATCATGTAGGCTTGGGTAAAATGCACCAACATTGACTTCCATAGCTTGTAATCCTTTTCCCTTTCATCTTGGTCATCGTCTGTATCACTTCTTGGATCCTGGACCTGTGTATCATGCTTGCTTCTTAATTGATGAGAGTTAGAATCAAGATCATATGGTAGTGCTACCTTTTGTTTGTCTTCATCATACCAAGATCTGTGTTCTTCAAACACAACATCTCTACTTGTAGTGAATTTCTTGGTTGAAGGATTGAAGAACCTGTACGCCATCTGAGTTGAATCATATCCAATAAACACTGCCTTTGTTACCCTTTCATCTAGCTTACCTCTTATTTGTGATGGTACATGAACATAAGCTAAACAACCAAAAACCTTGCAATGTCCAAGACTAGGTTTTCTTCCATGCCATGCTTCATAAGGAGTCATACCTTGAAGTGATTTGGATGGTAGTCGATTGACAAGGTACACAACAGTTGAAATAGCTTCTGCCCATAGATAATGTGGCAACTTCTTCTCTTCAAGCATTGTTCGGGCTGAGCCAACCAATGTCTTGTTTCTCCTCTCTGCAATCCCATTTAGTTGAGGAGAGTACCTAGTAGTCACTTCCCTTTTGATACCTTTGTCCTGCAAGAACTCATCAAACTCTTTGGAGAAGTATTCTCCCCCTCCATTAGATCTGAGCTTCTTTAGTGATCTACCTGTATGATTCTCCACATGTGCAAGATACTTCTTGAAGCAATCAAACACTTCACTCTTACTCTTGATAAAGTATAGAACAGTCCATCTACTATGGTCATCAATAAATGAGACATAATACCTTTATCCTACCAATGAAGGTTCTTGACTTGGTCCCCATACATCTATATGTACTAAGTCCAATAAGTTGTTGTGGATGTAGCCTTTGTGGTTGAACGATTGTCTTTGTGCCTTCCCAATTTCACATGCATCACACCTATTGATCATGTGTTGCTTTGATATGTTCGGCAGTCCTAGAACACTTTGATCCTTGCATATATCCTTCAAGGTTCTTTCATTCACATGAGCAAGTCTCTTATGCCACACTTCAAGATCACTTAGGGTTTGAGACCCAAAGTTGAATAGAGCTATGTTCCTGGTTTTTCCTACTTCAAAAGTAAAGAGCCTACCATGCTTCTCACCTTGGGCTATCTTCTTGAAGCCTGGACATGGATCTTCTACAAAAGCTCCATGTTGGGTGAACCTAACTTGCAAGCCTTTTTGAACTATTTGGCCTACACTTATTAGGTTTTTAGTGATAGTGGGTACATAGAGAACCTTACTTAGAATGCTTGTCCTATCATTGGAAGCGTTGACATTACCAATCTTCTCCACATTGTGCTTTGTGTCATCCCTTGTTTGCACTTCATGTCTATGCTTTGGACTTTCCAAATGAGATAGAAGAGCAATGTTGCCTGCAACATGATTCGAACATCCTGAATCTATGTAGAACAAATGATCATCTTCTTTACCTTCTTTGTGGCTTAGATTCATAAGAAGCAATGAGTATTCATGTGGTTGATCTTCTCAATAATTGTTGTAGTCCCTTCTAATATATCCTCTATTGTTATTGTTGAAGTTGTGTCCACCTCTGCCTCTATTGCTTCCATATCCACCTCTTCCACTTCCTTTCTGGGTCTTCCCATTGAACCAGCAATTCTGAGTGGTGTGGTTGGTCTTAACGCATATGGCACAAGGTTGAACATTCTGATCTTTGGCTTTGTCTTGCTTTGGTCCTTTCTTCTTCCCTTTCCACTTGCTCTTGCTTGCAAAGTTGGCTTGAGAAGTCTCTTCTTCATCTTCTTCCTTCTTCTTGCCTTTCTGCTTCTTATCCTTTTTATCTGTATATAGAGTACTAGTTGAATTATCATGATAAGAGTTACCTTCCTTTATGCTATTGTTGGCTTCTTGATTGAAGAGTTGTCCAAGAAAGATGTTGAAGTCTGGAGTTTGCACATCCTTGATGAGATCATAAGCCGTCGTGAAGGATTGCCATTGCTTATCACTTCGAATGCCGTTGAGAATTTGCCTCATGATGACCTCTTCTTCAATCAGCTCTCCAATGGATGCTAACTGATCCGCAACCTCCTTGACCTTGGTAACAAACTCTGTGATGGTTTGTTTAGGTGTCTTCTTCATTTGGTTGAACTCGTTCCAAAGATGATTCTTTCTTGCTTTGGTACTAGCAGAAAAGAAAGTCTCGAGGGCATCCCAAGTCTCTTGAGATGTCTTGCATCCTCTAATATGTGGTAATAGAAAGTCAGAGATAGAGTTTAGTATGTACGAACTTGCTTGAGCATCCCTTGCGCACCAAAGTGTGAGCTTATCTGTCTCCTCTTGTGTAGGCCGTCCTTTGGATCTTGGAATAGGCATAGCTTCATCACCTGCTACAATTCCATAAAGATTTCTACCTTGCAAATAGGCCTCCATCCTGATTTGCCAAGCCACGTAGTTGTGTCAATCAAGCTTCTCGATCATTGAGGGAAGGCCATCACCCATCTTGATCTAGCTCTGATACCACTGAAAAGAACTTGGAGAAGCTTGTAGAAGGTAGAAAAGTGCGTTTCGAAGCGACGAAGTTTGGTCAAGCCAATCGGCACAAGACCAGCCCTTGAGCTTATGGAGACTCGAATAGACCTTATAGTCATGCAATAAGTGCAAAGAAATACACTATGTACTTTGGAGCATCAAGGAGAATGAGTCGATACAAAATAGATAGGTTTGTGGGTCTACTAGCTCAAAAAACTTACTATCTATGGAAGAGACAATGAACTTCAAATGCCCATAGCGACCAGCGTGATTACAATTAGAAAAAATCCTTTTATGGGAGTGATAAAAATAGGGTTGAGTGTATGGAATGCACAAAAGTATAAGGAATAAGCAAAATATGCTATAGGAATGAATGTGACATTCACCGGTGGTACTTCCTATTTTTTAGGAATACACAGAGATTGAACCCGAGACAGAAAAACTGAGATTTATCCCAATCTACTAAACCAAATGCTATGAAAATTTGTAGGCATAAACTAGAAACTAATATCTTTCCAATGAGCCATCTTGCACTCAATTGGGAGGTCTCGAGAGAAAGCAACAGCCTCTGCAAGATTACTATTGGCGAAGAAGATGATGCAGAGAATTGAAGGAGCAAGACAATGATGGTCACAAGTGTATGTATATTGCTTCCATGTAATGTACAAGTGATTTCAAGTCTTTATATAGACTCTAGGAGTGTTCCACAACTTCTACAAGTGAGATTTGAATTCAAATGAAGGTGGTAATGATTGTTGGAGGAAATCACTTCACTTTCCTACAATCTAGGAAAAGTGAAGATCTAGTTTGATCTACTTTTAGGTGATTGCTTGCTTGATTGAATGCAACTTCAACCACCACAAATTCGTGGGATTTGGGCTCTATCTTTCTACCTTTACATGTGTAAAGCTCAAGGCTTTTACAACGGTAAATGAACCATCAAAAAATCTCTCAAAAAATACAATAAATGAGCATATGAAAAAGAACTCTCCAACGGATATTCTTTCGACGAGATAGCCTTTGATGTAGATCAAATCCACCTCAAGCATAGTGTAAGCTTGATGTTCTAGCACTAATCGCTTAAATCAATCATCTACATTGAGACCAATTTTTTTATGTATGTTTCTTTTTCTAAGTAATATAAATGTCTTACGATTGGTTTATGTCATGGAATATGCATCAAAGCACTTGAGGGCTTGCGTTATTTGACACAAACAATTCAAGTGATAAGGGAAAATCAAAGTACTTTGGATGGCCCTAATCGCTTGAATCAATCATCTCCATTCATAACTTTCATTTGATGTATACTTGAATGTAAGACATGTTTGATCATGTTTTTTGGTCATGAAATACACAAGAGATCACTTAATGGCTCGCCTTTTTGGACACGACCGATTCAAGCAATATTGGCAATTGGACAAGTTTGGGTGGCCCTTATCACTTGAATTGTTCGTGCCTTTAATCCCTCCATCTGCTTGCTTTTTTTTTCATATCTATAAGGATGCTTTTTTTGCTTTCCTGAATACAACAAGATGTTGAGAGATTTCAATGTTGAAATCTCTGAAAACATTGTCAACATAGCTCTCAGGGATTGTCTACAAGCCGTAATATGCTCATCATTTATTTGAAAATTGAAATCATCCTTGATATATCTGTTTTGGATTTTATTTTGTAGGGTCCTACTCCAAAAGTGTGAAGAGGTTGTTTTAAGACAGTTCTTTATCTTAGATCCACTTGTGACTCCATGTATACTTTTCAAGCATGGAGAAATTGGTCACTTTCTTAGGAATTTTAGGGAGGATATAGAATATATTATTTATCCATATGTTGAAAAGTAAGTTCTCATAATATTTTTTGTATATAGTCATTCCTTTTCTAAGCTGAAGTTTTGTAAACAAGTATGGCTTGTATTTCTAGGGTCATTGGAGTTTAAACTTCAATGAATACCAAGCTTTATTTATGAACTCCCTCCAATCACAACATGGCAATTGCAAACAATAAGTTCTAGTGCACTTTCGTATCACCACACTACCATGCATTTTGATGTTTTTGTTTTGCAGTGTTGCCAAGCTTTTAAAGATGCACATTGATAAAAAACATATAAGCATTTGCAAATTAAATGAAGAGAAAAAAATTGGTTATATGCAAATACATGTGACGTTACAAAAATGCACTACATCATGTGGATGTAGAGCAATTGCCAATGGAGTAAGGTTCTTAGAGCACATGTTTTATACTCCTGATTTGAATTTATCTTATTATCAAGATGCATGGGTTGTTGATACATTTTCGTGGTGATGTGTGTGAACACACTAGGATTACCAGGGGACTTTTTTCCCTCTTTAGGAGGTTTTTTCCCCCCAGCTTGTATATACACCTATAACCCTAATGGATTGCTAATCTTTTTACATTTATCTTGGTAATGCATTCAATAATGTGTGTTTTGCTCCAAGCTTCTTCTTCTTCCTTGTGTTATTTGCATGTTTCCACAGACCTCAAAGTCCAACAATTGGTATCAGAGTAGATCTTCGCTTCATCTAGAGCATCATCAACACCCCTCTGTTCATAGCCTCCGAATGCACTATCATAGCGCTTGTGCAAGAAATTTTATCTTTTTGTGCCGAACATATATGTAGGTTTCTTTTCACTAGTATAAGCACCTCAAAGTCTGTTATAGGTTTAGCAGAACTTGATAAGGTAGTTTTGTTCAACTTTTTGAGATACAATCATTTTTTTTGCATTAGTTTATTTTAGTTAGTGGCCATGGCTGAAAGCATTGATGTATTTTGTATGTTGGTAATTGAGGATAAGTTGGATGGTACCAATTACCCATTATGGGCATATATGATGCATCATGTATTGCTTGCAAAATTACTATGGAATATTGTGCAATATGTTGAAAAAGGTCCTACTACACCTACTGTAGAGCAACTTTGTTGGGATGACAGAGATGCTCAGGCACATGCATTGATAGCCTTGTCTATCAAACATGCCATTATTCCTCACATTTGCTCTTGCAAAATAGCAAAGGATTCTTGGAATACATTTAACACTTTATACTAGGCAAGGAATGAGGCTCTTGCTGCTTACCTCCGAAAACAGTTGGAGAGTGAGCACATGAATGAAGGAGATTCCATTGATAGTTTTTTGACAAAGATCAAAGATTTGAAGGAGCAATTGATTTTTTCTGATGAAGTCATTGCTAGATAGTTCCCAAAAGATGGTTCAATATGAGCTACTAAAAAAATTGTAGTTTGTTCACAGTGATGTTCGTGATCCTATGTAAACACCTTCTTTTGGGAACTAAATTTATTTCGTGACTTCCATTGATAATTTTTCCAAGCATGCATGGGTATATCCATTGAAGGAAAAGTTCGGTATGTTTATGTGCTTCAAATAGTTTTTGGTTTTGACTGAAAATCTATCATCATGTAAAATGGGCACCATTCATTCTCATGAAGGGGAGGAATATATGTCTTCTGATTTTAATGCATTTTTGGCTAAACCTCAGATAAAACATTAGTGTATAGTGTCATATACACCTCAATAGAATGGATTTGTAGAAAGGAAGAACATGTCAGTCATGGATATTGCGAGGTGTATGGTCAAGAGTCAAGCTTTACCACATAGTTTCTGTCTTGAGGTTGTTATGTATGCAACATATGTACTTAACATGTTTTCCACTAAAGCATTGTAGTCTATCACTCCATGTGAGGCTTGGCATGGTCACAAGCCATCTATTGCTTATCTGCATGTCTTCGATTGTCTAACAAACGCATTAGTTCCTGAACAACAATGTAGGAAAATGGATGATAAAGCAATGAAATGTATTTTTGTTTGGTATAGTCCTGAAAGCAAAGGCTATCGTATGTATCATCCAAAGAATAAACACATTTTGGTTAGTCGTGATGTTGTTTTTGTGGAAGATGCAATTCATCCATTACTTTCATGTACTAATGAGACATCAACCAAGTTCCACATGATGATGTAGATCATTCCATTTATGATGTAGATTTACATGATGCACTTATTATGAGAGATCTGATATAGAGGAGGAAAAAACTATGCCTAAATGGCTAGTTCACACTTTGTGAGATAGCAAATTAGATGCACCTCTATCATATCGTACTCATTTAAGCTCTCATAGTGCTTGTTTTGCATGAGATTGCTATGCTATGGATGCCTCTAGCCTTTGTGATAAGAATGAATGTGTTTTGTTCAATGAAGCACAAAATTCAGAAAATTGGATGGCTAATATGCGATCAGAATATGATGTTATTATGAAGAATGGCACCTGGTCTTTATGTGATTTGCCTTCTGGAAAGAAGGCCATTGACGCTAAGTGGGTATACAAGCTGAAGCGTTAGCTTGATGGAACACTTTATAGGTATAAGGCTAGGCTTGTTGCAAAAGGTTAGCTCAAGAAAGAGGCATTGCTTTTGATGAGACCTTTGCTCCTACATGTCGAATGACTATCCTTTGTCGCATACATGCACTTGTAGCTCATCATGGTTGGAATGTACGTCTGTTGGACATTGAAACTGCATTCTAAATGGTGACTTGCATGAAGAAGTGTATATTTTTCACTCCCGTGGTTTTGTGCAGAAAGGGCATGAAAACAAAGTGTGCAAGTTGAAAAAGGTGTTATATGGTTTGAAGCAAGCACCACGTGCTTGGTATGAAAAGATACATGCCTACTTGATTGCACATGGTTTTGAGAACAGTCCAATTGAGAGCACCTTATATGTTAAGCATGCAAATGATGTGCTTCTTATCATTGTTGTCTATGTTGATGACATGCTGCTCAGTGGTCTTAATGAGAAGCATATTGCTGATTTTAAGGCTGATTTGCATGCCTCATTTGAGATGTCAAATTTGGGGCATTCGCATCATTATTTGGACATTCAAGTTATAAAAGCTGATGGTGGAATAGCTTTATGTCAAACAAAATATATTGACACATTATTGCAGTTTTTTGGCCTTGAAGACTACAAACATATTGCCACTCATATGCAAATAAGCTTATGGTTGGGTCTTCATGATGTTGGTGATGCATTTGATGTTGTTCTCTATCAAGAGGTTGTTGGATGCTTGATTTACTTATGCATTACTTAGCTAGATATTGAATTTTTTGTGTCACGAATGATCAGGTTTATGCATTGCCCAAGTGTCAAGCATTAGCAGGTGGTTAAGCACATCTTTCGCTACTTGAATGGTACCCAGCTACTTGGATTGTTTTATCCCAAGGGGGATCACTACCACCAGATTTACATGCTTTTTTTGACTCTCACTAGGTTGGTTGCTATGACACTCGTGTGTCCACTAGTGGTTTTTACTTCATGCTTGGTAGCTCATGCATATGTTGGTTGAGCAAGAAGCAGCCTATTGTGGCCACTTCTATTTGTGAGGTTGAGTACAGGCAACTTTCATAGTGATTGGTGTTGGTTAGTCTTCTACCACCACCATCTTCACTGAAAGTTAGAGCACATTTGCAATGGAAAGGAACCCTGTGTTCCATGCTCGCACTAAGCACATTGAGGTGCACTATCATTTGTCAGGGAGAGGTTCTCTGTTGGAGAGATTAGTTTGGCATATGTTCCCACATAGGAGAATGTTGCAGACCTTTTCACAAAGGCTTTGCTTAAGGAGAAGTTTGAAGGTTTCTGCAAAAATTTGGGGTTACTTTTTTTTGTGGATTGATTCCACATAGCTTGGCACTTCCTTATACATGAGTGCCAGCTCCTTGTTCAGCACATCACTCCCAAGGGGGATTTGTTGATATATTTTGATAGTGATGTGTGTGATCACACTAGGACCATTGGGGCATTTTTTTCCCCATTTAGGAGGTTTTTTCCCCTCGGCTTGTATATACGCCTATAATCCTAATGGGTTACTAATTTTTGTACATTTCTCTTGGTAATACATTCAGTATTGTGTGTTGTGCTCCAAGCCTCATCTTCTTCCTTGTGCTATTCACATGCTTCTGTAGAGCTCAAACTCCAATATAGGTCCTTTTGGTGAGAGAAAGAGCAATTCATAACATCATGAAAGGTGCAATTTGTCCATATGATCCAGACTCTCCTCCACCATGAGCACATAAGAAAACACAAGATAAGAAGAAAGGTCCTCCTATTCATTCTCCACTTAAGCATGTCCCAACTAAAAAGCTCAAAGGTGAAGGCTCCAAAAAGCAAAAGCATGAAAATCAATAGTAGATGTACAATGTTCAATATCTATGATTAGCTCTAGATAGAAAGCCTATGTATTTCCTACATACGTTGGAAAATATGTATTTGCTCTATTTTGTCGTAAGTACTAATTCTATACAAAAGGAACCCTTCATAGCATTGTATTTATAGAACAGTGTATTGAGGAATGATGCCATTCTATCTTTATCTCGAAGATAGTATGTTTGTAATTCATGTTTCTACATAGAAATTAGCATTTCAACTTCTAAATGTTGGTGATATTTTTTTCTCAAATAGAGGAAGGATTTGTGGTGTGCATATCATTTATGAGATAAATTTAGATGATAAGTGATTTAACATTTATTTCTTACCTTTAATGCTATGTATTGATTTGTTTATCTCTAAATTGTAGTCCTTGGCTTGTATAACTAATTTTCTTAAAAGAAAAAAGGCACGATTGATTCAAGCAAAGAGAGCAATTGGGGAACTTCGAATGGCCCTAATCATTTGAATTGGTCGTGTCTTGTAATCCATGCAAGATTTCTTATTATGATGTCTGTAGTACCTATCCTATATAAATAATATTTTTGTGAAGAAAAACCACATGACCAATTAAAGTGATAAGGGACATCGGAGGTCTTCTGATGGCCCTATTTGCTTGAATTGGTCATGCCTTTTCATACGTGGTGCATAAAGATTCTAAAAAAAGGGACACCACCAATTCAAGCGATTAGGACAGTCGAAGAACCTTCGATCGCCCTTATCACTTGAATTGATCATGTCTTGTACCTCCTCCACTTGTTTCCATTTTGTAATATTCCTTCCCTTAAAGGCTATATATAGCTTGTTAATCACTAAAATGGAGAATTTCTACATCTTTACCTTTATCCTTCATTGTCCATCTTTATACATTACCTTTTACTAGCTGTTGTCTCGGAAGAACTCTTTGAACAATAGAGACTTTCCAAGACCTATGATATAAATCATAACAAAGCCAATATGAATATGAAGAGTGCATACACTAAAAAAGTGACAAAAATATTTAGCACTCAATGTCTTTGTTCTCAGTCAAGATAAAACATTATCATTTTTGTGGAAAAAGAAGGGGCAAGAGTTCTTAAAGGTTGAAGCTTGATCACTTTAGGTGGCAAACAAGTAATGCAAGATAACATTTTCTCTCATTTAATGTTTACCACTGCACCATCAAATGAGACTCTAAACTATGATGAGACCTTATCAAGGTACTCTAGACGCTCTCTAACATTTTAAAGTTTCCAATTTGCAGTAACAATTATTTTCCTAGGTTGAAATTGATGTAACAGTAATTGAAAAACAAATTCCAAGAATTTCTCCTCTGAATCCAAGGGTATCCTGACACCAAGATTTTTCTTGCACCTTCTATACTCATATCCTAACACTAGAGATTGTTAAGATATCTTATATGAAATTGAAAGAGAATGTGGACTAAATTTACATAAAATTATGTCACCTTGTTTTTGAGCTTCTTTGCTATCCCATTCCCTACCTAAAACATTATCAATATCTTAAATTGAAACTCTCTTATCACCACATTGTTTTTTTTTTCTATGATAACATGTTTTTAAAACATGCTACAAAAATGTGAAGAGGCAAAAATCATTGAATCTTAATTATCCTTCGAGAAATTTGGCTTGTTGCCATTGCCCTTTGAATGTAATCTTTCATCTTGCATAGAAATATTGTAACTATCAATTGATCAAAAGACTCCCAACCTTATGAAGAGATGCAAGAAGCAGACAGATGTACAAGATTTCCATATGCATTCCTCCCTTGTGGTACCTAATATTATGCAAAATATACAAATAATTGAATGCTATTGAAAAATGTAATAGATTTGTCTGCATACATAAGTTTTGCATAGTCCTTATGAAGATCTTTGAATGTTCCTATTAAATATTCAACAGGTTGCCACTCTTGAACATTGGAAGGAAAAATATATGCAATAAAAAAAATAGATATCTTGAAAAACAAAAAAACTCAAAATGATTAAAGAGAATTGTTAAACTTCACCTACAGTATGACGGGAAATGCAAATGATTGTTTAGCACCAGACCCTTAGCATTGTACACATGTTGAACTCTTGCAAATTAGTCATATCTTCTTAATTTGGAACTGAGAATATGACCTTTCTAATCATTCTTTGTGTCATCCCTTTTAGTTCGTTTCACTAAATGGGAACCTTTGCAACTAGGAAGCACAATCACTCAATCATTTGTCTAAATAGAAAGAGGTTTCCATAAAGAATCCTCTTTTTTGTTGTAAACATGACATGAGGTTACATGATTGAAAGGACAAATAGAAGTAGAATCCATTCGAACACTCATAGAAATAATAGAGAATGCTCAAAGTGGGTAATGGAGACACAAACTTTGCGAGTACTTATAGAGGAAATTTTTGATGTACACATAGAAAACTGAGACTTTCAAAATTTTGATTTGATGTATCAAGTGTGTCCAAAAAATCATAGAAATTTGTGAACCCAAAAATGTTTCATATCTTTGAAAATCTTTTTTTTCAATCGCATTTGTAACACTTATGAAATCTGTCTCCATGCTCCTTACATACTATGTTTTCTACGTATTCTATAGCCTTTGTGAGGAGTACTATGTGAAGTGCATGGAGCTCAGTTTTCTACCCTGAGTGTATCATCATGGAGCTCTCCAGAAGGAGAATATGGCATGGTACATTGCCATCGAAATACTTCACTACACCGGTTATATGGTCTTCCTTTAGACATTGTTTTTTATTAGGATAGGAAATTTACTAGCCACTTTTGGAGAGCAAGCTTCAAAAGCTTGGACAGTAAACTTAGCATGAGTATGTCCAAACATCCACAATCAGATGGGTAAGCAGAGGGTTAACCAAATCCTAGAAGATATGCTTCAAACATATGTAAATTAAAGGCAAAATAATTGGGAAGAGTATTCACCTATAGTAGAGTTTACATGTAATAGCACCAAGTACTCTTCCATAGGGCATAGTCCATTTATGCTTATGTATGGGTTTTAGCCAAGATCGCGTTATGCAATAGGATTGAAGCATGAGAAAATCCAACCTGCAAAGGGATTCTTGGAAGAGATGACCAATATGTTTAGCCTTGCTAAGTATAGCATTAGGAGAGCTTAGGATAGAGCTAGAGCCTATGTTGACCCTCAAAGGAGAGACATCAACTTTGAGGTAGGAGAGCAATTCTATCTTAGAGTTCATTCTAGATCTAAAACCATGAAGATGGGACCCTGTGCAGAACTAGCTCCTAGGTATTATGGACCATTCCCAATACTAAAGAGAATAGGAAAGATGGCTTACCATCTCCAAATTCTAGAGAGTAGCCAGATCCATCCCATATTTCATGTTAGTCAACATGAAATACTAGATGCATCTAACAACCTCATTCCCGATAGTGAGGTAGTAGAGCCTGTTTCTATTCAATTTATTCCATGCGAGCTTGAGGGCATACTTCGTACTCCATACAAGACTTGGATCCTCCTAAGGTGTGCACTTCAAAGTCACCCATAACGAGTGGAAAAGGATAGTTAGTGCACATTGATCCATCCATACTCTCTCTTGAAGTAGTAAAATCGCTTCAACATAATGATCTAGATGCATATGAGACCAATCCAATTGAACTTAATCTAGTAGAAACCTCTCAAGAAAGAGTGGAACCAATTCATTTTGAAGCTCTAGATAGGGATGCAAAGCACAAGGCTAAGCATAAAAGGAAACAAGTGTGTGATTGTATTGCCAACTCCAAAAGAGGATTTTGACTCCAATACCCTAGATATTGATGAGTCTTGGTGAGATAAGTTTTTCTATAAAGTTCAAGAGCATAAATGGAAGAAAAAAAGGTGTTCAAACCTCCCTTCTATGAGCTCAATGCAACAACATTCACCAATATGAATAATCTAGATGTCCAAAGCTTTGGATCTATTAGCAAGGAAATGTTCAAACGTGAGAATGCAATTCTAAATACTTTATCTTGGTATCTAAGACCACACGAAGTCACTTTAGAGTGCAAAAAGTGTTGGAAATTAGGTAGGCCCATTATCTAATTCCACAGGTCCAAGGTTCCATAGGTCCCGTATCTACAACATAGAATCCAACAATCTTCCAATATTAACAAAACATGAACATACCACACTTGATCATACAAATGATGAGACAAAGATAGAGAAATATTAGACAACATGTGTAAAGTGTTACGTAAGCCACTGCTTACTCACACTATCATATATACAAATGTCAATTTACAATGTGGGAGTCAAAATCTCAACCACTCTATGTGAACAAAAATAGATGGATGAGTGAATGTACAAATGTAACAAGAACATTCAAATGTATGGACAGAAATCTGAATATATATGAGACGTGTGACCTAATAGGTTGTAGAAGAGTGAATATGAGTGACAGAAAGAGGAAGGATCTGTCTAAAACTAATAATCAACAAACCCTCATCTGATTTTAGGCTATGGAAGACCCTAAGTGAGATACGTGTGTGAAAGATTACATACTTACAAAAGTAGAAAAGAATGCTAACAATTCTATTGCTAGAAATCCTCAAACTCATATGAACATACCTTCTCAAACACCTCATCCAAATATGCATAAAACATATTTGTACTGATTCTCTTGTACCTATGCCGAATAGGACTCCTCTTGATATGGATGCTACTTCCATATACTTCAAGTAGTACCTGTGTGCATAAAGAGAATATGTACGTGAATTCTTAACATAAGATGTAAATCTTATGTTAACCTCCATCTAATGTCTTTGAAGTACACCAAAGTCTTCATGTAGAAGACAATGTTCAAATACATCATGTAGATGGCTGATCCACACCACCAAGCTACTGATGGGAAAGTCCTCTCCATAAGCAAGAGTGTGAGCACACTCTTCTCCAAGAAGAGCTCCATAGCTGCTCCTCAACATGCTCCTAGAGTGCACCAGGGCTACCCCATGTGTGCTAGAGCATCACCTCTATTGAGGGACCAAAGCTGGCATTGCCAATTGGTGTGTGATGTCCTAGAAGTGACCCAAACACTTCTTTATATAGCCTTGAGTTTCTCATGTGAAAAACTCACTAAAAAGCACTTTATTTTAATCTCATCGCTTTTTAAATTGCTTTTGCTTTATTTTTAAGTGAGTCTGCTTTATTTTTAAAGTTGCTTTTAGCTAACTTCAAAAATAACTTCTTGACTTGCTTTTTCATAGGGTTTTCTCCCAAATCTGATTTCTGATGACTGAATATCATATACCATTGGAAAGCTCTCTTCAAGCTCTACAAGATAGGTGCATAAAAATTTTACCCATTTTTGTGCCAAAATGACTAAGTACCAAAATTAGGGTTTTTGCCCTAAATGGATTTTGGACTGATGTGACATTGTTTTCCAACAATCCCCCTTGCAATGTCATATTGGTACAAACTGAACTGGATAAGAAACTTCATTCATCTGCAAACTATCAAAAACTTCAAACTTGTACTCCCGAATTGACCTTCAAACCTTTTCTTCAAAAGTCTTCTTCAAAACTGAATTTGACTTTCTTCAAACTTCAAAAACTGAAGTTGTTGAATATGAACCATAATACCTGAGAAAATATGCAAACTAGAGATCCAATAGTGTATATATCAAGCAATCACTGCTTGGCAACATATGTAGCATAAATCTGAACCTGCTATCTCTTGTCTTCTCCAACCTGTAAACATACACTAGGATCCATATATTTGCATTTACTTTACGAAAGGTTTCTCAATGTATTTCTATTGTGTCATGTAGATATACTAAACAAAATCCTGAACTGCATCCTGGGACTTGTGACTGACAACTCACAAATTAGTGTATTATGAACACTATTTGGTTCATCTCTAACTTTACTCAACTTAACTCAACACATGAGTTTCATCAAAATTTCATATCTATGATGTCATCTTGTTATTATCCTTGTTCTAACTATAAGTCCTTCATACCTCTTTCCTTCAGAATCTGGTATAAACATAAATGTGCGCACCTCTAAAACATACCTCTCTGAAATATCAAGTTTCTCTTCAAGAGAACTCTGGAACCTTCTCCCAAACAGGAACACCTAACATGAACTTTCTCCAGATATTCTCCTTCTTCCTTCTTCTTTCAAAGTTGGAACATAAAGAGAAACTGACAAAGGAAATATAGGAATACCTGATATAGGAATACCTGAAGGTATGACTTTGCATTCTTTTACATATGGCTGAAAATAAGTCTTCATGTTTCATCACCCCCTCGATGATTTAACACTAGTATCCAGTATTCTTCAAAGTATATCAGACTTTATGAAATCTTGGACGTTCTTCTTCTTTCAATAAATCTGATCTTCAGTGATTTAGCATTGCTTCCTTAACATCAATACCTGTATCTGAAACAAAATATCTGAACCCTTTTTATTAGCACTGCAGTTGCTAATAGCTTTCACTATCACTTATCAACTTCCCATATTATAGAATAAGGTTAGCTGATCTATTATATGAACAAAAAGCTTGCTGAAAGCACTTTAGGATTCATAATCTTCTGTAACATAACAAGTATCTTCTTCTTTTTCTCTGCAACACAAATCTGATAGAATCTGAATCTTTGACTTACTTCTTCCAATGCTAAGAACTTTACAAACAAAGGATAGACAATTGACTCATAAATACTCAAGATCTTCAAGATCATACAAGATCTATCATCTGCAATAAAATACTTGTGTAGAATCTGCTCTTATCAAAGCTTCATGGCTGAATGCTTGATTTGCTACTTGAATGTCTTTAAGTGTCCATGCTTCTTACATAAAGTTCTAAAATTTTTTCTTCAAGTAAATCCTTCCAAGAATCTGTAACATCTACTGAAACACGTGGAAAAAATCTCACCTTGAGAATTCCAAAACCTTCAAGTTGATACTTCCTATCTTCATATTCTACCTGGGTGAAATGTGAAAGTATCTGCTTGACTTTCTTTTGGCTAACTCCACTTTTCAATTAAGTGATACAATCTAATGGAACACCTTTTGGAATACAAGCATGTATCCAAAAAACAAGACAAACATAGAAAGTAGATTCTCCACTTGACTGGTACATCAAAAATCTGATTTTTTCTTGAATTTTTTGAAAAAACTGAAATTTCTTATTTTCCTAAAAATACTAAAATTCTGAATTTTCTGAAAATACTGAAATTTCTGAATTTTTATCCTAAAAAATTCTGAATTTTTTGAATATACTGAATATAGTCAATATGAGGTAACTTTTCCAAACTAAAAAACCTCACTTCAAGTCTTTCAACATCTACTACAAATACTCTTTTACCTCAAGAGTTAGCTAAAGAAGAAAAATACTTCTTTGCAACTTGTCATATACCGAGTAGCTCTATATTGACACTCCAAGAATTCTTTGAGGGAACATATCAACTGTCTGCTCAAAATGTTCAACTAAAACATAACTTATACACATATGAGTCAAAACATATATCTGCTGCTTTTCTTTCTCTCAATGCAATTCTTTGTCAAAACCTACTAAAACATGACCAAGTGTAATGCAAAACAAGAAACTGCTTCTTCTTTAGACTATCTTCTTCACATAAGATGTTCTTGTAGACTTGTCTTTGGATGTAGAGGATAAGAGTAGGAAAAGTATATGGAAAATATAAGAGGAAAGTTACTTTCCCTTTGGAATTTTTGGACCTTCTTTTTTTGCATCTTTCTTCCACCTGATGATGTCAACATCTTCAAGCTTCTCTTCCATACCTTTTGTTTCTTCATCTTGAAGTAGCAAGCACTCTTAACTTTTTCAAATGAATTTTTCTCTTCCTCTAGTGCTGAGAGTAAGAGACAAAACAAACATGGTATATAAATGGAAGATAGAATCATGTTTTACCATCTCCGCATATCTCTGAATGAAAACTTTGCTTCAAATGTCACTGAGATGACTGAATTCACCAACCTCTTGGCCGAATGTTGAATTACCTCTCTAGATACCTAGATCAAATTCTGTACCTGAATATCCAACCAACTTACAACACAAAATTGGCAGAAAACAAAACTCATCTCATCTCCAAATTTGTCTTCTTAGATGAGATTTCTTGCCATGAAAGAGATCTATCAAAACTATCAAGCACAACCTCTAGATACCTGTTTTGATGTAGCTAATGCTTTTACTTTCAAAATATGAAAGTGTTTGAAATCACTTCTTGAATCCTTCAAATCTCTTCATAACTGCTCTTTTAAGATATGACCTGCAAATGACAATATGATAGTAGAAACTAATATCTATGATTTGATGTTGATCTGGTTTCTTCATCTTCTCCAAACCATTGTTTTTCCTTGAATTTGAAGTAGCCTTCTCTTCATCAAGTCTCGGACTTCAAGCAATACTTCTGAAAGTATCTTTACTCTTCCAAAAGTATTCGGCTGCTAACAGATCATCAACTTCATACTCCACACTGATGAATAAACATCTGACTGAATTGTCTAATTCTCAAATCTTTACTCATCTGGATTAAGTGTGTATGTCAAATGTCAAATGTTAGAAGATGGTCTTAAATCATATGTTGTAAACCTAGAAGTCTGGGAACCTGGGAATCTGAGAGTCTGGAAGCTCTGATACCAAATGTTGGAAATTAGGTAGGCCCATTATCTAATTCCACAGGTCTAAGGTTCAATAGTTCCACTGAAAAAACATGAACATACCACACTTGATCATACAAATGATGAGACAAAGATAGAGAAATATTAGACAACATATGTAAAGTGTTACGTAAGCCACTACTTACTCACACTATCATATATACAAATGTAAATTTACAATGTGGGAGTCAAAATCTCAACCACTCTATGTGAATAGAAATAGATGGATGAGTGAATGTACAAATGTAACAAGAATATTCAGATGTATGGACAGAAATGTGAATATATATGAGATGTGTGACCCAATAGGTTGTAGAAGAGTGAATATGAGTGACAAAAAGAGTAAGGATAAGTCTAAAACTGATCATCAACAAACCCTCATCTGATTTTAGGCTATGGAAGACCCTAAGTCAAATACATGTGTCAAAGATCACATACTTACAAAAGTAGCAAAGAATGCTAACAAGTTTGCTGCCAGAAATCCTAAAACTCATATGAACATACCTTCTCAAACACCTCATTCAAATATGCATAAAGCATATATGTACTGATTCTCTTGTACCTATGCCGAATAGGACTCCTCCTGATATGGATGACACTTCCATATACTTCAAGTAGTACCTGTGTGCATAAAGAGAATATGTACCTGAATTCTTAACATAAGATGCAAATCTTATGTTAACCTCCATCCAATGTCTTTGGAGTACACCAAAATCTTCATGTAGAAGACAAACTTCAAATACATCATATAGATGGCTGATCCACACCACCAAGCTGCTGATGGGCAAGTCCTCTCCAGAAGCAAGAGTGTGAGCACACTCTTCTCCAAGAAGAGCTCCATTGCTGCTCCTCAACATGCTCCTAGAGTGCACCATGGTTGCCCCATGTGTGCTAGAGCACCACCTCTACTAAGCGACCAAGCTGGCATTGCCAATTGGTGTGTGATGTCCTAGAAGTGACCCAAACACTTCTTTATATAGCCTTGAGTGTCTCATGTGAAAAACTCACTAAAATGCACTTTATTTTAATCTCATCACTTTTTAAATTGCTTTTGCTTTATTTTTAAGTGAGTTTTCTTTATTTTTAAAATTGCTTTTAGCTAACTTTAAAAATAACTTCTTGACCTGCTTTTTCACACTTCTGACTACCTGATGAATGATCTGGCAACATCTTTATGATCCTTATGCCGAGAGCTATCATATGAGGTCAAAACCCTAAATCAGCAAAAAATTAGGGTTAGTATTTTCTCCCAAATATGATCTCTGATGATTGAATGTCATATACCATTGGAAAGCTCTCTTAAAGCTCTACAAGATAGGCTCATAAAAATTTTACCCTCTACAAGATATGCTCGTAAAAATTTTACCCATTTTTGTGCCAAAATGACTAAGTAGTTTTTGCCCTAAATGGATTTTGGACTGATGTGACATTGTTTTCCAACAAAAAGATAACACTTCTTTGATTAAGGAAGAGTGATCCAAAGAGTTCCTGATGAAAACTAGCTAATCTCAAGAAATCTAGTGTGGTGTAATCTCATAGTGGAGGAATTGATTAAATTTAAACCTTACTACTAGGATGATATACCTAGGCAAGCATGTCTAAAACCCAAAGAAATATAAATGGACACCCAGGTCAATAAAATACCTCTAGAAAAAGTGGGTGAGTATGGTGAAGGAGATGAAGGGAATATTTGTGGTCCAATCACCTTCTATGATGTCACCACGAAAGCCATTATTGACTCAGGGGAAGTTATGGTAGTTGCTTCCAAGTCCTTGTGGATCAAATTGGGTAAATCCGCATTAAGTCTAATAGGGATGAAGTTGCAACTAGTAGATGGACATACGGACAAACCACTAGATTGCTAGAGGGTGTAACCCTAAGCACGTGTAGTGTAGATTTTGAGTGCACTCTCATCATTTGTGACTTAAAAAAGGCAAGTAACTACTAGTTGTTGTTAGGAAGAACTTTCTTATGCTAACTTGAAGTGGTATAAGATTGGGGTGGAGATGTGACACCACTCCAATGAAAGGCCATCCATCAAAACGCAAATGACTTGGCAAAAAGTAAGTCCTCTAGTGAGTATAAATTAGCGAACAAAGATTGGAAGCATGAGGACACCCACTTATGGATGTGTCGATTCACCCAAAGGGAAGAAGCCCGGGTAGGAAAGAATGAAACACTTACATGGGAGGAGTGCAACTTTGATAGACCTATTGAAGATCCCACATGCATGCTCATGATATTCCCTTATGAGGATTTTGAACCATATGATTGATCTCATATCCTTGTTATCTTGGATGTGCGAATTAATGAGTAGACACTAACTCCATGTCAAGATCATGAGAAAGGTTATGACCTCTTCATGGTGCAAGTGAAGTATGAAGATAAAGAAGGAGAAATAGATGTTGGATTATCCAAGATACAAGTTTATAAGAGAGTAAAGGACAAAAATCAAGTGATGTGATTGCAATGCACCACGATGGATTCTCCTTTGCAAGATCTCTAGAACGATGCCCTCACAATAAGGGATTTTGGTCATGAATTCCTTTTCCTCATCTAATTTGGGGCAGTCATCTGTGCTCAATTTTGCATATGTAGGTAAAGGTGTATTGAATGCCTTGCCACCCTCCATATTGAACCTATGAAGTACTTTGGATATGTACTCATTTTGAGATAAGTATACGCATCTTTTACTCCTATCAAGAGTAATGTGCATGTCAAGCATATGTTTGGAATCCCTCAAATCCTTCATATCAAATGTCTTAGTCAACTTCTTTTTGAGCAATGCAAATCAACATGAGACTTCTTGACAATCAACATACCATCAACATAAAGTATCAAGCATATTAAGTTGGTATTGTTGATATATTTAAGTAGTGATGTGTGTGAACACACTAGGACCACCGGGGCACTTTTTTCCCTCTTTAGGAGGTTTTTCTTCCCTAGGATTGTATATACACCTATAGCCCTAATGGATTACTTATCTTTGTACATTCTAGTGGTAATAGATTTAGTATTGTGTGTTGTGCTTTAAGCTTCTTCTTCATCCTTATGTTGTTTGCATGCTTCCATAGACCTTGAACTCCAACAATTGGTATCAGAGCAAGTCGTTGCTTCATCTAGGGCATCATCAACACCTCTCTGGTCACAATCTCAAAATCACACGAAATCTGATGAGCTCATTTCAGCCTTCGAATGCACTATCATAGTGCTTGTGCAGGCTATTTTGTCTTTTTGTGCCAAAGATATATACAGGTTTCGGTTCACAAATATAAGCATCGGTTTAGCATAGCTTGTTAGGGTAGCTCTGTTCAACTCACTTCACTTGAGCATGGTCGTACAGGGAATACTGTTACATGCAGCAACAACTCCTCTTATCCTGTTATGGGAGTTGGTAAGATCATTCTGACTACTGCTATGGTAGTTCTTTTTCATTGTCAGATGCTTTATTTGTGCCAAGGATCAAGAAAAATCTATTATCAATTTCTACATTAGCCAAGGTTGGCTTGGTTGTGAGATTTGTTGATGATAGATGTATAGTTCATGATCTCTCAAATGGCGACATGATTATTGCTTTTAGCATTTTATGTCATGGGCTGTATAAGCTCATAGACTATGAAAAATATGTGAATGATTTAGCATGCGTAGTACATGATTCTCAGGCTATGTCAGATGCAAAGCTTTGGCATGCACGATTTGGTCATTTGAATTTTTTTAGTTTGCTAAGCCTATAGAAATCTGAAATGGTGTCTTCTTTGCCCAAACTTGAGGCACCCGGTAAGCATGTATATGAATGCTGTATTTTGGGCAAAATGCAGCATTCCTCCTTCCTTCCTCCTTCCCAAAAGATGGTTCAGTTCAAGATACTCAGTAATTGCAGTTTGTTCATAATGATGTTTGTGGTCCTATGCAGACACTTTGGACACACACACTCAATAGTTGCTATGAAAACTGTCCTATACTCAGCCTCACAACTAGAAGTGTCCACAATAGGCTACTTCTTGTTCAAACAATATATGCATGAGCTACCATGCATGAAGCGAAAACCACTAGTGGACACATGAGTGTCATAGCAACCAGCCTAGCGAGAGTCAAAAGAAGCATGTAAATCTAGTGGTAGTGATCCCCCCTTGGGATTAAAAAATCCAAGTAGGTAGGTACTACTTAAGTAGTGAAAGATGTGCTTAAGCGCCTGTCAGTGCTTGACACCAGGCCAATGCATAAATGTGCTAATATAAGAGACACCAAACTAAATATCCGACCAAGTGATGCATAAGTAAATCAAGCATCCAATAGCTTGCGAATAGAGAACAACATCAAATGCATCTCCACCATCATGAAGACTCAATTGTAAACCTATATCCATAGGAGTGGTAATAGTTTTGCAATCTTCAAGGCCAAAGTGCTGCAATAATGTGTCAATATATTTTGTTTGACACAAAGCTATTCCACCATCAACTTGCATAAACTGAATGCCCAAATAATGATGCATTCAACAATTCCATTCTATTGAGGTGTATATGGCACTCTACACTAATGTTTTATCCCATGTTCATCCAAAAATGTATTAAAATCAAAAGACATGTATTTTCCCCTTGATCAAAATGGAGGTTGTGCATTTTACATGTTGATAGATTTTTAGCAACAACCACAAACATTTTGAAGCACATAAACACTTTAGACTTTTCTTTCAATGGAAACACCCATGCATGCTTGGAAAAAACATCAATAAAAGTCACAAAGTAAGGGTAGATCCCAAAAGAGGGTGTTTGCATAGGACCATAGACATCACTGTGAACAAGCTACAATGTCTGAGTAGCTCAAATTGAACCATCTTTTGGGAAGGAGGAACACTACATTTTTCCCAAAATACAGCCTTAACAAACATGTTTACAAGGTGCTTCAAGTTTGGCAGAGAGGACACCATTTCAGATTTTTGTAAGCGTAGCAAACTAGCATAATTCAGATGGCCAAAGCTTTACATATGACATAGCCTAATAATCTTGAATTGCACATGCCAAATCATTCACAGATTTTACATAATCTATGAGCTTATATAGCCCATGACCTAAAATGCCAAAAACAATAATAACATCACCATTTTATAGATCATGATTTGTACATCTGTCATTAACAAATTTCACAACCTAGTCGATCTTGGCTAATGTTGAAACTGATAATAATTTTTGCTTGATCCTTGGAACAAAAAAAGAATTTGAAAATGTGAAACAACTACCATCAATAGTAGTCAAAATGATCTTACTAAGTCTCATTATAGGATAAGAGGAGTTGTTGGTGCATGTGACAGTATTCCCTGTAGGCACAAGCTCAAGTGAACTGAAGAAAATGCACTGCAAGGTAATATGTTTGGTTGCTCCATTGTAAAAGTACCAAACATCTGAGTCTACTGTAGACATACATTATTCATGAGAAGATGGATCATAATTACAAACAAAAATAAATGCCCATCTTCATACTGCACAAGATTAGCACACTTTGTTTTAGGTGTAGAGGCCTCTACAACAACCATTTTGGCCTCTTTTTTCTTTGCCTCTTTTGTAGCCCATTTTTGACAACTCTTTATGACATTATCATTTCCTTTACAGTATTTGCAAAACAATTTCTACTTTTCTATTTTCTTCTCATCTTTGTCTTCCCTTTTTGACTATGCAAAGTTAGTAGATTTTTGCTTACTAGTAGATGAGCTCCATTTACCTTTGCCCTTCTGACTAGCTAAGAAATTTTAATCTGCTACATGCATAATGGACCTATTCTGCCTGGACTGATCCTCCTGCAACAAAATAGAGACTAACTCCTCAAATGCTAAGGCATTTGGATTGCATTTTATCATCAACCAAAGAGTAGAAGAAAAACTTTGATATGATCTAGAAGACCATTCAGAACAGTCTACACAAGTGAACGGTCTGCCAAGACTTTGTTAGCAAAATTCAAATCTTTGAGCTCTACCAAAAATTGTCCATAGAATCTCCTTCATTCATATGCTCACTCTCCAACTGTTTTCGGAGGTAAGCAACACGAGCCTCATTTCTCGCATGGTATAAGGTAGTAAGTGTATTCCAAGCATCCTTTGTTGTTTTGCAAGAGTGAATATGAGGAATACTGGCCCATTTGATAAACAAATCTATCAATGCATGTGCTTGAGCATATTTGCCATCCCATCAAAGTTTCTCTATAATATGTGCAACACGAATTGCAACACGAATACGAATTTGAAGACCGTCATCTTCAACTCCATCTACATCACCTTCAAATATCTCCTGCCCAATTTGAATCACAATATCTAACCAGAGAAGATCCTTCTTCATAGAGAATACCATAATAATGGTTCCTTTCACATACTTGAGTAGTTGCATGCTTGCCTTCCAATGAGTTTGCCAAGGCTTATTAGAGAACCTGATTACTACTCCAGCAACATAGGAGATATTTGGTTTGCTATTGCACAAGTAGATGAGACTTCCAAATAATTTCCTATATCTTCCAATATCTAGTGGAGATGAAGTATCTTCAATAGATAGTTTTTTGTTGGCCTCCATAGGTGTAGAAATCTCCTTGCAATCCTCCATGTAGAATACCTTCAAAATTTGTCTTTCATACTTTTATTGAGAGATGAAAATCTTCCCTAGATCCTGCCATACTTCAATGCCTAAGAAATAATGCACTAAGACCAAGTTTGTCATTTCAAATTCAAAACTCGAGGCATCTTTCATTTGTTGAAGCAGATCATGATCATTTCTCGTAAAATCTATCTATCTATCTATCTCTCTATCTATCTATCTATCTATCTATCTATCTATCTATCTATCTATCTATCTATCTATCTATCTATCTATCTATCTATCTATCTATCTATCTATCTATCTATCTATCTATCTATCTATCTATCTATCTATCTATCTATCTATCTGTCTATCTATCTATCTATGTATCTATCTATCTATGTATCTATCTATCTATCTATCTATCTATCTATCTATCTATCTATCTATCTGTCTGTCTGTCTGTCTATCTGTCTGTCTGTCTGTCTGTCTGTCTGTCTGTCTGTCTGTCTGTCTGTCTGTCTGTCTGTCTGTCTGTCTATCTATCTATCTATCTATCTATCTATCTATCTATCTATCTATCTATCTATCTATCTATCTATCTATCTATCTATCTATCTATCTATCTATCTATCTATCTATCTATCTATCTATCTATCTGTCTGTCTATCTCTTTGTCTATCTCTCTGTCTATCTTCAATCCCGCAAGGTGGGGCCCATAGAAAAACTAGGACTATAACTTGCGTTGTGTTTGGCAACACTCATATATTCGAGATCCAGAATTTCAAGCGATTCCGTGTATTGTTGATACACGAAAACTGTGTTTTTCTGAGATCGAACTGTCACATCATAGTGTGCCAGTGTTCAAGCAGAAGTGCTGCTTGTAGTGAGCGATAATCTAGACAAGAACAATTTCCATGCTTGGAGATTCAGAATGACGAATTTCTTGATGGGAAAAGGCTACTGGAAGTACATCGAAGGAGAGAATGAAAATGCTCCCCAATTACCATAAAGGAATCGGACTGCAGATCAGTTAAGAGTATATGAGGAATGGAATCAAGGAGCACGAAAGGTAATGAACTGGCTATTTGTTAGCATACAGGATATCATGATTGGACACATATAGGATGCCAATACTCCAAAAGAGGCTTCGAACAATTTGGTCACATTGTATGAAACCAATACAAAGGCACTAAAATTGCAACTCAAGAATGAGCTGCATACATTGGAGAAGAAGAGCATGTCGATAAGTGACTACACCTTGAAAATCAAAAGCATATGTGAGTCACTTGCATCTATTGATGTGAATGTAGATGATGATGATATGGTGGAAGTTTGTCTTCGTGGTTTAGGAGTTGCATATAAGTAGTTCAGAACTTCTATACAGACCAGGGAAAATATTCTGAATTTTTTGATCTGGTATCTATGAGAGGAAAAGGCAGAGGTAGAGGTTTGAGAAGTAGAAGAGGAAACAATAAACAAGACCAAAATCAACAATCATGCAGGAGGAAGAGGACAGTTTCGAAGCAGGGGGAGCCAAAGAGGCGAACCTGAACACCTTGAACGTGATTGCAGGTTGAAGAATCAAAATAACAAAAGGTAGCAAAACAACTATGCATCCACAAGTGCAGATGATTGTGAGAAGCTGTTCATGGTTCAACATCACATGATGAATACGATGTTTGCTAGTGTTTCAAAATTGAATGATAATGTATGGTATGTTGATTGAGGTGCTTCAAATCACATGATCAACCATGCAGAATGGTTTAGTAGTTTGCAAAAATTGCCAGTTCTTGGATATGTTGAAACAAGTGATGATACATTGCATCCTATCGAGCATATAGGAAACATAGCATTGTCTATGGAGGACGGGAAGGTAAAACATCTTGTTGATGTGCTGCATTTTCCAAATATAACAAAGGATCTGGTTTCTGTTAGACAAATGGTTGACCAGGGATTACAAGTCAGGTTCAATGCTGATGGGTTATATGTAGAAGAATACAAACATGGTGGACAATTGATCGCCAAAGGAAACAAAGTGGGTAGGATGTTCATTATTGTCAGTGGCTAACTAGGTCACTATATGTTTTATTAAAAAACATATACAAAAAAGTATCCGGTGTCCATTTTGCCTTTCAAATGGACACTTATGATAAAAAACTCCCACAAAAGGCCAATATGGCCAAAGTGACTATGGGAGAAAAATAAAGGATGATAAAGAATACCTGAGTGTAAGTATACAAATGATACCTCCCACCTGATGGGCATGTTACATAGTATACAAATAATTGTGTAAGGTCATGAATCAAGTAACCCCCATCAAGTGACAACAATGTTGAAAGCTATCATGTGATTGAGCTTTAGTTAAGGCATCTGCAACACTATCTCAAGTATGAAACTTCTCAAGAATAATGCGCTTAATGGTTAAGCATTCTCTAATGAAGTGATACCACACCTCAATGTGCTTGGTCTTTGCATGATAGACCGGATTTTTTGCCAATGCAATGGCACTTTGACTATCACTAAGAAAACTAGGTACATGATGAGGTAAACCCATATCACAAGCAAGAAAAGAAAGCCACAATGCTTCCTTACATGTCTCACTTGCTGCAACATACTTTGCTTCTATAGTGGAAACAACTATACATTCTTGAAGAGGAGATCTCCAAGAGATAGCACCTCCAACAAAATGAAAAATATACCTTGTTGTAGACTTACGATTGTCTACACAACTAGCATAATCAAAATCTATGTAACCAATAATGGATGCTTTCCCTCTACCCAAGCATAGTCACTTTTCCTTTGTGCCACTCAGATATCTTAAAATCATCTTGACCGCTTCCCAATGCTTCTTGCTAGGATTCGACATATATCTTCTCACAACTCCCAATGCAAATGTAATATCTGGTCTCATAGCTACCATATCATACATGAGGCTACCAACAATAGAGTGATAGGGAATTTTGGTCACGAATTCCTTTTCCTCACATGATTTGGGGCAATCATCCTTACTTAATTTCACATATGTGGGTAACGGTGTACTCAATGCCTTCCCACCCTGCATATGGAACCTATGAAGTACTTTGGATATGTACTCACTTTGAGACAAGGATATGCATCTTTTACTCCTATCACGAGTAATGCTCATGCCAAGAATATGTTTGGCATACCCCAAATCCTTCATATCAAATGTTACACTCAACTTCTTTTTGAGAATTGACAAGTCATTTAAGGACTTCCCAGCAATCAACATATCATTGACATAAAGTATCAAGCATATTAAGCTTCCATTTGAGCACATCTTTTTGTAGAGAAAATGATCCTCATTGCTTTGAGAATAGCATTGAGAATTCATAAAAACATCAAATTTTTGGTACCATTGTCTAGGGGACTGTTTAAGTCCTTATAAGCTCTTCTTCATCTTACAAACTAGACTTTCCTTGGCAGGAACTACATAACCCTCTGGTTGTTCCATACTTATCTATAAGATCTCCATGCAAGAAAGCAATTTTCACATGCATTTGGACTAGCTCTAAGTTCTCCACTGCAACGAATGCAAACACATTTGCAAGGTAGTCATCTTCACCACTGGACAGACGATTTCCTCAAAATCAACACCATGTTGTTGCTTAAAACCTTTTGGAACAAGTCATGCTTTATACTTTGGAGAAACACTATTTGATGTGAATTTCATGTTATATACCCACTTACATGGTAAAGCTTTCTTGGCCTTTGGCAACGGTACTAAATGTCAAGTACCATTCTCGTGAATAGAGTCCAACTCACTCTTCATGGGACACTCCCACTTGACAGGATCCTTTGTTTGCATAGCCTTTTTGTAGGAAAAAGGCTCACTAGCATATGTTAGCATAACAAAATAAAAACCTAGAATGTATCTATCAAGTGGATGTGAGAAATGTGTAGAGCATCTTAGTGGTTGTTGAAGAACATTTATAGATTGATCTGATCCGACATTCTCTTGACCATCCTTATGTGCAACATTTGTTGGAACTGAAGGACTCACCAGGCAAGGAAGCTTACGAAGGGAGTCAGAGAGAAGAGAAAGTACAAGCAGACAGAGCAGTCAACGACGATCTGGCAAGTAGGCCAATATTTTTTTCAGGACACTTACACATATAAGAGAGGTGGACACACAAGGAGAAGGAGCAAGTAGGGAGCTCCAGGAAGTGTATGTCGAAATGTTATAAGAAATCCCTACAAAAATAGTGATTTTCATCACTAAAAACCATTGTAAATACCATTTCACATTTTTGTAGCTCCATTTTGTGCAAGCCAAGGAGTCCTTGAGCTTGAGGAGCTTTAGAAGTATCTACCTGTCAGTTTTCACATTTTTTAGACTTCG
Source organism: Ceratopteris richardii (assembly GCA_020310875.1). Taxonomy (NCBI): domain Eukaryota; kingdom Viridiplantae; phylum Streptophyta; class Polypodiopsida; order Polypodiales; family Pteridaceae; genus Ceratopteris; species Ceratopteris richardii. The sequence continues at coordinate 6,589,876 of CM035444.1, forward strand.
TTTGAACCTCCAAATAGGGTAGAGAACCTAATTTTTAACTAGGCCGAACACTAGGTCTGGACAAGGCCAAAACCTAGTAAAAAACTATAAATAGAGCTAGAGAGCTCATTTTTGAGGTTAGCTTGTAATAGTTTTGAACTTGTAAGAGCTTTTTGAAAGTAATCTAAGAACTCCATTGCTTCTCACTCTTTTTCTTGCCTTGTGTGCGCGTGTGTGTGTATGTGTGTGCATGTTAGTGTGCTTCTCACTCACGCACTTGTGCCTTCACTTGCTCGAGGTCTTCATACCATCCTCACGTCTTCCCGGATTGACATTAAAGGAGGTGCTACTCATCATTGAGCTACACCAAATTTTGGCACCGTTGCCGGGGATCGAGCTTTGAGGACGAGCGTGTGATGGTAAGACATAGATTTGAGACGTTGGCGTTGTAGGTAATTTCTTCACTCTTCTTATTTTTCTCTTTCTTACCTCACCACCATCATCACCATCATCATCACCACCATCTCCCACCTCCATCTCCATCATCGTGAAAAAAATTCAGTTTTTTGCTTATATCACCTTCTCCACCTCATTTCCCTCATTCCACTTGTGAGAGATAGCGAGAGAGCGATATTGTGTGCGTTGTTTTTGCATGTTTTTTGAGCTTTCTTGCAGCTACTGGCAGCATCATCATCTCCAGCACTCCGCGCAGGTACGAAACGTCACGAAACTGTCTCTGTGTCGCAGACCTTTGTCGATCGCGATTGACAGAAAAATCACCCATTTGGTAAAACAAAGTGCACCACCATAATCTACATGATGAGCACATTCTAAATCACTAAAAACAGTTGAAAAATTCCGTGTTTCTCTGTCAATCGCGATTGACACCGTCGATCGCGATCGACAGCCATGATCGACAGACCCTGTCAATCGCGACCGACAGACTTGTCGATCGTGACCGACAGACCCAACGACCGATTGACTGCCACGTAGGACCCTGTCAATCGCGATCGACAGCCACGATCGACACCTCTGTCAGTCGCGATTGACACCGTCTATCGCGACCGACTGAATTTCAACGATTGATTAACTTTTTCGCGCAGCCACGTGTCCATCGCGACGGACACAGCCCCGATCGACTGAATTCACGGTGAAAAACCCAGAAAAAGTGTCGATCGCGATTGACACCATCGATTGCGATTGACAGGACCCACGATTGACTCTGTCAATCGCGATTGACACTGTCGATCGCGATCGATAGGCCCCGACGGACACCTCTGTCAATCGCGATTGACAGGCTTTTCGGCCAAAATTTTAGGGTTAATTTTTCCTAGTCTTTGGGGGAATTTTGGGCATAATTAGAGAGTCATTAGTGATTTGTGAGGTCCCTACACATGTGTTTTTGAGAAAAATCCTATGATCTATTAGCCTGTTTGAACCCTGTTTTAGCACCAGAACCCTGAACTGGCATAACTTTCTCATACGAAATCCAATTGCTGTGATTCTTGTCTTGTTGGAAAGCTCGTGGGGTATTTTGAAGATCAGGATTATTAGATAGGGTATTTTGAAGTTGACAATACCCGGGGTAGGAAAACTAAAGGATCCTTGAGATTGTTTTCCATAAAGGCAAAAGGCAAGTTGGTCTGTGAACTATATGCATGAAAGTGATCTGTCTGTCCTTTGGATTTAAGTCTTGTGCTAATCTTGGGATTGATAGTACAGATCTATTGAGAGCAATTGGAAGCATCCAAGCAAGGGCTTTGTGCAAGCTTGAGAATCAGGTTCTCGAGCACTAAAGAACAAGGGATCAGCAAGAAAGGTTGGAATATCCTCAACTCCCTTTGTCAATTCCTAGCTTAGGCTAAGAACGACTAGTGATAGGAGTAGGCCAGGGCGGCGATAGGCATTTATCAAGTGAAGACTACCTAAATACTCAAGTTCAAGATAACGACATAATCCTTGTACGGTCGAGAACTTTAAAGGAAAAGAACTTAACGTGGAACGATCAACTTCAAGTGCAGAAATACACTCAAGTATACCTGACGACGTGATATCAGACAAGAGCATAAACACGGTAACCACTAAAAAGAATCAAGTACAAAAGAACTCAGCAATGAGGTTGTACTTGGGCAGATTTGGGCTATTCAATTAGGCTTATGAACCTTAGATCAGGGCGACATCTAGGGAGAGATAGACAAAGTCTTAGGTCTTCAGAGGCTAGTGTCAACCACACTGCTAGGTCTTGGGCCCAGCAGTTGAGTCACCACTCATACTACACTAGCTCTGAGATTAGTGAATCAGAGATGTCTCAAGGCATGGACCGACCTACGGGAAGTTCAGGAGTGCCATACTTGCACAGGGTAGAAGACCCGTACAAGATGCAGCTAGAATACCTTAGGACCAACCGATTAGGTGCTAGCATCTATGAGGACGGTCTAGGAAGATCAGTGGTCCAGATTAAAAACCCTGACCAATCCATTGGACTAGAGCACCCAGCTGTCAAGTTTGAAAACGGAGCATATTTGGACAAAGAAGGAACCATATACGTAGTCACCAGTCACCCAGATAGGACATAAGAATTTGGGAATGTAATCTCAAAAGCGGATTTAGGTGACCTGGAGCAAGGAAACATGGGCGAAGAACCTAGGACCCCTCGAGGGAAATCTGTTCTTACTAGAATCCTCAATCCCGAGTGGGTTCCCCAAGACAACAAGAGTATAGATCTGCTTCTGAACCAAGAGACTGACGAAGCCTTTTGGAGGTATAAATCTGATCGGCCAAATGACATAGGAACAATCATGATCTATGAGTTCAAAGATCCTGATAGCCCAGGCAGAGTGACCTACCTAGATCATGTTTCAGAGAGGATCTTTGTGGTGACAGAAAATGATAGGCATGCTTACACTTGGAAGGGTGAATTCGTTTTCCCCCAACCAAGATCGAACGTGTCCTATGGTCACCCTGGAGCGAGAACATCCCAAGCTCATGGAACTCAAAGAGACAGACAGGGAGATAGACCCGAGGTAAGCTTTGCCAACTCTTTGGGAAGAGACAGAACGAGAACGGAAACAAATAGAGTGGAACCTGAAGGTCATAGAGCCCCAGGAAATCGAAGAAATGCCGAGGATTTTCCTTTGCCAAGACCGAGAGAGCACATGAGGACCCTGAGACCGACCCAGCTAATTAAGTCCATGAAAAGCTACTTTGATGGCACTGGAGACCCCTACGATCATGTGGCTGAGTTTAGGCAAGTCTTGAGAGCGGAACAAGTGGAAGATCTGTTCACGCAGTACAATGCCTTTGGTCTAACCCTTAGGAACACTGCCCTGACATGGTTTCAGCCACTAAACGAGAGGCAGTTCAGGAGTATAAACCAGATTCTAGAGGCATTCATTATCGAATTCTCTAAAAGTGGCATAAGACATAACACTTCCTCGCTGATTCACAGCTTCAAGCAAACCCCTCAAGAAACTGTGAGACTTGCTGGGAGAAGATTTAGGCAATACTTAGAGAGATGCCCCGTCCCTGAGTTAACCACACCAGCTAAGCAAGTGGCTTTATTCTTGGATGGATTGCTAAGTACCAAATTGAGATCTTATGTGTACTTGAAGGACCCTAGGACCATAGAAGAGTGTGTACGCATGTGCATTGACATCGAGGATAACCTAGGGGAAGAACTAGAGCTTTCCAAGATATACAAAGATTCAGATAGTGCCTCTAGCCTCTCTTCCACGCAATCCACATCAATTGAGGAACTTGCAGAAAAAGTAGCTCAGAAACTAGGTGTCTCTAGCAAACAAATCCCAAGGTTTGCCCCTGTGAAAAGATGCTATACTTGTGGAGGTGACCATATGGCAAATGTATGTCCCATTATGGCTCAACCTCAAGTAAATCCTAGTAGCCAATACTGCACCATAGAACGGAGATACACAAATCACACAGCACAAGACTGTCCATACAATAAGCAAGCGGTTAGGCAAACCTACCCTCAGCCATATCAACAGGGAAGATATCAGAACCAATGTCCACCACAGCAGTATGCTAGGCCCCAACAAACCTACCAACCACAATATCAAGCCCAGCAAAGGTCTCAGCCCGTGTTAGCCCAACAATCTCCAACTCCATCCAACGTGATCCCTGTAAAGTATGCAGCTGCAGAGGAAAACCTGAATAGGGCCATAGTGCCAGTAACCCCATTACTGTCAGAAAGTGACCCCAGTGACCATAGTTTCGATTCCACAAATGTGGATAGCCCCCAGGCCTACTACATGCAGTCTCCTGAACATGGTGAGTCCTACTATAGTGAAGAGCCGAATGAACCTAGTTGGGAGTCAGATTACACAAACGTCATGTACGCAAACCCCAACCCTAGACCTCAACCTAGGCAAGTAAGACCCCCATTCCCTAGAGGACCATGCTACAGATGTCAGGGAGATCACCTCATTTGTGATTGCCCCATGCCGGCACCTACCCAAACCCAATCAGTGACGATCCAGAGCTTTTGCCAAGAGTGTGGAAAGGAGCATCTCTTACGAGACTGCCCTAAGAATCCTAATAATATGCCAAAAATCACTCCTATTAACGTTATTGGGTTAGTGGTAGATTCCACAGGAAGTGTCACTTCCACTGCACCCGTACAGGTAGTCACTAGAGCTCAAGCATTGCAGCAAAACCAAGGGGTAGGCCAGGAAAAGAGCCCAGATGTTAGTGAAACAGAGAGCATGACAAAGAAAAGGACTAGAGCTTGGAGAGATAGTCGTGAAAGAATGAAAAGGCAATGGGCAAAAAAGATGAGTGAACTCGAGGAAAGCCTCAGAGAAACAAAGGCCAGGATAACTGAACTCACATCTCCAACTCCCTCTCACACTACCCCACCTCCACCATTCCCAACTCCATCCGACCCGCCACCTTCCAACCCGCCTCACCTAATCCCACCACTCCCAAGAGTAGGATCAGTCCTAGCAGATCCCACTCCCGAGGACCTTAATATGATGCTTAAAGCATATCAGACCAGAATCCAAGAAGGGCCAAACATAACGAATCATGAAAAGTGTTACCCTAGAGCAGAACTAGAGCTAGAACGAACCAAAATTTGTGCTAAGATGGTGGAATTGGCTCAGACCATGTTTGAATCCAGTCGCCTTTTTAACATCTCTAGTTCAGCGAAGACACAGTTGCACTTTGATGGATTGCTAGAAAGAATAGAAAAGCTAATTGCACAATCAGAAAAGGAACCCGCCTCTCAACATAAGGACAAGGCAAGTGAAAGAGCAGGTCTTCCTGCCCAAGAAGCCTATGTGCCTAACTCTACGGAGCCATACACATCTTCTTCTATGAATCGATTCACACCAGAATTCCTACGAGAGATTCAAGAAGACAAATGGGCTAAAGAAAGTGAAGTCCCTCCTCCCATTGAACTTGTGGATGATGCACACGACCAATTCCCACAAGACATCCCATCCATTTATGAGGAGCAGGAGAGCACCCAATCTCAGGAAAGATTAGACTTTGGGTCTAACTCTCTACAAGAATTACCCCACTTCACAGGCCCATGGGAAGCTAAGTCTACTTGTATGAGAGCACCCACGGTCATGGTACGAAATGAGGAATCAGTCATACCTAGGAACACAGAGGTAGTGAAAAACACTAAAGTACAGTGCAACCTCACCTTAGAAGAACTACTCAAAGTAAGGCCAGAGCTATGGAAACATGTAGCCAAACAAGTACCCGAAAAAGCAAAGCCTCGTTCCCAGGTAGGATCCCAGAGAACAGTGCCAGAAATACCATTGGACAAGATAGGAGACATGAGTGAGGGTGAAGAGGGAAACACATATCTTCCTATCACCCATCAAGGATACACCACCAAGGCCATTTTAGACTCAGGCGCAGGAGTTGCAATTGCTACCACTTCCCTATGGAAGCGTTGGGGCAAGCCAACACTCAGGCCCACTAGGATGAAATTGCAAATGGCCGATGGTCACATAGAGTGACCTTTAGGACTACTTGAAGGAATAACTCTCACTACTTGTGGTGTAGAGTTTGAGCACACATTTGCTATATGTGATTTTAGCAAAAATCATGCCTATGAAATGATCTTGGGACGACCCTTTATGCGACAGTTGCAAGTGGTCCAGGATTGGGGAACCAATTCCTTGTATTTGCAACACTTAGGTGTTACGACCAAAGTCAATCTCAAAGATTACTCTCATAGAGATGTCCCCCCTATCCAATGGAATCCTATCCATAGAGCTAAAGATGATACAGAGTCGGTGCACTCCATAGGATCAGGATCCTCATGGATGCATGAAGACACCCACTTATGGATGTGCAAAGTAGCAGTAGATGAAGAAAAGAGAGAAAAAGCCAGAGAGGTAGGTGCAAACGAAACACATAGATCAATTCAAGACCCAGCCTATGCACCGGTAGTCTTTCCTGACGAAGAATTTGAACCCCACGGCTGGGCAGAAATTCTAGCCACTATGGATGTAGCCATCAATGAGGAACAATGGACACCCCACTGTGATGAGGATGGCTATGACATTTCAGTCTTCTCCATAGAGCCAATCATGAGAGAGGCAGTGTTAGAAGAGTGTGAACCGAGCCCTGATGCATTTGAGGATGCAAGTGACTCCGATCTAGAGTCGATCATTATGGACCCACCTTTTGCATCAGATGAAGAATACTTCTATGAAGTAGAATTTCAACCCCAGAGGCACGGAGAGCTTACAAGTGATATAAGGCTAGCCACACATGTAACCCCTAAGGAAGAAGGAAAGAAAAGGAAGAAGAGACCAGAAGAGGAAGAATCTTTGTTTGAGGTCCCGAAAAATTTTAAGAAGTATGAGATAGATGACAGGAGAGTCATGATTAGAATGCCTAAACGAGAGGCGCAATCAGGGGAGGCCTATGATAACAAAGAAACCACCAAGAAAATAGTGGTAGCCATGGAAGAAGGAGAAGAGAGATGCACGTACATAGGCCATGACCTGACAGAAGAGGAAGAACAAGAGCTAATAGCCTTGCTAAGAGAATACAGAGATGTATTCTCTTGGAGCTACAAGGACCTGAAAGGTGTAGACCCTGACATATGCTCACATACGATACCCATGACTTCAGATGCCAAACCCTCTAAGCAAAACCCATATACATATAATGATAACTATGCTTTGGGTATCTCCCATTGTAGTGGTGCCCAAGAAAAATGGAAAGCTGTGTGTGTGCATTAACTTGAAGAAGGTTAATGCAGCCCCAATTCGAGATAACTATCCGCTTCCTATCACAGAACATCTCTTAGAAAGAGTAGCAGGCAAGGAAGTGTACAGCTTCCTTGATGGATTTTCGGGCTACAATCAAGTAGCCATAGCTCCAGAAGATCAGCATAAGACGGCTTTTGCCACCGAATGGGGCATTTTTGCCTTTAGAGTAATGCCATTTGGGCTTACCAATGCACCCGCTACCTTCCAGAGGCTGATGTGCCATGTATTTAAAGAGTTCCTGAGGAAGAACCTAGAAGTCTATGTTGATGACCTCTGTGCTCATTCCAACCTTAGACAGACACATATACCAGAACTCAGACAAATCTTTGACAAATGTAGAGAATATCAAGTCTACCTAAACCCAGAAAAGTGCGTTTTTATGGTCAGGCAAGGCAAGATTCTAGGACACATAGTGTCAAAGAATGGCATATCCACAGATGAAGAGAAAGTGAGAGCCATAGCGGAGCTACCTAGGCCAAAGAATGTCAAGGAAGTACAAGCTTTCATGGGACATTGTGGTTATTACCGACGGTTTATACACATGTATGCTGTCATTGCAAAGCCCATGTACGGACTTTTGACTAACTTTGAGTGGACTGATGAATGTGAGAATTCCTTCCAGGAGCTTAAACAAAGATTATGTTCAGCACCAATCTTAACCACACTAGATTGGAATAAGCCTTTCCATGTTCATGTGGATGCATCCAATTATGCTATTGGGTGTGTACTCGCGCAACCTACCAGTGAAGGTAATATGGATCTTCCAATTGCCTATGCTAGTAGACAATTGAATGCTGCTGAAGGAAATTATACCACTACGGAGAGAGAAGGACTAGGCATGGTATATGCAGTTAAAAAGTTTAGACATTACTTGCTTGCAAATAAGTTTAAATTTTTTACTGACCATCAGGCATTGTTATATCTCGTAAACAAGCCATGCAATACAGGAAGATTAGTAAGATGGTTTCTCTTACTAATGGAATATGATTTCGAGGTTGTGGTAAGGAAAGGGAAGACTCATTTGAGAGCAGATCATCTATCTAGGCTCACATCGGGAGAAGCCCCACAAGGAGTGTCAGATGACCTTCCTGATGCTTACTTGTTTAATTTGGAAGTGGTGCCGCAGTGGGCTAAGCCATTAGTGCCAGTATTGACGTAGGGGCCTAACCACCCAGTAATAGCCACACAGGATAGAGAGGTAGTAAAAGCCCAAAAGTACCACATCATGGCTGGAAGTATGTACAAGCACACAGATCAAGGGATCTTGGCTTGTTGTGTAGAAGAGGACGAGTATGCTAAGTGGTTGCAATTAGTACATGTAGGTGCATTAGAGCAACACTACTCAAAGCAACGAACCCTACAGACACTAAGGAGACTCGGAGTGCATTGGCCGACTATGGAAGCTGATGTCCAAAAGTTGTGCAAGGAATGCCCAATCTGCTGCACTAAACCACTTGTGGAACATGCCACTCTTTATCAAGTGTCCATAGTGCCGGATTGGAGTGAACCCCTAGTATCCTTCCTGCGGACGAAAACATTCCCCCCACACATGACTCTGGTTAGGAAAAGGAGTTTAGAACAAGAAGCCCAGGATTACTCAATCGTTGGTGATAATCTATACAAGCGTGGTAAAGATGGTTACCTGAGACTAGGTGTCCATGAAAGTGAATATCTCAAGATCTTAGAAACTGCTCACCAAGGTGTAGCAGGAGGACACTTTGGACCAGATTGGGTGATCAAAGCAATACTATTTGCGGGCTTCTGGTGGCTGACCCTTCACATGGATGCACATACCTATGTGAAACGGTGTGATGTGTGTCAGAGAACTCAGTATCCTCTACGCAAAGATGAGATGCCACTGAAACCCATGATGGGTGGACGTGCATTCTCTAAGTGGGGAATAGACTTTGTAGGCCCTATTAATCCCCCATCCAAGGTTTCACATGCTGAATATATCATTGTGGCCACGGATTATCTCACCAAGTGGGTGGAAGTAAAAGCTACGACAAAGAACAATGCTCAGACAACTGCTAAATTCTTGTTTGAGAATGTATTCACAAGATACGGGCTACCTATAGAGCTAGTCAGTGATAGAGGCACCCACTTCTTGAATGAAGTTATTGAAAATCTACTCCAAGAATTCTTGGTAGTTCATAAGAAGTCTGCCCCCTACCACCCACAAGCTAATGGGCAAGCCGAAAGCACAAACAAGATTCTTTGCAATGTGTTGACCAAATTAGTGAATAACAAACGCTCTGATTGGGACAAACAGCTACACCATGCTGTTTGGGCATACCGAGTTGCCTACAAAACGGTACTCCAAGCCACCCCCTTTCAGATGGTATTTGGCCAAAACGCAGTGCTACCGTTGGACTTCTTAATACCCACATTAAAAGCAGCACAAGAGCATGAATGGACGGGTCATGAACTCTCCTCAAGACTTTTTGACCTTGAACGATTAGGAGAAACAAGACTGAGGGCGGCTGCAAGAATATATGCAGCTAAGAAATGACAGAAGGCCTACTTTGATGCCCACGTTAAGGATAAAGGTTTGAAGGCAGGCGACCTAGTACTAGTATACACGTTGAAACAACATGCGAGGAAACTGGAGAAGAGAGGCTACGGACCCATGATCATTAATAGAATCTCAACAAGTGGAGCAGTGCAACTAGCCACCTTAGAAGGCGATGTTCTCCCAAGCTACATAAGCGGATGCAGGTTCAAGTTATATCAGGAACCTCTCACAGAGGAAATGCTAAGTCGACTCAATATTGCTAAAAAAAACACAAAGAAGAAGAAAAGCGAATTCGAGAAGAAGCTCAAGCAGAAGCTTTAGAGCGCATACGGAGAATGAAATTAAGAAGACAAGGTAGAGAGAAACCTAGGCCAGATGCCGATGCAGATCAAGGATATCACATGGCTATGTGTGAAGTTTCAGGTATCAGCTCCCATAGGATAATTGATCGACGTCCTTTTATAACCTTAGATATAGGACAAGGAAAGGGTGCAAGGACTGTAAGAGCCTTGATTGACTCAGGTGCAGCCACTAGTGCTGTTAAATTGTCTTACTGTCAAGAGTTGAAATTAACTGTCAATCCTATAGAAGCATATCTTATAGGATTGGGAGGTGTGGAAACCCCTTGCATGGGCGAGGTGGAACTTCCCATCTCCATTCAAGACGAAGTAATGACAGTTAAAGTGCTAGTGTGTCAAGATGAGGACCTCACTGAGCCTCTTGTATTGGACCAGGACTGGATCTACGATCATGCAGTCAACCTAAACCTAAGAAGTGGACTTCTTCAGGTATGGGTAAATCATAGCCAAATTACAGTTGAATTGGAAAAGGAGGCACTCAAGGAACTAGGTAAAGCACAAACTCCTGGTCCTTCCACGGGCGCACATGAAGTTGACAATGCTATTCTTGTCCAAAACTGTATGATGCAGAAAGAGGCTTGTCTCAACAATGGAGTCAAGGAGAAGACGGCACTCCCTTCTTTTCCAAAGGCCAGAGAGATGCGGCATCCAAAGGCAGATCAAATATAGAGGAAGCAGAGCACTACCTACACTGGAGGCCAACAACACGTGCGAAGAAGAATATCTCAACCGGTGAAACAAGTGTGGGTGCTGAAAGGCGAACACCCTGGTGCGACCATGCCAAACTCACAGCCGAAACCTCTTATTAGTAATCAATAGCACGATACTAATAAGAAGCCTTTCATAAGTTCTTCTACGAAAGTAAAGTCTATTTGGGTACCCAAGAAGTCAATGAAGGCCAGCCCACAATCACGACAAATCTGGGTAAGGCTTGCTGGCGGGCTCAAATAGCTACACCAAAGCCACACCCGGTACAACATGTTTCACGCACTCGAACATCTGAGGCGTAGTCTTACACATCACGCACGGACACATATTTTTCCATGTGCAAAAGTAGAATCACTCGTAAATGGGTCCCTAAAAAGCCCCATTCTCAAGTAGATACCCCTATCCAACTCCTCAGAGTATCCACAAAATCAATATCAAAACCCATCCACTGTGTTTGGCAACCTAAAACTTGTAATAAACCCCCAGACCCCAGTTGTAAATCCATGCCCACCTACTAACTACGTCACTCTCACACCACATCATTCCACCTAGCTCCTAGGTCTAACCAATCCCTAACTACACACACAAGCACCGAGCACTTACTAACCCACTAATCTCTCCCGAACCTCATGTTAATGTTGTAATGGGGACAAAAATGGTTCTATCTTGTCCTTTACAATGTTAACACATGTTTCTATATTCTCACAGAATCAGGAGGCAAGAAGTAACATGGCTGATACGACATGAACTAGCTCCCAAGCAGGCACCAGCCCCCAAGTCGTGGATATTGAAAGTCTTCCCATTGAGGAGGAATTGAAGGAACGCCGAGTGGCATTGAGGGCATTACACGCAATACCGGTCCAGAATCCTCCACAGGGGCACACAATGCCGGTCAGAAAAAACTCACATTGGTTCAGTGATGTGGCAGGACCCCTAGGTGAAGGCACTTATATGTGGGAGTCCGAGATAGAATTCAATGGGCGTTGGGGCAGATATCACTTTTTCACTAGGGAATTTGAGAAACTGCAGAATAATGAAGGACTGAAACCTATATGGAAGAAGGCAGGACTCTACGAGTACTTCAAATTCCAATTGACAAAGCCGGATTTTCTAAGATGCTCTTAGTTGATTAGCACCCTCACTCCGAGCAAAGACAAAAAGGGATACAGCTCCTTTGTCCTCCCATCTCTCACAAGGGGCAATGAGCTCAAGCGTTTCAGATTAACTATCAACTTGGTAAGGGAAGCTCTAGAAATGAAAGGTATGCACATTCCTACGGAGAAAGAGACTATGGTCCCCGACAATATGAAGAACAGGAATCTGACGAAGTTAAAAGACATGGTGGCGATGACACCTAGGATTGCCATTCATTTGCGAATGGTCATGCAGCATTTTGCATTTCCCGCTCAAGAGAGGTTCACAATGCCACCTAAGAAGATATGGTTTAGTCTATACTTGGCTGATGCCTTTGATTTGACAATCAACATGCCCCACTGGATTATCGACCAAATCCACTTGGCTCATCAAAGGTGGTATAAGAAACAAAAGTCTGTACTGTATGGATGCTGTGCCCTCACCAGGATTGTGTATAGATGTCTCGCGTATGATGTACCAGTGCAAAGGGCACTCATTTGGACCAGGGTACAGGAGTTTCAGCGCAGATTATCCTCCGCAGGGCCACCCTCCAAGAAAATGAGAGGCGCCGTTCAGATGCCATGTGCACAACCCCGCGGTGCGACATTGACACTAGAGACAACCCCACGACTTCCAAGGCGGGTGCAACCCTTCACTATTAGATTACCAAGACACAACACTGATGGACCAAATCTAGTGTTTCCGCCTGTACCAACCGACCTAGAGTTCCCTCACGGGTTCACTTTAGAAGACCTAACTGATGAGGAGGTAGCCAGAATCATCGAGGCTGTTAACGCGGAAGTCGAGGCAGAGCAAGCTAGTGGACAACAAACTGCTACAGACCAACCCCATCCCAGACAACCAGATATCGTCGATGTGGAGGGTGAAGAAGAAGAAGGACAAGAGGAGGAACATGATGGACAATCTGAGGAAGAAGAGCAGGAATATGATCAGGAAGCTCTGCAGGTACTTGAAGGTGCCCCAGCTTACACGAAGGCATTGAAGAAGCTCTATGATACCATGAACAGAGTGCAAGAGCAACATAGACTGTCCCTAGCAGCAGGCAAGGCCCTCATGAATCAAATCCTTGAGGAGGAAGGCGTAGACGAGCAATACCGCGCCACTCTTGACATGATATCTGAGGCTTTAGGAGTACCTGAGACGGTGCATACCACCCTTGCACAAGCACGAAGAACGGAGCGAAGATACGGCAGACGTCCCCCTCGAGCAGGAAAGCAGATGAATGTATTAGTATCAGAACCACAAGGCACATCTACAACCACGGGCACCGCACACACTGTCCATGATACAGAGGAAACCCATGTATCAAGTGCACCTCCGTCACCCCCTTTGCCACCCCTGCCTCCAACTCCACCACATTCACCTCCCACTACCAGTGTAACCACTACTGTCACCGCCTCCGAGTCCACTACCCATACCGAAGCACAAACCGTCAGTCAACCCACACAACCCACACACCCTATCTCCACCTCGTTTGTCTATACGGCCACTCAAACAGTAATTCTAACCGCAGCCACAGAAAATCTCATTCCCCCAATCACACTTCCGGGCAGTTCGTGTTCACAATTGCACACACCAACTTACACTTTCACCACTATCACCGCACCCACAATCCCAATATTCACAATCACTCCCACTACTGCATCCACGGTTGAATTTATGGACATCTCACCCACCTCTGCACCTCTCCCTCCCCCCATACACCCACCATCTCCCATTCCCCCACCTCCCACTTCACCATTTTCCAGCACCGCATCCACACTTCCATTCCCCTTCCCCTTTCCCTTCCCTTCTGCATTCAACACCCTTCCCGCATCCACCCCTATTAATAATGTATTTAATAATATGTATCAGTGTATGTCGCAACTACAACAGCACTACCAGCATCTTGATAACCAACATACGCGACTCTTTCAAAGTCATGAGGAACTTCAACTACGCTTCATTGATCTCGAAAGGGAAAAGCGGCTACTACAACAACAGCATGCCACCTTACAGGAACAACACGAACAGTTAGTAGCCAACCCACCCCAGTCAGATGCAGAAGAAAAGAAACAAATGGATGATTTGCTGCACTCCCAGATAACAGAGAATCTCAAGCTCAGACACAACCTGGATCTCCTACGAAAACACATGTCTACAACACTCGAAGAGAATAAACGGCTGCAGAAACAGAATGAAGAAAACTTGGAAGCAGCAATGGAGGGTTCCCCGCAGGAAATCGACCCAGAGAAATTCAAGGCCATTCCCTCAGAGAATATGCAAATTGTGTTAGAAACCCATGCAGATCTCCTGGAAGCCCATGCAGCATTAGAAAGAGAAAGAGATGACCTATTAAAGCAGCTGGCAACCCAGCATGAGTCACCTAGCAAAGTCACAACCGTAGTTGACACATCTGAGAGTCGAAAAACTCAAAGCAGAACTAGAAGAGTTACAGAGTAAAGTCATGCAATACGAGCGTCAACCTTCGCCTCTTGTAGAGCCTGAGCCTGAAGACCTTGTGCCAATTGAAATAGAGGAAACTTTCGAAGACCCATACGTTCCCATGCCAGCACCAGGGGGCAAGCAAACAGAAGAGGGTATTGACACCATCGAGATCGAGGCTCCTGAATGGATGCAGAGGTTGGAGAAAGTGGCCACAACCCATGATGACAAAGTGGCAGTTTAGATAGCATCTATGTCACGATTGGAGGAGGTAGTTATAAAATCGGAGTACTTTCAAAACCTCTCCCATTATAGGTGGATCGGCACATCTGACGATCTGTATGTTCCTTTCTGTGTCTTAATGGCGGACTACAATGCAGAAATCAAGCAACACACCTCAAAAGAACCAACCTCAGCTACACAGTTTGCACCGGACGACATCCCAGCAAGTGCCAAGCAGGGCAATATACACCAACCAACGTGGAGGATTCGCCTACTGGAAACCTACCCGGAGATGGTAAGAACATGGAATAACATGCCTCTGTACATCAAATACAACCCATGCTACTGCCCTGTATTTCGAAGAAGGTCATGGCCGGAATACACAAAAACTGTGCTGACAACCAAAGGATGCGAGAAATGGCTCAATTATGTCTACTTAGCACCACCCAAAGGCCAACCTACCATAGGATATATGATCTCGACGATTCGGCATTGGGGGGTCAGGTTTAAAAATGTACCAGACGTCATGGCCCAAATGTGCTTGAAAATTTTTGAACTCATGTTGGTCACCTTCAAGACTTTCAAGAATGTCAAGGAACCTCATCTGTCAGCCCTTGGATTTAATGAAGGAAATCAGGACCTCGTCTACGACATGAGTGCAAACCCATCTATTAATGTTGTATATGCATGGCACGCGCGTATCAAGTATCTACCAGCCTGCTTCAAACAGACGTTTGAAGAAATGTTTGTCACGGGATTCTGGGAATATCACTCAGAGATATTCATTCCCCGACCATCACATTTATTGCAGTTATTTGCAGTGGAACAAGCTCTCCATTCAGAAAAGTTACGTATACCACATCCAGAGGTTCCTGGGCTAGTAGATTGGGACGCTCTACTCACGGACTTGGCCAAAGGGTTGCGGATTGCAGAACATCACTTAGCACAAGATGTTATTGAGTACTACATCCAACGACCCACCCAACAAGGGTCTTTCAGGGACGACAGACGCGAGAGAGGGGGGGGTGTTGGAACTGAAGGACTCACCAAGCAAGGAAGCTTACGAAGGGAGTCAGAGAGAAGAGAAAGTACAAGCAGACAGAGCAGTCAACGACGATCTAGCAAGTAGGCCAATATTTTTTTTCAGGACACTTACACATATAAGAGAGGTGGACACACAAGGAGAAGGAGCAAGTAGGGAGCTCCAGGAAGTGTATGTCGAAATGTTATAAGAAATCCCTACAAAAATAGTGATTTTCATCACTAAAAACCATTGTAAATACCATTTCACATTTTCGTAGCTCCATTTTGTGCAAGCCAAGGAGTCCTTGAGCTTGAGGAGCTTTAGAAGTATCTACCTGTCAGTTTTCACATTTTTTAGACTTCGTTTGAACCTCCAAATAGGGTAGAGAACCTAACTTTTAACTAGGCCGGACACTAGGTCTGGACAAGGCCAAAACCTAGTAAAAAACTATAAATAGAGCTAGAGAGCTCATTTTTGAGGTTAGCTTGTAATAGTTTTGAACTTGTAAGAGCTTTTTGAAAGTAATCTAAGAACTCCATTGCTTCTCACTCTTTGTCTTGCCTTGTGTGCACGTGTGTGTGTATGTGTGTGCATGTTAGTGTGCTTCTCACTCACGCACTTGTGCCTTCACTTGCTCGAGGTCTTCATACCATCCTCACGTCTTCCCGGATTGACATTAAAGGAGGTGCTACTCATCACTGAGCTACAACATTCTTATGCATGCTAACTAGAGGAGTAGTGTGCTACTCATCACTGAGCTACAACATTCTTATGCATGCTAACTAGAGGAGTAGTATCCTTAAACTCTATGATCTAAGGGGTCGTCCGGTTCAAATCGGACACCGTTTGGTCACCCGTGTGTATGACCAAAGATCTCGAGACTAGACTTACGTAGCACGTCATGTGCTCTTGTAAACAAGTAATCCACTTAGCTTAGTGGTTAAGTCTCAAGGGTGTGAAGGAGGGGGTTTTGGGCTCAATCCCCATGGGGTACATGGGGAGATTATTTTTCCCAAAGAGATCGTGAGCCTTCTAGAGGCATCCACTTGAGTTAACTCGGACACTTGGCGTACATGCAGTTACATGGCCAACACATGGATGGTTAGAATCCACTTGCCAAAGAAGGAAGTCCCATAGAGAGAGCTATACATAGAGGCATATGGTTGGGAGGAGAGTCATCTCTCTAGCACATGGTGGTGGTCGTAATTCTCGTAGAATCAACAACTTTATCTTTAAACGTTGAGGGTACCATGCAGCAAGGGGAAACCAACAACACTTTAAATGAGAGGAACGAATTCAAAGATAGGTTGTTGAAAGTAGAGTAGAGCCTTGGACATTTTCCCAATGTCGAGTCTGCAGTCACAGAGCTTTGTCAATCCATTCATGGAGTTTTAGAATCACCTTCAGGCTATTTTGGACTTACTCAAGAAGCCCAAAGATGTAGGTAGGGATATCCTTGGTAGCCATACTCATGCAATGGTGACCTCGGCTACGTCTATTTTGTTGGAAACCGATCAGGATCTATCCATTTCCCAAACAGACTTGCTTCCCTTAACTAGTAGTTTGTCATCTAAGTTTCATGACTTATACCACTCTGTTTTTTGCAAACACTTTGGGGAAATCCTTAGGTGTAAGCCATCCATCAAATTTTTCTTCAGGGAAAGATCTATGTCCTCCTTACTTCTCAAGCAAAGATAAGTATCAAAATTAAGACACAATCTTAACGTTCTTGGAAAAGTGGAATGTGTCCACCAACTCAAGAACAACCCCGAACTTGTGCAAGTGGTAGAGGCTAGTTTTTCATTATGCTTTAAGGCTGAGACTCTTTGAGACTCATAAAATAACTCTCAACTTGGGATAAATTCACCCATGTCTTCAAAAAGGAGTTTCTCCCCAAGAATGAGAAGGAATGCAATTGGGAGACTTGGGATCAAATTCATCAAAAGGGAAAGTAAGACATCTTCAAGATATAGATGTTTATTAAAAAACGTTATCTAGAAAATAAATCTTTGGAATGCTAAAGTCTAGAATAAGATGATGCCTAACCCTAAAGGTGGTTATTTACCAAGTACTTTGAACAAAACATTAGCTTTCTTGACACTCCAGTATGGATGCACTAATTCAGGTTGAAAATGCAAGAAATTCTTTTAAAAACGAGTAAAATAATGCAAAATATTTCTAGATGAATCAATTGATTAGGTTATTTGATTCCTTAAAAGGAATATCAAGTACCTTAAGAATAAAATTCTCCCTAGTAGTGAGAATGGACTCCTTCAACATAGTTTGATAGCAAGTAGTTCCCAAGAAGTTCCAAACCACTGGTAGTGGTACTTAAGTCCAAAGATTGATATAACCTAAAGGTGTATCAAATATTCTTAGCTTTTGAATTTGAGAGGCATCAGCATATGCTTGGACTTGAGTTGAGGGAAAGATCTTTAAAAATCACATGGGTAAGAGAAGATGCTTTTGTTAGTTTACGAGATCTTAATAATAAAGACTAAGTCTTTATTCTTGTCGCAAGGTCAACCAAACTTGATCAAGCTTGGCCATGATTGTCTAAGAACTTGTGATTGGAACTAATTTGAAAATTTCCCAAGTATTTGCAATCAAAGTAGTAAGCTATTCCAAGTCTAAACAGAGTAAAAGCTCCAAGTATGTAGTCTGCAACCTTGTTGATGGTAATTAAGTCTATGGAAGGTACACCATAAAATTTACCTATCCTTAAAGGGATTTTGATGAAATCCAACGGATGCTTAAACTTAAGTAGTAGAGAGATTCCTGTAAAGTCCTTGCTAGGGTAGCTACTTAAAGCTTAAGATGAGAAGTGAAAAGATCTTGTCCATACAAATTGGGCAAGTATAACCAATTGGAGTTGAATTTGAGAAGTTTAAGAACTTGGATATATAACCGGTTTTTTATTGAAAACCCTACCAAAGAAGGATGGATGTTCCATCCAAAGGTTTTCAAGTTACCAAGGTAAAAACACGAGATCGTGAAACGATCATGTGAAGGAATCAAAACCAAAAATGTCAAGTTAGAGGTAATGCCTGAAACTTCAAAATTATTTTAAAGAGTTGAAGCAAAAAGGTACTTCAAAATTATTTTAAAGAGTTGAAGCAAAAACGTAATCTATTAAGATATATTTAGACTTCAAGATAAATATCGCTCACATGTCAATGTGAATATAGAATAGGGTGGTATGGGAAATCAGCTTTTATAATGTAGGAAAGATGGTATGGGACATCAAATTGTGGGATGATAATTATCGTTTAGTCCTCATATGCATCTTGAAGTTAGATTTAATTATGAAGGGAATGAAAGATTCAAAGGAGAAGCTTAAATTCAAGGAGAATAACAACATGATCTCAAGATACTTCAAGATCGAGAAGCTACGAAGTAAAAATGACTTCCAAGATCTTCGTTTTCAAATAAGGAAAAGACTTTTTCTTATTTGAATCATGAAACACTTCAAGATAAAGTGTTGTTGACATCATAAATTTATGAACAAGTGGGACGTTGACATTGAAATGATCCTTTCAACTAAGGAATAAATTGACAAGCACCAAGTTCCTAGTGTAACTCGGTAGATTGAATCCATTGACTCAAAGAAATGCAAAAGAATTGCATTGCTAGTAAGTAGTCATAAAGATTGAATATAGACATGAACTTAGTCTCAAGTGAAGCATTGTTTAAGTAAAAACTCATCAATAGAACCTCAATAGATCGACACATTGATGTTAAATACCACACTAGTATCTTGTTGTTGGATGATGTTTTAGATTTTCTCTAAATCTTTTTGAGAATCCAATTTATTTCTCTTAAAGATAGTAAAAATGTTTCAATACCTTTTTGAAACAAGATCTCTGAGAAAAAGTCTTGAGTCATCTAGAATTTGACTCATAGAATGTTTAAAAAGTTTGAATTGGTTGTACAAAGTTTTATTTCCTTCTTTCTACTTTCTGAATCTTTTGGATTTGACTTAGATACGGTATCTGATTCTTTTTTTCAAAGTTCGAGGGTTAATCGGGAGGAACCAAGTAACTAAATTAAACATCCTAGATAGATGTTGTGTACAAGGACCTTTTCAATCTTCAAAAGAGGATGAATCTAAGTTGACTTCTTTATTTAAGTTTGCTTCAAGATAGACAACATAAAAGACTTCCTAGAGTCCAATATACTCTAGAATAGAGAAGTTAGGATTGCTCATTAGATTGACAATTCCCAAGAACTTTTAGCTAAAGTCTTTGAGAAAAGCTTCCTTAGTTGGATAATTTTCATTTTTTATTTGACTTCGTCAAGTTATAGTATAGTTGACTAAAAATCCATGGTAAAGTTATGCCTAATTTTGACATAGGATTTTTAAGCCCATTTGGACAAAGTAGTCCTCCAATTGGGTGAACAAATCAACTAAATGTGGGTGGAGAGTATATTGTTATACAAACATCCAAGTTAGATGTTTGGCCAACCAAACTTCAAGTTCTCCAAATCAAATTTAAGTGAATCAAGAGGTCTCAAAGTCTTGACAGGGATAAGAATCCCACCTTTGTTACTAATTCCATGCACCAATCATGCCCAGAAATGGACTAGTAATGTAATCCACCCAATTCACATGTTTGTACCCAGATCGTACCTAGAAAAAACTATGAATTGGTCTGATATGTTTTTAGATCCACCCTTATTATTCATTCCCTACTCTGTACTTTGATCAATTTATCAAAGTGCAAGGCTAGAGGGTGCTTTGAATCATTTGGACAGGGATCCCACCACAAAGATGAGACATGTTCCTCTAGTTTTAGAACATAACCATGTTCTTTTGGTTTAAGAACATGAAGCTCGAGGGTTACCTATAGTATTTATATAGCTCTATTTTCGAGGATGAAAATTTTTTTCCAAGGAGGGAAGAATGTAATAAAATAATTCTATGATCTAAGGGTCTAGTCGGTTCATACAAATCTCAAATCAGTCATCATTTGGTGACCCGTGTGTATCAACAAAGTTCTCGAGACTAGACTTACGTAGCAGATCATGTGCTCTTGTAAAAAAGTGATCCTCTTAGCTTAGTGGTTAAGTCTCAAGGGTGTGAAGGAGGAGTTCTTGGTGCCCGACGAGCTCTAAAGACTTCTAGAAGTATCCACTTGAGTTAACTTGAGTTAATTGGGACACTTAGTGCACATGCAGTTACACGGTTGACACATGGATGGTTAGAATCCGCCTACCCAAGAAGGTAGCCCCTTGGAGAGAGCTATATATATATATATATATATATATATATATATATATATATATATATATATATATATATATATATATATATATATATATATATATATATATATATATATATATATATATATATATATATATATATATATATATATATATATATATATATATATATATATATATATAGGCATATGGTTGAGAGAAAAGTCATCTCTCTAGCACATGGTGGTGGTCGCAATTCTCATTCTCCTACATTGAGCATAGAAGACCACCTTGTAACCAAGGTCATCAAGATGACTAACTGACATCAATTTGCATGGTGACTAAGGCACATGGCATATATTATGCATAGTAAATTCTGAACCATAAATGAAATGCACAACCACATCAACAACACACTGGTAAGAGTCATCAAGTCTCACAGTACCAAGAGACTTTGCTACATAAGTAGAGAACCATTCTCTATGTGGTGTCACATGGAAAGAAGCACGTGAATCTAGCAGCCACATGTGGGAAAGAGAATCAGACATAAGAGCCTCAGTAGGCACAATACTATGAAGTGTCAACACATCAACATCATTAGAAATAGCATTGATTTCTTCAATCTTCACAGTTGAAGGATATGGTGCAGGTAGCTGTTTAACATACTGTAAGGCCGTCGGATGGGAATAATGTAATTTTAATTTCCATAGTCGCATGCACCGAAATGGCATGACAAAGAGATGTAATTTTTGATCCATTAATGAAAGGGCATTATGGTGTTCTTCGACAGAAGAGACGGGTTTGCCAGACTGTCTGTCTGGGCGACCGTGCGAAGAAGATCGTGTGCCGATATTGCTGAATTACTGAGTACTGTATGTTGTTTGTTGAATTGCAGTATTAAACATTAACACAGTAATGTTATATTCATATTAATAAGTCTGTGCGACTGTGATTGCTAAATCGCGCGTCAAGCATTGTGTAAGGAATAACCGTAATACGAACAGTAATACTGTGTAGTGAACGTATTCACCCTACTTGACCACGTTTGTGCAAGTATATTTGGATGATTTTTCCTTATTTGGCAAGACTTCGGTGCACCTGTATCATTTACGGTGCTGCTTTGAAAAATGCCGAGAGTACCAATTATGCTTGAATCCGGCCAAATCTATTTTTACAGTCTCCTGTGGCAAACTACTCGGTCATATTATCTCTCAACAAGGAATACAAGTCGATCCGGATAAAGTAGCGGCTGTGTTGGAGGCACCAGTCCCAACGACACCAAAAGAAGTTATGCGCTTTCTTGGCCAAATCTGGTGGCATGGCAGACACTTATGGTGGTTAGCTCATTTAGCGACATCGCTTAATCGGCTTATGACCAGCGCTCCGAGGAAGTATGAATGGACTCTAGAGTGCCAAAGTGCATTTGATCGGTTGAAGGTCTTATTAACGCATGCCCCTATCCTGCAACCACCTGATTGGGAATGTCCATTCCATGTCTTTGTGGATGCCTCGGACATAGCCATTGGTAGCGTACTAATGCAATGAATTGACAAATGGTTTCAGCCTATGTATTATGTGAGTCGCCGATTAGCTCCTGCGGAGAAAAATTACTCTGTGACCAAACACGAATGTCTTGGATTAGTGTACTCTGTTAAGAAATTTCGGCATTACTTGTTGGGCCGTAAATTTACTTTCCATGTGGATCATGCTGCACTGGTGTACTTGGTTCGGCAGCAACATTTAGGTGGTAGATTGGCTAGATGGGTTTTACTATTACAGGAGTTCGAATATGAAGTTATTCATCGACCCAGCACAGCACATGCCTTGGTGGATTTTTTATGTCGCCTGGATTCTAGTGAGTCTCCGATAGGGGTTGATGACACTACACCGGCCATTTATGTTGCGGAGACAACTTCTGAAGACTCTGCAAAACCTCCTGTTGCTACTACATACTATGATACGCTACTGACTTTCCTCACCGACGGCTGTCTTCCTTCTAATACTCCCACTGCTCTACGTCGAAAACTTGCAGTTTACAGTCGACGATTCCGGTTGATCGTGGGTCAACTGTATTACATAAATCATACTGGCGTTTTACTTAGATGTATCCCTCCACATGAAGCGGAATTGGTTATTGTTATGGCTCATTCATTACCCTTGGGAGGACACTTTGCAGCTGATCTTACGCACCGAAAAATTCTACAAAGTGGGCTATGGTGGCCTACAATGTACAAAGATGTGGTTAAATTTGTGCAGCAGTGTGATGCATGTCAAAGGTTTGGACAGCCTTTGTAGCGACATTTCTTTCCCTTTCAACCAGTTCTCCCTTTGGAACCCTTTCAGAAGTGGGGTCTAGATTTTATTGGTCCAATAACACCACCCGTGACCTTCACCAACAATCGCTACATATTGACTTGTACAGATTATGCCACTAGGTGGGCGGAAGCTTGGGCTTTACGGTCTGCCACAGCTGTTTCGGTGGCAAAATGTTTGATGAAGGATGTCTTCCCGCGTTATGGATTACCTTTGGAACTAGTGACGGACCAAGGAACACATTTTTCCAACAACTTAATGCAAGTGTTGACTCAAACTTTTCAGATTATGCATAAATTCAGCTCACCGTACTATCCACGTGCTAATGGTCTGGCTGAGAGTACCAATAAGACTCTGTTGCATATGCTTCGCAAATTGATCTTGGAGTGTCCAGAACGTTGGGACCAGCTCTTACCTGTAGTTTTGTGGGCTTACCGGCCTACGTACAAAGTGGCTACCGACACAACTATGTTTAAACTTGCTTACGGTATAGAAGCTATTGCACCCATGGAAGTAGTGATACCGAGTCTGCGTGGTTCCTTAGCTCAAAAATTGCTGCCAGAAGAATCTTTGCCATTTCGGTTGGATGCCCTCAGAGCATTGGATGAACACTGCTGGGCAAGCTTTATGACTCTCCAAGAAGTTCAGCTTTGTCAAGCCCATACTCATGACCGCTAAAGACCCCTGTCTTTACGGTTGATCAACTTGTGTTATTCTATAATGCTAAAGCAAACAGATCTGCTAGGAAATTTAAATTATGGTGGTTTGGTCCATACCAGATTGCTGAACAAGTGGGACCAGCAACTTTTCGATTGGCGACCTTAACAGGTGTTCTCCTGCCAAAAGTGATTAATGGTTCTAAGTTGCATCCATATCACCAGTCGTCTGATAACCTTTGATGTGTCCTTACTCTTTTTCGAGTATCACTTATTTTCTTTTTATCCCTGTATTTCGGTTGACCACTGACCGTAATCTCCTCGTTTTGGTATCTAACTACGATTAATAGCCGCCCTGTGTTACTATTTCTGTTCATGCATGTATGCCGTAATTATGACGGATATCTCTCCAATACACTGCTATGATTGGGTTTTTGCCGCCTGATGCTTCTCGTGCTCTTACTTAATCTTATTTTTTCCACTGATAATCACTATTGTGTCTATGTGATTGTGTGCTCTGTGTATTCTGTATTCTCGTGTTTACTTGTGCGCCATGGAAGCTCTCGCGAATGTCGCAACATTCCGTGCAGGCCTCACTCCAGAAGTGAGTGAGTATTTGCTCTGTTGGCCTTCGCGGAATTGCCTTGGCATTCAGTGGAGTGTCAAACATTCCATTCGCATATTATTTCTGCCATCGCCGCTACACCTGCTATAGAGTAGTGTTGGCCTATTGCTTGTTTCCAATCTCGTGTCGTTATTACTTTAGCTACATTTGCTGACGCTTTCTGCCTTCCTCGCGAAGGATTGGAGAATGGTCCCCTTATTTCTGTGGCCATCATGCAAGAATTGTTTCCCCGGCACTCATCTAATGAGTATGCCATTTTGTGTAGACCTGAACCAGAGCGTACAGCTCTACAATTTTTGGTAGGCACCCTGAATTTACAGAAACGCACATATGGTATTGCCCGCCCATTCTATTCGATGATAGATATCGCTTCCCATGAGTCTGTCAATTTTGCCTCCTTCTATTTCCGGTGCATTCACCGTGAATGTGTAGCGGTTATCAAACAAGTCACTAAGGGTGACCTTCCTCGTTCCCGTTTACCCCACATCCTTACTTTCCTCTTTCCGGTGCTACAAGCTGCGCAACCACCTCCAACCGCCCCCTTCTTGTTACATGAAGAATCTACTCAAATGTTGGAGGATGAGGAAGATGACGATGAAGATCTGCTTCAACTTGTTCGCCGAAAATGCAGATGTGTTAGCCAGGTGCAGGGATCCACAACCGGACATGAAAATGAAACTTTTCATGACACTGCCACGTCTCTGCACATCGAATCATCCGTTCCCACTTCTCCAATCAACCAGCAGGAACAAGGCGCATGCAAGGAAGATCCGAAGAGGTCTCTTCTCGCGCAGACTCTCATCAACAGAGTGCGGACAATGTGAAGGAGATCGTCACTAAACTCCTCACTGAAGTAATTACCAACGTCGAAGTAATGACCGCACAAGCTGAGGCAACAACTCAAAATCCAACCGACATCATCTTGATGCCGAATTCTCTTCTTCCCTTTCCTCCCCCAACTAACCCGATTGAGCCCATTGCATTCCCTACTAGTGCCATTGACAATGTACCTTCCAACACACCCACTCCTCCATTCTCTTCCCCCGACTACTCTCCACCACCCTCCCCTCATCTGTTCACAGCCTCTTCATCCCAACCACTTCCTGTTCTTCCTCCTACGACTATGATGTTCCATGAATTGGAGTCTATGGGTCATCTCCTGGTTCAATTCTCTCAGCAGTTACCTCTTCAAATGAAGCTAGCAACCGACAATATCCGACAGGATCTACAAGGCAAAGTTGATTTGTTAGAGGCAGATATTGCTCCATTACAGGAAGAAGCTAATGCGGTTAAAGCAGAGAATCATTTCCTGCAGCTTCAGGTTCAGCAACTTCAAGATCAATTAGCAGAGAGGGACTCTTTGATCGCTCAAAGGGATACAACAATCACTACTCTGAAGCAAGATCTCTCTGACAGAACAGATGCTATGACTGCGTTAGGACAAGAACTTCATCGTACCTGGGATACTCTCAGTGTGTTAGAAGAAGCTTCACAATCACTTGCGGCCAATGTTCTTAAAGCAGAAGCCGAGTTACATAATGTCACTGAAATATTGTTTCAGAGAGATCAAGAGTTTACAGAGGAAATTGCTAAGTATCTACGGTTAAAGAAGGAGATGGATGGAATCATGAAAGAAAGGGATGCATATTATAAAACAATTCAATATCAAGCTCAGGAGTTGGAATGCAGAGAAAAGCAGTTAGGTGCTCAAGCAGAGAGATTATTCAGAGTTGATGGTCAAATTGTTGACATGAGACTGCGTAGAAATGTTGCGCTAGCTAACGACTTCTATTTACAAGAAGCATTTTTGCAGATGCAGATTGATGCATTGATGAGTCAAGTTATTGTGGTTAGTTCAGTACGAACTGACACACAATTGGTGGAGCCAGAGACTTTAAAGCTTATGCTGGATTCCTTAAAGCAGAAGATCACTAGGACTTTCAAATTAGCCCAAACCATGTATATACAAGGCATAGTTGATGAGCCTTAATTTTATTTTTCTTTGCGGGTTCGAGTCCACCGTGCATGCCAGTGTTAGGCCGCCGGATGGGAATAATGTAATTTTAATTTCCATTGTCGCACACACCGAAAGGGCGTGAAAAAGAGATGTAATTTTTGATCCATTAATGAAAGGGCATTACGGTGTTCTTCGGCAGAAGAGAAGGGTTCGCCAAACTGTCTGTCTGGGCAACCCTGCGGAGAAGATCCTGTGCCGATACTGCTGAACTACTGAGTACTGTATGTTGTTTGTTGAATTGCACTATTAAATATTAACACGGTAATGTTATATTCATATTAATAAGTCTATGCGACTGTGATTGCTAAATCGCGCGTCAGCACTGTGTAAGGAATAACTGTAATACGAACAGTAATACTGTGTAGTGAACATTATTACTTGGAAGTATAGTACTGTTTAGTGGAAGGTTAATTGGGGAAAATTACATAAAGGGCCTCTGCACTGTCAGACCCCTAACCATCCCCAAGAACCCGAACCGAGATTAAAAGCAACTTAACCGAAGTGCTTTTAACAATACCCATCAGCATTTTTCCCTTTACCTTTAACATTCTTTAATGCATAGCAATCTTTCTTCATGTGTCATTTCTAATGACAATAATGGCATTCAATATCCCTCTTCCTTTATTTAATTCTACTCTTATTTCTTTGAGCATTCTTTTTCTTATTCTTGCTCCTGCTATGTTGCTGATTCTTTTCTTGGTAAGAATCACGAACATTATATGCATCTCCACTCTGAGTTCCAACTATAGATTTTCTACAAATCTCTTCACTCAAGAGTGCTCCACATATGTCATCATAGACTAGTTTACCACCAGGTGCACCATCACGGATAACAGTGCAAAATGTATCCCATGATGATGGCAAGGTGCATAACAACAAGTTTGCTTTCATTTCATTATCCATGTACATTTTCTAAGACCGTAACTAAGAGAATATAGCATCAAACTCATTTAGATGAGCAGCAACACTATCTGTATCCTTCATGCAAAGGTCACATAACATTCTCATCAGATACACTTTATTTGATGCCATTTCTTTTTCATATGGATTGCATAACTTCTTCCAAAGATCCTCTACACTTTCATAGTCCAATACTATAAAGTAAACATTATCTGCCTAGTGCAATTGAATGGTAGACCTAGCCATTTCATCCAATTCATCCCAATCATGTTAATCCATGTCAGTAGGCTTATTTGAGATTCCATTCACTAGCTTCCATTGCCTCCTCTGAATCAGCACATCTTTAATCCAATTCTTCCATAGAGCAAAGTTTGTGCCATCAAATTTTCGGATCTCAAAATGGTCTTTACCTTGCAAGTTATAGCTCCTTCTGGGAACACTAGCACTAGACCCTGATTTGCTAGATGTGCCTGAGATCTCTGATGCCATGATAATCAAGAGCTAACCAGAATGATAATGGAGCTAGAAGAGTCCGAAAACCACTAATGCTCAAAAAGGATGACAAGTACCAAATTCTGGGAAATTAATAGAGTCTCCCTAGAGAAATAGATTAATGAATAGTAATCACTAACCAAAATGTTTATGTGAGAATATATGTGCTCACACCAATAAGTGTATCAAGAAGTAAATCGACCACTGTATAGTTGACAAGACAAAAAATCTAGAAAAATTTTGCCAGAGTCTACTCTCCAAAATGGGCATATGAATAGTGTGAACTGCTCATAAAATTGCAAGTACTGACAGTTAAAACTACATAGGCAATCATTGACTCCACTACATATAATCAATTAACTGAAAGAAGCCAACTTGTGTTATCGAGCACCTATGAAAAAATAGCATACATCTCCTATGGCGAGGCTAGGTAAGTCTTCCACCTGCATCACCGAAGAGATCATGACATCTAGGTGTTTCCCAATTAATAAAACCTCACGACAACCCTCTTTATCAACATCAAAGGCTCTATGCAAAAAACGTAACTGCTATATCAATGATTACATGGACATACATAAGTGGTATCCACATAAGCATACATAGTGTGTATGTGCTCAATATATGCAGTAACGTGGCACTTAAAGGCTGAATTCATAGCCCGGACACTAACCAACAACACCTGCAAGTGCTTGTCAACTCTATTCTTTCGATGCAAAAACCTTCATAAACTTGTGGTGGCTACTCCCACCAAAACTAAAACCTTTCAAGAAACCTGTAGATTTACTAGTGCGACTGAAAAATGCAGCCCTAAAGGTGAATATTTGTTGTTGGATAAGTACAAAGAGAACTCTTGTTGATGTTCTTGAAACTATGTAAAGAGAACTATGCACAAAAGTATTCCAAAATGGTTCCAAGAATCACCCCAAAAATGCTTCAAAATAGGATTTGAAAACAAAGAATGAAGCTTTGAGGGACCAAAACATGTTCAAGGTAATGTTAACCTAGTCTTTCCCCTTCTTTAGACACCACAAGAGTGTAGCTTAGTGGCAAGAGAGCTTGTCGGTTAAGCGGGCTCCAGGGGGCTCTCGAGAAGTGTCACGAACCTCTGTCTTCCTTGATCATTGAGGTCCTTCTTGGCGCACGGCCAACGTTGCCAATGGTGACTTCAGCGACTTGGATGACAATGGGATAAAACAAACCAATTAGCCAGGTACCACTCAAGTAGCGAAAGATGCACTTAGCCGCCTGCCAATGCTTGACTCCTGGGCAATGCATAAAACTGCTCATCTCTGAGACAACAAACTGAATATCTGGCCAAGTAATGCATAAGTAAATCAACATCCAACAACTTGCTAATAGAGAACAACATCAAATGCATCTCCAGCATCATGAAGACTCAATTGTAAACCTATTTCCATAGGAGTGGCAATAGGTTTACAGTCTTCAAGGCCAAAACACTACAATAATGTGTCAATATATTTCGTTTGACACAAAGCCATTCCACCATCAACGTGCATAAACTAAATGCCTAAATAGTGATGCAAATGCCCCAAATCAGACATCTCAAATGAGGCATGCAAATCAACCTTAAAATCAGCAATATGCCTCTCATGAGGACCAGTGAGCAGCATGTCATCAACATAAACCATAATGATCAGAAGTACATCATTAGCACACTTAACATATAAGGTGCTTTTAGTTGGACTATTCTCAAAACCATGTGCAATCAGATAGGCATGTATTTTCTCATACCAAGCACGTGGTGCTTGCTTTAAACCATATAATGCCTTCTTTAACCTGCACACCTGGTTTTCATGCCCTTTTTGCACAAAGCCACGAGGCTGAAAACATACACTTCTTCATGCAAGTCACCATTCAGAGATGCAGTTTTAATGTCCAACTGATGTACATTCCAAGCATGATGAGCTGCAAGTGCACAGATGCTCCGAATAGTAGTCATACGGCATGTAGGTGCAAAGGTTTCATCAAAATCAATGTCTCTTTCCTGCGCATAACCCTTTGCAACAAGCCTAGCCTTATACCTGTCAACTATACCATCAGGTTTATGCTTCAGCTTGTATACCCACTTACTACCAATGGCCATCTTGCCAAGAGGCAAGTCACATAAAGACCAAGTACCATTCTTCATTATAGCATCATATTCAAATTGCATAACAGCCATCATATTTTCTAAATTTTGTGCTTCATCAAATGAAACAGGCTCAGTCTCATCACAGAGACTAGATGCAGCCATAGCATAGCAATCTGATGCAAAAGAGGCACTATGAGAGCCTGATCGAGTGCAATATGATAGAGGTGCATCTAATTTATTGTCACGCAAAGTCTGCACCAGTCATTTTGGCATAGTTTTTGCCTCCTCAATATCAGCTCTCTCATCAGCAAGTGCATCATGTAAATTTGCAAGTTCTTGGGATGTGCCCGTTCCATAATTTTGGCGCCGTTGCCGGGGAGAGAGCTTCGAGGACGAGCGTTGTGATGGTAAGATCGTAGATTTGCGACGTTGGAAGGTAAAAAAAACTGTCATTTTTGTTCATTTTCTGATTTTTCTTCTTCATCTTCTTCATCATCATCATCTCCACCATCTTCCATCTTCTGCTTCATAGAACTTTCTTGTTTTTTAGTGCATTTTCACCATTTTCATACCATTTTTCATGCATTATTGTGTGGGAAGGAGTTAGGAGGAGCAAGGGAGAGCAAGCGCTGCGTTTTTTTCATGATTTTCTGCTCATACGGAGCTCGCCATTGCTAGCGCTCAGAAATTTGAATTTCCCGCCAAAAAACGCGATTTTGTGATGAAAATCGCGATTCTGTGAAAATTCAAAATTTTTTGAAAAATCACGATTTTCTGTTTTCCCGCCTAAAAGTTGGTTGAAAGAATCACGATTCTGTGGTCATTCTCAGAGTCACGATTCTGTGGTTATGCTCAAAATCGTGATTCTCTAAATTTTTGGAAACCACGATTCCCTGAGAGAAAATCGCGATTTTCAAAAACACGATTCTCTGCTCAAAATCGCGATTCTCACAAATCACGATTTTCAACCAAAAACACGATTCTGTGAGAACACGATTTTCAAAAAACACGATTTTGTGGAAACACGATTCTCTGGGACAAAATCGCGATTTTCATGTAAAAAAAACACGATTCTGAGAACCACGATTTTGTGAATCACGATTCTCTGAGACAAAATCACGATTCTCTAAAACACGATTTTGTGCTCAAAATCGCGATTCTCACCAATCACGATTTTCAGCAAAACAAAAAACACGATTTTGTGAAAACACGATTCTGTGAAAACACGATTCTCAAGGCTCAAAATTGCGATTTTCATAAATCACGATTTTCAGCCAAAAAACACGATTTTGTGAAAACACGATTCTGTGCTCAACATCACGATTTTCAAAACACGATTTTGTGCTCAAAATCGCGATTTTCATAAATCACGATTTTCTGCTCAAAATCGCGATTTTCAAAACACGATTTTCTGCTCAAAATCACGATTTTCTGCTCAAAATCACGATTTTCAAAACACGATTTTCTGCTCAAAATCGCGATTTTCAAAACACGATTTTGTGCTCAACATCACAATTTTCGAAACACGATTTTCTGCTCAAAATCGTGATTTTTTCCAAAGGTCCTGTTTGCCTGTTTTGAACCCCAGAAGCCTGATTTGACATAACTTTTTCATCCAAAGTCCATTTTTTGAGCTCTATAGCTCGTTGGATAATTTGAAGTTGACCTTCAAGTGGGACCTGGAACCCAAGGGGACTCCAAAGGATTTTTGAACCATACCAAGGGGAAATTTTGGACTCTTAGCCAAAGCTTATGAACTTGAGATCTGGTAGACACCTAGGCAAGGATAGACAAAGCATTAGATCTTCTCAGTCCAGTGTCAGCCATACAACTAAGTCTTGGGCACAACAACTAAGTGGTCATCCTTACGGACTAAGTTCAGACACAAGTGACTCAGAAATGTCTTTTAGCATGGGGAACCCTGCAGGTGGCTCAAGGACTGCCCATCTACAAACACCAGAAGGTCCCTATAAGAAACAGTTGGAATATATTCGGACCAACCGATTAGGTGCTCGTATCTATGAGGATGGCCTGAGGCGATCAGTGGTCCAACTCAAAAATCCAGATCAATCCTTTGGACTTGAACACCTGGTGGTCAAGTTCGAAGAGGGTTCATACATTGATAAGGAAGGAACCATGTATGTGGTTACCAACCAGCCAGATAGGACCGATGAGTTTGGAAATATCATTCATGAGAATGAGATAGGAGACCTAGAACAAGGAAATGTAGGACAAGGACCCCAGACTCTAGAGGCAAGTCAGTTTTGACTAGAGTGATCACTCCAGACTGGATCCCTCAAGACAACAAAAGCATAGAACTATTTTTTAATAGAGAAACAGAGGAAGCCTTTTGGAGATTCAAGCCAGATCAACCTAGCCAATTGGGCATAGTTATCATCTATGAATTCAAAGATCCTGAGATACCAGGCAAAGTTGTCTACCTGGATAACACATCAGAGAAGATATTCTCGGTAACAGAACATGATAGACATGCATATACTTGGAAGAATGAATTGATTTTCCCTCCACCAAGATCCAATGTTTCCCATGGCCTCCAAGGAGTAGGATCATCCCACGCTCATGAAGGCCAAAGAGAAAGAACTAGAGAGAGACCTGAGGTAAGTTTTGCACACATAGTGGGCAGGAATAGGTTAGGATTTGAAAATGAAAGACTTGAAAGAGAGAGACATCAAGCACATAGGCAACAAAGAGATGAACAAGATTTTCCATTGCCTAGACCTCGAGAGCACCCAAGAACCCTTAGACCCACTCAAGTGATCAAGGCAATGAAGAATTATTTTGACGGGTCAGGAGATCCTTATGATCATGTGGCCAAGTTCAAACAAGTGTTAAGAGCTGAACAGGTTGAGGATTTGTTCACCCAGTACAAGGCATTTGGTCTGACTCTTAAGGGCACTGCCTTAGCTTGGTTTCAACCACTGAGTAGTCGCAACTATCGCCATATAGGTCAGCTGCTAGATGAATTCATTGTAGAATTTTTGAAGAGTGGTATCAGGCATAACACTTCATCTTTGATCCACAGCTTCAAGCAGACACCCCAAGAAACAGTGCGGCTAGCAGGTAGAAGGTTTAGAAAGTACTTAGAAAGATGCCCTGCTCCAGAACTACCCACACCAGCCAAACAAGTGGCTTTGTTCTTAGATGGCTTACTGAGCACAAAGTTAGGATCATATGTATACTTGAAAGAGCCTAGATCCATAGAAGAGTGCATGCGGACATGCATTGACATAGAAGATAACTTGGGTGAGGAGTTAGGATTATCCAAACTCTATAGGGATTCAGATAGTTCTACTAGTCATACTTCAAAAATCTCCACGGAAATAGAGGAGATAGTTGAGCAAGTTGCGAAGAAGCTGGGAGTCCAAAATAAACAAACACAGAGAGTCACTCCAGTGAATCGGTGTTATACTTGCGGAGGCGACGACATGGCTAATGTATGCCCATTGCACAACCAGAACATGAGAGAAAGGAATGCTCCATATTGCACTATTGAGAGAAAATACACAAACCATACGGCTCAAGATTGTCCCTACAATAGGCAGGCTGTTAGACAAAATTATCAACAACCTTACCAACCAAGTAGGTATCAAAACCAATACCAACAGCCATATTATAGACCACAACAGCAATATCAGGCACAATATAGGCCACAAACAGTCTTGGGAAACCAACCACCAGCTCCTGCCAACGTGATTCCAGTCAAATATGCTGTGGGAGAGGAAAATCCAAATAGAGCATTGGTGCCACTAACCCCATTGATACCAGATAATGACTCTCATGCTCATAGTTCATACTACTCCCATGAAGGTAGTCCACATGCTTATTACACAGAGCCACCTGAACATAGTGAGATTTACTCGTATCAATATGAGGCACCACCTATGGAGCAAAATTGGGAGCCAGAATACTCCAATGTCATGTACACAAATCCTAACCCTAGGCCCCAGTTGAGACAAATGAGACCACAAGCCCCTAGAGGATCTTGTTTCAGATGTCAAGGTGACCATTTCATTCGTGACTGTGGCAAAGACCATCTCCCCAGAGATTGTCCAAGAAACCCCTCCAGTGCACCCAAGATTACACCCATTAATGTGGTAGGCTTAGTGGCAGATTCAAGTTCAAGTAGTAGCAATGTGGCTCCTATACAAGCTGTCACTAGGGCACAAGCCTTAAAACAGGATAAACCAGCAGAACAATCAGAGTCGAGTGAATCAGGAGAGCCTAGTAAGAGGAAAACAAGAACATGGAAGGATACCAGAGAGAAGGCCAATCGCAAGTGGAATAAAAAGTTATCGGAACTAGAAGAAAGCTTAAAAGAAGCGAAAACAAAAATAGAAGACATTGCATCTCAAAGCCCCTCGCGTGCCGAAACTCCATCCACTCCACCTCATCGCACCCCACCACCCATTGTAAATAGACCGCAACCAGGGTCTGTTCTTGCAGATCCAACCCCAGAAGGCTTGGACATGATGTTCAAGGCCTACCAGGTTCGACTTCAAGAAGGGCCAACAGCTGCAAATCTAGACAAGAGTTACCTTAGAGCAGATTTAGAGATTGAACGAATGAAAATGTGCATGAAAATGGTAGAACAAGCTCAAGCTATACTTGAGACTAGTCAAAAGTTCAATCAGACAAACTCAGTCAAACCAGATTTGCATTTCCAAGGGTTACTAGAAAGATTAGAGCAGTTGGTAAACAAACCACAAGTTTCTTTACCTCCACAGGCTCAACTAGTTATTGAGAGAGGAAGCTCACCACCAATGGGAGCTTATGTTCCTAATTCCACGGATGTTGGAATGCCTCCTTCAATTCAAGAGTACTCTCAAGAGTTCTTGCGGGAAATACAAGAAGAGAAATGGGCCAAGAAGGGTAACTCCCCTCCTATTCCTGAGATTGATGATCTTCATGATCAATTTCCCCAAGACATTCCATCTATTTACGGAGATGAAGCAGAACAACAAGAAGACGAAAGATTAGATTTTGAATCTAATACCCTAGAAGAATTGCCTCAATTTCCAGGCCCATGGGAATCTGAATCTCTCCAGATTAGAGCTCCCACAATACTGGTAAGAAATGAAGACTCAGTGGTCCCAAGGAACACTAATGTCGTGAAGAACACTAAGGTTCAATGTCATCTCACTGTAGAAGAGCTGCTCAAAGCAAAACCCGAGCTATGGAATCATGTGAAGGATCAGGTTCCAGAACTTGAGTCCAATACGCCAAAAACAGGCTCTAAGCAAAAAGTATCAGAGATACCTCTAGACAAAATAGGGGACATGTGTGAGGGTGAAGAAGGTAATACTTATCTTCCAATCACCTACCAAGGTTACACAACCAAAGCAATCATAGATTCAGGTGCTGGTGTTGCTATTGCGACCACCTCCTTGTGGAAGCAATGGGGCAAGCCCACATTAAGACCAACTAGAATGAAGCTTCAAATGGCTAATGGTCATTTTGAAAGACCTCTAGGATTGCTAGAAGGGATAACTCTAACCACTTGTGGTGTAGAGTTTGAGCACACATTTGCTATATGTGACTTTGAGAAAAATAATGTCTATGAGATGATCCTAGGAAGACCCTTCCTACGACAATTGCAAATAGTACAGGATTGGGGAACCAACTCCTTGTACTTGCAGCACTTAGGGGTCACCACCAAGGTCAATTTGAAGGATTACTCCTTTAGAGATGTACCACCCCTACAGTGGAATCCTATCCACAAAGCAAAAGAAGATTCAGTCTCTGTGCATTCTGAAAGTTCACCTGATCCATCATGGTTGCATGAAGATACTCATTTGTGGATGTGCAAGGTCGCAGAGGAAGAGGAAAAACGCTTGAAGGCGCGAGAAGAAGGAACTTCACCAGGAGATAGACCAATTAAAGACCCAGCTTATACACCGATGATCTTTCCAGATGAGGAATTTGAGCCTCATGGCTGGCCAGAAATCTTAGCTACCATGGACATTGCTGTCAATGAGGAACAGTGGACACCTCATTGTGATGAGGAGGGTTATGATATCTCAGTGTTCATGTGTCAGCCCTTGCTAGAAGAATGTGACCCTAGTGATGTCATAGAAGAAGAAGAGAATGACGATGATCTGGAGTCTATTGTGATGGATAGTTGCTTTAACTCAGAGCAGCACTATTTAGAAGATATAGGAGTGTTCACCCAGTAAGAAGAAGAACCTCTAACAAGTATTAAAACAGTAAATTCAAAGGATGGAAGTGAGAGCAGTCAAAAGAAAAAGAAAAGAAAATTAGTGAAACAAGAAGAGGAGGAATCATTGTTTGAAGTACCAAAAAACTTCAAGAAATATGAAGTTGATGACCGCAAAATTTTGGTACACATGCCTAAGAGAGAGGCCATCATAGGAGAATCATATGATAATAAAGAAAAGACCAAGAAAATTGTAGTGACCATTGAAGAGAACGAAGAGAGATGCACATACATAGGAGATGACCTAAGTGCAAGAGAAGAAATGGAGCTCGTAGCTCTATTAAGGGAATATAGGGACGTGTTTGCATGGCACTATAGAGACTTGAAAGGGGTAGATCCAAGAATTTGCTCTCATACTATCCCCATGACTGCTGATGCCAAGCCCACCAAACAGAAGCCCTACACATATAATGATACCTATGTAGCCAAAATAAAAGAAGAAATTGATAGGTTGATTGAAGCTGGATTCATCTATGAGATTGAGCATACTGAATGGGTGTCCCCCATTGTAGTGGTGCCCAAGAAGAACGGAAAGTTGCGAGTGTGTATTAACCTTAAAAAAGTTAATGCCGCTACTATCAGAGATAGTTATCCACTTCCAATCATGGAACACCTTTTGGAGCGTGTTGCAGGCAAGGAAGTTTATAGCTTCCTTGATGGGTTTTCAGGTTACAATCAAGTATCCATTGCCCCAGAAGATCAACACAAAACAGCTTTTGCTACAGAGTGGGGAATCTTTGCATTTCGTGTGATGCCATTTGGGCTCACCAATGCACCTGCAACATTCCAAAGGCTCATGTGTCATGTCTTCAAAGAGTTCTTGCGAAAGAGCTTAGAAGTGTACGTGGATGATTTATGTGCTCATTCCCAAGAAAGAAGATTTCACATCCCTGAGCTTTCACAAATCTTCAACAAGTGTAGAGAATATCGAGTGTGTCTGAACCCAGAAAAGTGTGTGTTCATGGTGCGTCAAGGTAAAATCTTAGGTCATATTGTTTCTAAGAATGGAATTTCAACAGATGAAGATAAGGTACGAGCCATAGCGGAGCTACCAAGGCCAAGGAATGTTAAAGAGGTACAAGCCTTTATGGGCCATTGTGGATATTACCATAGGTTTATCCACATGTACGCGATCATAGCTAGACCCCTTTATGCCTTGTTGTCTAATTTTGAGTGGAACGACGAATGCGAAAAGTCTTTCAATGAATTGAAGAAACGTTTGTGCACAGCACCAATACTGACCACTCCTGATTGGAATAAACCACTCCATGTCCATGTGGATGCATCCAATCATGCCATCGGATGTGTGCTTGCACAACCCACAAGTGAAGGAAACTTAGATTTGCCCATAGCATATGCTAGTAGACAGCTTACTGCAGCTGAACGGAACTATACCACAACTGAGCGAGAGGGCTTAGACATGGTATATGCTGTGAAGAAGTTTAGACACTATTTATTGGCCAACAGGTTCAAGTTTTTCACTGATCATCAAGCTTTGTTATATTTGGTCAATAAACCTTGCAATACTGGACGCTTAGTAAGATGGTTCCTCCTACTAATGGAATATGACTTTGAAGTTGTTGTCAGGAAAGGTAGAACCCACCTTAGGGCAGATCACCTTTCTCGCATCACTTCAGGAGAGTCACCGCAAGGAGTGTCTGATGAACTACCTGACGCTTATCTTTTCAATTTAGAAGTTGTTCCTAAATGGGCAAATAAGTTGGTACCAGTCCTAATCTTTGGACCCGCAAATAAAAATGTTAAAACATCACAAGAAGAAATTGTAAGATCACAAAAATATCAAATATTGGCAGGAAGCATGTACAAACAAGATACTGAGGGTGTGTTAGCTTGTTGTGTCGAGGATGATGAACATAGTAGTTGGTTGCAGCAAGCCCATGAAGGATTGCTAGGAAATCACTATTCTAAACAACGAACATTGCAGAATCTGAAGCGTCTAGGAGTGTATTGGCCTAGCATGGACAAAGAAATACATGAGTGGATTAAGAATCTTAGAAACTACACACAGTGGTGTTGCAGGTGGACATTTTGGTCCTGACCGAGTGATCAAGACCATTCTATTCTCAGGATTTTGGTGGCCCACTCTTCATATGGATGCACATACCTATGTGAAGAAATGTGACACATGCCAACGTGCACAATATCCAGTTAGAAAAGACGAGATGCCCTTGAGGCCAATGATGGGAGGGCGTGCATTTTCCAAGTGGGGCATAGACTTCATAGGTCCTATTAACCCCCCAGCTAGAAACTCCCATGCAGAGTATATTATTGTAGCCACAGATGACCTTACAAAGTGGGTAGAAGTGAAAGCCACAACAAAGAATGATGCTCAGACTACGGCTAAGTTCTTATTCGAGAATGTGTTCATGAGATATGGACTACCAATAGAGTTGGTGAGCGATAGAGGCACACACTTCTTGAATGAAGTCATTGAAAATCTTCTCCAAGAATTCTTGGTGATACATAAAAAGTCTGCCCCCTATCACCCACAAGCTAACGGACAAGCCGAGAGTACCAATAAGATCCTTTGTAACGTATTGACAAAAATGGTAAATAATAAACGCTCTGATTGGGACAAACAACTTCATCATGCTGTTTGGGCTTACCGAGTTGCCTACAAAACGATACTCAATGCCACCCCGTTTCAGATGGTCTTTGGACAGAATGTGGTGCTACCACTGGATTTCTTAATCCCTGCTTTAAAAGTAGCACAAGAGCATGAGTGGAATGGACATGAATTGTCATCTAGGATCTTTGATCTATAATGCTTAGGTGAGACAAGGCTACGAGTGGTTGCAGGCATCTACGCTGCAAAGAAAAGGCAAAAGGCATACTTCGATGCACACATTAAGGATAAGGGATTGAAAGAGGGACATCTAGTGTTGGTTTACACACTAAAACAACATG
Organism: Ceratopteris richardii; assembly: GCA_020310875.1. Classification (NCBI taxonomy): domain Eukaryota; kingdom Viridiplantae; phylum Streptophyta; class Polypodiopsida; order Polypodiales; family Pteridaceae; genus Ceratopteris; species Ceratopteris richardii. The sequence continues at coordinate 6,628,981 of CM035444.1, forward strand.
CCCGTAAGTTGGAAAAAAGAGGATACGGACCCATGATCATTAATAGAATTTCCACTAGTGGTGCAGTTCAGTTGGCCACTCTAGAAGGAGATATCTTGCCAAACTATATTAGTGGCTATAGAGTCAAGCTATATCAAGAACCTCTTACTGAGGATATGCTAATGAGACTCAACACTGCTAAGAAGCGAAAAGAAGAAGAGTTAAGAGTGAGAGAAGAAGCACAGGCAGAGGCCAGAGAGCGTATTAGGCGAAATAAGTTAAGGTGATTAGGCCTAGATGTCAACTCAAAAGCCCCAAAATATCACATGGATATGTGTCAAAAGTCATGCATAGCGACTTCTCAGGTCATTGACCGAAGACCCTTTGTGACCATAGAGATAGGACAAGGGAAGGGTGCAAGGACGGTGAAAGCATTGATTGACTCAGGTGCAGCAAGTAGTGCAGTTAGACTTTCCTACTGCCAAGACTTGCAGTTGAACATCAATCCCATAGAAGCTTATCTCATAGGATTGGGAGGTGTGGAAACCCCTTGTTTGGGCGAGGTGGAACTTCCCATCTACCTTCAAGATGTTCCAATGAAAGTCAAAGCACTAGTATGTCAAGATGAGAACCTTACAGAACCACTTGTCTTGGGTCAAGATTGGATCTATGATCATGCAGTTAACTTAAACCTAAGAAGTCAAATTCTTCAAGTTTGGGTACATGAACAATGCATTACATTAGAATTAGAGAACTACATGCTCCTAGATCATGGCACCACACACTCTCTTAGTTCTTCCAAGACTAATCATATGAAAGAAGATGTTGTATGTGTCAAAAGCTCTATGATGCAGAAGGAGTCAATCGTGGAAGACCAGGTTCGAAGGCAGGTGGATCTTTCTTCATCTCCAAAGAATCAAGTAGCCACAGTAGTGAGTCCACCACACAAGTAAACACAACCGTTCACGACAACTGCTACATCAAATAGAAAGACACCATTCGATAAAAAAGCAGTTCCGAGCATGAAGCAGATATGGGTACGCAAAGGAGAGCAACCACTAGCCTTGCCCCCACAAATCCCATCCAGGCAAGCCAACCAGGCCAGAAGACGAAGGAAGCAGCTCAGACAAGCTCAATCACAAGGTATCCAACAAGTTTAGGTGCCTAAGAAGTTAGCTGCAGCTCAACAAGGGCAATTACAGATGTGGGTACCTAAGAAGCTCCTACATCCACAACAACCTTTGTTCTCCCACATGCGAAAGGTTTCAACAAAGAAGCCAAAAAGAGAAAAGGGTAAGAACCACGTACAGAGACCAAAGGAAGATCAAATCAGCTCTTCAACATTAGTAGGAAGACATGCAAAAAGGGTATGGGTTTGGAAGCCAAAAGTACAAGTAGCCTCCACCGAACCAAAGCATCAACCACACTGGATACCATAGTTCAGAAAGCATCCAAAGAGGAAGACGCCTGAAATGACCTCTACAGTGCCAAATGATGTTCTAAAATGGACTCCAATAAGGAGGATTACATCAGTTCAAGACTCAATGGATACCTCCACCAAGGTCGGCATCAACCTCTGCAAATAACATCGAAAGCCTCGAACGAGCGACAACCATGTGCTCCTTGCACAACCCTGTCTTTTGCACCATTCGGGTCATGCATTTCCAAAGTATGCATTACTATAGGGCCACATTACACGGCCGTGCATAGACACACTTGAGAATCCCAAGCACAAGAGCACAGTGACATATGTCAAATATTTCTATTGACACTAACTTTTGTGTTCTTGTTTTGTGATATCTTTTTCCTCAAAAAAAAAAAAAAGGGAAAGAAAAGCGGGAGAGAGCTTGTTCCCAGGTTTGGCTTATGAAACATGAATGAGTCATGCTTAGTTGAAGGTGGAATTGTTGATTACCAGGCATTTATCAATTTGGATAGAAGTGTGTCTCGGCCAGCAGATGATATTATTGTTGCCTTATCTGGTAGATGACAAGCATTTGGCATGAACATGGCATCTACAACTATGATTTTCTCTTACCATGGTAGGAATGAAGAGCTTGAAGGTCCGCAACTTGAGTGATGCTTAACTACTTCATGTACCAGAGCATCCAAGGAGATATCTGCAAAGGGTAGTTTTGGAGGAGAAGACTCCTGCGTATGGTGAGCTAAAGAGAATATGTGACTCAGCTTGGTGTAGTTACCCAATGTTGTTTGCCAAGGAATATAAAGAAATTCAATTCTCAATATTTGGCAAATGTTGCTTTGAAAAGAGGAGAGAGGATCAATCACTCAAAAGATCTCATCAGTGGACCATCAACATGGACATTCATCAACAATGTTCCATCCCAAAGGCCGAGTGTACAACACGAAGAGATAAACATCGATCAACCTTCTCCATGGTAAGTATCTTTACTCTGGAAACACCATAACCATGATAGCTTAGGAAACCTCTTCGTCGGCATACCCTTGAGCACTTAGCTCAAGACCCCCAATGTTTGCACCATACTTCTTCCAATGCATTTTCCAAGTAAGCATTCATAGGGCTACATTACAAGGTCGTGCACAAGGCACATATTTTCCTCAACCCATGCACGAACAAACTTAACCATCACTCAATATGGGTTATGAGTACTTGGCATGACTACTATGAACATCAACTGTGGAAGATCTCAAAAACATCAACGGAGACTCACAACGACACAGTCATGCTGGAATCCAAGGAAGAAGCATACACCAAGAGACTACAACTTGCAAAGACTCGTAGTGATAGATGAAGAACCAGACACATCTGGAAGTCAGACGACTTTTGTTCATACAGAAGGGACACTCCCTCTCAAGGCACTACTTGGAACAACCACTACAACAAGGGTGTCTGTTAGGGACGACAGACTCGAGAGGGGGGGGAGTGTTGAAGCTCAAAGTCAAGCACAAAGCATGGAAGCACATCAAAAGGTGGACACACAAGGAAAGGGAGCAAGTAGGGAGCTCCAAGAAGTGTATGTCAAATTTTCAGAAGAATCCCCTACAAAAATAGTGATTTTCATCACTAAAAACCATTGTAAATACCATTATCTATTTTTATAACTCCATTTTGTTCAAGCCGAGGAGTCCTCGAGCTTGAGGAGTATTAGAAGTACCATCGTACCAATTTTCATAATTTTTAGACTTCGTTTGAGCCCTCAAATAAGCCCTGGAACCTAATTTTTAACTAGGCTGGACACTAGGTCTGGACAGGGCCAAAACTAGTCAAAAAACTATAAAAAGAGCTAGAGAGCTCATTTTTGGGGTCAGCTTGTTAGAGAATAGAGCTTTTGTAAGAGAACTCCTTTGCAATCTAAGCTTTCCATTGTTCCTCTCTTTGATCTTACTTTGTGCGCGTGTGTGTATGTATGTGCATGTTTGTGTGCTTTCACTCACGCACTTGTGCCTTCACTTGCTCGTGGTCTTCATACCGGTCCTCACGTCTTCGCAGATTGACAAGTAAAGGAGGTGGTGCTTACGCTTGAGCTACACCACGGCACTATACATTTGGCCCATTCAGGCACTACTTCTAGATTGAACAAGTAAGCATCATGAAGGTCATCTAACACTCCTTGAGGGGACTCTCTTGAAGTTAGTCGAGAAAGGTGATCAGCTCTCAAGTGAGTCCCGCCTTGCATGCTCCTCTACAAGCTAGTATGCCTTGATTGGTGTGCTTATACATGCTGCTTGTCATGATGTGGTATTTATGAGATCTCACCACTTCTTTATCTTTGGATCTCAATATAGGATGTTTGGGCCCAAATGCTAGAACCGGCACTGTACATTTGGCCCATTCAGGCACTACTTCTAGATTGAACAAGTAAGCATCATGAAGGTCATCTAAAACTCCTTGAGGGGACTCTCTTGAAGTTAGTCGAGAAAGGTGATCAGCTCTCAAGTGAGTCCCGCCTTTGCTAACCACAACTTCAAAGTCGTATTCCATTAGTAAGAGGAAGCATCTTACTAATTGGCCAATGTTGCAAGGTTTGTTCACTAGATATAATAGTGCTTGATGATCTGTAAAAAATTTAAGCTCATTTGCAAGAAAATAATGTCTAAATTTCTTTACTTCATATACCATGTCTAATCCTTCTCTTTCAATAGTGGGATAATTTAATTCAGCTACATTCAATTGTCTACTGGCATAAGCAATGGGAAGTTCCATCTTGCCCTCACTAGTAGGTTGTGCTAACACACACCGATAGCGTAATTGGATGCATCCACATGAACATGGAATGGCTTGTTCCAATCGGGTGTAGTCAAGATTGGTACTGAACATAGTCATCTCTTAAGATCATTAAAGGAGTTTTCACATTCGTCTATCCACTCAAAGTTAGTCAAAAGAGAGTATAGAGGCTTTGCAATGATTGCGTACATATGAATGAAACATCGATAATAGCCACAATGCCCCATGAAGGCTTGTACTTCCTTGACATTGTTTGACCTAAGTAGCTTTGCAATAGCTCTAACTTTCTCCTCATCCGTGGATATGCCATTCTTTGACACAATGTGTCCTAGAATCTTGCCTTGCCTAACCATGAAAACACACTTTTTTGGGTTTAGGTAGACCGGATATTCTCTACATTTGTCAAAGATTTTTTGTAGTTCAGGTATATGTGTCTGTCTAATGTTGTAATGAGAACACAGATCATCCACATAGACTTCCAAGTTTTTGCATAAGAATTCTTTAAACACATGACACATCAGCCTCTGAAAGGTAGCTGGTGCATTGGTGAGGCCAAATAGCATCACCCAAAAAGCAAATATGCCCCACTCTATGGCAAAGGCTGTCTTATGCTGATCTTCGAGAGCAATAGCCACTTGATTGTAGCTTGAGAATCCATTAAGGAAGTTGTATACTTCCTTGCCTTCCACTCTTTCTAATAGATGCTCAGTGATGGGAAGTGGATAACTATCTCTAATTGTGGTTGCATTAACCTTCTTCAAGTTACTGCAAACTCGTAGCTTGCCATTCTTTTTGGGCACCACTACAATGGGGGATACCCATTCAGTTTGCTCAGTTTCATAGATGAATCCAGCTTCTACCAACCGATTGATCTCTTCCTTGATCTTGGCAGCATAGTTGTCATTATATGTGTATGGCTTGTGCTTAGAGGGTTTGGCCTCTAAGGTCATGGGAATCGTATATGAGCATATGTTAGGAGCTACTCCTTAGGTCCTTATAACTCCTTAGGCCACCTCTTGCTCCTCGTCCTTTGTCAAATCATGTCCTATATATGTACATTGTTCTTCACCTTCTTCTATGGTCACAAAAATTTTCTTTGTGGGTTCTCTGCTATCATAGGCCTCTCCTGCTAATGCTTCATAATTAGGAATCCTTATCATGACTCTCCTGTCTTCTATCTCATACTTCTTGAAATTTTCAGGGACCTCAAACAAAGATTCCTCCTCATCTGGTGAGGCTTCTCTCTTCTTCATCTTCTTGCCTTCACTATTGATGGAAGTTTAAATGATGAAAGGAGTGGTTTAGATGAAGAAAGAGGATCACCTTTCAATGGAAAATTAAGGCAAGAGTCACCTCCAAGTGTTAAAAGTAAAGGTAAACTCAAACTTGTTGAAGTTAATGATGAAGGAGAGGAAATTAGTGATGTATGTGAGTATGGAGAATCATCAAAGGTTCCTAATAAGAAAGGAAGAGCATCTACGTTGGAGGTAAGAAGAACTTCAAGAGTGAGTAAGCAACCTCAAAGGTATACTTATGAATCTTTTATGAATACTCATTATGCTTTTATGACAAAAGTTGAGCAGGAAAATGAACCCACATGTTATGATGAGGCAAAAGGAGATGAAAAGTGGGAGAAAGCAATGAGAGAAGAAATGGAAGCACTACAGGATAACAAGACTTGGAATTTAGTTCCAAGTACACCAAAACAAAAGGTAATTGATTGCAAGTGGGTTTTTAAGATTAAAAGAAATAGTGATGGTAGTGTGTCTAGATATAAGGCTAGACTTATAGCAAAAGGATATAATCAAACTCAAGGTGTGGACTATGAGGAAACATTTAGTCCAGTAGCAAACATGGCAACGGTGAGAACTTTGTTGGCTTTAGCTGCAAGTAAAAGGTGGAATATATATCAACTCGATATAAAGAATGCCTTTCTTAATGGTGAGTTAAATGAAGAAGTGTATATGTCACAACCAGATGGTTATGTGGATGCAAAATGTCCTAATCATGTATGCAGGTTAAAGAAGGCATTGTATGGTCTTAAACAGGCACCAAGGGCATGGAATGCAAGGTTGGTAAAGTATCTTATGTTGCAAGGATACACAGCGAGTCATGCTGATCCTTCACTTTATGTAAAACATGTAGATGACATGTGTATCTATGTATACATTTATGTGGATGACTTGTTGATTACAGGGAATGATGCAAAAGCAATTGATGAGATAAAAGGTAATTTGGGAAAGGAATTTAAAATTTCATATCTTGGTTTGCTTAGATACTTTCTTGGGATTGAAATTGTGTATGGCGATGAAGGTATGTGGTTGATACAGAGAAAGTATATATGTGATATGTTGAAAAGGTTTGGTATGCAGGAATGTAAATTTGTTTCTACTCCAATGGAATGTAATGTAAAGTTGAGTACAAAGGAAGGTGATGAGTTGCATGATATGAATGCATATAGATCCATGGTAGGATCTTTGATTTATGCAACAAAAACTAGACCTGATATATGCTATGCAGTGGGAGTATTGCCACAGTTTATGCATGAACCTAGAGTACCTCATATGCATGCATCGAAAAGAGTGCTTAGGTATTTGAAAGGTACCATGAACGAAGGATTATTTTATAGTCATGATGCTGATCTAATGGAAGCAAAGATGACAGAAGATCCACAAGTGGATATGTGGTAATAGCAGGAAACAAGACATTAACATGGAGTTCAAAGAAACAGCCTACAATTGCTTTATCTTCTACAGAGGCTGAGTATAGAGGTTTAGCATTGGCTACTACTGAGGTTATGTGGTTTAAAAAGTTGTTTCATGACTTGAATGTGCAGGTTGATGTACCACTGATATATGGGGATAACTTGAGCAGCATTCATATGACCTCAAATCCTATTTTTCATGCTAGAACAAAGCATATAGAGGTTCACTATCATTATGTTCGAGAGAAGGCCATAAACAATGAAGTACAAGTTTCTTTTGTGGGAAAAAAGGATCAAGTTGTAGATATCTTCACCAAATCCTTGGATGGACCAAAGCTTCAAAGATTCAACTATATTCTTGGCATGAAGGAAATACCCTTTGGAACTTGAGGGGGAGAATGTTGCGAACATTTGTTTTATGTAGGGTACAAGTTTCGAATTATGTAAATACCTTTGGGAAGTCTTAAAATACTTCAAGAAGGCTCATATTATTCATAAAATATAGCAAAAATACCACGTGAGTTCTAGAACATGGTGAGTCAAATTAGTGAGTCACAAGGGAGTTGCAGTGGTGTCCTAGTGGAAGGTCGATGTGGCTAGTTCTCAAAGTCCATCAATACTTTGCTTATTTGAGCACTTGAGTCATGCAATACCTCCATCCAAGTGTCTACCACGAATTTAGATGTATTAGGAAGGTTTTAGATTAGTTTCCCATGCTATAAAAAGAGGAGAAAAGTCGTGATCTTGTGGGATGTCCAAGAGATTCATATGTGTATCTCTAATAGCTGCTGTAGTTTTTTATGCAGAGATTGCAGAGCTTGTATCTCCCTCATTATATATCCAAATTACATGTGTAATATCTCATTTGAAAGCTCTTACTGTCTAATTGCTTGTTGTAAATTTTCATAATCATTGGAGTTGTGAGCTGAGAGCAGTACTCTCTGCAAGTAGTGTGTGTTCTCTGTTTTTTATCCCTGCTTAAGGTCGCCATTAAACATCCAACTTGTAGAGGTCATATCTCCTTGTGTATGTATCCAAATCATGTGTTCTTTGGCTTGTTAGAAATCTATTTAAGTCTACTTGTATTCTAGAAAGTTTCAAAGTCATTGGATTTTTGACTTAAGAGCAGTAGTCTCTGCAAGTTATGTGTGTCCTCAGGTTCATCTCTGTTTCAAGGTCTCCATTAAAGCTGCATATTGCAGAGGTCATAGCTCATTGTGTATTTATCCATTTGAGGTGTTCTATATCTTGTTCGAAAGCTCTTAGAGTCTAGTTTATGTGTGTGAAAAAGTGCTAGAAAATTCTAAGTGAGTAAAGAGCAATTTGCTCTGCAAGAAAATTGGTTTGTGCATACAAGTTTGTGAAAAAGTCAACTAGGTCCTGTTGGGTTTCACCTACTTCTAGCTGTACTTTGGAGATCAATAAACTCCAACAATATTCCCGTCCCCACCTCATTTCCTTCATTTCACTTGTGAGAGAGAGCGAGAGAGAGCTTGTGTGCTATCTGTTTTTGTGTGTTTTTTGAGCTTTTACTGCAGGTTCTAGTTGTGTCACCATCTCCAGCAGCTTGCGTAGGTACGATAGAACTCTGCACATGTGGTGGGATGTCGACCTCTGTCTATCGCGACAAAAAGAGAAACTCAGTATTTTTTGAATGCATGCTTGGCACGATAACCTACACCATTAGAGCACTCCAAATCACTAGAAGTTTCAAAAAAAATTACGTTTTTTCAGTCTATCGCGACAGACACCATGTATCGCGACAGACAAAACCCGACGATAGAGACTGTCTATCGCGATAGACACCCGTCTATCGCGACAAACAGAGCCCCGCGATAAATACCGTCTATCGAGACAGACCTTGTCTATCACAACAGACAAAACCATGACATACGATAAACCTCGTCTATCGCGACAGACACCTGTCTATCAATATAGACAAATCCACGATAGACGACAGTCTCGGTCTATTGTGATAGACACCATCTATCACGACAGACAGGATCCCATGATAGAGACCGTCTATCACGATAGACCCCGTCTATTGTGACAGATTAAACCATGATGGATGATAGACCCCGTCTATCATGACAGACACCCATCTATCGCGACAGACAGACCCACAATAGATGACAGACTCAGTCTATCATGATAGACACCCATCTATCGCGACAGACAGGACCCCACGATAGATACCGTCTATCGCGATAAGCACCATCTATCACGACATACAGCCCCATGCGACAGCCAGTGTCTATCACGATAAACACCACCTATCGCGATAGACAGGCATTTTTAGCAAAAAATAAAGGGGTAATTTTTTGAAAATTTAGGCTAAATTTTGGGCATGTTTTCATACTCTATTACTCATATGCTTACAAAGGCCTTAGAAAAATGCACTGAACTCCTGAAAGGTCTTGATTGTCTGTTTTAACCCCCTAAACCCTGAACTATCATAACTTTTTCATATGAAATCCATTTTTTGAGCTCTAGGGCTTGTCGGAAAATTGACCCTTTGAGGGGTAGGTACACCAAGGGAGCTCTAGAGAAAATTTTTTGGCAATACAAAAGGGGGAACAAGGGTCATTAAAAGTGTCTGAAATAAATTGTCTATCAATTGAAGGTAAAAACTTGAGCTAAACTTGCAATTTTAACAAGATCATGGAGAGCTTTTGGAGAAATCAAAGCAAGTGCCATTGTGTGCAGGCTTGGGAACGCGCTTCCTGGGCAGACAAGTGTAGCAAGGAGAAATGACTTGAGGTTGGATTATCTCTCAACCCCCTCAATCCATTCTTAGCTTAGGTTATGTGCGAGTAGTTGTCTTGATTGACTAGGGGTACGATAGGAATACTCAAGTTCTAAGAGACCCTAATTTCTCAAGTCTAAGAATAGGTTAAATTGCAGTCAAGGGACAACTTAAGGGAAAAGAACTTAAACTAAGTGGACGAGGAATATCAAGTACGACACACTTAAGCTCTCTTGACGATGCTTAATTAAAGACAAAAAAACACATACAAAGGAACTCAAAAGGAACAAGTGATTTGTATCAAAGAATTAGCAACGTGGTTGTACAAGGATCATCGGGTTAATTGGAAGGGCATATGAACCTTAGATCGGGAAGACACCTAGGGAGAGACCGTCAAAGTATTAGATCATCCGAGGCTAGTGTCAACCATATAGCCAGATCTTGGGCCCAGCAGTTGAGTGATTACCTTTACGCTCTAGACTCAGAAACCAGTGACCCTGAGATGCCTCACATCATGGAGAGACCCGTAGGTAGCACAAGAGTGGCATACCTAGAAAAACTAGAAGGTCCCTACAAGAATCAACTGGAATATATCTAGACCAATCGCTTAGGTGCTCCTGTCTATGAGGATGGTTTGAGAAAACCTGTTGTCCAAATTAAAAACCCGGATCAGCCCATGGGACTAGAACAACCTGTAGTCAAGTTCGAAAATGGTTCCTACATTGATAAAGAAGGAACAATGTATGTGGTCACTAGCCAACCAGAAAGAACAGATGAATTTGGCAACATAATCTCCAAGGTCAAAATAGGTGACATAGAGCAAGGGAACTTAGGAAATGAGCCAAAAACCCCTAGAGGCAAGTCGGTTCTGACTAGAATAATCACTCCAAAGTGGATTCCCTAGGACAATAGGAGCATAGATTTGCTCGTGAATCGAGAGACAGATGAGGCTTTTTGGAGGTATAAGCTTGTTGGAACTCAAGGTCAAGCACAAAGCATGGAAGAACATCAAAGAATTGGACATACAAGAAGAAGGAGCAAGTAGGGAGCTCCAAGAAGTACATGTCAAATTTTCAGAAGAATCCCATACAAAAATTGTGATTTTCATCACAGAAACCATTGTAAATACCTTTTTTTATTTTTGTAACTCCATTTTGTTCAAGCCAAGGAGTCCTTGAGCTTGAGGAGTATTAGAAGTATCATCCTACCAATTTTCATAATTTTTAGACTTCATTTGAGCCCTCAAATAAGCCTTGGAACCTAATTTCTAACTAGGCGGGACACTAGGTCTGGACAGGGCCAACACTAGTCCAAAAACTATAAAAAGAGCTAGAGAGCTCATTTTTTGGGTTGGCTTGTTAGAGAATAGAACTTTTGTAAGAGAACTCTTTTGCAATCGAAGCTTTCCATTGTTCCTCTCTTTGATCTTACCTTGTGTGTGTGTGTGTGTGTATGTGTGTGCATGTTAGTGTGCTTTCACCCACGCACTTGTGCCTTCACTTGCTCGTGGTCTTCATACCGGTCCTCACGTCTCCGCGGATTGACAAGTAAAGAAGGTGGTGCTTACGCTTGAGCTACACCAAATTTTGGCGCCGTTGCCGGGGAGAGAGCTTCGAGGACAAGCGTTGTGATGGTAAAATCGTAGATTTGCGACGTTGGAAGGTAAAAAAACTATCATTTTTGTTCATTTTCTGATTTTTGCTCTTCATCTTCATCATCATCACCATCTCCATCTTCTTCTTCATAGAAAGTTCTTGTTTTTTAGTGCATTTTCACCATTTTCATACCATTTTTCATGCATTATTGTGTGGGAAGGAGTTAGGAAGTGCAAGGGAGAGCAAGCGCCTATGTTTTTTCATGATTTTCTGTTCATACGGAGCTCGCCATTGCTTGACACTCAAAAATTTGAATTTCCTGCCAAAAAACACGATTCTGACTGAAAATCGGGATTTTCATAAAATTCAATTTTTGCAAAAAAACACGATTCTCTAATTCCCGCCTAAAAGCTTTTTGAAAAGAACACGATTCTGGGGTCATTCTCAGAATCGCGATTCTCTGGTTGTGCTCAAAATTACGATCCTCACAAATCACGATTTTCAGCCAAAAACACGATTGTGATCAAACACGATTCTCTGTTGGCAATCACAATTTTCAAAAACACGATTTTCATGTCAAAAACACGACTCTGAGAAAACACAATTTTCAGTGGGCTCAAAATCACGATTCTCACAAATCACGATTTTCAGCCAAAAACTCGATTGTGATCAAACCACGATTCTTTGTTGGCAATCGCGATTTTCAAAAAACACGATTTTCATCCAAAATCGTGATTTTCACGATTTTCAAAAACACAATTTTCACTAAGGTACAAAATCGCGATTTTCAGAACACGACTTTCAAAAACACGATTTTGAGAAACACGATTTTCATTCAAAATCGCAATTTTGTGGTCACACTCAAAATTGCGTTTTTCACGATTCTCACTCAAACTCGCATTTTCAGGATTTTCATTCAAAATTGCCTTTTTTGGGATTGTTCAGAATCGCGATGTTCATCAGTGTTCAACATTGCGATTTTCATGATTTCACAAAAATCATGATTTTTGTGGTTGCTCAGCATCGCGATTTTCATGATTTCACAAAATCGCGATTTTCATAAGAGTCCAGCATCGCGATTTTCACACTCCCCCAAAATCGCGATTTTCACACTCCCCCAAAATCGCGATTTTCACACAAAATCGTGATTTTTCCCAAAGGTCCTGTTTGCCTATTTTGACCCCTAAGAGCCCGATTTGACATAAATTTTTCATCAAAAGCCCATTTTTTTAGCTCTATAGCTCGTAAGAAAGCTCATTGATTTTCAAATAGGATAATTTGAAGTTGACCTTGAGGTGGGACCAGGAACCCAAGGGGACTCCAAAGGATTTTGAACCATACCAAAGGGAAATTTTGGACTCTTAACCAAAGCTTATGAACTTGAGATCTAGTAGACACCTAGGAAAGGATAGACAAAGCATTAGATCTTCTGAGGCTAGTGTCGACCATACAGCTAAGTCTTGGGCACAACAACTAAGTGGTTATCCTTACATACTAAGTTCAAAGTCAAGTGACTCAGAAATGTCTTTTAGCATGGGAAAACCTGCAGGTAACTCAGGTACTACCTATTTACAAACACCAGAAGTCCCTATAAGACACAGTTGGAATATATTCGGACCAACCGATTGGGTGCTCGCATCTATGAGGATGGCCTGAGGTGATCAATGGTCCAACTCAAAAATCCAAATCAACCCTTTGGACTTGAACACCCAGTAGTCAAGTTCGAAGAGGGTTCATACATTGATAATGAAGGAACCATGTATGTGGTCACCAACCTACCACATAGGACCGATGAGTTTGGAAATATCATTCCTGAGAATGAGATAGGAGACCTGGAACAAGGAAATGTAGGACAAGGACCCCAGACTCCTAGAGGTCAGTCAGTTCTGACGAGAGTGATCACTCCAAATTGGATCTCTCAAGACAACAGAAGCATAGAACTATTCTTAAATAGAGAAACAGAGGAAGCCTTTTGGAGATTCAAGTCAGATCAACCTAGTCAATTGGGCATAGTCATCATCTATGAGTTCAAGGATCTAGAGACACCAGGCAAAGTTGTCTACCTGGATAACACATCAGAGAAAATGTTCTTGGTAACAGAACATGATAGAAATGCATATACTTGGAAGAGTGAATTGATTTTCCCTCCACCAAGATCCAATGTTTTCCATGGCCTCCAAGGAGTAGGATCATCCCAAGCTCATGAAGCCCAGAGAGAAAGAAATTGAGAGAGACCTGAGGTAAGTTTTGCACACACTGTGGGCATAAATAGATCAGGATTTGAAAATGAAAGACTTGAAAGAGAGAGACATCAAGCACATAGGCAACAAAGAGATGAACATGATTTTCCATTGCCTAGACCCCGAGAGCACCCAAGAACCCTTAGACCCACTCAAGTGATCAAGGCAATGAAGAATTATTTTGACGGGATAGGAGATCCTTATGATCATGTGGCCGAGTTCAAACAAGTGTTAAGAGCCGAATAGGTTGAGGATTTATTCACCCAGTACGAGGCATTTGGTTTGACTCTTAAGGGCACTGCCTTAGCTTGGTTTCAACCACTGAGTAGTCGCAACTATCGCGATATATGTCAATTGCTAGACGAATTCATTGTAGAATTTTCCAAGAGTGGTATCAGGCATAACACATCATCTTTGATCCACAGCTCCAAGCAGACACCCCAAGAAACAGTGTGACTAGCAGGTAGAAGGTTCAGATAGTACCTAGAAAGATGCCCTGTTCCAGAGTTACCCACTCCAACCAAACAAGTGGTTTTGTTTTTAGATGGCTTATTAAGCACAAAGTTAAGATCATATGTGTACTTGAAAGAGCCTAGAAGCATAGAAGAGTGTGTGCGGACCTGCATTGACATAGAAGACAACTTGGGTAAGGAGTTAGGACTATCCAAACTCTATAAAGACTCTGACAGTTCTACTAGTCATACCTCCAGAGCCTCCACTGAGCTGGATGAGATAGCAGAGCAAGTTGCCAAGAAGCTAGAAGTTCAAAATAGACATATACCAAGAGTCACCTCATTGAATCGATGTTATACCTGCGAAGGAGACCACATGGCTAATGTTTGCCCAATGTTGGATCAACCCCAAAGAAACCCTAATGCTCCATATTGCACTATCGAGAGGAAATACACAAACCACACGGCTCAAGATTGTCCCTACAATAGGCAGGCTGTTAGACAGACTTATCAGCAACCTTACCAACAAGGTAGGTATCAGAACCAATACCAACAGCCATATTAGTGACCACAACAGCAATATCAGACACCATCTAGGCCACAACCAGTCTAGGAAACCAACCACCAGCTCTTACCAATGTGATTCGAGTTAAGTATATAGTGGCAAAAGAGAACCTTAATAGAGCATTGGTGCCAGTGACCCCACTGATCTCAGAGAATCACTCTCATGCTCATAGTTCAGACTACTCCCATGAAGGTAGTCCACATGCTTATTACATAGAGTCACCTAAGGATAGTGAGATTTACCCGTATCAATATGAGACACCACATATGGAGCAAAATTGGGAGCCTGAATACTCGAATGTCATGTATACAAATCCTAACTTGAAGCTCCAATTGAGACAAGTAAGACCACAGGCCCCTAGAGGACCATGCTTTAGATGTCAGGGTGACCATTTCATTCGTGAATGTCCCCACTCACCAACTCCAGGACAAGGACAAAACATCATAATACAAGGATTTTGTCTTGAGTGTGGCAAAGAACATCTTCCAAGAGAATGTTCTAGGAACCCCTCTAGTGCACCCAAGGTCACACCCATTAATGTGATAGGCTTAGTGGTGGATTCCAGTGCAAGTAGTAGTAATGTGGCTCCTGTATAGGCAGTTACTAGGGCACAAGCATTAAAACAAGATAAACCAGCACAGCAATCGGAGTCGAGTGAATCAGGAGAGCCTAGTAAGAGAAGAACAAGAACATGGAAGGATACTAGGGAGAAGGCCAATCGCAAGTGGAATAGAAAGTTATCTGAACTAGAAGAGAGCCTAAAAGAAGCGAAAACAAAAATAGATGACATTGCATCTCAAAGTCCCTCACATGCCGAAACCCCATCCACTCCACCACATCCCATTTCACCACCCATTGTAAATAGACCACAAACAGGGTCTGTTCTTGCAGATCCAACCCCAGAAGGCTTGGACATGATGTTCAAGGCCTACCAGGCTCGACTTTAAGAAGGGCCAACAGCTACAAACCTAGACAAGACTTACCTTATAGCGGATTTAGAGATTGAACGGATAAAAATGTGCATGAAAATGGTAGAACAAGCTCAAGCTATACTCGAGACTAGTCAAAAGTTCAATCAGACCAAATCTATCAAACCGGATTTGCATTTCCAGGGCTTACTAGAAAGACTAGAGCAGTTGGTAAACAAACCACAAGTTTCTTTACCTCCACAAGCTCAACCAGTTATTGAGAGGGGAAGCTCACCACCAATGGGAGTTTATGTTCCTAATTCCACGGATGCTGGAATACCTCCTTCAATTCAGGAGCACTCTCAAGAGTTCCTACGGGAAATACAAGAAGAGAAATGGGCCAAGGAGAAGGGTAATTCCCCTCCTATTCGTGAGATTGATGACTTTCATGATCAATTTCCCCAAGACATTCCATCTATTTACAGATATGAAGCAAAACAACAAGAAGATGAAAGATTAGATTTTGAATCTAATACTTTAGAAGAGCTGCCACAATTCACTAGCCCATGGGAATCTGAATCTCTTCAAATCACAGCTCCCACAATATTGGTAAGAAATGAAGACTCAATGGTTCCCAGAAACACTGATGTCATGAAGAACACTAAGGTTCAGTGTTATCTCACTGTAGAAGAGCTGCTAAAAGCAAAACCCGAGCTATGGAATCATGTGAAGGATCACGTCCCAGAACTTGACTCCAATATGCCAAAAGGAGGCTCCAAGCAAAAAGTACCAGAGATACCTCTAGACAAAATAGGGGACATGTGTGAGGGTGAAGAAGGTAATACTTATCTTCCAATCACCTACCAAGGTTACACAACCAAAGCAATCATAGATTCAGGCGCGGGTGTTGCTATTGCGACCACCTCCTTGTGGAAGCAATGGGGCAAACCCACATTAAGACCAACTAGAATGAAGCTTCAAATGGTAGACGGTCATTTTGAAAGACCTCTAGGATTGCTAGAAGGGATAACTCTAACCACCTGTGGGGTAGAGTTTGAGCACACCTTTGCTATATGTGACTTTGAGAAAAATAATGTCTATGAGATGATCCTAGGAAGACCCTTCCTACGACAATTGCAAATAGTACAGGATTGGGGAACCAACTCCTTGTACTTACAACACTTAGGGGTCACCACCAAGGTCAATTTGAAGGATTACACCTTCAGAGATGTACCACCCCTACAGTGGAATCCTATCCACAAAGCGAAAGAAGATTCTATCTCTGTGCATTCTGGAAGTTCACCTGATTCATCCTGGTTGCATGAAGATACTCATTTGTGGATGTGCAAGGTCACGGAGGAAGAGGAAAAACGCTTAAAGGCAAGAGAAGAAGGAACTTCTCTAGGAGATAGACCAATTAAAGACCCATCCTATACACCGATGAGGAATTTGAGCCTCATGGTTGGGCAGAAATCCTAGCTACCATGGACATTGCAGTTAATGAAGAACAATGGACACCTCATTGTGATGAGGAGGGTTATGATATTTCAGTGTTCATGTGCCAGCCCTTGCTAGAAGAATGTGACCCTAGTGATGTCATAGAAGAAGAAGAGAATGACAATGATCTAGAGTCCATTGTGATGGATAGTTGCTTTAACTCAGAGAAGCACTATGTAGAAGATATAGGAGTGTTTACCCAGAAAGAAGAAGAACCTCTCACAAGTATTAAAACAGTAAATTCAAAGGATGGAAGTGGGAGCAGTCAAAAGAAAAAGAAAAGAAAATTAGTAAAACAAGAAGAGGAGGAATCATTCTTCGAAGTACCAGAAAATTTCAAGAAATATGAGGTTGACGATCGGAAAATTTTGGTACGAATGCTTAAAAGAGAGGCCATCATAGGAGAATCATATGATAATAAGGAAAAGACCAAAAAGATTGTAGTGACCATTGAGGAGAACGAAGAGAGATGTACATACATAGGAGATGACTTAAGTAGGAAAGAAGAAATGGAGCTTGTAGCTCTATTAAGGGAATATAGGGATGTGTTTGCATGGAACTATAGAGACTTGAAGGGAGTAGATCCAAGAATATGCTCTCATACGATTCCCATGACCGCTGATGCCAAGCCCACCAAACAAAAGACCTACACATATAATGACACTTATGCTGCGAAGATAAAAGAGGAAATTGATAGGTTGATTGAAGCTGGACTTATCTACGAGATTGAGCATACTGAATGGGTGTCCCCCATTGTAGTGGTGCCCAAGAAGAATGGAAAGTTGTGAGTGTTTATTAACCTTAAAAAAGTTAATGCCGCTACGATTAGAGATAGCTATCCACTTCCAATCACCGAACATTTATTGGAGCGTGTTGCAGGCAAGGAAGTGTATAGCTTCCTTGATGGATTTTCACGCTACAACCAAGTAGCCATTGCCGCCAAAGATCAACACAAAACGGCTTTTGCCACAGAGTGGGGAATCTTTGCATTTCGAGTGATGCCATTTGGTCTCACCAATGCACCTGCAACATTCCAAAGACTCATGTGTCATGTCTTCAAAGAGTTCTTGCGAAAGAGATTAGAAGTGTATGTGGACGATTTATGTGCCCATTCCCAAGAAAGAAGATACCACATCCCTCAGCTCAGACAGATCTTCAACAAGTGTAGAGAATATCGAGTGTGTCTGAACCCAGAAAAGTGTGTGTTCATGGTGTGTCAAGGTAAAATCTTAGGTCATATTGTTTCTAAGAACGAAATCTCAACAGATGAGGACAAAGTAAGAGCCATAGTGGAGTTGCCAAGGCCAAGGAACATTAAAGAGGTACAAGCTTTTATGGGCCATTGTGGATATTACCGTAGGTTTATCCACATGTATGCGATCATAGCTAAACCTCTTTATGGTTTGTTGAAAAATTTTGAGTGGAACGATGAATGCGAGAACTCCTTCAATGAGCTAAAAAGACGTTTGTGCACAACACCAATATTGAAAACCCCAGATTGGAGTAAGCCATTTCATGTCCATGTGGATGCCTCCAATCATGCCATCAGATGTGTGCTAGCACAACCCACAGGTGAAGGGAATTTAGATTTGCCCATAGCATATGCTAGTAGACAACTAAACCCAGCTGAAAGAAATTATACCACAATCGAGTGAGAAGGCTTAGGCATGGTATATGCTGTGAAGAAGTTTAGACAGTATTTATTGGCCAACAAGTTCAAGTTTTTCACTGATCATCAAGCTTTGTTATATTTGGTCAATAAACCTTGCAATACAGGACGCTTAGTAAGATGGTTCCTCTTACTAATGGAATATGACTTTGAAGTTGTTATCAGGAAAGGTAAAACCCACCTCCGGGTAGATCACCTTTCTCGCATTACTTCAGGAGTCACCTCAAGGAGTGTCTGATGACCTACCTGACGCTTATCTGTTCAATTTGGAGGTTGTTCCTAAATGGGCAAATAAGTTGGTGCCAGTCCTAACCTTTGGACCTGCAAATAAGAATGTGAAAACATCACAAGAAGAAATTGTAAAATCACAAAAATATCACATATTGGCAGGAAGCATGTACAAACAAGATACTGAGGGTGTATTAGCTTGTTGTGTCGAGGATGATGAACATAGTAGTTGGTTGCAGCAAGCTCATGAAGGATTGCCAGGAAATCACTATTCTAAACAACAAACATTGCAGAATCTGAAGCGTTTAGGAGTGTATTGGCCTAGCATGGACAAAGAAATACATGAGTGGATTAAGAATTGTCCAATATGCAAAGAGAGACCCCTAGTGGAGCATGACACCCTTTATCAAGTGTCATTAATTCCAAATTGGAGCGCTCCATTGGTAGAATTTATGAGATCGGGAACATTACCCAAAGAGACTAGTCTAGCAAGAAGACGAAGCATGGAGCAAGAGGCTCAGGACTATGCCTTAGTCAGAGAAAACGTATATCAAAGAGGCAAGGATGGTTGTGCGTTCACGAATCAGATTATTTAAAAGTCTTAGAAACTACACATAGTGGTGTTTCAGGTGGACACTTTGGTCCTGATCGAGTAATTAAGAACATTCTATTCTCAGGACTTTGGTGGCCCACTCTTCACATGGATGCACATACCTATGTGAAGAAATGTGACACATGCCAACGTGCACAATATCCAATCAGAAAAGATAAGATGCCTTTGAGGCCAATGATGGGAGGACGTGCATTTTCAAAATGGGGTATAGACTTTGTAGGTCCTATTAACCCCCCAGCTAGAAACTCCCATGCAGAGTACATTATTGTAGCCACAGATTACCTTACAAAGTGGGTAGAAGTCAAAGCCACAACAAAGAATGATGCTCAGACGACGGCTAAGTTCTTATTCGAGAATGTGTTCACTAGGTATGGACTACCAATAGAGTTAGGAAGCAATAGAGGCACACACTTCTTAAATGAAGTCATTGAAAATCTTCTCCAAGAATTCTTGGTGATACATAAGAAGTCTGCCCCCTATAATCCCCAAGCTAACGGACAAGCCGAGAGCACAAATAAGATCCTATGTAATGTCTTGACTAAATTGGTAAATAATAAACGCTCTGATTGGGACAAACAGCTTCATCATGCTGTTTGGACTTATCGAGTTGCCTACAAAATGGTACTCAATGCCACCCCATTTCAGATGGTCTTTGGACAGAATGTTGTGCTACCATTGGACTTCTTGATCCCTGCATTAAAGGTAGCACAAGAGCATGAGTGGAATGGACATGAGTTGTCCTCCAGGATCTTTGATTTAGAATGCTTAGGTGAGATGAGGCTACGAGCGACAGCGGGTATGTACGCTGCAAAGAAAAGGCAAAAGGCATACTTCGATGCACACATCAAGGATAAGGGACTAAAAGAGGGAGATCTAGTGTTAGTTCATACACTAAAGCAGCATGCCCGCAAGTTAAAAAAACGAGGATATGGACCCATGATCACTAACAGAATTTCCACTAGCGGTGCAGTTCAATTGGCCACTTTAGAAGGAGACATCTTGCCAAATTACATTAGTGGATGTAGAGTCAAGCTGTATCAAGAACCTCTTACTGAGGATATGCTAATGAGACTCAACACTGCTAAGAAGCGAAAAGAAGAAGAGTTAAGGGTGAGAGAAGAAGCACAGGTAGAGGCCAGAGAGTGTATTAAGCAAAATAAGTTAAGGCGACTAGGCCTAGATGTCAACTCAAAAGCCCCAAAATATCACATGGATATGTGCCGAAAATTAGGCATAATTACTTATTGAAGCATTGACCGACGTCCCTTTGTGACCATAGAGATAGAACAAGGAAAGAGTGCAAGAACTGTGAAAGCATTGATTGACTCAGGTGCAGCAACTAGTGCAGTTACACTTTCCTACAGCCAAGATTTGCAGTTGAACATCAATCCCATAGAAGCTTATCTCATAGGCTGGGGAGGTGTGGAAACCCCTTGTTTGGGCGAGGTGGAATTTCCCATCTACCTTCAAGATGTTCCAATGAAAGTCAAAATGCTAGTGTGTCAAGATGAGGACCTTACGGAACCGCTTGTCTTGGGTCAAGATTGGATTTATGACCATGCAGTCAACCTGAACCTCAGAAATCAAATTCTTCAAGTTTGGGTACATGAACAATGCATTACATTAGAATTAGAGAACTACATGCTCACACATAATGGCACCACACACTCTCTTAGTTCCTCTAAGACTAATCTTCACGAACAAGATGTTGTATGTGTCAAAAGCTCTATGATCCTGAAGGACTCAATCATGGAAGGACGGTCACAAAGGCAAGCAGGCCCTCCTTCTTTTTCGAAGAATAAAGCATCCACAATAGTTCAACCTCAGAAGCAAGCACAACAATTCAAGACAACTGCTATAGCAAAAAGAAAGACACCGTTCAACAAGAAAGTAGTTCCGGGCATGAAGCAGATTTGGGTATGCAAAGGAGAGCAACCACCAGCCTTGCCCCCACAATTCCCAGCTAGGCAAGCCAACCAGGCCGAAAGACGGATGCAGAAGCTAGGACAAGCTCAACCACAAGGTATTCGCCAAGTTTGGGTGCCTAAGAACGTAGTTGCAGCTCAACAAGAACAATTACAAATATGGGTACCCAAGAAGCTCTTACATACACCACAACCTATGCTCTCCCACATGCAAAAAGTCGCAACAAAGAAGCCAAGGGGAGAAAAGGGTAAGAACCGAGCACAAAGACCAAAAGAAGATAAACTCACCTCTTCGGCAAAAATACGAAGGCCATCATCAAGGATATGGGTTTGAAAGCCAAAAGCATTAGTTGCCCTCGCAGATCCAAAGAACCAACCACATGTGATACAAAATTTACGAAACCATCTAGAGATGAAGAAGGCAAAGGAGATCTCGATGCAACCGAACATGGTTCTCAAATGGCTCCCTATAAGGAGGAATGATCAATTGTCATCTTGAGATCCAAGGGATACCTCCAACAAGATGGCATCAACATCCACAAGTAACATCAAAAGCCTCAATGAGCGACAACCATGTGCTCCTTGCACAACCATGTCTTTTGCACCATTCATGTCATGCATTTTCAAAGTATGCATTAATATAGGGCCACATTACATGGCCATGCATAGACACGTTTGAGAGTCCCATGCACAAAAGCACATTGACATATGTCAATTATTTTTTCTGATACTAATATCTGTCTTCTTGTTTTGTGACATTGTTCCTCTCAAAAAAAGAGAGAGAGAGAGAGAGAGAAAGAACTTGTTCCCAAGTTTGGCTCATGAAACATGAACGAGTCATGCTTAGTGAAGGTGGAACTGTTGAGTACTGGGCATTTATCAGTTTGGATAGAAGTGTGTCTCAGCTAGCAGATAATATAATTGCTGCCTTATCTAGTAGATGTCAAGAACTTGGCATGAACTTGGCCTCCACAACTATGGTTCCCCCTTACCATGGTAGGAGGGGAGATCTCGAAGGTCCGCAACTTGAGAGATGCTTAACTACTGTATGTACGAGATCATCCAAGGAGATATCTGCTAGAGGTAGTTTGGTACCCTGAAAATCCTTGATTGTATACTAGGTGAGAAGACTCTTGCTTATGGTGAGCTAAACAGAATATGTGAAACTAAGCTTGGTGTAGTTACTCAATGTTGTTTGTCAAGGAATATAAAGAAATTCAATTCTCAATATTTGGCAAATGTTGCTTTGCAAAGAGGAGACAGGACCAGGCACTCAAAAAATTTCATCGGTGGACCATCAACACGGACATTCATCGACAATGTTCCATCACAAATGCCGGGTGTACAACACGAAGAGATAAACATCGATCAACCCTTCACCATGGTAAGTACCTTTACTCTGGCAACACCATAACCATGATAGATTAGGAAACCTCTTCGTCGGCATACCCTTGAGCACTTAGCTCAAGACCCCCAATTTTTGCACCATACTTCTTCCAATGCATTTTCCAAGTAAGCATGCATAGGGCTACAATACAAGGCCATGGACAAGGCACATATTTTACTCAACCCATGCACGGACACACTTACCCATCATTCATTATGGGTTATCGATACTTGGCATGACTCCCATGAACATCACCTTTGGAAGATCTATAGGCCATCAATGGAGACTCACAACGACACATTCATGCTGGAATCCAAGGATGAAGCACATATCACGGAACTACCACTTGCACAGGCTCAAAGAGACAAATGAAGAACTTGACAATCGATCTTGCCACATTTGGAAGCTAGATGGCTCTCGTTTCTACAGAATGGACACCACCTCTCACAACACTACCTGGAACAACCATTACAACAAGGGTCTGTCAGGGACGACAGACTCGAGAGGGGGGGGGAGTGTTGGAACTCAAGGTCAAGCACAAAGCATGGAAGCACATCAAAGAAGTGGACATACAAGAAGAAGGAGCAAGTAGGGAGCTCCAAGAAGTACATGTCAAATTTTCAAAAGAATCCCCTACAAAAATAGTGATTTTCATCACTAAAAACCATTCTAAATACCATTTTTTATTTTTGTAACTCCATTTTGTTCAAGCCGAGGAGTCCTTGAGCTTGAGGAGTATTAGAAGTATCATCCTACCAATTTTCATAATTTTTAGACTTTGTTTGAGCCCTCAAATAAGCCCTGGAACCTAATTTTTAACTAGGCCACACACTAGGTCTGGATAGGGCCAAAACTAGTCCAAAAACTATAAAAAGAGCTAGAGAGCTCATTTTTGGGGTTGGCTTGTTAGAGAATAGAGCTTTTGTAAGAGAACTCTTTTGCAATCGAAGCTTTCTATTGTTCCTCTCTTTGATCTTACCTTGTGCGTGTGTGTGTATATGTGTGTGCATGTTAGTGTGCTTTCACCCATGACTTGTGCCTTCACTTGCCCATGGTCTTCATACCGGTCCTCACGTCTCCGCGGATTGACAAGTAAAGGAGGTGGTGCTTACGCTTGAGCTACAAAGCCTGAGAAGCCTAACGAAGTGGGAGCACTTACCATCTATGAATTCAAGGATCCTGATAGCCCAGGCAAAGTGACCTACTTAGATGATGCTTTCGAGAGGATCTTTGTGGTCTCACAGCATGGAAGACACACATACACTTGGAAGGGTGAATTTGTTTTTCCCCAACCTCGATCCACTGTGTCTTATGGTCACCAAGGAGTTGGAACATTTCAGGCTCGTGGAACTAAAAGAGAGAGGAGTAGAGATAGGCCCGAGGTGAGCTTTGCTAACCCATTGGGAAGAGAAAGAACTAGGACAGAGACGGATAGGATGGATAGGGAGAGACATAGGGACCCAAGGAATCCAAGAAATGCAGACGAATTCCCTCTCCCAACGCCTAGAGAACATGCTAGAACCTTAAGGCCTACACAATTGGTTAAGTCCATGAAGAATTGCTTCGATGGCACAAGAGACCTGTATGACCATGTAGAAGAGTTTAGGCAAGTTTTGAGAGCTGAGCAAGTTGAAGATTTGTTCACTCAATACAATGCTTTTGGCCTAACTCTCAAGAACACCGCATTGACTTGG
Organism: Ceratopteris richardii; assembly: GCA_020310875.1. NCBI lineage: Eukaryota > Viridiplantae > Streptophyta > Polypodiopsida > Polypodiales > Pteridaceae > Ceratopteris > Ceratopteris richardii. The sequence goes on from CM035444.1 coordinate 6,653,390, forward strand.
TTTCAACCACTTCACCAAGGCCAGTTCAGAAACATAGACCAACTTCTTGAAGCATTCATCACTGAGTTTTCCAAGAGTGTTATTAGGCATAACATGTCCTCCCTGATATATAGCTTCAAGCAAACACCTCAAGAGACAGTGAGGCTCGCACGAAGAAGGTTTAGGCAATACCTAGAGAGATGGCCTGCTCCAGAGTTACCCACTCTAGCCAAACAAGTGGCCTTATTTCTAGACGGATTGTTAAGTACCAAACTGAGATCATATGTGTACTTGAAGGACCCTAGATCCATAGAAGAATGTGTACGCATGTGCATAGACATTGAGGATAATCTAGGTGAGGAATTAGAGCTCTCAAAGAGCTATAAAGATTCAAATAGTTCTACTAGCCTCACTTCCTCACAATCCACATCAATTGAGGATCTAGCAGAAAAGATAGCTCAGAAATTAGGTGTTTCTAGCAAGTAGATTCCTAGATTTGCCCCAGGGAAACGATGCTACACCTGTGGAGGAGACCATATGGCTAATGTGTGCCCTATCATGGCTCAACCCCAAGTGAACCCTAACAGCCAATACTGCATCATAGAAAGGCGATACACCAACCACACTGCACAAGACTGCCCATATAACAAACAAGCGGTGAGACAAAATTACCCTCAAACTTATCCATAGCAAGGAAAATACCAAAACCAGTACCCACAATAGCAGTATGGTAGGCTTGAGCAGCCCTATCAACCACCCTATCAAGGGCAGCAAAGATCGTCCTAACGCAGCAACCCCCTCCTCCAGCCAATGTGATTCTAGTAAAGTATGCAGCTCTCGAAGAAAATCCAAATAGAGCTTTAGTGCCAGTGACACCATTGATTTTAGAAAGTGATCATAGTTTTGACTCTACCCATATTGATAGCCCACAGGCTTACTACATGTAGTCTCCCAAGCATAATGAGTCATACTATTATGAAGAACCTAGTGAATCTAGTTGGAAGCCAGAATATGCAAATGTCATGTACGCAAACCCCAACTCTAGACCTCAGCCTAGGCAGATAAGACCTCCATTTCCTAGAGGGCCATGCTACCGATGTCAGGGAGATCACCTCATTCGTGATTTCCCTCTATTGGCACCTACACAAACCCAACCTATGACAATTCAAGGCTTTTGTCCAAATTGTGGAAAGGAGCACTTGTTACGAGAGTGTCCCAAGAACCCCACCAATATGCCAAAAATCACTCCTATCAATGTTATTGGGTTAGTGGTAGACCCCACGGGAAGTGTGACTTCCACAGCCCCGATGCAAGTCATCACGAGAGCTATGCACTTAAGCAAAACCAAGACTTAGGCCAAGGAAAGAATTTGGAGGTTTGCAAGACCAAGATTCAGAATAAGAAAAGGGCAAGAGCTTGGAGAGAAAGCCGTGAACATATGAAAAGGCAATGGGCAAAGAGGATGAGCAAACTCGAGGAAAGTTTGCGAGAGACCAAAGCCAAAATAATAGAAATCGCAAATCTCAAACGCACTCTCACACATCACCTCCACTACCATCCCCATCACCTTCCACCCCCCAACCTTCTAATCCACCACATGTAACCCACCCACCACCCCGAGTAGGATCAATCTTAGCAGATCCCACTCCTGAGGACATAGACATGATGCTTAGGGCATATCAGTATAAAATCCAGGAAGGGCCAAATGTAACAGATCATGAAAAGTGTTACCCTAGAGCGGACCTAGAGCTCGAACGAACCAAACTTTGTGCCAAGATGGTGGAATTGGCTCAAGCCATGTTTGAAGCCAGTCACCTGTTCAATTGCTCTAGCTCCACTAGAACACCATTGCATGTTGATGGTCTATTAGATAGATTGGAGAGGTTAATTGCAAATTCTAGAAAAGGAGTCACCTCCCAGGCTCAGGAGAGGGCAAGTGATAGAATAAGCATTCCTCCCCAGGAAGCTTATGTGCCTATGAGAGCACCCACGATCATGATAAGAAACGAAGACTCAATCATACTTAGGAATACAGAGGTAGTAAAGAACACTAAAGTGTAGTGCAATCTCACTTTAGAAGAGCTACTCAAGGCTAGGCCAGAACTATGGAAACATGTAGCCAATCAAATGCCAGAAGTAGAACTTAACCTTGTTCCCAGGTCTGATCTCATAGAACGGTGTCGAAAATACCTTTGGACAAGATAGGAGACATGAGCGAAGGTGAAGCAGGAAACACCTATCTTCCTATTACCCATCACAGGTACACAACCAAGGCAATTTTGGACTCAGGTGCAGGAGTTGCAATTGCTACCACTTCCCTATGGAAGCATTAGGGCAAGCCAACACTCAGACCAACAAGAATGAAATTGCAGATGGCCAATGGTCACATAGAAAGACCCTTAGGACTGCTAGAAAGGATAACTCTCACTACATGTGGTGTAGAGTTTGAACATACTTTTGCTATATGTGACTTTAGCAAGAATCAAGCCTATGAGATGATTCTGGAAGGCCATTTATGCGGCAGTTGCAAGTGGTACAAGATTGGGGGACAAATTCTTTGTATTTGCAACACTTAGGTGTTACCACCAAAGTCAATCTCAAGGATTTCTCTCATAGAGACGTGCCCCCTATTTAATGGAATCCCATCCATAGAGCCACAAATGATACGGAGTCAGTGCATTCCATAGGATCAGGAACCTCATGGATGCATGAAGACACCCACTTATGAATGTGCAAAGTAGCCATAGAAGAAGAGAAAAGAGAAAAAGCAAGAGAGGTAGGTGCGAAGGAAACTCATAGATCAATTCAAGACCCAACCTATGCACCCGTAGTATTTCTTGATGAAGAATTTGAACCTCATGGTTGGGTAGAGATTTTAGCAACCATGGATGTAGCCATCAATGAAGAAGAATGGACACTTCACTATGATGAGGATGGCTATGACATTTCGGTCTTCACAATAGAGTCAATCAAGAGTGATCGGATTATGGAAGAATGTGAACCTAACACTGATGCATTCGAGGATGAAAGTGACTCCGATCAATTATGATGGATCCTCATTTTGCATCAGATGAGGAATATTTCTATGAAGTAGAAGCTCACCCTTAGAGACACGAAGAGATTATGAATGAGGTGAGATTATGAATTGGGTTCACAGACCCATGGGAGGCAAAGTCTACATACATGAGAACACCCACAGCCATGATAAGAAATGAAGACTCAATCATACCTAGAAACATAGAGATAGTAAAGAATACTAAATTGCAGTGCAATCTCACTTTAGCGGAACTACTAAAGGTCAAGCCGGAATTGTCAAAACATGGTAGCCAATCAAGTGACAAAAGTAGCCAAACCACATTTATAGATAGGATCTCATAGGATAGTGCCAGAAATACCCTTGGATAAGATGGGAGACATGAGCAAAGGAGAAGAAGGAAACACCTATCTTCCAACCACTCATCAAGGTTAAACCACCAAGGCTATTTTGGACTCAAGTGTGAGAGTTGCAATTGCCACCACTTCCCTATGGAAGCGTTGGGGTAAACCTGTTGGTGCAAGTACACCTTCAAACTTGGCTAGGCTTGAAAGGAAATATGTGCAACCAATTATTGAAGCATCTAAACCATTGCTTGTAATGCTAGATCATTTACCACTTGTAAAAGATAAGTTCTTGAGAGAATATTGTAATCCCATTCATTTTGTGGAGTTCGGAGAATAATGAGTTATGAGTTCTCAAGAGAGAATAACTCCTTAATCATAGGAGTTACTTTTAGATGAAGCCAAATTTGAATTCAAATTCAAATTTGAATGATGAACTCTCTATAAAAAGTGCTTGTAATAGTCATGGGAATGTGGCCTCCTAGAGAGCTCTTCCTTTGATCATCTATTGAGTTTGAGTGGCTTACACCATAGCCTACTCATCTCAATATCATTTGGCATCATTATAGTGCAAATGATCTTGTAAACTCATGTGCTATAATATATATATATATATATATTATTGATCACATATGTCTACTTCTCTACTATGTCTACTCAAAACAGTGTACTTGGCATGCCCATATCTCAGTGATTTCATCATCATTTTTCATGTTCTATAGCTTGTTGAAACCAGCTCAAGGTCAGCTTTAAGCTGACAAAGTTTGAAGGCATTTGGTTTAGTCAATTAAGAGGAAATTGCATTGAAGTGCTCTCTGGTCATTCTCTGCTCAATCCCTAAAAAGTGGGGGGTAAGCTCTTGATTGTTAAATTTATTGCTCAGCACATAGTTCATAATTTTAGATGATTCCACTTGTAATCGTTAGCTATCTAAGGTAATTAGATACCATCAAAAGTATTTTGATCAATTACTACTGTACTGTGAGCACTAAGCAAAAGATCCAGCAGATGTCAAGACCAAAATATCAAGTTTTTTATCACTAACTATTTGCAAAGTTATCTGTTTTGATCTAGTTGTTTGAAGTATCATCTCCAAAGTACATGTTGCAGATAAAAGAAGCACAAAAGAGAAAGAAGCACAATAGACGAGCCCCAAAACTTTTCAAATTATGAGCATAATTTTTCTTCTTCAAAATTCATATGAAATTCCCTTGAAGCCATGTAAATGTACTAGAGGAGTCCTCTAGATGCATAAGCCCAACTCATTGTAACATAACTCTTGTAAAATAGTAGGAAATTAGAGTTAGTCAATAAATTGACGGTCTCTTGTGTGAAAGGACCATCTCTTGTAAAGAACTTTTTGCCATTGTGAAGAATTGAAGTAGAATTTCTAATTTGCTTCTCTCCTGCTTATTTCCTCCTTCTCCATGATCTTTTGTGTGTATGTAATGCTTGAAATGTGCAGGTAGGAATGCTATCTACCTCTTCCCATTGCTTTTGAAGTACTGTAGTGTGTGTGTGTGTGTGTGAGCCATTACGAGTTGTGGAGCGAGTGTTGGTGCTTCCCGCCATTCACTATTTTGCTCATAACTTGACTTGCGTTTGTCAAATTCAAGTAAAAATATGACCAAATGATGTGTCTCATTGAGATCTTTGAAATGAACTCAAACTATTGACCATATTTAGATTTAGGAGCTAAGAGAAAAGTTCGAATTTGTGCTTACTACTATAAATGGTATTGTGGCATGCATTTTCTGAGAATTGGCAAGTAGAAGAGGTAGCTGAGGCTTTTCACATGCATTGTAGCTTAAATACTTAACTTACCATCATGTGTGCACACGTCTTCATACACTTGGTTCTTGTGGTTCCTTGGATTGATAATTAAATGTGTATTAAATCCACCACTATATGCACTTGTGGGGCGATTGAGGTCTAGTGTCATCCACACAAGTCCCTAAGGCTTCAGGACTTAGGTACACAGTACATAGGTACTCATTTGGTGTTATTGGCAAGCTAAGAGGGCCTACTACATAACCCTAAAGTGAATTAGGGCAGGCACAAAGTAGGTTTTTGCAGTACCACCTCACTTCCTTGAGGTATCTATCCATCTCTTCCAACAATGGTATCAGAGCAAGTTGAGGTAAAATGGGAAATGGTTTCCCTTCTTTTATTGATAAGTTGTACAGGAACAATTATCCAGCATGGTCCTTGAGAATGAAGACATATCTACAAGGAAGGAGCCTCTATGGATACATATCAAGAGATGGGGAGATGCCCATTTTCAAAAGCAAAGGACAACCTACAAGAGAGGAGCTTGAAAGACTCAACTCATGGTGTGCCAAAGATGCTTTAGCAAGGTCATACTTACTTAACTCTATCTCTGACTTCCTCCTCCCACACATTAGGAATTGTAAAAATTCCCAAGAAAGTTGGGATACATTGTCTTTATATTTTTCTTCCAACACAAGAGCTAGGAAAAATCAATTGTGGATTGAGTTTACTATTGAGAGGAAGCAACCCAAGCAGAATGTTTCAGAATTTGTGACCAAAGTCAAAGATGTGGCTGACCAATTGGCAAGCATAGGAGAGGAGATTGAAGAGGAGCAAACAGTGAGACAAATAATTAATGGCATCAAGACAGATGATAAGTGGGAAGCCTTCACAACTACTATGGACTTATACATGGACATGCAGATTCCACATCTTACCACACTCATGGGACAACTCTTTACCCATGAAGCCAAGCTCAACAAAAATGGAGAACCATCAAGAGGTAACAAGTCTTCTGCCCTATACACAGATAAAGGAAAGTCTAAAGATAAAGGTAAGCAAGGTAGGGGGAGATCTTTCAACTCTTCCCCATGCAACATATGTGGACTGTCTAACCACACTACAGATGAGTGCTATAGGAACTTCAAGAATCAAAGAGGAAGAGGATTTCAAAGAGGTGGATACTCACAATCAAGGGGAAGGTTCAACCATAATCAAGGCTACAACCATGGCTACAACAACAATTACAACAACAGTTATCAAGGAGGATACAAATCAAGAAAGGACTTCAACAATTACACAGAGGATCAAGATGATTCTCTTCTCATTATGAATATGACTTCAAAACAAGGTATGAATGATGAGCACCTCTTCTATATTGACTCAAAATTTTCAAACCATGTAGCAAGCAATGTAGCTCTTCTTTCTGATCTTGAGAAGCCCAAGGGAAAGCACCAAGTACAAACAGGTGATGACACCAAGCACTCAGTGGTCAATGTAGGAAATGTCAAAACTTCTGATGGGAATAGAAATCTGTTGACCAGGGTTCTTTATGTACCTACTATCACCAAGAACCTGATGAGTGTTGGACAGATAGTGGAAAAGAAAGGGTTTACAGGTTAGGTTCAAGAAACATGGAGCCTTTGTGGAGGACCCCCAACATGGATTCAAGAGAATTGCCAAGCGAGAAAAAAAGGTAGATTGTTTACATTTGAACTTGAGAACACTAGAAATATTGCACTTTATAAGTACAAGGATAAAAAATTGTCTGAGCTTGAGATTTGGCATAAAAGATCAGGGCATATTGGTGAGAGAACCTTGAAGCAAATATGTAGAGATCAATGTCTGCTTGGGATACCTAATGTATCCAAGCAACACATGATCTTTAAATGTGGTGCTTGCGAGTTTGGTAAATCACACAGGTTACCCTTCACAAAGAAAGGCTATATGCATGAGGATTACTTGGAACTTGTTCACACAAATGTGTGGGAACCAAGCAAGGACCCTTAAATTTTAGGCTCAAGGTATTATGTATCATTCATTGATGATTCCAGTAGGTGGACTATCTTGTACTTTATGAAACATAAAGATGAAGTGTTCAGTTGCTTCAAGGAGTATCTTGCACTTGTGGAAAATCAAACACAAAGAAGTCTAAAAAGGATAAGTTTAGATGGAGGAGGTGAGTACTTCTCTAATGAATTTGATGCATTTTTGCAGGATAGAGGTATCAAAAGGGAGATTACTACAAGGTATACCCCTGAGAAAAATGAGGTGGAAGGAGGAGAAATAGGTTGATTGTGGAAGCAGCTAGATCAATGCTTAATGAAAAGAAATTACCTAATTATTTGAGGGCAGAAAGTGTATCTACTGCCACTTATCTTATTAACAGGTTGCCATCCAAATCACTTGATGGGATGACCCCATATGAAGCATGGCATGGTAGAAGGCCATCACTTGATCATTGCAGAATATTTGGATGTGTTGCTTATGTGCATGTTCCATCTCAAATCAGAGGTAAGCTAGACCCTAAGGCAGAGAAGTGCATCTTCATAGGATATGATTTAAATCAGAAATGTTACAAATTTTATAATCCATCCAACAAAGGATTTATGGTCAGTAGAGATGTTGTGTTTGATGAGAATGATTCTTGGTTTGAAAGTGAATGCAGGAAGGTAAAGTTGACATATGACTTGGAAGAGGAGTTTCCAAGCCTCACCAAGGAGAAGCCTAACACAATTGAAGACATCAAATCACATGCTGAGGACACCATCAACTTAGAAGAATTCAAAGCATGAAAATCAAAGGGCAAGGCCAATATGAAGAGGTTGGAAGACTTAGTTGAATCATCCAACCAAGCTCTAAGAAAATCACAAAGGGAGAGCACAAAGCCAATCAGATATGGGTATGATACTTCATTAGTTCCTAAGCATTCCATTTATCTTGCTAAAGATTTATCACTTGAGGAACCTTCTTCATATGAAGAAGCAAGTACCAAAGCAAAATGGAAGGAAGCTATGGATGAAGAAATAGAAGCACTCAAGGAGAATGATACTTGGGAACTGGTACCCAAGAAGGCATCAATGAAGGTAATTGGTTCTAGATGGATTTACAAAATCAAAAGGTACTCAGATGGATCCATAAACAGGTATAAAGCTAGACTTGTCGCTAAGGGTTTTGCACAAACCCAAGGAGTTGATTATGAAGAGACATTTTCACCTGTGGCTAAAATGCTAACCATCAGAATATTGGTAAGTGTGACTGCATCTAGGAATTGGAATATGTATCAATTGGATGTAAAAAATGCTTTTCTCAATGGCTGGATTTCAGTGGAGGTTTACATGGCTCAACCTCTTGGATATGAAGACCCAAGCAAGGTAGACTATGTGTGCAAATTGAACAAAGAACTTTATGGTTTGAAGCAGGCACCTGTTGGAGTTAGACGTCTGCGGAAGCACGCGAACAGCACAAGGAAGAAGAAGAAGCTTGGAGCACAACACACAAGACTGAATGTATTACTAGAGAATGTACAAAGATAAGTAGCCCATTAGGGCAATAGGCGTATATACAAGCCGGGGGAAAAAAACCTCCTAAAGAGGGAAAAAAGTGCCCCGGCAGTCCTAGAGTGTTCACACACATCACTACCTAAATATATCAACAAATCCCCCCTGGGAGTGATGCGGTGAACAAGGAGCTGGCACTCATGTATAAGGAAGTGTCGAGCTATGTGGAAATCACTCCACAAAAGGAAGTAAGCCCAAAGCTTTGCGGAAAGCTTCAAACTTCTCCCTAGGCAGAGCCTTCGTGAAGAGGTCTGCAATGTTCTCCTGCGTGGGCACATATGCCAAGCTGATCTCCCCAGCAGAGAACCTCTCCCTGACATAGTGATAATGCACCTCAATGTGCTTAGTGCGAGCATGGAACACAGGGTTCCTCGCAACTGCCAATGCGCTCTGACTGTCAGTGAAGATGGTGGTGGCAGAAGACTGGCCAACACCCAAATCAGCCATAAGGCGTCTGAGCCACACACACTCAACAGTCGCTGTGAAAGCTGCCCTATACTCAGCCTCACAACTGGAAGTGGCCACAGTAGGCTGCTTCTTGCTCAACCAAGATATACATGAGCTACCAAGCATGAAGCAAAAACCACTGGTGGACACACGAGTGTCATAGCAACCAGCCCAATCTGAGTCAGAAAAAGCATGCAAATCTGGCGGTGGTGATCCCCCCTTGGGATAAAACAACCCAAGTAGCCGAGTACCACTCAAGTAGCGAAAGATGCGCTTAACCGCTTTCCAATGCGTGACTCCTGGGCAATGCATAAACCTGCTCATCTGTGAGACAGCAAACTGAATATCTGGCCGAGTAATGCATAAGTAAATCAAGCATCCAACAGCCTGCTGATAGAGAACAGCATCAAATGCATCTCCAGCATCATGAAGACTCAATCGTAAACCTGTCTCCATAGGAGTGGCAATAGGCTTACAGTCTTCAAGGCCAAAACGCTGCAATAATGTGTCAATATATTTCGTTTGACACAAAGCCATTCCACCATCAACTTGCATAAACTGAATGCCCAAATAGTGATGCAAATGCCCCAAATCAGACATCTCAAATGAGGCATGCAAATCAGCCTTGAAATCAGCAATATGCTTCTCAAGAGGACCAGTGAGCAGCATGTCATCTACATAGACAACAATGATCAGAAGCACATCATTAGCACGCTTAACATATAAGGTGCTTTCAGTTGGACTGTTCTCAAAACCATGTGCAATCAGATAGGCATGTATCTTCTCATACCAAGCACGTGGTGCTTGCTTTAAACCATATAACGCCTTCTTTAACCTGCACACCTGGTTTTCATGCCCTTTCTGCACAAAGCCACGGGGCTGAAAAACATACACTTCTTCATGCAAGTCACCATTCAGAAATGCTGTTTTAATGTCCAACTGATGTACATTCCAACCATGATGGGCTGCAAGTGCACAAATGCTCCGAACAGTAGTCATACGGCATGTAGGTGCAAAGGTCTCATCAAAATCAATGCCTCTTTCCTGCGCATAACCCTTTGCAACAAGCCTAGCCTTATACCTGTCAACTGTACCATCAGGTTTACGCTTCAGCTTGTATACCCACTTAGTGCCAATGGCCTTCTTGCCAGGAGGCAAGTCACATAAAGACCATGTACCATTCTTCATTATAGCATCATATTCAGATTGCATAGCAGCCATCCAATTTTCTGAATTTTGTGCTTCATCAAAAGAAACAGGCTCATTCTCATCACAGAGACTAGATGCAGCCATAGCATAGCAATCTGATGCAAAGGAGGTACTATGAGAGCCTGAACGAGTACGATATGACAAAGGTGCATCTAATTTGCTGTCACGCAAAGTCTGCACCAGCCATTTTGGCATAGTTTTTGCCTGTTCAATATCAGCTCTCTCATCAACAAGTGCATCATGTAAATCTGCATCAGAAATGGAATGATCTGCATCATCATATGAAACCTGCAAAGGCTGAGAGGTTGCCTCATTAGGACCAGCACTAGCCTGTCCACCTGTAAAAAGAGGCATCAAAGTATCATACATGTCTTTGGAGCTAACAGATGTCTCCTTAGTACATGAAAGCAATGGCTGAATAGCATCTTCCACAAAGACAACATCACGGCTAACCAGAATGCGTTTAGTCTGTGGATGATACAGACGATAGCCTTTACTTTCAGAACTGTACCCAACAAAAATACATTTTACTGCCTTATCATCCAATTTTCTGCGATGTTGTTCAGGCACTAATGCATATGCCAAACAACCAAAAACACGCAGATGAGCAACAGATGGCTTGCGGTCATGCCAAGCCTCATATGGAGTGATAGACTGCAACGCTTTGGTGGGACACCTGTTCAGTACATATGCTGCACACATGACAGCCTCAAGCCAGAAACTATGTGGTAAAGCCTGACTTTTGACCATGCACCTCGCCATCTCCATGAGTGACCTGTTCTTTCGTTCAGCAACTCCATTCTGTTGAGGTGTATACGGCACTGTACACTGGTGTTTTATCCCACGTTCAGCCAGAAATGCATTAAAATCTGAAGACATATATTCCCCCCCTCGATCAGAACGGAGGGTGCCCATTTTACATGCTGACAGATTTTCAGCCAAAACCAAAAACTGTTTGAAGCACATGAACACTTCGGACTTTGCTTTGAGTGGGTATACCCATGCATGCCTGGAAAAATCATCAATGAAAGTCACGAAGTAAAGGTAATTTCCAAAAGAGGGTGTCTGCATAGGACCACAGACATCACTATGTACAAGCTGCAATTTCTGCATAGCCCGAACTGAACCATCTTTTGGAAAGGAAGAACGCTGCATTTTGCCCAAAATACAGCCTTCACAAACATGTTTTCCAGGTGCCTCAAGTTTGGGCAAAGAAGACACCATTTCAGATTTCTGCAGGCGTAACAAACTAGCAAAATTCAGATGACCAAAGCGTGCATGCCAAAGCTTTGCATCTGACATAGCCTGAGAATCATGAACTGCACATGCCGAATCATTCACAGATCTTTCATAGTCTATGAGCTTATACAGCCCACGACATAAAATGCCAGAAGCAATAATCACATCGCCATTTGAGAGATCATGGACTGTACACCTGTCATCAACGAATTTCACAACCAAGCCAATCTTGGCTAATGCAGAAACTGATAACAGGTTCTTTTTGATCCCTGGCACAAATAAAGCATCTGACAAAGTGAAAGAACTACCATCAGCAGTAGTCAAAATGATCTTACCAACTCCCATAACAGGATAAGAGGAGTTATTGGCGCATGTGACAGTATTCCCTGTAGGGGCAGGCTCGAGTGAAGAGAAGAAACTGCGCTGCGAGGTAATATGTTTGGTCGCCCCACTGTCAAAGTACCAAACATCTGAGTCTACTGCAGACATGCACTGATCATGAGAAGATGGGTCAAAACTGCAGACAGTAGTAAACGCCCATTCTTCTTCCTGCACAAGATTTGCAGACTCTGTTTTTGGTGTAGAGGCCTCTGCAACAACCATTCCAGCCTCTTTCTTCTTTGCCTCTTTAGCAGCCAGTTTTGGACAGTTCTTTATAATATGATCATTTCCTTTACAGTACTTGCAGAACAATTTCTGCTTTTCTGATTTCTTCTCATCTTTATCCTGGTTCTTCGATTGTGCAGCATTTGCAGATTTCTGCTTACTAGTAGAAGAGCTCCATTTTCCTTTGCCCTTCTGACTAGCCAGGAAAGCTTGATCTACAACACGCATAATGGACCTGTTCTGCCTGGACTGATCTTCCTGCAACAGAACAGAGACTAATTCCTCAAATGACAAGGCATTCGGATTGCCTTTCATAATCAACCGAAGAGTAGAGGCAAAACTCTGATATGAATCAGGAAGGCCATTCAGAACGGTCTGCACAAGTGAGCTATCTGGTATAACCTCATCAGCAGAAATCAATTGTTCCTTCAGGTCTTTGATCTTTGTAAGAAAACTGTCCATAGAATCACCTTCATTCATGTGCTCACTCTCCAACTGTTTTCGGAGGTAAGCAACACGAGCCTCATTCCTAGCCTGGTACAAAGTGGTAAGTGTATCCCAAGCATCCTTTGTTGTTCTGCAAGAGCGAATGTGAGGGATAATGGCACGTTTGACAGACAAAGCTATCAATGCATGTGCCTGGGCATCTCTGCCATCCCAACGAATCTGCTCTGCAGTAGGTGCAACAGAAACAGCAGCACGAACAGGAATCTGCGGAATATCATCTTCGACACCATCTTCATCAGCTCCAACACCTGTATTTGCAGTACCTGTCGTTACAGGTGTAACAGGACGTCTTTCAACACCCTGCACAATGTTCCACAATCCTTTTGCAACCAGTACATGTCGCATCATATAAGCCCATAATGGGTAGTTGGTACCATCCAACTTATCCTCAACAGCCAACATACGGAATACATCACTGCTTTCAGCCATGGCCGGTGACTAAAATACCTTGATGCAGAAAATTGACTGTATCTCAAAAAGTTGAACGGAACTGCCCAGACGAGTTCTGCTAGACCTGTAGCAGACTTCGAGACGCTTAAACTGGTGAACAGAAACTGGTATATACCTTTGGCACAAAAGGACGAAATAGCCTGCACAAGTGCTGCGATAGTGCGTTCGGAGGCCGAAAGGAGCTCAGATCGCGATTTCAGCACCACATAGCAAAGCTGTTTTGATCTAGGAAACACCCTGAGTATGCTCACCAAATTTCATGCGAATCTGAGACTGCAAACGGAGGAGTGTCGACGGCGCCCTAGAAGAAGCAACGACCTGCTCTGATACCAATTGTTGGAGTTAGACGTCTGCGGAAGCACGCGAACAGCACAAGGAAGAAGAAGAAGCTTGGAGCACAACACACAAGACTGAATGTATTACTAGAGAATGTACAAAGATAAGTAGCCCATTAGGGCAATAGGCGTATATACAAGCCGGGGGAAAAAAACCTCCTAAAGAGGGAAAAAAGTGCCCCGGCGGTCCTAGAGTGTTCACACACATCACTACCTAAATATATCAACAGCACCTAGGGCATGGAACTATAGGTTAACTACATAATAGTTAACCTTCAAGATAAAGGATTCATGATGAGCAAAGCAAATTCTTCTCTGTTTGTCAAGAGAAGTAATTCAAGATGATATATTTATGTGTATATGTTGAAGACATCATCCTTACAGGTAGTGATGCCAATGGCATCAAACAAATAAGGAACCTAATGATGCAGGAGTTCAAAATTAGTGACCTAGGGTTTTTGTTGGACTTGAATTGGTCTACACAGATTTTTGAATTTACATAACCCAAAGGAAATATGTGCAAGTCATGTTGAAGAAGTTCAAAATCAGTATTTTTTTGGACTTGAATTGGTCTACACAGATTCTTGAATTTACATAACCCAAAGGAAATATGTGCAAGACATGTTGAAGAAGTTCCACTTGGAGGATGCAAAGGTAGCTAGCACCCCTATGGAGGTAAATCATAAATTGAGTGCTCATGAAGGTGATTGGCTTGAAGACATTGTAGGATATCAAAGCATAGTTGGAAGTCTAAACTATGCAACCTTGACAAGGATTGACATAGCTTATGGAGTAAGTGTTTTAAGTCAATTCATGCATAAACCTAGAGCACCTCAATTGGAAGCTGCCAAAAGGATTTTGAAGTATCTCAAAGGGACTCAAAATCAAGGTCTTTATTTTCCATACACATCAGATTTGGACATCAAGCTTTACTCAGATGCAGATTGGGAAGGTTGTAAAGATGATAGAAGGAGTACTTCTGGATATTTGTCTTTTGTAGGTGATAAGCCCATTTCATGGTCTTCCAAGAAGCAACCTACTATTGCTCTATCTTCAACTGAGGCTGAATACAAGGGATTAGCCAATGCTACACAAGAAGCAATTTGGATTAAATTGCTATATTCAGATTTGGGACTTCATACTCATCTATGATTTTTGGTGACAATACAAGTTCTTTGCATCTTGCAGTCAATCCTATTTATCATGCAAGAACCAAGAATATAGAAGTACACTATCACTATGTTAGAGAGAAGGTATTGAGCAAGGAGATTCAATTGGCATATGTATCTACAAACATGCAATGTGCAAATTTGTTAACCAAAGCACTTGATGGTACTAAACTTTGCACGTTCAAATCTTTGATTGGATTGTAGGACATTCAAGAAGACTCATGAAGAAATACAAAACAAGATGTTTGGCTTAAGGGGGAGGTGTTGGTGCAAGTACACAAGCCTTCACACTTGGCTAGGCTTGAAAGGAAATATGTGCAAACAATTATTGAAGCATGTGAACCATTGCTTGTAATGCTAGATCATTTACCACTTGTAAAAGATAAGTTCTTAAGAGAATATTGTAATCCCATTCATTTCGTGGAGTTAGGAGAATAAAGAGTTACGAGTTCTCAAGAGAGAATAACTCCTTAATCATAGGAGTTACTTTTAAATGAAGCCAAATTTGAATTCAAATTCAAATTTGAATTCAAATTCAAATTTGAATTCAAATTCAAATTTGAATTCAAATTCAAATTTGAATGATGAAATCTCTATAAAAAAATGCTTGTAATAGTCGTGGGAATGTGGCCTCCTAGAAAGCTCTTCCTTTGATCATCTATTGAGTTTGAGTGGCTTACACCATAGCCTACGCATCTCACTATCATTTGGCATCATTATAGTGCAAATGATCTTGTAAAATCGTGTGTTATAATATATATACATTATTGATCACATCTCTCTACTTCTCTGCTATGTCTACTAAGGAAAGTGTACTTGGCATGAACATATCTGAGTGATTTCTTCATCATGTTTCATGTTCTATAGCCAACTCAAGGTCTAATTTAAGCTGAAAAATTTGAAGGCATTTTATTTAGCCAATTTGGAGAAATCCGCACCGAAGTGCTCTCTGGTCATTCTCTGCTCAGTCCCTAAAAAGTCAAGGGTAAGCTCTTGATTGTTAAATTGATTTCTCAATACATAGTTCATCATTTTAGATGATTTCACTTGTAATCATTAGATATTTAAGCTAATTAGATACCCTTAGAATGTTTTTGATCAATTGCTACTATAATGTGAGCAGTGAGCAAAAGATCCAGTGGGTGTCAAGACCAAAATAACAAGTTTTTTATCACTAGCTATTTGCAAAATTATCTGTCTTGACCGAATTGTTTGAAGTATCATCTCCAAACTACATAGGTACTTGTTTGGTGTTATTTGCAAGCTAAGAGGGCCTACTACATAACCCTGAAGTGAAATAGGGCAGGTACAAAGTAGGTTTTGGTAGTACCACCTCACTTCCTTGAGGTATCCATGAACCTCTTCCAACAAAACCAGCACTCAGGCCAACTAGAATGAAATTATAGATGGCCGATGGTCACATAGAGAGACCTTTAGGATTGTTAGAAGGGATAACTCTCGCTACTTGTGGTGTAGAGTTCAAGCATACATTTTCCATCTGTGATCTTGGCAAAAATCAACCCTATGAGATGATTTTGGGAAGGCCATTCATGAGATAGTTGCAAGTAGTGCATGATGGGGGAACCAATTCCTTGTATTTGCAACACTTTGGAGTTACAACCAAACTCAATCTCAAAGATTACTCTCATAGAGACATAGCCCCGATACAGTGGAATCCCATCCATAGAGCCGTTGATGATATGGAGTCAATGCATTCCATAGGATCAAGATCTTCATGGATGCATGAAGACACCAACTTATGGATGTGTAAAGTTGCAGAAGAAGAAGAGAAAAGAGAAAAATCTAGAGAGGTAGGTGCGAAGGAAATTCATAGATCCATTAGAGGCCTAGCCTATGCACCTATAGTATTTCCAGATGAAGAGTTTGAACCTCATGGTTGGGTAGAAATTCTAGCAACAATGGATGTAGCCATCAATGAAGAGCAATGGAGACAAAACTATGAAGAAGATGGCTATGACATTTCGATCTTCATGATAGAACCAAATGTGTGATTTGATTATAGAAGAATGCAAGTCTAGCGTGCACAAACTTGAGCAAGAAAGTGGCTCGGATCTAGAATCAATTATTATGGATCCATTTTGGGTCATCAAACGAAGATTACCTATGCAAGGTAGAAGTTCATCCCCAAGAGCATGGAGAACTTATGAATGATGTGAGGTTCACTACACAGATAACCATCAAGAGTGAAGGCAAGAAGAGGAAGAAGAGAGAAGCCTCACCAGATGAGGAGGAATCTTTGTTTGAGGTCCCTGAAAATTTCAAGAAGTATGAGATAGAAGACAGGAGAGTCATGATAAGGATGCCTAAAAGCGAAGCATTAGCAGGAGATGCCTATGATAACAAAGAAACCACAAAGAAAATTTTTGTGACCATAGAAGAACGTGAATAATAGTGCACACATATAGGACATGATTTGAGAGAGGACGAGGAGCAAGACGTGGTTGCCCTGTTAAGAGAATACAAAGATGTGTTTGCATGGAGTTATAAGGACCTAAGGAGTACACCCTGACATATGCTCATATATGATTCCCATGACCTCAGAGGCCAAATCCTCTAAGCAGAAGCCATACACATATAATGACAACTATGTTGCCAAGATCAAGGAAGAGATCGATCGGTTGGTAGAAGCTGGATTCATCTATGAAATTGAGCACATTGAACGGGTCCCCCATTGTAGTGGTGCCGAAAAAGAATGGCAAGCTACAAGTTTGCATTACCTTGAAGAAGGTTAACGCAATCACAATTAGAGATAGTTATCTACTTCCTATCACTGAGCATCTATTAGAAAGAGTGGAAGGCAAGGAAGTATACAACTTCCTTGATGGATTCTCGAGCTACAATCAAGTGGCCATTGCTCGAGAAGATCAGCATAAGACAACCTTTGCCACAGAGTGGGGCATATTTGCTTTTCAGGTGATGCCAGTTGGCCTCACCAATGCACCAACTACCTTTCAGAGGCTGATGTTGCATGTGTTTAAAGAATTCTTATGCAAAAACTTGGAAGTCTATGTGGATGATCTATGTGCTCATTCCAACATTAGACAAACACATATACCTGAACTACGACAAATCTTTGACAAATGTAGAGAATCTCAGGTCTGCCTAAACCCAAAAAAGTGTGTTTTCATGTTTAGGCAAGGCAAGATTCTAGGACACATTGTGTCAAAGAATGGGATATCCACAAATGAGGAGAAAGTTAGAGCCATTGCACAGCTACCTAGGCCAAAGAATGTCAAGGAAGTACAGACCTTCATGGGGCATTGTGGCTATTATCGATATTTCATTCATAGGTACGCAATCATTGCAAAGCGTCTATACTCTCCTTTGACTAACTTTGAGTGGACAGACGAATGTGAAAATGCCTTTAATGAGCTTAAGAGATGACTATGTTCAGCACCAATCTTGACTACACGAGATTGGAACAAGCCATTCCATGTTCATGTGGATGCATCCAATTATGCTATCGGTGTGTGTTAGCACAACCTACTGGTGAGGGCAATATGGATCTTCCCATTGCTTATGTCAGTAGACAATTGAATGCAGCTGAACTAAATTATACCACTACTAAAAGAGAAAGATTAGGTATGGTATATGCGGTTAAGAAGTTTAGACATTATTTTCTTGCAAATAAGTTTAATTTTTTTACAGATCATCAAACAAGATTATATCTAGTGAAAAAACCTTACAACACTAGCAGATTAGTAAGATGATTCCTCTTACTAATGGAATACAACTTTGAAGTTCTGGTTAGCAAAGGCAGGACTCATTTGAGAGCTGATCACCTTTCTCGACTAACTTCAGGAGAGTCCCCTCAAGGAGTGTCAGATGACCTTCCTGATGCTTACTTGTTCAATCTAGAAGTAGTGCCTGAATGGGCCAAATGTATAGTGCCGGTTCTATCATTTGGGCCAAACATCTTGTATTGAGAGCCAAGGATAAAGAAGTGGTGAGATCTCAGAAATACCACATCTGGCAGGCAGCATGTATAAGCACACCAATCAAGGCATACTGGCTTGTAGAGGAGCATGCAAAGTCTTTGGAAATAGCACATGTAGGTGCATTGCAGCAACACCACTCCAAACAATGGACCCTATAGACTCTGCAAAGGTAAGGGGTATATTGGCCAACAATGGAAATAGATGTCCATAGGATGTGCAAAGAATGCCCAATTTGTAGTACTATCACCAGTGGAACATGCCACTTTGTATCAAGTGTATTTATTCCTAGGTTGGAGTGAACCATTAGTAAACATTACTGTGTTTGTCAGATTCGAGTGAAAATACACCAATAGATGCATCTCGTCAAGAGCTTTGAAAGGAACCTGCTATTGAACATATTCGGAGTTAGGAGCTGAGAGAAAAGTTCGAATTTGTGCTTACTACTATAAATGGTAGCGTGGCTTGCATTTTCTAAGAATTAGCAAGAAGGAGAGGTAGCTAAGGCTTTTCACATGCATTGTGGCTTAAATACTTCACTTATCATCATGTGTGCACATGTCTTCATACACTTGGTTCTTGTGGTTCCTCGGATTGATAACTAAACGTGTATTAATCCACCACTATATGCACTTGTGGGGTGATTGCGGTCTAGTCTCATCGACACAAGTCCCTAAGGCTTCACGACTTAGGTACACATGTTTTTGGCACCGTTGCCGAGGAAGAAACCTAACCAAGGTGCCTTCGTGATGGTTAGAGCTCTGGAGTGAAGGAATCATACTTCTAGAGGTGAATTCGTTCGGTGGCAAGTAGTCAAGTATTTCAGATTGTATCATGCCTACCCACTTGAGGTACCACGATATCATCCCGATATCATATCGTCAAGTGTTGGTATCACGATCACAGTCACCCGATGGTATCATACCGTGGTCCACCTCGTATTGTATTGTGTGTGTCACGGTATCATATCGTCAACCAAGCGGTATCATATCGCCTGCAAAGTTGGTATCGTATCACCAACTCAGTATCGTATCGTCTTTCATTTTGGTATCGTATCACCAATGTGGTATTGTATCATCCCATACTCTGGTATCATATCGTCAGCCATTCCAGTATCGTATCATGACTTACCTTAGTATCGTATCATGTGATTTCTAGTATCGTATCGTGTATTGGACAAGTATCGTATCATCGACTGCCTTGGTATCGTATCATGGGGTTGCAAAGGTATCATATCCTCTGCACCTCGAGTATCGTTTCATGCCACTCACTAGTATCATATCGCCAAAGACTTTTGGTATCATATCATGCTAAGTCTGGTATCGTATCGTCTGTGTGGTATCGCCAAGAGTGGTATCATCCATAACTACTCAAGCTATTTGGGAGCCAAATTTGAAGTGATTGAGGAGCTAATTAAGGGGAAGTAGGAAGTGGACATAGACCCAAAGGGGTGAATGAACTTAAGATCAGGACGGGTGCTAAGTAGCCGGAGAAGTGTCATCTCATCCATAGGAAGTGCAACTCAAGCAATCCATCACTCGATCTATGCGGACACCTCTAGTGACTCAGAGGAGGAACTACCCATGGCCTCAGAGGACAGCATGGTTCTGCTCCCAGGGAAAAATTTATGTCAACCATGGAGGGTGAATACCACACCTCTCTATAGTATGTGTAAACAAATTAGCAAGGAATCCTTATTTACCTTGATGGTTTAAATAGGTATGTTGCAAGGATGATAAATTCTACTGAGTCAATAGTAGTGCCCAAAACTATAGCGAAGTATGAAGGAGGAGTGTACATGGATAAATTAGGTCAAATCTATGTAGTGACAGGAAACCCAGATCAGATTAACGAGAGAGGAGAACTAAAAGGAGAAGGAAACTCAGGGAGATATAACCTTGAAGAACTTGTGACTACCCCTAGAGGTAAGTCTGTGGTAACTCAAATCTTGAGAGGGGATTTGATACCTCAAGATGATTACCTGTTGGACGTATATCTGATTCAAGGGTCAGATTTACTATTATAGACACATTCTCCCATCCAAAGACAAGAAGTAAGCGTAGTAACCATTTATGAGTTAAAGGACCTAAAAGATGAGTCTAGAGTCACATATCTAGACCAAAACCAAAGAAGGTACTGGCCAGTAGATGTAGTTGATAGGTCTCAAATGAAATATATGGGGTTGCGTGTATTCCCTCCTCGAGAGCAGGAAACTACCTCACACAATCCTTTTGGAACTCACCCAGGAATGGAGAATACAATGTCAGGACAAACAAGCCAAGGAAGTTTTCCCAACTGAATTGATGTGCAATTCACAATGGCAAAAGTACAGTCACGCAACCAAACCCACTTAGGGGTAGGTAACATGACTCGTCCACCCATTAGACTAGGGCCACAACCAGGTGTACAACCAGGTGTACAACCAGGAATGCCTCCAATTAGACCAACAATCCTTGTGATACCTCGACCACCAGAACCAATAAGAGGGCTCATACCAATTCAGGTTGCTAAATGTATGAGAAATCACTATGATGGAACGGGAGAACCATATGACCACATAGAAGAATTTACGCAAGTATTATGAGCCGAACAAGTGGATGACTTCTTTGTGCATTATGAGTCCTTTGGACTTACCCTCTCAGGAATGGCCTTGACTTAGTTCCAACCATTGAATCCAAATCAAATTGGAAATATTGAGCAATTTTTCCAAGAGTTCATTGGAGAATTTACCAAAAGAGGGATTAAACACAACTTGTCATCCTTAATTCATAGTTTCAAACAAAACCCAAATGAGACAGTAAAAATAGCAGCTCGGATATCAATAGATGCCCAGCAACAGAAAGACCCTCCCAACAAAAAAATGATATCATTATTCTTGGATGGATTGACTAATGGGACGTTGGGAACCCTAGTTTACATAAAACGGCTCCACATATTGAGTGTGTGTCTTCAAGGATGCATTGATCTAGAAGACAACCTAGTTGATGACCTCAAAAATACACCAAGCTCTACTAAATCAGAGGACACTAGGAGTGCCGTGACGAATAGTTCTAGTAATGTGGAGGAGCTAGCAGATCTGGTAGCCAAGAAGTTAGGAGTCCATGGACAAAGGAATTACCAGAACCCACCAATGAGAATGCCTATGCTGAGGAGATGTAACCTATGTGGTGGACATTATCCATCTCATATGTGCACAAGAGCAGGCATGGGCATGCCACAAGCTTACCCATACCATAGGAAGCCACCCCAAGGACCCAACCTGTACTGCCATATTGAGCAAAAATACACTAACCATACTACTGAAAATTGACCATTTAACAGGCAATCAAGGCTAGTGAATCAACCCTAGTATAAGCCTTATGGATACCCTCCTTTAGAACAAGGAAGAGAGATCCCCAGATACAGCCCCTATCTTGGACCGCAAGGAGCACCCAGACCTTATGAACAAGGAGGATATGGACAGCCACAGCTAGTATTAGGGCAACAACCACCCCATCCACAGAACGAAGTGCCAGTCAAATACACTCAACCAGAGGAGAATATGGAAAGAGCCATTGTACCAACTACGCCTGTAACTAGTATGGGAACAAAAAATCAGGGATACAAGCAAGCTCAAGGAGAATACTATCCCTATGAAACTAGTCTGATGGAGTATGACCAAACTTATGACCAACAGTACTATGGTTTTGAAGGATATGATAACATCTATGGATCGGAGTATGCGAATTTGATGTACACTAGCCAGAAGGCACCAGCACCTATGAGACCATCCATTAGACCGCATGTACCAAAAGGACCTTGCAATAGATGCGGAGGAGATCACTTCATAAGATAATGCACTCTACCATACCACCCACCACCTCCTAGGACATGGGAAGGTTACTGCAATGAGTGTGGAAAGGAACATCTATTTAGAGATTGTCCAAAGAATCCCAATAAGACTCATAACACAACACAAATCAATTTGATAGAAGTAATTGGATCACCAAGAAGTGATAAGGAGTACACAGTACCATTAAAAGCCATCAGACGAGTGCAAGCCAAAGGACAAGAGAGTAAGAAATTAGACTCCAAACAAGAGATGAACAAGGATCTAGAGCCAAGGATACAAGTAGTGGAAGATTTGGAAGATCCATGTGAGAGCAACCAAACAAGGAAGACCCAAAGTTGGAAGTCCAGAAGGGAGAAGATTAGAAACAAATGGATGAAAAAAATAAAAATAAGGAGGACAAGAAGGATGTAAAAGACGGTAAGAAACCTGAGGAACAGGAAGTACAAGAGAATACACCACCTAAATCCCACACCCAAAAACTAGATAAACGAGGATCAATCCTAGCACATCCAATGCTAGAAGACCTGGACATGTGGTTGAACGCGTATCCATCCAGAATCACGACTGGACCAAATGTAGAGTAGCATGAGAAACTCTACCCACAAGGGAAATTAGAAAAGGAAAGATTGGCAATATGCAGAAAGCTCATAGAGGTAGACCAAGCCACTCTACAGAAGACTATCCCTACCCTTCTAGGCCTAAAAGGGAGGCCAGAGAAGGAGAAGCATACGATAACAAGGAACAAACGAAGAAAGTAATGGTGACCATGGAAGATGGAGAAGAGAGATGTACATACATTGGGAAGGACGTGTCACCCGAAGAGGAAGAGGAACTGATAAATCTAATTCGAGAATATCGAGATGTATTTGCATGGACCTACAAGGACCTTAAAGGAGTAGATCCATACATTTGTTCTCATCGAATCCCAATGACACTTGATGCAAAACCATCAAAGCAATGCCCTTATACTTATAACGATGTCTATTTGGCAAAAATTAAGGAGGAAATAGACGAACTATTGGCAGCCGGATTCATTTACGAGATAGAACACACAGAATGGGTGTCACTATTAGTGGTCGTACCCAAAAAGAATGGGAAATTAAGAGTGTGTATTGACTTGAAGAAAGTAAATGCAGCCATAATCTGTGATAGCTACCCATCACCTATCACTGATCATGTGTTGGAAAGAGTTGCAGGGAAGGAAGTCTATAGCTTCCTAGATGGATTCTTTGGGTACAACCAAGTATCTATTGCTACAGAGGACCAACATAAGCCAGCATTCACCACTGAATGGGGAATCTATGCTTTCAAGGTGATGCCATTTGGACTCACAAACACCCCTACTACTTTCCAAAGGTTGATGTGTCATGTATTTAAAGAGTTTCTAAGGAAGAGTATGGAAGTATATGTAGATGACTTATGCACATACTCAAGTGAGAGACATGAACACATTTTGAAGTTACAGAGGATATTTGAGAAGTATCGACAATATCGAGTGTGCTTGAATCCTCAGAAATGTGTCTTTATGGTGAGACAAGGAAAGATCCTAGGACACATCGTATCTAAGAATGGAATTTCCACTGATCAAGATAAGGTAAAGGTGATCCTAGAGCTTCCAAGACCAAAAAATGCTAAGGAACTGCAAGCTTTTATGGGTCATTGTGGATACTATCGTACATTTGTTCACATGTATGCCATAATTGCCAAGCCTCTATATGGATTATTAACCCAATTTATGTGGACGGATGAATGTGAAAAAGGGTTCAATGAACTGAAAAGACGACTAAGTACAACACCTATTTTGAAGATACCCAATTGGAATAAAACATTTCATATCCATGTAGAGGCCTCCAACTATGCAATAGGATGCATCCTAGCTCAACCTGCAGATGAAGGAAAACTAGACCACCCTATTGCATATGCGAGTAGACAACTAAACCAAGCAGAAAGAAACTATATGACTACGGAATGAGAACGTTTAGGAATGGTGTATGCAGTCAAGAAATTTAGACACTACCTTCTAGCCAACAAGTTCAATTTCTTTATCGACCATCAGGCTTTATTGTACTTAGTCAATAGGCCCTATAACACGTGAAGACTAGTAAAATGGTTTTTGTTACTGATGGAGTTCAACTTTGAAGTAGTGGTCAAAAAAAGAAATACCCACATGAGAGCTGATCATTTGTGTAGGTAAACAACACATGGAGAACCACCTAATGGAGTGGCAGATGACCTACCAGATACTTATTTGTTCAACTTAGAAGTGTGTCCTAAGTGGGCAGAAAAGTTAATTCCAATACTCACCCATGGACCACAACATCAAATCAATAAGGTGGCTAGGAAAGGATTTCTACAATCACGTAACTTGCACATTGTGGCAGGAAGTGTGTATTTTAAAGAACCCAATGGTGTATTGTTAAGATGTGTGGAAGAGGCTGAGCATAAGAATTTAATTGGGCAAGCTCATGTAAATCGATGGAGAATGCATCAGGGAACTCATGGAACACTAAGGGAATTAAAACAGTTGGGGGTTTATTGGCCCCATATGCCTAAGGATGTTCATATGTGTATTAGCAATTGCTCAGAATGCCAAGAAAATACTCCAGAAGACCATACATCACTACAATTCTCCACCACAACACCAAACTGGAGTAGGGTGTTGGCGAAGTTCTTAAAAACATGCGAGCATGAGGAAGGAGCAAGTCTAGCTAGAAAGTGATCCCTAGAAGAAATGAGCAAGGATTACGTTATACTAGGAAGGCAACTATTCAAAAGAGGGAAGGACAATTAGCTACGACTATGCATGCATGAAGGAGAGTCCTTACCTATATTAGAAATGGCACATTTGAACTATTGTAGTGTGTGTATGAGCCATTAGGAGTTCTGTGGCAAGTGTTGGTGCTTCCCGCCATTCACTATTTTGCTCATAACTTGACATGTGTTTTCAGATTCGAGTGAAAATACCAAGAGTAGATATGTATCGAGAGCTTTGAAATGAACCTGCTATTGACCATATTTGGAGTTAGGAGCTAAGAGAAAAGTTTGAATTTGTGCTTACTGCTGTAAATGGTATCGAGGCATGCATTGTCTGAGAATTAGCAAGTAGGAGAGGTAGCTGAGGCTTTTCACATGCATTGTAGCTTAAATACCTCACTTACCATCATGTGTGCACACGTCTTCATACACTTGGTTCTTGTGGTTCCTTGGATTGATAATTAAACGAGTATTGATCTACCATTTTATGCACTTGTGGGGCGATTGAGGTCTAGTCTCATTGACACAAGTCCCTAAGGCTTCACGACTTAGGTACACAGTACATAGGTACTTATTTCGTGTTATTTGCAAGCTAAGAGGGCCTACTACATAACCCTGAAGTGAAATAGGGCAGGTACAAAGAAGGTTTTGGCAATACCACCTCACTTGAGGTAACCATCTATCTCTTCCAAGAGTGGTATCAGAGCAAGTGGGAGATGGTTTCCCTTCTTTTATTGATAATTTGGACAGGAACAATTGTCCAGCATGGTCCTTGAGGATGAAGACATATCTACAAGGAGCCTCTATGGATACATATCAGGAGATGAGGAGATGCCCATTTTCAAAAATAAAGGACAACCTACAAGAGAGGAGCTTGAAAGAATCAACTCATGGAGTGCCAAAGATGCTTTAGCAAGGTCATACTTACTTAACTCTATCTCTGAATTCCTCCTCCCACACATTAGGAATTGTAAAACTTCCCAAGAAATTTGGGATACATTGTCTTCATATTTTTCTTCCAACACAAGAGCTAGGAAAAATCAATTGAGGATTGAGTTTACTACTCAAAGGAAGCAACCCAAGTAGAATGTTTCAGAGTTTGTGACCAAAGTCAAAGATGTGGCTGACCAATTGGCAAGCATAGGAGAGGAGATTGAAGAGGATAAAATAGTGAGACAAATAATCAATGGCATCAAGGTAGATGATAAGTGGGAAGCTTTCACGACTGCTATGGACTTATACATGGACATGCAGATTCTACATCTTACCACATTCATGGGACAACTCTTTACCCATGAAGCCAAGCTAAACAAAAATTCCCTATACACAGATAAAGGAAAGTCTAAAGATAAAGGGAAGAGCAAGAAAGTAGAGGATGAAGGTACTACTTCTCAAGCTAACTATGCAGGGAGAGGTAGGAATTCAAGCGGAAGGGGCAGAGGAGGTGAGCAAGGTAGGGGAAGACTTTTCAACTCTTCCCCATGCAACATATGTGGACTATCTAATCACACTACAGATGAGTGCTATAGGAACTTCAAGAATCAAAGAGGAAGAGGATTTCAAAGAGGTGGCTACTCACAATCAAGAGGAAGGTTCAACCATAATCAAGGCTACAACCATGGCTACACAACAATTAAAACAACAGTTATCAAGGAGGATACAAATCAAGAAAGGACTTCAACAATTACATAGAGGATCAAGAGGATTATCTTCTCATTATGAATATCACTTCAAAACAAGGTATGAATGATGAGCACCTCTTCTATATTGACTCAAGATGATCAAACCATGTAGGAGGCAATGTAGCCCTTCTTTCTGATCTTGAGGAGCCCAAGGGAAAGCACCAAGTTACACCAAGCATTCAGTGGTCAACGTAGGAAATGTCAAAATTTCTCATGGGAATAGAAATCTGTTGAGCAAGGTTCTTTATGTACCTACTATCACGAAGAATCTGATTAGTGCTGGGTAGATAGTGGAAAAGGGTTTGTAGGTTAGGTTCAACAAATATGGAGCCTTGGTGGAGGACCCCCAACATGGATTCAAGAGAATTGCCAAGGGAGAAAAAACATGTAGATTGTTTACATTTGAACTTGAGGACACTAGAAATATTGCAGTTTATAATTACAAGGATCAAACATTTTCTGAGCTTGAGATTTGGCATAAAAGATTAGGGCATATTGGTGAGAGAACCTTGAAGCAAATATGTAGAGATCAATGTGTGCTTGGGATACCTAATGTATCCAAGCAACACATGATCTATAAATGTGGTGCTTGTCAGTTTGGTAAAGCACACAGGTTACCCTTCACAAAGAAAGGCTATATGCATGAGGATTACTTGGAACTTGTTCACACAGATGTGTGGGGACCAAACAAGGACCCTTCAATTTCAGGCTCAAGGTATTATGTGTCATTCATTGATGATTTCAGTAGGTGGACTATCTTGTACTTTATGAAACATAAAGATGAAGTGTTCAGTTGCTTCAAGAAGTATCTTGCACTTATGGAAAATAAAACAGGAAGAATTCTAAAGAGGATAAGTTCAGATGGAGGAGGTGAGTACTTCTCCAATGAATTTGATGCATTTTTGCAAGACATAGGTATCAAAAGGGAGATTACTACAAGGTATACCCCTGAGCAAAATGGGATAGCGGAGAGGAGAAATAGGTTGATTGTGGAAGCAGCTAGATCAATGCTTAATGAAAAGAAATTACCTAATTATTTGTGGGAAAAAAGTATATCTACTGCCACTTATCCTATTAACAAGTTGCTATCCAAATCACTTGATGGGATGACCCCATATGAAGCATGGCATGGTAGAAGGCCATCAGTTGATCATTGCAAAATATTTGGATGTGTTGCTTATGTGCATGTTCCATCTCAAATCAGAGGTAAGCTAGACCCTAAGACAAAGAAGTGCATCTTCATAGGATATGATTTAAATGAGAAAGGTTACAGATTTTATAATCCATCAAACAAAGGATTTATGGTCAGTAGGGATGTTATGTTTGATGAGAATGATTATTGGTTTGAAAGTGAATGCAGGAAAGTAAAGTTGCCATATGACTTGGAAGAAGAGTTGCCAAGCCTCACCAAGGAGAAGACTAATACAATTGAAGACATCAAATCAGATGATGAGGACACCATCAACTTAGAAGAATTCAGAGCATGGAAATCAAAGGGCAAGGCCAAGATGAAGAGGTTGGAAGACTTACCTGAATCATCCAACCAAGCTCTAAGAAGATCACAAAGGGAGAGTAAGAAGCTGATCAGATATGGGTATGATACTTCATTAGTTACTAAGCATTCCATTTATCTTGCTAAAGATTTATCACTTGAGGAACCTTCTTCATATGAAGAAGCAAGTACCAAAGCATAATGGAAGGAAGCTATGGATGAAGAAATAGAAGCACTCAAGGAGAATGATACTTGGGAACTAGTACCCAAGAAGGCATCATTGAAGGTAATTGGTTCTAGATGGATTTACAAAATCAAAAGGAACTCAGATGGATCCATAAATATGTATAAAGCTAGACTTGTGGCTAAGGGTTTTGCACAAACCCAAGGATTTGATTATGAAGAGACATTTTCACATGTGGCTAAAATGCCAGCCATTAGAGTATTGGTAAGTGTGGCTGCATCTATGAATTGGAATATGTATCAATTGGATGTAAAAAGTGCTTTTCTCAATGGCTGGATTTTAGAGGAGGTTTACATGGCTCAACTTCCTGGCTATGAAGACCCAAGCAAGGTAAATTATTTGTGCAAATTGAACAAAGATCTTTATGGTTTGAAGCAGGCACCTAGGGCATGGAACCATAGGTTAACTACGTACCTTCAAGATCAAGGATTCATGATGAGCAAAGCAGATTATTCTTTTTTTGTCAAGAGAAGTAATTCAGAGATTATATATTTATGTGTATATGTTGATGACATCATCCTTATAGGTAGTGATGCCAATGGCATCAAAAAAATCAAGAACCTAATAATGTAGGAGTTCAAAATCAGTGACCTAGGGTTTTTGAAGTATTTTCTTGGACTTGAATTGGTCTACAAAATTTCTGGAATTTACATTACCCAAAGGAAATATGAGCAGGATATGTTGAAGAAGTTCCACTTGGAGAATGCAAAGGTAGCACCCCTATGGAGGTAAATCATAAACTAAGTGCTCATGAAGGTGATTTGCTTGAAGACATTACAGGATATCAAAGCATAGTTGGAAGTCTAAACTATGCAACCTTGACAAGGATTGACATAGCTTATCGAGTAGTGTTTTAAGTCAATTCATGCATAAACCTAGAGCACCTCACTTGGAAGCTACCAAAAGGATTTTGAAGTATCTCAAAGGGACTCAAAATCAAGGTCTTTATTTTCCATACACATTAGATTTGGACATCAAGCTTTACTCAGATGTAGATTGGGAAGGTTGTAAAGATGACAAAAGGAGTACTTCTGGATATTTGTCTTTTGTAGGTGATAAGCCCATTTCATGGTCTTCCAAGAAGCAAACTACTATTGCTCTATCTTCAATTGAGGCTGAATAAAGGGGATTAGCCAATGCTACACAAGGAGCAATTTGGATTAAATTGCTATATTCAGATTTGGGACTTCATACTCACTCACCTATGATTTTTGGTGACAATACAAGTTCTTTGCATCTTCTAGCCAATCCTATTTATCATGCAAGAAGCAAGAATATAGAAGTACACTATCACTATGTTAGAGAGAAGCTATTCAGCAAGGAGATTCAATTGGAATATGTATCTACAAACATGCAATGTGCAGATTTGTTAACCAAAGCACTTGATGGTACTAAACTTTGTAGGTTCAAATCTATGATTGGATTGCAGGACATTCAAGAAGACTCATGAAGACCTTAATCATAGGAGTTACTTTTAGATGAAGCCAAATTTGATATCAAGTTCAAATTTGAATGATGAACTCTCTATAAAAAAATGCTTGTAATAATCGCGAGAATGTGGCCTCCTAGAAAGCTCTTCCTTTGATCATCTATTGAGTTTGAGTGGCTTACACCATTGCCTACTCATCTCACTATCATTTGGCATCATTATAGTGCAAATGATCTTGTAAACACATGTTCTATAAAATATATACATTATTGATCACATCTGTCTACTTCTCTGCTATGTCTATTCAGAACAGTGTACTTGGCATGACCATATCTCAGTGCTTTCTTCATCATGTTTCATGTTCTATAGCTTGTTGAAACCATCTTAAAGTCTACGTTAAGCTGAAAAAGTTTGAAGGCATTTTGTTCAGCCAGTTTGGAGACATTTGTGTCGAATTGCTCTCTGGTCATTCTCTGCTCAGTCCCTAAAAAGTCGAGGGTAAGTTCTTGATTGTTAAATTGATTGCTCAGTACATAGTTCATCAATTTAGATGATTCTACTTGTAATCACTAGATATCTAAGCTAATTAGATACCCTCAAAAGTATTTTGATCAATTGCTACTGTACTGTGAGCACTGAGCAAAAGATCGAGCAAGTGTCAAGACCAAAATAGCAAGTTTTTTATCACTAGCTATTTGCAAAGTTATCTATTTTGATCTAATTGTTTGAAGTATCATCTCCAAAGTACATAGGTACTTATTTGGTGTTATTTGCAAGCTAAGAGGGTCTATTACATAACTGTGAAGTGAAATAGGGTAGGTACAAAGCAGGTTTTGGCAGTACCACCTCACTTCCTTGAGATATCCATCCATCTCTTCCAACAAAACCAGCACTTAGGCCAACTAGAATGAAATTACAAATGGCCGATGGTCACATAGAGAGACCTTTAGGATTTCTAGAAGGGATTA
The DNA here is from genome assembly GCA_020310875.1 of Ceratopteris richardii. Classification (NCBI taxonomy): domain Eukaryota; kingdom Viridiplantae; phylum Streptophyta; class Polypodiopsida; order Polypodiales; family Pteridaceae; genus Ceratopteris; species Ceratopteris richardii. The sequence continues at coordinate 6,684,396 of CM035444.1, forward strand.
CTCTCACTACTTGTGGTGTAGAGTTCAAGCATATGTTTTCCATCTGTGACCTTAGCAAAAATCAGGCCTATGAGATGATTTTGGGAAGGCCATTCATGAGATAGTTGCAACTAGTGCAGGATGGGGGAACCAATTCCTTGTATTTGCAACACTTAGGAGTTACAACCAAACTCAATCTCAGAGAACTCTCTCATAGAGACATACCCCCCATACAATGGAATCCCATCCATAGAGCCACTGATGATACGGAGTCAGAGCATTCCATAGGATCAGGATCCTCATGGATGCATGAAGACACGCACTTATGGATGTGTAAAGTTGCAGAAGAAGAAGAGAAAAGAGAAAAAGCTAGAGAGGTAGGTGTGAAGGAAATTCATAGATCCATTAGAGGCCTAGCCTATGCACCTATAGTATTTCTAGATGAACAGTTTGAACCTCATGGTTGGGTAGAAATTCTAGCAATAATGGATGTTGCCATCAATGAAGAGCAATGGACACCACACTATGACGAAGATGGCTATGACATATCGATCTTCACGATAGAACCAATAATGTGTGATTCGATTATATAAGAATGCGAGTCTAGCATGCACAAACTTGAGCAAGAAAGTGACTTGGATCTAGAATCAAATATTATGGGCCCATTTTGGGCATCAGAAGAAGAATACCTATGCAAAGTAGAAGTTCACCCCCAAGAGCACGGAGAACTTATGAACAATGTGAGGTTCACTACACAATTGATGGCTGAACTATGCATTCATCTCCTTCAACCACACCTTCTTCATTTTCATCCATGACCTGCAAACAATTCTTATCTACATACCATGAAAGTAATTCATCAAACTTTACATCTCTTGACACAACAACCTTATTGGTATGAGGATTATAGCATCTATATCCTCTTTGAGTATCTGCATAACCAATAAATATACATTTTTCTGATTTTGCATCAAGTTTAAATCTCACCTCTCTAGGTACATGTACATAACATACACAACCAAATACTTTCAAATGACTTACACTTGGTTTCCTTCCATGCCATACCTCATATGGTGTCAAATGATGAACTCCAGCAGTCGGAACTCTATTCATAATGTAAACACTTGTGCTAACAGCTTCAGCCCAAAAATAATTAGGCAAACACATATCATTAAGCATGCTTCTAGATGCTTCTGCTATGATTCTGTTTCTTCTTTCTGCGACTCCATTTTGTTGTGGAGTATACCTGCATGTAACTTCTCTTTTGATACCTTCATCATACAAAAAATTAGTAAAAGCTTGAGAGAAATACTCTTCCCCTCCATCAGATCTTAGCTTCTTAATATACCTTCCTGTTTGCTTTTCGACATATGATTTGAACTTCTTGAAACAATCAAAGACCTCACTCTTATGTTTAATGAAATACACAAATGTCATTCTACTATGATCATCAATGAATGATACATAGTACTTATTACCAACCAAGGATGCCTCTTTAGTAGGTCCCCACACATCTGTATTTATGAGATCTAGCAAACCATCACTTACATAGCTTGAATGCTTGAAAGGTTGTCTACTCTGCTTACCCATTTGACATGCTTCACAAAGATGCACCATATGTTGCTTAGTAAGATCAGGTAATCCTTCAACAATCCTCTTCTTTGATAGCTCCTTTAACCTGTGCACATTCATGTGTCCAATCCTTTTGTGCCATAGATCAAGCTCTGCTATTCGATGCATACCATAAGAGAAATAGTTTGTATGATTTGGGTTTACCTTGAATGTAAACAATCTACCTTGTTTTTGACCTCTAGCAATTAACCTCCTTTGCTTTGGATCCTCAATGAAGCAACCTGCATGATTAAATCTTATTTGCAAACCTTTCTCTACCATTTGACCAACTGACATCAAATTCTTAGTGATCGTTGGCACATAAAGTACATCCTTCAAGCAATTTGTCTTGCTCTTATCCTGCATGACAACATCTCCAACCTGCATAATCTTATGTGTTGTATCATCTCTTGTTTCAACATGACCTTTACATGAAGGATTATGCATATTAGAAAACCATGAAGCATCATGAGACATGTGATTAGAACAGCCACTATCTACATACCATACATCGCTATTGCAATTCATCTTAGTTTCTACATTCATCATAAGAAGAGAATCATAATCATCAGTTTTACCTTCAACTGCATAATTTCCTTGTTGTTTACCTCTTCTTGAATAGCCTCCTCTTCGATTACCACCTTGATTATTTTCATTTTGATAACAATCTTTGGCATAGTGTCCATACCTTCCACATATATAGCAATTGTTCTTATCTTCAGTCCTTTGTCTTTGATTGTAGTTGTAGTAGCCTCTCGTACCTCTAGCACTTGATCTTCCTCTTCCTCTTGTGTTGAAGAAGCCACTTGAAGTCCCTTGATCATCTCTCCTTCTTCCTCGACCTCTATTTGAACCTCTTCTACCTCTGTTTCCACCTCTTGATGATCCTACATAAAGAGCTTGTCCTTGAGATCCTTTTTGATTTGAAGTAGAACCATTTAGATTCATCTCCTGCGTGACCATGAGGGCAATAAGTTGATCAAAATCTGGTAATTCTCCTCTGACATAAACTGAAGTAATGAAGGGTTTCCATCTCTCATCATCTTTGAGTCCGTTGAGAGTATGTGCAACCAAGTCGTCGTCCTCCACATGAGCTTGAATTGATCCTAGTTGATCTGCAATCTCTTTAACTTTCAATATGTAATCATTGACCGATGTCCTTGTATCTTTCTTTATGTTATTCATCTCATTTTTTAGTTGAATCTTCCTTGCTCTTGTACCTGTAGCATACAACCTTTCCAATGCAAGCCAAACATCTCTACTTGTGTCTAGATCTTGTATGTGTCCTACCATTGAATCTTGAATATTTTGTGATAAAATGAATATAACCCTTTTGTCTCTCTCATTCCAAAGTCTAAAATCCCTCAATTGTTGCTGATTTGGGTCCTCTGGTAATGTGGGTTTGATATATGTGCCGTCAATCAAAAGCATACAAGCCTCTACCTTGCAAGTATGCTGTAATTCTAAACTTCCATGCCTGATAATTGGTCTTATCAAGCTTCTCTATTTGTGCATGTTGGTCTCCCATAATACAAATGCTAAGCTTCCTCCTTTAAGCCTCCTTTCCAATGTGTGTGATGAGAAGAAATATAATATGTACCTTGTAAATGAGGTATGTGCACCTTTCTTTGCTTGGATGTTGCTTGAGATGCCTCCTTGCGATCTTCTTCTACCTTTGTGTAGTGTTGATGATGAACTGCTTCTTTGATAGCTTCAAATTCTTTGTCAAGGTATGATAACCTTCTCCAAGCCTCCACGTACTTGCTCTGATACCAATGTTGGAGTTTATTGATCTCCAAAGTACAGCTAGAAGTAGGTGAAACCCAACAGGACCTAGTTGACTTTTTCACAAACTTGTATGCACAAGCCAATTTTCTTGCAGAGAAAATTTCTCTTTACTCACTTAGAATTTTCCAACACTGTTTCACACACATAAACTAGACTCTAAGAGCTTTCCAACAAGATATAGAACACCTCAAATGGATAAATACACAATGAGCTATGACCTCTGCAATATGCAGCTTTAATGGAGACCTTGAAACAGAGATGAACCTGAGGACACACATCACTTGCAGAGACTACTGCTCTTAATTCACAACTCCAATGACTTTGAAACTTTTTAGAATACAAGTAGACTTAAAGAGCTTTTTAACAAGCCAAAGAACACATGATTTGGATACATACACAAGGAGATATGACCTCTGCAAGTTGGATGTTTAATGGAGACCTTCAGTAGGGATAAAAAACAGAGAACACACACTACTTGCAGAGAGTACTGCTCTCAGCTCACAACTCCAATGATTATGCAAATTTACAAGAAGCAAGGAGACAGTAAGAGCTTTCAAATGAGATATTAAACATGTAATTTGAATATATAATGAGGGAGATACAAGCTCTGCAATCTCTGCATAAAAAACTACAGCAGCATAGAGATACACATATGACTCTCTTGGACATCCCACAAGATCACGACTTTTCTCCTCTTTTTATAGCATGGGAAACTAATCTAAAACCTTCCTAATACATCTAAATTTGTGGTAGACACTTGGATGGAGGTATTGCATGACTCAAGTGCTCAAATAAGCAAAGTATTGATGGACTTTGAGAACTAGCCACATCGACCTTCCACTAGGACACCACTGCAGCTCCCTTGTGACTCACTAATTTGACTCACCATGTTCTAGAAATCACGTGGTATTTTTGCTATATTTTATGAATAATATGAGCCTTCTTGAAGTATTTGAAGACTTCCCAAAGGTATTTACATAATTTGAAACTTGTACCCTACATAAAACAAATGTTCGCAACAAATATGACAAAAAAACTGAAATTTTTATGAAGATGAAGATGGAGGTGGGAGATGGTGAGGATGATGATGGTGATGCAAAAACAAGACAAAATGAAGAAAAATAGGGAAAAGAAAGGATATTACCTATGACTCCAATGTCTCAACTCTACATCTTACCATCACACGCTCGTCCTTGAAGCTCTCTCCCCGGAAACGGTGCCAAATTTGGTGTCACTCTAGCACAATGGCAAGTACCAACGTGAGGAGATCCACCTCATAATTGTCAATCCGTGGAGACGTGAGGACTAGTATGAAAACTATGAGCAAGTGAAGGCATCAGTGCGTGAGTGAGAAGCACACAAACATGCACACACACACACGTGCACACAAAGCAAGAACAAAGAGAGGAACAATGAAGTTCTTTGCATTAGTCAAAAAGTCTCTTACATAAGCTCAAATCACTAACAATCTAACCTAAAAAATGAGCTCTCTAGCTCTTTTTATAGTTTTTTGACTAGCTTTGGCCTTGTCCATACCTAGTGTCTGGCCTAGTTAAACATTAGGTTCTAGAGCCTATTTGAGGGCTCAAACGGAGTCTAAAAATTATGAAAATTGGTATGTAGCTGTTTCTAATACTCCTAAAGTTTGAGGACTCCTCGGCTTGAACAAAATGGAGACTATTCTACCAAAAACAGGATTTACAATGTGTGTGAAGTGATGAAAATCACTTGAGTTGGAAATAGTTTATGGAAAAGAATGATTGGGCCTTGTTGTTGTATTGTGCATGAGTGCTCCTTTGTGCATGTATGCTTTTCTTATGACTTGTATGCAAACACCATCCAATTTTCTAAGTTTTGTGCTTCATCAGGTGAAAGAGACTCATTCTCATCACAAAGAATAGAAGCCCCTATAGCATAGCAATATGATGCAAAGAAGCACTATGAGAGCTTGAATGAGTATGATATGATAGAGGTGCATCTAAATTGCTATCTCACAAAGTTTGCACCAGGCATTTAGGCATAGTTTTTGCCTCCTCTATATTAGACATCTCATCAATAAGTGTATCATGTAAATTTGCATAAAAAATGGAATGGTCTGCATCATCATATGGAACCTACAAAGGTTATGAAATTGCCTAATTTGGATTAGCACTAGACTATCCAGCTGTAAAAAGAGGCCACAAAATGTCATACACATCTTTGGAGCTAACTGATGTCTCCTTAGTACATGAAAATAATGGCTAGATTGCATCCTCTGCAAAAACATCACGGCTAACCAAAATGTGTCTAGTCTATAGATGATACATACGATAGCCTTTGCTTTCAGAACTATAACCAACAAAAATACATTTCATTGCTTTATTATCCAATTTCCTGCATTGTTGTTCAGACACTAAAGCATATGTCAGACAACCAAAGACACGTAGGTGAGCAACAAATGGCTTGTGGCCATGCCAAGCCTCATGTGGAGTGATGGACTACAATGCTTTAGTGGGACACCTTTTAAGTACATATGTTGCACACATAACACCCTCAAGCTAGAAACTATGTGGTAAAGCTTGACTCTTCACCATAGACCTGGCTCTATGGTGACTCTTCCTTTTAGCAACTCCATTATTTTGAGGTGTATATGACACTGTACACTGATTTTTTTATCCCGCTTTCAGCCAGAAATGCATTAAAATTAGAAGATATATATCCCCCCCTCGATAAGAATGGAGGGTGCCCATTTTACATGCGGATAGATTTTCAGCCAAAACCAAAAATTGTTTGAAGACATAAACATTTTGGACTTTTCTCTCAGTGGATACATCCATGCATGCCTAGAAAAATCATCACTAAAAGTCACAAAGTACAGTTAGTTCCCAAAGGAGGGTGTTTGCATAAGACCACAGACATCAACCTGAACAAGCTGCATTTTCTAAGTAGCTCAAATTGAACCATTTTTTGTGAAGGAGGAATGTTGCATTTTGCCCAAAATACAAGCTTCACAAACATGTTTACCAGGCGCCTCAAGTTTGGACACCGAGGACACCATTTTAGATTTTTGCAAGAGTAGCAAACTAGCAAAATTAAGATGACCAAAGCATTGCATCGGACATAGGCTAAGAATCTTGAACTATACATGTTAAATCATTCACAGATTTTGCATAATCGATGAGCTTATACAACCCATGACATAAAATGCCAGAAGTTCCATTTGACAGATCATGAACTATACCTTTATCATCAATAAATTTCACAACCAAGTCGATCTTGGCTAATACTAAAACTGATGGCAATTTTTTCTTGATCCATGGCATAAATAAATCATCTGACAATGTAAAATAACTACCATCAGCAATAGATAGAATGATCTTACCAACTTCCATGATAGAATAGGAGGAGTTGTTGGCATATGTGACAGTATTCCCTGTAGGGTTAAGCTCAAGTGAAGTGAAGAAACTATGCTGCAAGGTAATATTTTGGTTGCCCTATTATTGAAGTAACATTCTTGGAACAACATGTGTAGGCTGATGTGAGGCCAACTAAAAGGATCCAATTCATCCTCTTGTATATTAGAGACTGGTGTATAATCTAGATCAGCAAATGATCTTTCTAGTGGTTGACTTGGTTCTTATTTTCTTCCTTGACACAACCAAAGACTTGTGTCTTTGCACATCAAGGATGGATGAATGGAAATCTTTCTCTTCAGAGCTCTTGTCCTCACCATCATGTATCGCTCATCGTTGGAGAGGTGGTTCATCTCTATAAGCATTTGTATGTAACTTTATCTTGGTAGTTGTGCCATTATGTTGAGTCCCTAGTCTTGATCCACTTTTAAATATCTTAGGAATGGTCATCCTAAGGTAAATTCATAGTTTCTTTCCTTGCCAAATTCGCATATGGCAATGTTTTGTTCCAATTCAACATCACATGTGGTCAAGACAACACATCAGCTAATTGTAGACACATTTTTGTGGGTCATAAGGTGGGTTTATCCCACTTTTTCCATAGTCTCTGAGTAGCAATGGCTACTCATGTGCTTGAATCTACCATAGCTTTGGTAGTCACACCATTATATTGGATTGGTAACAATATGTTGCCCTCATCAACTTCATTATAATGCCGGATTTTATCAAGAGGGATCTCATGAATGTGTGACTTTGTATCCTTGTTATGTCCTTTGGGTTGGGGATCGAGCTTCAAGGACTTGGTTTTCTTACACTCAAAAGCTATTTCATCACCTCTAATGTAGGAAGGTAGACATTGGACGTGTGTTTCCACGTCAGCCCATGATTTTGGACTTACTCACTCGTTATGAGATAAGTCACTTCTCATTGAATTGTCACATGTTTGGGATTGTTAGAAGGGAGGTTTATGGTTTGTGTGGGCCTCCTTCCATCTTGGGTCTAATACCTGATCCTATAGTTTTCCTTGTCAATAAACCTATATTTTTGGTACACAAGATAAATTTACATACCAATGCTTATAGAGATATACCACCTCTCGAACGGTGAGCAATACATGATGGCGAGGACAAGAGCTCTGTAGAGTGAGATTTCCATTTAGGCATCAGTGATGTGCAAAGACACAAGTCTTTGGTTGTGTCAAGGAAGAAAATAAGAACTAATTCAACCATTGGAAAGATTAGCTATTGATCTAGATTATGTACCAGTATCTAATATACAAGAGGATGAATTGGATCCTTTTGATTGGCCTCACATCAGCCTAGACATGCTATGTCCCTAAAAGTAAGTAAAAACAAAAAAAAACTAATTTTTAAGTTCTCGAGCACTTTAGGAGATACCAAGTAGAGGAACCAAAAATAGTTGCTTTGATGCCCAAGGAAGAAAAGAAAAATGGGAAAGAGTTATGAAAATAAAGAAGACACAAAGAAATTGGTCGTAATAGTTGCAGATAACAAAGAACGATCTCTTACATTGAAATGACTTGCTAGTTTTGAGGAAACATATCTCGTACACCTCTTATGAGAATAACACGATATCTTTGCTTGGACATATAAGGACTTAGAATGGGTTGATCCAAACATTTGTGCACATAGATACCTATGGCAAGGGATGCTAGACCAACTAAGTAGAGACCATACACATATAATGATACCTACTCTTCTAAAATCAAAGACGAGTCTGATAAATTGCTTGTTGCGAGTTTCATTTATGAAATTGAGCATACATAATGGGTCTCACCCATAATGGTTGTCCCAAAAAGAATGGCAAACTATGTGTTTGAATTAATCTCAAAAATTTCAATTCAGCTACTATCAAGGATAGCTATCCATTCCCAATAACATGCCATTTTCTAGAAAGGATAGTTGTTCATGAAGTGTCTAAGTTCTTAGATGGATTCTCTAGTTATAATCAAGTATCTATTGCAGAAGAGGACTGACATAAGATGCCTTTGCAACTAAATGGGTCATATTTTCTTTTAGAGTAATGCCATTTGGATTAACCAATGCCCCAACCATATTTGAAAGGATTATGAGCCAAGAGTTTCTTAGGAAATGCTTAGAAGTCTATCTTGTATTCTTTTGAAAGAAAGAAACATGTTTTTGAGCTCGAGAGGATTTTTAATAAATGAAACTTGTATAGAGTGTTCTAAATCATGAAAAGCGTGTTTTTATGGTCCATCAAGGCAAAATCCTCGGGCACATAGGAATAACCCATTTTGCATCCACATCGATGCTTCTAATTTTGTAATTGATTGCACCTTAGCACTTCTTGTGAGGGCAACATGGACTTCCCAATAGCATATGCAAGAAGACAATTCATCCCTCTGGAGAGAAATTAAATGATTAACAAACAAGAACTATGAATGATCTATGCAATAAAGAAACTTTGAAATTGTTTTATGGTACATAAATTCAAGATCTTTGTAGGCTATCAAGGTTTACTTTACCTTGTCAATAAACCTTGAAACAAGGCCATGGATCCTACATGATACAATGTTTCTTATCTAGTGGAGCCATCCAAGTAACCTCACTAGAAGGTGATGTTTTATCAAACTATATTAGTGGTTTTAGAGTAAAACTCTACCAAGAACCCTTCAATAATACGGAATTAATTTTTCTTGTTAGGGACTTTTAAAATTTGTGCTAACATCGATCATCTCCTCAATATCGAAAGACCTCTTGCACTCTTGAGTCCATTTGAAGTGATGATTGGAGATTAGAGAGGTCAAGGAATTACCACATACATGTGAATGAAGCAACTATAGTAGCCATAATAGCCCATAAAGGCTTCTTGGCCATGGTAGAAAAATCACTCTAACTTTCTTTTTATCAATTGAAATACCATGTTTAGAAATGATGGGCCCAAGTATTTTGCCTTTGTAGACCATGAATACACAGTTTTCTAGATTCACACATACTTTATAGATTTTGCATTTGTTAAATATACATCTAAGATGCAGTATGCATTGTTGTCGCACCTTCGAGTGTGCACAAAGATCATCGATGTAAACTCATAAGCACTCCTTAAGGATTTCTTTTACCACGTCATATATGAGTCTTTGAAACGTGGCCAATTCATCACTCAAACGAAATGGCATAACCTTAAATGCAAAGATAACAAATTTTGTTGTAAAAGTAGTTTTATGCTAGCTTTTGAGGGCAATGGAAACTTGATTGTATCTAGAGAAACATCTAGGAAGCTATATACTCCTTTTCCTATCATCGCTTCCAATAGATGATCAATTATCGATAACAGATAATTATCTCTTGTTGATATATTTAGGTAGTGATGTGTGTGAACACTCTAGGACCATCGGGGAACTTTTTTCCCTCTTTAGGAAGTTTTTTCCCCCACCTTGTATATAGGCCTACAACCCTAATGGATCACTAATCTTTTTATATTCTCTTGGCAATAAATTCTATTGTGTGTTGTGCTCCAAGCTTCTTCTTCTTCTTCCTTGTGCTGTTCGCGTGCTTCGGCATACCTCAAAATCCAACAATTGATATGAGAGCAGGCCACCGCTTCATCTAGGGCATCCTCGACACCACTCCAGTCACAATCTTAGAATCACACAAAAATTGGTGAGCATACTCAAGGCAAAAAGGAATTCAAAAACACTTCACTTTGTGTGGTGAAATTCCAATCTAAGCTCGTTTTGACCTTTGAATGCACTATCATAGCACCTATGCATGCAATTTTGTCTTTTTGTGCCAAACATATGTATAGGTTTCGGTTTGCCAGTATAAGCATCTCTAAGTTTGCTATAGGTTTAGCATAACTAGATAGGGTAGTTCTATTAAACATTTTGAGATACATTCATTTTTTGCATCACGGTATTTTAGTCAGTGGCTATTGCTCAAAGCAGTGATGTATTCTATATGTTGGTTGTTGAGGATACGTTGGATGGTACCAATTACCTGTTATGGGCTTATATGATGCATCATGCATTGGTTGCAGAAGGATTGTGGAATATTATGGAGGGTGTTGAAAAACATCTTATTACACCTGCAAATAAAATTATTGAAGGTGATGCGGATGGCATTGAAGATGGTGATATTCTTCAGGTTCCTATTCATGCAGCGGTTCCTTTTTCACCTACTCCAAAGAAACATTGTTGGGATGGCAAAGATGCTCAAGCACATGCATTGATAGCCTTGTTTGTCAAATGTGCCATTATTCCTCACATTTGCTCCTATAGAACAACAAAGAGTGCTTGGGATAAACTTACTGCTTTATACCAAGCAAGGAATGAGGCTCGTGTTGCTTACCACCAAAAACAGTTGGAGAGTGAGCACATGAATGAAGGAGATTTCATGGATAATTTTTTGAAAAAGATCAAAGATCTAAAGAAGCAATTGATTTTTGCTGATGAAGTCTTGCTTGATAGTTCACTTGTGCAGACTGTTCTCAATGTTCTTCCATATTCATATCAAGGTTTTGCTTCTACTCTTCGATTGATGATGAAAGGAAATCCAAATGCCTTAATATTTGAGATGTTAGTCTCTATTCTGTTGTAGGAAGATCATTCTAGGTTGAACAGGTCCATTATGCATGTTGCAGATCAAGCTTTCTTGGCTAGTCCAAAGGGCAAAGGTAAATGGATCTCATCTACTAGTAAACAAAAATCTACTAATTTTGCATAATCAAAGAAAGATGTTACAGTTGAGAAGAAAATAGAAAATTAGAAATTGTTTTGCAAATAGCATAAAGGAAATTATCATTTCATAAAGATTTATCCAGAAGTGGCTACAAAAGAGGCAAAGAAGAAAGGGGCTAGAATGGTTGTTGCAGAGGCCTCTACACCCAAAACAAATTCTGCTAATCTTGTGCAAAATGAAGAATGGTCTTTTAGTACTGATTGCAATTATGACCCATCTTCTCATGAACAATCTATGTCTATAGTAGACTCAGATGTTTGGTACTTGGATAGTGGGGCAACCAAACATATTACCTCGCAGCACAGTTTCTTCACTTCACTTGAGCATGCCCCTACAGGGAATACTATCACATGTGCCAACAACTCCTATTCTATCATGGGAGTTGGTAAGATCATTCTTACTATTGTTGATGCTATTTCTTTTACATTGTGAGATGATTTATTTATGCCAAGGATCAAGAAAACTATGTTATCAGTTTAAATATTAGCCACAATCGGCTTGGTTGTGAAATTTGTTGGTTACAAACACAGAGTTCATGATCTGTCAAATGGCAACATCATTATTGCTTCTGGCATTTTATTTCATGGGTTCTATAAGCTCATAGATTATGCAAAATCTGTGTGAATGATTTAGCATGTGTAGTCGATTCTTAGGCTATGTTAGATGCAATGCTTTGGTCATCTGAACTTTGCTAGTTTGCAATTCTTGCAAAAATCTGAAATGGTATCCTCCCTCTCCAAACTTGAGGCACCTCGTAAACATGTTTGTGAAGGCTATATTTTGGGAAAAATGCAGTGTTCCTTGTTCTGAAAAGATGGTTCAGTTTGAGCTACTCGGAAATTGCTGCTTGTTCACAATGATGTCTATGGTCTTATGCAAACACCCTCCTTTGGGAACTACCTTTACTTCTTGACTTTTATTGATGATTTTTCAAGGCATGCATGGGTGTACCCACTGAAAGCAAAGTCCAAAGTGTTTATGTGCTTAAAATGGTTTCTATTTTGGTTGAAAATCTATCAGCATGTAAAATTGGCACCCTCCATTCTAATCGAGGGGGGACATATGTCTTCTAATTTTAATGCATTTTTGGCTAAACATGGGATAAAACATTAGTGTACAATGCCATATACACCTCAATAGAATGGAGTTGCTAAAAGGAAGAACAAGACACTCATGGAGATGGTGATGTGTATGGTCAAGAGTCAAGCTTTACCACATGGTTTCTAGCTTGATCATGTTATGTGTGCAACATATGTACTTAACAGGTGTCCCACTAAAGCATTGCAGTCCATCACTGCATATGAGACTTGGCATGGTTGCAAGCCATCTATCTCTCACTTGGGTCTCTTTGGTTGTCTGGCATATGCATTAGTGTCTGAACAACAATGCAGGAAATTGGATGATAAAATAGTGAAATGTATTTTTGTTGGTTATAGTTCTGAAAGCAAAGGCTATGGTCTGTATCATCCATAGACTAGACACATTTTGGTTTGGCGTGATGTTGTTTTTTTGGAAGACTCAATTCAGCCATTACTTTTATGTACTAAGGAGACATCAGTTAGCTCCAAAGATGTGTATGACACTTTGCTCCCTCTTTTTACAGGTGGACAGTCTAGTGCTAATCCAAATTAGGCAATTTCTCAACCTTTGCAGGTTTCACATAATGATGAAGATCATTCCATTTCTAATGCAAGTTTACATGATGCACTTGTTGATGAGAGGTCTGATATAGAGGAGGCAAAAACTATGCCTAAATGGATGGTGCAGACTTTGCGAGATAGCAAATTAGATGCACCTCTATCATATCATACTCATTGAGACTTTGGTTGTGCTTCTTTTGCATCATATTGCTATGCTATGGAGACCTCTAGTCTTTGTGATGAGAATGAGCCTATTTCATTTGATGAAGCACGAAATTCAAAAAATTGGATGGCTACTATGCAATTAGAATATGATGTTATTATAAAAATGGTACCTAGTCTTTATGTGACTTGCCTCTTGGCAAGAAAGCCATTCGCACTAAGTGGATATACAAGCTAAAGTGTAAGCATGATAGAATAGTTGAGAGGTATAAGGATAGGCTTTTTGCAGAGGGTTATGCTTAAGAAAGAGGCATTGATTTTGATGAGACCTTTACTCCTACATGTCGAATGAATATTGTTTGTAGCATCTATGCACTTGTAGCTCATCATGGTTCGAACATACATTAGTTGGACATTAAAATTGCATTTCTTATGTTTTTCAGCCCCATGGTTTTGTGCAAAAAGGGCATGAAAACAAAGTGTGCGGACTGAAAAAGGTGCTATATGGTTTGAAGCAAGCACCAAATGCTTGGAATGAAAGATACATGCCTTCCTGATTGCAAATGGTTTTGAGAATAGTCCAACTAAGAGCACCTTATATGTTAAGCATGCAAATGATGTGCTTCTTATCATTGTTGTCTATGTTGATGATACGTTGCTCACTAGTCCTCAAGAGAAACATATTGCTTAGTTTAAGGCTGATTTGCATGCCTCATTTGAGATGTCAGATCTGGGGCATTTGATTCATTATTTGGGCATTCAGTTTATGCAAGTTGATGGTAGAATAGATTTGTTTCAAACAAAATATATTGACACATTATTGTAGCATTTTGACCTTGAAGATAGAAACGTATTGCCACTCCTATGGAAACAGGTTTACGATTGAGTCTTCATGATGTTGGAGATGCATTTGATGTTGTTCTTTATCAGCAACCTATTGGATGCTTGATTTATTTATGCATTACTCAGTGAAATATTCAGCTTGTTGTCTCATAGATGAGCAAGTTTATGCATTCCCTAGGTGTCAAACATTGGTAGGCAGTTAAGCACATCTTTCACTACTTGAGTGGTACCCGACTACTTGGACTATTTTATTGCGGGGGGATCACTACTGCCAGATTTACATGCCTTTTCTTACTCTGACTGGGTTGGTTGTTATGACACTCATGTGTCCACTAGTGGTTTTTGCTTCATGCTTGGTAGGTCATGCATATCTTGGTTGAGAGAGAAGCAGCCTACTATGGCCACTTATAGTTGTAAGGCCAAGTATAAGGGAGCTTTCACAACGATCATTGAGTGTGTGTGGCTCACATGCCTTATGTCTGATTTAGGTGTTGGTCAATCTTCTACCACCACCATTTTCACTGATCGTCAAAGCACATAGGCAGTTATGAGGAACCTTGTGTTCCATGCTCGCAATAAGAACATTGAGGTGCACTATCATTATGTCAGAGGTTCTTTGTTGGAGAGATCAATTTGGCATATGTGCCCATACACGAGAACATTGCATACCTTTTCACAAAGGCTCTGTCTAGGGAGAAGTTTTAAGCTTTCTGCAAAGATTTGGGCTTACTTCCTTTTGTGGATTCATTCCACATAGCTTGGAACTTCCTTATACATAATTGTGAGTTCCTCATTCACCATTTCGGTGCAATTAGCAAGCCTTAGTGCTTGGCTAATTATTCAAGACTACACATCATTTCATTTCTTCACAAGAAGGAACTTCATATGAACCTATGCTAGTCATTTTGGGCATAGTTACTTTGGATAATTGTAAAAGCTAAGAGAATAAGTTATCTCGTAAAGTTAGGGAGTTAAAACCATGACTCATGTGGTATGAAGAATCAATTCAAATCATCCCTAAATAGTAGGAGGACTTTTAGGTGAGGGAAAGTTCAAATTCAAACTCTTAACGTGTATAAATACAACACACTTTTAGTCACGAGATAAGAGAGCCATTCTAAGAGGCATTGAGCTACTTCAGTGAGCATACATTGAGCTCACACTACCTATGTGTAGTCCATTGCACTTTCCTTGCATCATATATTCATTAGTATATGCATTGTGATACATTACTTCAAGTTCATCCCTGTGTATTGTTCTCTACAGCATCTTCATTATTACAGTGATTTTTTGGAATTGATTTCTCTACATCTGCTACGGTGTAACTCTAGCACAATGGAAAGTACCAACGTGAGGAGCTTCACCTCATAAATGTCAATGTGTGGAGATGTGAGGACTAGTATGAAGACTATGAGCAAGTGATGGCACAAGTGCATGAGTGAAAGCACACAAGCATGCACACACATACACACACACACGCGCGTACAAGGTAAGAGCAAAGAGTGGAACAATGGAAGGACTTCGATTACAAAAGAGCTCTCTTACAAAGCTGAAATCTACAACACACTAACCTCAAAAATGAGCTCTCCAGCCCTTTTTATAGTTTTCTGAGTGTTTTTGGCCCTATCCAGACCTAGTGTCCGGCCTAGTTAAAAATTAGGTTCCAGGGCTTATTTGGGGGCCCAAACGGAGTCTAAAAATTATGAAAATTGGTAGGGTGATACTTCTAATACTACTCAAGCTTGAGGACTCCTGAGCTTGAACAAAATGGAGTTGCAAAAATGGAAAATGGTATTTACAATGGTTTTTAGTGATAAAAATCACTATTTTTATAGGGATTTCTTTTGACAATTTGACATGTGCTTCTTGGAGCTCCCTACATGCTCCTTCTTCTTGTGTATCCACTTCTTTGATGCGCTTCCATGCTTTGTCCTTAACCTTGAGTCTCAATACTCCCCTCCCTCTAGAGTATGTCGTCCGTGACAGACCCTTGTTGGAGTAGTTGTTCCATGTAGTACTTGGACGTCCTTAATGTATCAACAAGAGCGGTCCATCTGCCAGATGTAGCTTGGCCGGTTGTCTGGTTCTTCAGTTTGGCACTACTAGCCTATGCAAGTTCAGGTCCCTTTGTATGTACTTCTTCATATGGTAGCCAAACGTCGTAGTTGTGAGCTTCCAAAAGTGTTAGTTGCTCAAAAGATGTCAATGGGGATTTTGAGCAGCTGTCAACTATGAATTACTCCATAGGTTGTGATGTTGTAGCCTAAATGTTCTCTGAATCTTCCAAACATGGCTTTCACAATGTATGCCAAGTACTTGTAACCCATAATGAAGGATGGGTAAGTGTGTTAGTGCATGGGTTGAAGAAAATATGTGCCTTGTGCACGGCCTTGTAGTGTGGCCCTATGCATGAATACTTGGGAAATGCATTGAAAGAACTATGGTGCAATAAGTTGGGTCTTGAGCTCAGTGCTCAAGGGTATGCCGACGAAGAGGTTTCCTAATCGATCATGGTTATAGCATCATTGAAGCATAGAATTCTTACCATGGTGAAAGGTCCGTCGATCTTCATCTCTTCATGTTGTACTTCCGTCATGTTAATTGACCATTGGCTTGTCTTTTCTTGTCAATGGATGTCCGTTCTGATGGTTCACTTTATGAGATTCTTCAAGCGCACAGTCTTCTCTCTCTCTCTCTCTCATTTTTTTTGTTGCTCACGATGGCATAAAACAAGAAGAAAGAGGTTTGTATCAATAAAATATTTTACATATTGCAAGTGTGTCTCATGTGCCCGAGATTTCTCCATGGTTTCTATGCACGGCCATGTAATGTGGCCCTATGTTGATGCATACTTTGGACGTGCATGACCTCAATGGTGCAAAAGACAAGGTTATGCCAAAGGCACATGGTTGTTGCACGTCGAGGCTTTCAATGTTCTTACAAATGTTGAGGTAGCCTTTGTTGGAGGTATCCATTGGATTTCAAAAGGACAACCAACTTTACGGACCCATTTCAGAACAGTGTTGGGCTGCGTACAAGTCCTTGTTGACTTCTTCATCTTTGGTTGGTTGCTTAAATTTTGTATCCGGAGTGGCTCCTTCTTTGGTGTTGTGGATGCTACTGGTACCTTAGGCTTCCAAACCCATATCCTTGATGATTTTCGTCTTACTTTTGCCAAAGGGTTGAGTTTATCTCCTTTCGCATGTGCATAGGTTGTTGTGTATGTAAGAGTTTCTTAGGTACCCACATCTGTAATCGCCCTTGTTGAGCTGCAGCTAATTTCTTAGGCACCCAAATTTTTCGGAGACCTTCTGGGTGAGCTAGTCCTGATTGTTTGGTTCTTGTTTTTGCATGGTTGTCTTGCTTGGGTGGGAAGTGTGTTGGCAAGGCTGGTCGTTGCTCTCCTTTTCATACCCAGATTTGCTTCATGCCTGGAACTACTTTCCTCTTGAAATCTCTTGGTCTATTTGATATAGCAGTTGTCATGTACTATCTCGCTTGCCCTTTCGGTTGAGTTGTGGTGAAAACATTAGTCTTTGCACAAGAGGAGGAGTCTGCTTGTCTTTGAGCCAGTTCTTCCATGATTGAGTTCTTCTAGAACACAGAGCTTTTCACACATACAAAGTTTTTGCTAAGATTAGTCCTAGAAGAACTAAGAAGGTCTTTAATTGGTCTATCTCTTGGAGAAGTTCCTTCTTCTCTAGCTTTTAGGTGCTTTTCCTCTTCCTCTGTGACCTTGCACATCCACAAGTGAGTATCTTCATGCAGCCAGGATGGGTCAGGAGAACTTCCAGACTGCACAAAGATTGAATCTTCTTTAGCTTTGTGGATAGGATTCCACTGTAGGGGTGGTACATCTCTGAAGGTGTAATCCTTCAAATTAACCTTGGTGGTGACCCTAAGTGCTCTAAGTACAAGGAGTTGGTTCCCCAATCTTCTACTATTTGCAATTGTCGTAGAAAGGGTCTTCCTCAGATCACCTCGTAGACATTATTTTTCTCAAAGTCACATATAGCAAATGTATGTTCAAACTCTACAACACAAGTGGTTAGAGTTATCCCTTCTAGCAATCCTAGAGGTCTTTCAAAATGACCATCTACCATTTGAAACTTCATTCTAGTTGGTCTTAATGTGGGTTTGTCCAATCGCTTCCAGAAGGAGGTGGTCGCAATAGCAACACCAGCACCTGAATCTACGATCGCTTTGGTTGTGTAACCTTGGTAGGTGATTGGAAGATAAGTATTACCTTCTTCACCTTCACGCATGTCTCCTATTTTATCAAGAGGTATCTCTAGAAATTTTTGCTTAGGGCCTGCTTTTGACATTTTGGAATCAAGTTCTAGAACTTGATCCTTCACATGATTCCATAGCTCAGATTTTGCTTTGAGCAACTCTTCTACAGTGAGATGACACTGAACCTTAGTGTTCTCTACGACGTCAATGTTTCTTGGAACCACTGAGTCTTCATTTCTTACCAATATTGTGGGAGCTCTGATCTGAAGAGATTCAAATTCCCATGGGCCTGTGAATTGAGGCAACTCTTGTAAAGAATTAGATTCAAAATCTAATCTTTCATCTTCTTTTTGCTCTGCTTGGTCTCCATAAATGGAAGGAATGTCTTGGGGAAATTGATTATGAAGGTCATCAATCTCAGGAATAGGAGGGGGATTGCCCTCCTCCTTGGCCCATTTTTCTTCTTGTATTTCCCGTAAGAAATCTTGAGAGTATTGTTGAATTGAAAGAGGTGCTTCCTCATCTACGGAATTAGGAACATACTCTTTCATTGGTGGTGAGCTTTCTTTTTCAACAACTGGTTGAGCCTGTGGAGGTAAAGAAACCTGAGGCTTGTTTATCAACTGCTCTAATCTTTCTAGTAAGCCTTGAAAATGCAAATCTGGTTTGACAAAGTTTGTCTCATTGAACAATTGACTGATCTCGAGCTCTAGGGTAACTCTTGTCTAGGTTTGCAACTGTTGGCCCTTCTTGAAGTCGAGCATGGTAGGCCTTGAACATCATGTCCAAGCCTTCTAGGTTGGATCTCCAAGAGAAGACCCTGGTTGTGGTTTATGTATAGTGACTAGTGGGGTGGGATGAGGTGGTGTGGATGGAGCTTCGGCATGCGAGGGGCTTTGAGATGTAATATCTTCTTTTTTTTTGCATCTTTTAGGCTTTCTTCTAGTTCAGATATCTTTTTATTCCACTTGCGATTGGTTCTCTCCCTGGTATCCTTCCATGTTCTTGTTTTCCTCTTACTAGGCTCTCCTAATTCACTTGACTCGGATTATTCAGTCTGTTCATCCTATTTTAATGTCTATGCCCTAGTAACTACATGTACAAGAGCCACATTATTGCTACTTGAACTTGAATCCACCACTAAGCCTACCACATTGATAGGTGAAACCTTCGGTGCACTAGAGGGATTCCTAGGACACTCTCTAGGGAGATGTTCCTTGCCACACTCTGGACAAAAGCCTTGTATTGTGATGTTCTGTCCTTGTCCTAGAGTCAGTGAGTGGGGACATTCACGAATGAAATGGTCACCCTAACATCTAAAACATGGTCCTCTAGGGGCTTGTGGTCTTACTTGTCTCAATTCGAGCCTGGGATTAGGATTCTTGTACATGATGCTCGAGTATTCTAGCCCACAGCTTTGTTCCATAAGTGGTGTCTCATATTGATATGGAGAAGTCTCACTTTGCTCAGGTGAATCTATGTAATAAGCTTGTGAACTATCTTCATGGAAATAGTATGAACCATGAGTGTGAGTCATTTTCTGAGACCAACAGGGTTAGTGGCACCAATGCTGTATTAGGGTTTTCCTCTACCACTGCATACTTAACTCGAATCACATTAGAAAGAGCTGGTGGTTGATTTCCTAGGACTGGTTGCGGTGTGTATGGTGCCTAGTATTGCTGTTGTGGTCTATAATATGGTTGTTGGTATTGATTTTGATACCTACCCTGATGGTAAGCTTGTTGAAAATTTTGTCTGATAGCCTGTTGCAGAGCTTAGAAGAACACAAGGCAGAGAAAAAGATGCGCCCCAAAATTTTTCCGATTTGGACACTTTATTTTTGTATCATAGCCTTGTTGTAACATATTTTTCCGATGTAAATGCACTAGAGGAGTCCTCAAGATGCATACCCAGGGAGATTAGTAGCTTACCCATGTAAATTAGTAGGAAATTAACATTTTAGTGCATAAAGTGCCGGTCTCTTATGTGAAAGGACCATTTTTAGGGCACATGTATATAAGTCAATTTGTGACTCTTTGTAAAGACTTTTTGCCATTGTGAGAATCAAGAGCACAGAATTTCGAATTTGTGTCTTCTCATCTCTGCATCATCTTTTTTGTGAGCTTGTGTGCATGTGTGATGCTTGAAAAGAGTGTTTGGAAGTGTTGTCTATCCAAGAAAGTGCTTGTTTGCTGTTTTTAAGGTGTGTGTGAAGTATAGGAAGTGCTGAAGTGTAGGAAAGTCATTCCTGCGACTCAGTATTTTGCTCATAAATTGAAGCAGAGGTGTCAAAATTGAGTGAAAAGACCACCATTGGATGTCTTCTCGAGAGCTTCGAAACAAACCCGCTATTTGCTATATTCAGAGTTCAGAGATGACAGAAAAGCTCAATTTGTTGTTGGCTGCTGCTCCAAGTATCGTGACATCTCAACGGATCCCTGAATCTTGTTTGGAATAGACTTAGACTTATTTCCACTCTTTGGGAAGCTCATTTGCATTCATCATCATTTGAATGCATGTCTTCATACACTCAGCTAGGTTTTGATACTCCTCAGATTGATAAATAAAGCGTGAATCCCCACTATATGCACTTGAGGGGGATCGAGGTATAGTCTCTTTCTCCACAAATCCTTAAGTTGGTACTTAGGTACACACGTTTTTGACGCCGTTGTCGGGGAAGTCGAATCAAAGCGAGGCATTTGTGTGATGGTAAGTAGCTCTTAGCATTGATGTGAGTTGAGGAGTTGGTGAATTTCTCTTCTTTGGTAAGTCACACTCATCCGCACTTACTACTTCTCACTCTTGGAGTGTGTGTAGTGAGTTGATAGTCTAGGAAAGTGAGTGGAGTGAGTAGAGTAGGAGGAAGAAGGGAGTAGGTTAGGAAGGTAGAGTAGCAATCAACCTTTCTTCTTGTTAAGTCTTTGTAGTTAGGAGAAATTTTCAAAAAGTATAAAAACCAAAAAATTGTCTTTTTCAAGTCACTTGTTTCCAAACAAGTATTGTGAGCGCTGGAGATCGAATATCGCAATCAGGGAGCAGGATCATTGAGCTACGCTGAGCAAGAAGAAGTTGTAGAGAAGTGGGAGAGTAGCTTCCAAGGTAAACACACCCACCCTTTACTCCTAAAAGGAGTTGATTATGAAGAGACCTTCTCACCTGTGGCCAAAATGCCAACCATCAGGGTATTGGTAAGTGTGGCTGCATCAAGGAATTGGAATATGTACCAACTGAATGTAAAAAATTCTTTCCTTAATGGCTAGATTTTAGAGGAGGTTTACATGGCTCAACCTCCTCGCTATGAAGACCCAAGCAAGGTAAATTATGTGTGTAAACTAAACAAAGCTCTTTATGGATTGAAGCAGGCACCTAGGGCATGGAACCATATGTTGACTACATACCTTCAAGATCAACGATTCATCATGAGCAAAGCAGATACTTCTCTGTTTGTCAAGAGAAGTAATTCAGAGGTGATATAACTATGTGTGTATGTTGATGAGATCATACTTATAGGTAGTGATGCCAATGGCATCAAACACATCAAGAATCAAATGATGCAGGAGTTCAAAATCAGTGATCTAGGATCACTAAAGTATTTTATTGGACTTGAATTGGTCTATACAAATTTTGGAATTTACATTACTCAAAGAAAGTATGTGAAAGACATGTTGAAGAAGTTCCACTTGGAGAATGCCAAGATAGCTAGCATTCCTATGGAGGTAAACCAAAAGTTAAGTGCTCATGAAGGTGATTTGTTTGAAGACATTACAGAATATCAAAGCATAGTAGGAAGCCTAAACTATGCTACATTGACAAGGATTGATATTGCTTATGGAGTAAGTGTCTTAAGTCAATTCATGCACAAACCTAGAGCACCTCACTTGGAAGCTTCCAAGAGGATTTTGAAGTACCTCAAGGGTACTCAAAATCAAGGATTATACTTTCCATATACTTCAGATTTGGACATCAAACTTTATTCAGATGCAGATTGGGCAGGTTGTAAAGATGATAGGAGGAACACATCTGGTTATCTTTATTTTGCAGGAGATAAGCCCATTTCATGGTCTTCCAATAAGCAACCTACTCTTGCTTTATCTTCAACAGAGGCTGAATACAACGGATTAGCCAATGCTACTCAAGAAGCCATTTGGATTAGATTGCTATATTCAAATTTAGGACTTCACACTCACTCACCTATGATCTTTGGTGATAATACAAGTTCTTTACATCTTGCAGCCAATCCCATCTATCATGCAAGAACCAAGCACATCGAAGTTCACTATCATTATGTGAGAGAGAAGCTATCGAGCAAGGATATTCAATTGGCATATGTATCCACTAATATGCAATGTGCAAACTTACTGACCAAAGCACTTGATGGTACTAAACTTTGCAGGTTTAAATCTATGATTGGATTGCAGGACATTCAAGAGGAATCATGAAGAAGTCCAAGCCAAGATGTTTGGCTTGAGGGGGAGCTGTTGGTGCAAATGCCAAGCCTTCACACTTGGCTAAGCATTGAAGGATTTTTTCTGCAAATATTGGAAGGATCATATGAACCATTGCTTATAAGTTTTTACCATTAACCATTGTAAAAGTCATTTGACTTGGGAGAATATTGTAAGTCCACATATCTCATGGAGTTTGGAGATCTAAAAGCTACGAATTGCATTTGTCAAAGTCACTCCTAGCTTAGAGGATTACTTTTAGGTAGAGCATCTATTTGTAATTCAAAATTCAAACTTGGAAAAGTTATTATAAAAGGAGGTTGTAACCTCACGACCATTAGTGCCCCCATTACTGAGCTTATTGCTGATCATTTGTATATGTTGAGTGGCTTACATCATAGCCTACTCTTAACACTATCATTGGGCATCATATTCATGCCAATGATCATGTACAACATTGTTCTATAGTACATCATATCATTGATCATCTCTGTTCATCTACCTTCTATGTTCACTCAAAATAGTGTGCTTGTAATGCTCATATCTCAGTGATCCCTCCATCATTTTCAATAATCTATAGCTTCTTGAAACCAGCTCAAAGTCTAATACAAGCAACCAAAGCTTGAAGAAGTTTTATTCATCCAATTGGGAGAAAATTGTCTCAAAGTGGTCACTAGTCATTCTCTGCAGAGTCCCTAAAATATCGGGGGTAAGCTTCTACTTGCTAAACTCATTCCTCAGAGTATAGTCTATCATTTTAAGTAGTTACACTTGGAATCATTAGCTCTCTAATCTAATTTGATTCACGCAAAAGGAATTTTCCTAATTGCTACTGTACTGGGAGCACTGAGCAAAACAACCAGCAGGTGTCAAGACCAAAATAACAAATTTTTGGTCACTAGCTAATTGCAAAATTATCTGTTTTGATCTAACTGTTTGAAGCATCATCTCCAAAGTACTTATGCACTTATTTAGTGTCATTAGCAAGCTAAAGGGGCCTACATCACAACTCTGAAGTGAAAGAGGGTAGGTATAAAGCAGGGATTAACAATACCAACTCATTTCTTGAGATGTCCATCCATCTCTCCCAACAACATCTACAACATTATCTCGAGTATGAAACTTCATAAGAATAATTTAGTTAGTGGCTAAGCAATCTCTAATGAAGTGATACCTCACCTCACTATGATTGGTCTTTGCTGGATAAAGTGGATTCTTAGCCAAAGCAATGGCACTCTAACTATCATTGAGCAAACGAGGTGCATGCTGAGGTAGACCCATATCAGAAGCAAGATAAGAAAGCCAAAATGCTTCCTTACATGCCTCACTTGATGCAACATACTCTGCTTTTGTGATGGAAACAAATGTACATTCTTCAAGATGAGATCTCCAAGAGATAGCACCTCAGACAAAATGCAAAATGTACCCTAATGTAGGCTTATGATTGTCTACACAACCAACATAGTCAGAATCTCTGTAACCAATAATGGATGCTTTCCCTTTACCTAAGCATAAGCACTTGTCCTTAGTGCCACTGAGATATCTCAAAATAATCTTGACTACTTCCGAATGTTGCTTGCCAAGATTAGACATATATCTGCTCATAACTCCCACTACAAATGCAATGTCTAGTCTCATAGCTACCATAGCATACATGAGACTACCAACATCAGACTGATAAGGAATTTTGGTCATGTCTCAACTGAAGAAAGACATTTCTGAAAGTAGGGAATACCTTATCCTTTGCTTTGATAGGATATACCGAGATGTTTCTAGTAGCATAATCTATGAAACTGACAAAGTAAAGAGAACCACCTAATGACCTTGTGGGCATAGGACCACACACATTTGTATGAACTAGATTTGAAAGATGAATTGAAGAGTCAATGTGTGTCTTGTGCACATTCCTAGTTTGCTTTCTATATTGACAATGCTCACAAAATGAAAAATCAGAGAAAGATAACACAAGTAAGTAGCCACAACAAGAAAGATTTTCCATTACACTATGTGATATATGGCTCAAACGACCATGCCAAATACAAGCCATAGGCTGTTAAGTAACAGCTAACAAGTGTTCTTTCTATGGTACAAATAAAGGATAAAGTGAGCCAACTTTTCTTCCTTTTGCAATAACCATATTGCCCTTTGATATGCAAAAGGATTGAGCATAGAAGACCACCTTGTAACCAAGGTAATCAAGTTGACCAACTGACATCAAACTACATGATAACTGAGGTACATGGCATACATTATGCATGGTAAATTTTGAACCATCAATGAACTTCAGAACCACATCTCAAATTTCCACAATGTCACACTAGTAAAAGTCACCAAGTCTCACGGTACCAAGAGACTTTGCTGCATAATTAGAAAACCATTCTCTATGTGGTCTCACATGGAAAGAAGCACCAAAATCTAGCAGCCATGTGTGGGAAAGAGATTTAGCCATAAGAGCCTCAGTTGGCATAGTGCTATCAAGTGTCAACACTCCAGCATCATTAGAAATAGAATTAATTTCTTCAATCTTCATAGTAGAAGTTGGTGGTGAAGGTAGCTGTTCAAAATGCCCATCAACATTCTATCCTTTACCTTTAGCATTCTTTAATGCATAACATTCTTTCTTCATGTGTCCTTTCTCATGAAAATAATGGCATTCAATATCCTTCTTTCTTGATTTACTTCTACTCTTATTCTGTTGACCATTCTTTTTCTTGTTCTTGCTCCTGCCACATTGCTAATTCTTTCCTTGGTAAGAATCACAAACATTATATGCATCTCCACTATGAGTGCCAACTATAGATTTTCTATGAATCTCCTCACTCAAGAGTGCACCACATATGTCATCATAGACCAATTCACCACTAGGTGCACCATTGCTAATGTGCTGTGCAAAACGTATCCCATGATGATGGCAAGGTGCATAAGAACAAGACTGCTTTCATTTCATTATCCATATCCATTTTTGAGCCTGTGATTGGGAGAATATAGCATCAAACTCATTTAGATGAGCAACAACACTATCTGTGTTCTTCTTGCAAAGGTCATATAACTTTCGCATAAGATACACTTTATTTGATGCCATCTCTTTTTCATATGTATTGCATAGCTTCTTCCAGATCTCCTCTACACTTTCACAATATAATACTGTAAAGTTAACATTATATGTCAGGTGCAATCAAATGGTGGACCTAGCCATTTCATAACTCATCCAAATCACCTTCATCCATGTTAGTAGGCTTCTTTGAGATTCCATTTATTGGCTTCCATTGCCTCCTCTAAATCAACACATCTTTAATCCGATTCTTCCATACAGAAAAGTTTGTGCCATCAAATTTTTGGATCTCAAAATGTTCTTTGCCCTACAAGTTATAGTTCCTCCTCAAAACACTGGCACTAGACCTTGATCCACCAGATGTGCCTGAGACCTTTGATGCCATGATGGTAGAGAAGTGAATAGAATGACAATGGATCTAGAAGAGTCCAAACACCACTAAGGCTCAAAGAAGGATGACCAAGTGTTAGATTCTGGGAGAGAATTCAACAGTCTTCCTAGAATTAATTGAACAGTCATGACCAACCAAAAGGCTTATGTGAGAATAAATGTGCTCACACCAATAAGTGCATCAAGAAGTAAATCGACCATTGTATAGTTGAAAAAACCAAAAATCAAGAAAAAATTTGCCAGAGTATCCTCTACATAATGAACATATGAATAGTGTAAAAATCTCATAAAATTGCAAGTTATTGATATGTTTACCTGCATAGTGAATCACTGAATCCACTTCATATAATCAGTTACCCAAAAGAAGCCAAATAGGCTTATCGAGCATCTATGAACAACTATCATACATCTCCTATGGTGAGGCTTGGTAAGTCTTCCACTTTCATAATCAAAGAGATCCTGACATCTAGGTATCTCCCAGTTAAGAAAACCTCATCATGACCCTCTTTATCAAACATAAAAGGCTATATGCAAAAACATAACGCCTATATCAATGAATTCATGGACGTACATAAGCGGTACCAACAAAAGCATACATAGTGTGTATGTGCTCAATATATGCAATAAAATGGCACTAAAAAGCTGAATTCATTGCCCAAACATGGGCCAAAAACACCTACAAGTGTTTGTCAACTTTGTTCTTTAGGCTCAAAAACCTACATAGACTTGTGGTGGTTGCTCCCACCACAACTAAAACCTTTCAAGAAACCTATAGATTAACTAGTGTGGCTGAAAACACAGCCCAAATGGTGAACATTCATTGTCAAAGAAGTACAAATAACACTCTTCTTGATGTTCTTGGACCTCTATGGAGAGAACTATGCATGAAAATACTCCAAAATGGCTCCAAGAATTACCCCAAAAATGCTTCAAAATTAGGTTGTGAAACAAATAATGAAGCTTTGAGGGCCCAAAACTTGTTGAAGATAATGTGAACCTTAGTCTTTCCCCTTATCAAGAACCACAAGAGTGTATCTTAGTGGCAAGAGATTTCCATAGTTAAGCGAGCTCGGGGGATCAATACTAGGATGATTTTGTTGAGCTAGAGGAACTTGAGGCTTTGCTCTTAGAATCAAAGGGTGAAATCTTTATTTTGGTCACTATGTTATATTATAAGTACGTGCATTCTTTGATACATTCATTCAAGGTATTTATCCTGTGAATATATACCAATGAACATAATTGGTCATTTGTTAAACCCTCAAAGATCAACTTCTTTTCTAGTGGACTCTCACCAAGTAGACAACAACCTGCATATTGCTTAAAGTGTCTAACAAAAACTCTCATTGATTTGTGTCTGTCTTGTTTGAAGCTATATATAAGAGATGTTGAGTCATGCTTGACCCCTCGTTTGGAAAAATCACCTATGAAGTATTCTACTAGAGATTCGAAATTCATGGACATGTCTATTTTCAATGGTTGAAATCATCATAAAGTTATCCCTACCAGAGTTAAACTAAATGCCTCGTGTTGAGTGAAGAAGTATGTGGCTTGTTTATCCCATATGAAGTGTTTGAATTCACCTACATGATTCATCCTAATATTTTTTTCATGCAGTTTGCCACTTGGGATGGTCAAAGACAGCATCCTTGATCTTGTATTCTAGCCATAGGGATCCTCCGTTGAGGAT
Source organism: Ceratopteris richardii (assembly GCA_020310875.1). Taxonomy (NCBI): domain Eukaryota; kingdom Viridiplantae; phylum Streptophyta; class Polypodiopsida; order Polypodiales; family Pteridaceae; genus Ceratopteris; species Ceratopteris richardii. Next base: position 6,712,339 of record CM035444.1, read on the forward strand.
TAACCTCTTCAATCATTTGTTCATGAATAGGTGTTGCATGAGCATGTTGATCTTGTGATGGCATTCTTGCTTGAAATCTATCTATAGATATGCATAGAAATCTCAAATTAACTTTCTTGTCAGGGTTATCAAGTGGAACCTCAAAATGACTCATGGTAATTATAGGCCTACACCCAGTATTTTGTCAATTAGATCCCACATGTCCTAAATTACTACTAGAATTATAAAGGTTAGGACTCGCGAAAGAGCATTTGAATCCAACAATTTCCAATACGATTTTCCTATTTTATCTCTAATTTCATGAAACAAAGTATGGATGTACCTTATTTTGAATACATACACAACCACTCTCTTGGCAGGAGGAGGTGTAGTGTTATTGGTCTACTACCTCTTTTGAGTACCTCTTTCCAAATAGATGGTCTTCCAAGAATTAGGAAAAAAATGAACCATGCATAGACCAGTTAGATTAATGAGTGAGTAGTGATGGACCAATCAAAAGAGAGTGGTTGTCACAATCTATATCCTATGAATTACTAGGTTGAAGGGGGAAGAGGGACATGATTCCCCTAGGTTCATGGTTGTCTTCTAAAGAGAGAATCAATCTTGTAATCAAGCTAGTTCAAAAATTTCAAAATTTAAAAAAAGTTAAACTCATTATAGTACCATTACATGACTCCTTATCACTTTTCAAGGCCAAAACTTCTATATTTGACTCCTAATTCAAAATACATGCATGATTAGAGCTAAAAAAGTTGACTTTTTGAAAATTCTTCTACAGACCTCAAACCCCAAAAATTGGTATCAAAGAAGGTCACTGCTTCATCTACGGTATCCTCAACACCCCTCCAATCATACTCTCAGAATCACATGAAAATTGGTGAGCATATTCAAGGCGATTAGGAGTTCAAAAGATCTTCGCTCTATGGTGTCAAAATTTTGATCTGAGTTCATTTTGGTCTTTCAAACACACTATCACAGTGCCTGTGCAAGCAATTTCATCCTTTTGTGACAGACATATATATAGGTTTCTATTCCCCAATACAAGCACCTCAAAGTCTACTACATGTTTAGTAGAGCTCGATAGGGTAGTTTTGTTCAACATTTTGAGATACAATCATTTTTCTGCATCAGGATATTTTAGTCAGTGGCCATGGCTAAAAGGAATGATGCATTTGGTAGGTTGCCTATTGAGGACAAGTTGGATGGTACCAATTACCCACTATGGGCATATATGTTGCATCATGTATTGGTGGCAAAAGGATCGTGGAATATTATCGAGGGTTTTGAAAAACGACCTTCTACACCTATGAATGCATTCATTGAAAGTGATGCAGATGGCGTTGAACATGATGATCTTCAAGTTCCTGTTCCTACTGTTGTTCCTGATGCACTTATTGCAGAGCAACTTTGATGGGATGGTAGAGATGCTCAGACACATGCATTGATAGCTTTGTCTATCAAACATGCCATTATCCCTCATTTTGCTCTTGCAAAACAACAAAGAATGCTTGGGATACACTTACCACTTTATACCATGCAAGAAATGAGGCTCGTGTTGCTTACCTCCAAAAACAATTGGAGAGTGAGCACATGAATGAAGGGGATTCTATGGGTAGCTTTTCAAAAAAGATCAAAGATTTGAAGGAACAATTGATTTCTGTTGATCAAGTCTTATTGGATAGTTCATGTTTGTAGAGTGTTCTTAATGATCTTCTCGATTCATATCAAATTTTTGCTTCTACTCTTTGATTGATGATGTAAGACAATCCAAATGCCTTAAAATTTGAGGATTTAGTCTCTTTTTTGTTGCAAGAAGATCAATCGAGTCAAAATAGGTCTATTATGCATGTTGTAGATCAAGATTTCTTAACTAGTCTAAAGGGCAAATGTAAATGGAGCTCATCTACTATTACACAAAAATTTGCTAATGCTGCACAATTGAAAAAGAAAGACAAAGATAAAAAGAAAATAGAAAAGCAGAAACACATTCAACAAACACTCTAAAGGAAATGATCATGTGATAAAGTTTGTCCAAAACTGGTTGCAAAAGAGGCAAATAAAAAGGAGGCTAGAATGGTTGTTGCAGAGGCCTCTACACCTAAAGAAGAGTCTGCTAATCTTGTGCAAAATGAAGAATGGTTGTTTACTACTGTTTGCAGTTATGACCCTGCTTCTCATGATTATTGTATGTCTACAACAGACTCATATGTTTGGTACTTTGACAATGGGGCAACCAAACATATAGCCTCATAGCATAGTTTCTTTAGCTCACTTGAGGCTACCCTTAGAGGGAATACTGTAACATGTGGCAATAACCCCTCTTATCCTATCATGGGAGTTGGAAAGATCATTTTGAATACTGCTGATGGTAGTTCTTTCACATTTTTGATTTGTTTGTGCTAAGAATTAAGAAAAATCTGTTGTTAGTTTTAGCATTAGCCAAGATCGACTTGGTTGTCAAATTTGTTGATGACACATGTACAGTTTGTGATCTGTCAAATGACGATGTTATTATTGCTTCTAGCATTTTATTTCATGGCTTGTGTAAGCTAATAGACTATGCAAAATTCATCAATGATTTAGCATGTGCAATTTAGGATTCTCAAGCTATCTCAGATGCAAAGCTTTGGCATGCACACTTTGGTCATCTAAATTTTGCTAGTTTGCTACACCAAAAATCTGAAATGGTGTCCTCTCTGCCCAAACTTGAGGAACTTCGTAAACAAGTTTGCAAAGGCTCTATTTTGGAAAAAATACAGCATTCCTCCTTCCCAAAAGATGGTTCAGTTAGAGCCACCCAAAAATTCCACCTTGTTCATAGTGATTTTTGTGGTCCTATGCAAACACCTTCTTTTGGGAACTTCCTTTACGTTCTGACTTTTATTGATGATTTTTCTAGGCATGCATGGGTGTGTCCATTGAAAGCAAAGTCCAAAGTGTTTATGTGCTTCAAAAAGTTTCTCGTTTGGCTAAAAATCTATCAACATGTAAATTGGGCACCCTACATTCTGATCGGGGGGATATATGTCTTCGAGTTTTAATGCATTTCTAGATGAACATGGGATAAAACATCTGCATATAGTGGCATATACACCTCAGAAAAATGGAGTTGCTAAAAGAAATAACATCTCTCTCATGGAAATGGCAAGGTGTATGGTCAAAAGTCAAGCTTTGCCACATAACTTTTGGCTTAAGGCTATTATGTGTCCAACATATGTACTTAAAGATGTCCCACCAAAGCACTATATTCTATCACCCCATATGAGGCTTGCCATGGTTGCAAGCCATGTGTTGCTCATCTACCTATCTTTGATTGTCTGGCATATGCATTAGTGCCTGAACAACAATGCAAGAAATTGGATGACAAAGTAGTGAAACATATTTTTGTGGGATACAGTTCTGAAAGCAAAGGCTACCATTTGTATCATCCATAGACTAAATGCATCTTGGTTATCTGTGATGTTGTTTTTGGAAGATGCAATTCATCCATTACTTTCACATACTAAGGAGACATCAATTAGCTCCAAAGATGTGTATGACACTTTGCTGCTTCTTTTTATAGGTGGATAGACAAGTGCTAGTCCAAATGCGCTAGTTTCTCAGCCTTTATAGGTTTCACACGATGATGTAGATCATTCCATCTCTGATGTATATTTACATGATGCACTTGTTGATCAGAGGGTGATATAGAGGAGGCAAAAACTATGCCTAAATGGCTGGCATAGACTTTGCGAGATAGCAAATTAGAGGCACCTCTCTTGTATGATACTTGCTCAGGCTCTCATAGTGCTTCTTTTGTATCAAGTTGCTATGTGATGGCTGCCTCTAGTCTTTGTGATGAGAATGAGACTATTTCTTTTGAGGAGGCACAAAATTCAAAAAATTGGATGGCTTCTATGCAATCAAAATATGATGCTATTATGAAGAATGGTACCTAGTGTCAGAGGAAGGAGATAAGGAAGAGGGCTCACACACACTCTCACAATCAAAGAGAAGCACACTCACACGGTTGAGGCAAGGAAGAATGATCTTCTTCTTCTTCTTCTTTTATTACATAAAAGGAATGTACAAGAATGACCTAAAAACAACAATACAACAAGTGCCATATATAAAGAAACTTACATGAGGAAAATCCTAATGTCCACAAATGAGTGAGCTGGCAAGAAACAAAGTGCCATCACTCTCGGTAGATAAATCTAGTAAAGCTCAATGAAGTATCTTCGACATATACCAGCTTGACCACTGTACATGTTAGAGAAATAAAAAACTGATACATATCATCCTGTATCATCACATGTTGAGCTTGATATCTCAACATTCCCTCTCAAGCTCAATGTCATATCCTCTAATCCAAGCATCTTCCAAAACTTCTTCAGCTTCTCTGCTCCAAGTGCTTTAGTGAAAAATATCAGCAACCTTCTCATCTGTTCTCACATAGACAAGATCAATATCACGTGCTAATACCTTCTCTCTGATGAAGTGATAATGTACCTCAATATGCTTTGTTCTAGCATGGAAAACATGATTCTATGCTAATTGTGTTGGTGTAAATCACAAGCCTACACATTTGGCTTGGAAGATATCATGAAGACTCTACATGCCTGAAGAATCATAGGAACATATGCTAGTGATTACTTACCACTTTACCTCATTGTAAAAGTCAATTTGACTTAGAATCTTTTGTAATCACCTACCCAAATGATTCGTGGAAAAGTTAGTTCACTTGATTGATAGAATATCTCCAAGTTTTTAGAAGCTTGATTAGAAGGAGCCAAGAATTTGAATTTGAATTCAAATTCTTACACATTCCATATAAAAGGTGAACTTGAAAAGTCACGGAGAGAGACATCACTCCCGAGCTTCATTCTACTGTCATTGAGTGTGTGTGAGCACTACATCATAGTCTACACCTCTCTACAACATTAGGCAATGCTTGTCATGCCAAGGGATTGTACACAAGTGTTAATTTATAGATACATTTACATCATTCATCTCTGTGCTCACTGATTGTCTACTTCAAAGTCTGTCAACTTGGCAAGGGCATATCTCAGCCAATACTCCACCAAATTCAGTGATTCAAAGCTTGTTGGATTCAGCTCAAAGTCATCTACATGTTGACAAAGTTTGAAGTGATTTAATTCAGCCAATTCAGAGAAATTGTTGTCGAGGAGCTCACTGGTCTATTTCTGCTACAGTCCTAAAAAGTTGGGGGTATAACTAAGTTTGCTAAATTAATTTCTCTGAGTATAGTTTGTCATTTTACATCATTCCACTTGCAAATGGTAGCTTACTAAGTTAATTGAATACCCCTAGAAGGAAGTTTATCAATTGCTATTGTGCTAGTCACACTGAGCAAAACATTCAGCAGGTGTCAAGACCAAAATAAAAGGTTTTCTTGACTTTGTGACTTCCAAAGTTATCTGTTTTGATTCAATCATAACACACTTCGTTTCCAAAGGACATAGGCCATTTCTTGGTGTCATTGGAAAGCTAAGGGAATCTACTAATCAAGTCTGAAGCTAAAGAGGGCTGGTACAAAGCAGGTTTTAGCAGTACCTACTCAATCTCTTGGATCACCCATCCATCTTTCCCAACAGTGGTATCAGAGCAAATAAGGTAAAATGGGAGATGTTTTTCCTTCATTTATTGACAAATTGGACATGAACAACTATCAAGCTTGGTCTCTAAGGATGAAGACCTACTTACAAGGAAGGAGTCTCTATGGATACATCTCAGGAGATGAGGACTTGCCCTCATTCAAAGCAAGAGGTTTGCCAACCAAGGAGGAGCAAGAAAAACTCAACACATGGTGTGCAAGGGATGCATTGGCAAGGTCTTATTTACTCAACTCTATATCTAACTTTCTTTTATCTCATATCAGAAATTGTAAAACTTCCCAAGAGACTTGGGAAACCTTGTCATCATATTTCTCCTCCCATACAAGGGCTAGGAAAAATCAGTTGTGGATTGAATTCACAACACTAAGGAAGCAACCTAAGCAAGCTATTTCAGAATTTGTGACCAAGATCAAAGATGTTGCAGATCAGTTAGCAAGCATAGGAGAAGAGATTGAAGAGGAACAAATTGTAAGGTAGGTAATCAATGGGATCAAAGCTAATGACAAGTGGGAAAGCTTCACCACTGCTCTACATGGACATGCACACTCCAGATCTTACAACTCTCATGGGTCAACTATTCACACATGAAGCAAAGCTTACCAAGAGTGGAGATACTACCAAAGGTAACAACTCTTCTGCCCTATACACTGATAAGAAATCTAAGGATAAAGGCAAGAGTAAGAAGGTGGAAGATGAATGCTCTACCTCCCAAGCCAACTATGCAGGGAGAGGTAGATCTTCAAGAGGTAGGGGCAGAGGAGGTAAGCAAGGTAGGGGGAGACCCTATAACGCATCACCATGTAACATGTGTGGCTTATCAAATCACACCACAGATGAGTGTTACAGGAATTACAAAAATCAGAGAGGAAGAGGCTACCAAAGAGGTGGATACTCACAGTCTAGAGGAAGGTTCAACCATCACCAAGGCCACAACAACAATTACAATAACAACTACAACAACAATTACAATGGAAACTACCAAGGAGGATTCAGAAACAGAAAGGACTACAACAACTACATAGAGGAGTAGGATGACTCTCTCTTGATCATGAACATGACTTCAAAGTTAGGTACAAATGATGATCACTTATTTTATATTGATTCAAGGTGTTCAAATCATGTGGCTGGTAATGTGGCACTACTCTCTGATCTTGAGGAACCAAAAGGTAAACACCAAGTCCAAACAGGTGATGATACAAAGCATTCTGTAGTTAAAGTTGGAAATGTGAAAACTTGTGGTGGTAATCAGAATTTGTTGAGCAGAGTACTTTATGTACCTACAATTACAAAGAACTTAATGAGTGTTGGTCAGATTGTAGAGAAAGGGTTGTAGGTCAGATTCAATCAGTATGGAGCATTTGTGGAGGACCCAAGACATGGATTCAAAAGGATAGCTAAAGGAGAAAAATCAGATAGACTTTTCACTTTTGAGTTGGAAGATACAAAGAACATTGCATTATACAGTTATAAAGATCAAACCCTTTCAGAGCTTGAGATTTGGCACAAGAGATTAGGGCACATAGGAGAAAGGACCTTGAAGCAAATGTGCAGGGACCAATGTGTGCTTGGGATACCTAATGTATCCAAACAACATATGATTTACAAGTGTGGTGCTTGTCAATTTGGTAAGTCTCACAGGTTACCCTTCTCCAAGAAAGGATATATGCATGAAGACTATCTAGAGCTTGTACACACAGATGTATGGGGACCTAGCAAAGACCCCTCAGTTTCAGGTTCAAGGTACTATGTGTCTTTTATTGATGATTATAGCAGATGGACTGTATTATACTTTATGAAGCACAAGGATGAGGTATTTAATTGTTTTAAGAAATATCTTGCACTAGTTGAAAATCAGACAGGAAGGAATTTGAAGAGGCTAAGGTCAGATGGAGGAGGTGAGTACTTCTCCAATGAATTTGAGGACTTCTTGCAAGATAGAGGCATCAAAAGGGAAATAACCACAAGGTACTCTCCTGAACAGAATGGGGTAGCTGAAAGAAGAAATAGGTTAATTGTTGAGACAGCTAGATCTATGCTTAATGAGAAGAAATTACCTAACTATCTATGGGCAGAGAGTGTTTCTACTGTCACCTATCTCATAAATAGGTTACCAGCAAAATCACTTGATGGTATGACACCTTATGAAGCTTGGCATGGTAAGAGACCATCATTAGATCATTGCAAAATTTTTGGGTGTGTAGCATATGTACACATTCCTTCACAGGTAAGAGGAAAGCTAGATCCAAAGGCTGAAAAATGTATTTTCATTGGATATGATTTAAATAAAAAAGGTTATAGGTTTTATAACCCTACCAATAAGGGATTTATGGTAAGCAGAGATGTGATCTTTGATGAGAATGATTCTTGGTATGAGAATGAATGCAGGAAGGTCAAATTATCCTATGATTTGGAAGAGGAATTTCCAAAACTTACAAAGGGTTCAAATCTATGATTGGATTGCAGGATGTACTTGAAGATTGAAGATGAAGACTTAAGCCAAAATGTTTGGCTTGAGGGGGAGCTGTTGGTGTAAATCACAAGCCTACACATTTGGCTTGGAAGATATCATGAAGACTCTACATGCATGAAGAATCATAGGAACATATGCTAGTGATTACTTACCACTTTACCTCATTGTAAAAGTCAATTTGACTTAGAATCTTTTGTAATCACCTACCCAAATGATTCGTGGAAAAGTTAGTTCACTTGACTGATAGAATATCTCCAAGTTTTTAGAAGCTTGATTAGAAGGAGCCAAGAATTTGAATTTGAATTCAAATTCTTACACATTCCATATAAAAGGTGAACTTGAAAAGTTGCGGAGAGATACATCACTCTCGAGCTTCATTCTACTATCATTGAGTGTGTGTGAGCACTACATCATAGTCTACACCTCTCTACACCATTAGGCAATGCTTGTCATGCCAATGGGATTGTACAAAAGTGTTAATTTATAGATACATTTACATCATTCATCTCTGTGCTCATTGATTGTCTACTTCAAAGTCTGTCAACTTTTCAAGGGCATATCTCAGCCAATACTTCACCAAATTCAGTGATTCAAAGCTTGTTGGATTCATCTCAAAGTCATCTACATGCTGAAAAAGTTTGAAGTGATTTCATTCGGCCAATTCAGAGAAATCGTCGTTGAGGTGCTCACTGGTCTATTTCTGCTACAGTCCTAAAAAGTCGGGGGTATAACTAAGTTTGCTAAATTAATTTCTCTGAGTATAGTTTGTCATTTTACATCATTCCACTTGCAAATGGTAGCTTACTTAGTTAATTGAATACCCCTAGAAGGAATTTTATCAATTGCTACTGTGCTGGTCACACTGAGCAAAACATTCAGCAGGTGTCAAGACCAAAATAGAAGGTTTTCTTGACTTTATGACTTCCAAAGTTATCTGTTTTGATTCAATCATTACACACTTCGTTTCCAAAGGACATAGGCCATTTCTTGGTGTCATTGGAAAGCTAAGGGAGTCTACTAATCAAGTCTGAAGCTAAAGAGGGCTGGTACAAAGCAGGTTTTAGCAGTACCTACTCAATCTCTTGGATCATCCATCCATCTTTCCCAACAAATTGTATGCTGCTAAGATTATCACAATAGATGGTGATAGGCTTTTCTTTCACACCTAAATCTGCAAGTAGCATCTCTAGCCATGATGCCTCACATGCTGCCATTATAGCACGTCTATACTCAGCCTCTATAGTCGACAAAGAAACAGTGGGTTGCTTCTTATTGCTACATGTAATAGATGCACTCCCAAGTGAGAATAGAAAACCACTAGTAGATCTTCTATCTGGAATGCTACCAACCCAATCTGCATTGGTGTATCCATGAACCTGCAAATCTACACCAGCTTCATGAAACAATACATAATCCAAAGTAGCACTCACATAACATAGAGTGCATCTCAAAGCATCCAAATGTGGCTTCCTCGGAACCTGCATAAATTCACTTTCAAGCCCAACAGTGTAGCTTAGATCAGGCCTTCTAATTATGGGATATAACAAGCTTCCCATAATTTTCTTGTACATAGTAGCATTTTCCAATGCTTCACCTAATGTAGTATCCAACTTTAAATTCTGATCTAGTGGCATAGAAATTGGCTTACAATCAGCCATACCATACTTTTGTAGCATATTCAAGGCATATTGCCTTTGTGAAATCTATATATTTGTTTCTGTATGTATAAACTCAATGACCAAGAAGTAGCACATCACACCAAGATCTTTCATGTCAAATTGTTGCATAAGGAGTTGCTTTACCTCTTTAATGCTTGCTTCATTGTCACCTACTACAATCAAGTCATCAACATAAATAGCCACAATTGTGATGCCATCATCACCTTTCCTTGCATATAATGAATGATTTGCATCACACATAGAAAACCCAATGGTGGTTAAGTAATCAACAATCCTTGCATGCCATGCACGAGGAGCTTGCTTAAGTCCATACAAAGCCTTTTGCAACCTGCAAACATATTATGGGTGCTTTGAATCTTCCTATCCTTGTGGCTGGTCCATATATACTTCTTCCTATAACTCACCATGTCGGAAAGCATTCTTCACATCCATATGATGTAAAGTCCATCTTTTTGCTGTAGCTGATGCAACAAGCATTCTGACAGTAGACATTTTAGCTACAGGGCTGAACATTTCCTCATAATCTATGCCATATGTTTATGCATATCTTTTTGCTACCAATCGTGCTTTGTACCTACTTATGCTACCATCAACATTGTGCTTCACCTTGGAAATCCACTTGCAAGCTATGGGTTTCTTTCCTTGTGGCAATCGAACCAACTTCCATGTTTCATTTCCATAAAGTGCAACCATCTTCTCATCCATAGCTTTTTCCCAATATGCATTTCCGATTGCATCTTCAAAACAAGAAGGTTCAACATCTTGTATTAGCTTGGTCATGTAGGCACAATGACGAGCCATATAACTGTCATACGTCAATCATTGCAATGATTTCGCATCCTCCTAGATCTTCTTGGTCCTAGGTCACTTCTCCTTGTATCATCTGCATGTGCCTTTCTTACTCCTGGAGTCTTCATAGAGGGCAATCCAAGTTCCTCATCAAGACTCTTTTTTGAACTGCTTGAATCTCCATCAACATCTTCAAAACTTGCACATGTTTTACTACCAACAGAAAGATTTTCTTTACCTTTCTTGGATGTATTTGATGAATTTGTTGGATTGAAATTTCCATGCAATCTTCCACTCCATGGATTTTTTCACAAGGAAGGAGATAAGAAAGGGAGCTCACACACACACTCTCACTCTCAAGGAGAAGCACACACACAGATTGAGGCAAGGAAGAATGATCTTCTTCTTCTTCTTCTATTACATAAAAAGGGATGTACGAGAATGACCTAAAAACAAGAATACAACAAGTGCAATATATAAAGATCAGTACATAAGGAAAAACCTAATGTCCACAAATGAGTGAGCTGGCAAGAAACAAATGTGCCATCACTCTCGGTAGATAAATCTAATAAAGCTCAATGAAGTATCCCTTACATATACTGGCATGGCCACTATACATGTTAGAGAAACAAAAAATTGGTATGTGTCATCTTGGATCATCACATGTTGAGCTTGATATCTCAAAACTTCCCCTCAAGCTCAATGCCATATCCTATAATCCAAGCATCTCCCGAAACTTCCTGAACTTCTCAGCTCCAAGTGCTTTGGTGAAAATATCAACAACCTGCTCATCTGTTCTCACATAAACAAGATCAATATCACCTGCTAATATCTTCTCTCTGATGAAGTGATAATGTACCTCGATATGCTTTGTTCTAGCATGGAAAATAGGGTTCCGTGCTAACTGTATGCTACTAAGATTATCACAATAGATAGTGATAGGCTTTTGCACTTCCACACCTAAATTTGCAAGTAACATCTCTAGCCATGATGCCTCACATGCTGCCATTGCAGCACCTCTATACTCAGCCTCTGTACTCGATACAGCAAGAGTGGGTTGCTTCTTACTGCTCCATGTAATAGTTGCACCTCCAAGTGAGAAAAGAAAGCCACTAGTAGATCTTCTATCTGGAGTACTACCAGCCCAATCTGCATCGGTGTATCCATGAACCTGCAAATCTACACCAGCTTCATAAAACAATGCATAATTCAAAGTAGCACTCACATAACGTAGAGTGCACCTTAGAGCATCCAAATGTGGCTTCCTGGGAGCCTTCATAAGCTGACTTTCAAGTCCAATAGTATAGCTTAAATCAGGCCTTGTAATTGTAAGATATATAAGACTTCTCACAATTTTCCTATACATAGTAGCATTTTCCAATGCTTCACCTGATGTAGTATCCAACTTCAAATTCTGATCTAATGGCATAGAAATTGGCTTAAAACCATCCATACCATACTTTTGCAGCATATTCAAGGCATATTGCCTTTGCGACATCCATATACCTGTTATATATAAACTCAATGCCCAAGAAATAGCACAGCACACCAAGATCTTTCATGTCAAATTCCTGCATAAGAAGTTGCTTTACCTCTTTAATGCTTTCTTCATTATTGCCATCTACAATCAAGTCATCAACATAAATGGCCATAATCGTGATGCCATCATCAACCTTCCTTGCATATAATGAATGGATCTGCATCACACATAGAAAACCCAATGTTGGTTAAGTAATGAGCAATCCTTGCATGCCATGCACGCGAAGCCTGCTTCAGCCCATACAAAGCCTTTTGCAACCTGCAAAAATATTCTGGATGCTTTGAATCTTCATATCCTTGTGGTTGGTCCATATATATATACTTATTCATGTAACTCACCATTTAGGAAAGCATTCTTCACATCCATCTGATGCAAAGTCCATCCTTTTGATGTAGCTAATGCAACAAGTGTCCTGACCATCAGCATTATGCTTTACCTTGTAAACCCATTTACAGCCTATGGGTTTCTTTCCTTGCGGCAATGGAACCAGCTTCCATGTATCATTTCCATAAAGTGTAGCCATCTCCTCATCCATAGCTTTTTCTCAATCTGCAATTCCAATTGCATCTTCAAAGCAAGAAGGTTCATTGTATTACCAATTTCATGTAGGCATAATGACGAGCCATGTAACTATCATATGTCAATCGTTGCACTGAATTCCGCATCCTCCCAGATCTTCTTGGTCCTGGGTCACTTCTCCTTGTATCATCGGCATGTGCCCTTCTTACTCTTGGAGTCTTCACAGAGGGCAATCCAAGTTCCTCATCAAGACTCTTTTCTGAACCGCTTGAATCTCCATCAACATCTTCAAAACCTGCACATGTTTTATGACCAGCAAAAAGCTTTTCTTTACCTTTCTTGGATGTATTTGATGAATTTGCTGGACTAAAATTTCCACGTAATCTTCCACTCCATGGGTTCGAGCTGGAACTATTGCTTGGTGATGCATCTGGTCCACTCAAAACGTGAGATTCTGCACTTGATTTTTCAGCATTTTCTTTGTCATTTGGTTCACGACTCAGTCCTTCTTTGGCATCTGCATAGAAGCTTGACATTTCATCAAATACCACATCTCTGCTCACCTTTACCTGTCGTGTGAGTGGATTATAACATTTATATCCCTTTTTCTCAAGGGAGTATCCAATGAAGACACGCTTTTCTGCTTTTGGATCAAGCTTCATCCTCAATTCATCTGGGACATGTACATATGCAATACAGCTAAAAACTTTCAGATGTGATAAATTTGCTTTTGACCTGTAAACTTCTCTTCAGGTGTAACTTGATGTACAACACCAGTCGGAGTTCTGTTCATGATGTATACAACAATATGCACAGCTTCTGCCCAATAACAATGAGGCATATTCTTCTCAGCCATCAAGGCTCTTGCTATTTCTACAATATGTCTATTTTTGCATTCAGCAATGACATTCTGTTGTGGTGTGTACCTGCATGAAAACTAAAGCCGAATTCCATGATTTTTTAGAAAACTACTGAGCTCATTTGACATGTATTCACCTCCTCCATCAGATCTTAATGTGTGAATATACTTCCCTGTCTGCTTTTCCACCACAGCTTTAAAATTCTGGAAGTGAGTGGACACCTCGCTCTTCTCTTTCATGAAATATATCCATACTTTTTGTGTATGGTCATCAATAAAAGTAACATAAAACCTGCAACCGCCCATAGATGTGGTCTTTACAGGACCCCAAACATCTGTATGTACTATTTCTAGCACATTCTCACTGACATGCTTGTCATGTGGAAATGATGATCTTGACTGTTTACCAAATTGACATGCTGCACATACCTTTTGCATCTCTGAAACCTTGAAATTTGGTAGTCCATGAGCGATCTCCTTTGACTGCATGAGTTTTAGCCTTTGCAAATTTGCATGTCCAATTCGTTTGTGCCAGAACTCTGTATCAGCAATAACTCTTGCACCTTTTGCAAACATGACTGCATTCATTTCAGGAACTTTCACATTTAAGGTGAACATCCTACCCACTTTGTTTCCTTTGGAAATCAATCGTCCACCATGTTTGTATTCTTCTACATATAACCCATCAGCATTGAACCTGACTTGTAATCCTTGGTCAACCATTTGTCCAACAGAAACCAGATTCTTTGTTATGTTTGGAACATGCAGCACATCAGCAAGGTTTTACCTTCTTGTCCTCCATAGACAATGCTATGTTTCTTGTATGCTCGATAGGATGCGATGTATCATCTCTTGTTTCAACATATCCAGGAACTAGCATTTTTTGCAAACTACTAAACATTCTACATGACTGGTCATGTGATTTGAAGCACCTGAATCAACATATCAGACATTATCATTCGATTTTGAGATACAAGCAGACATCGTATTCATCATGTGATGTTGAACCATGAACAACTTCTCAGAATCGTGTGCACTTGTGGATGCATAGTTATTTTGCTGCCTTTTGTTATTTTGATTCTTCAACTTGCAATCACGTTCAAAGTGTCCAGGTTTACCACAATTCCAACATCCTTTACTATCATTACCTGAATCATTCCTTTGGAAATTTCTGCGACCTCTTTGGCTCCCCCTGCCTCGAAACTGTCCTCTTCCTCCTACATGATTTTGTTGTTGACGTTCGTCTTGGTTACTGTTTCCTCTTCCACTTCCAAAATCTCTACCTCTGCCTCTTCCTTTGCCAGAGTAGAATACCTGCTCAGAGCTTGGCTTTACTTGGGAGTTTGAATCTTCACCAAGATTCTTTTCTTCAATAATCAGCATAGATACCAGATCAGCAAAATTCGGAATATTTTCCTTGGTTTGTATGGAAGTTCTGAACTGCTTATATGCAGCTCGTAAACCACGAAGGCACACTTCCATGTTATCATCATCATCTACATTCACGCCAATAGATGCAAGTGACTCACATATGCTTTTGATTTTTAGAGTGTACTCACTTACTGACATGCTCTTCTTTTCCAATGTATGCAGCTCGTTCTTGAGTTGCAATTTTTGTGCCTTTGTATTAGTCTCATACAAAGTGACCAAACTATTCCAAGCCTCTTTTGGAGTCTTGGCATCCTGTATGTGTCCAATCATTCTATCCTATATGCTAATAGATAGCCAATACATTACCTTTCGTGCTCCTTGATTCCATTCCTCATATGCTCTTAACTGGTCTGCAGTCCGATTCCTTTCTGGTAACTACGGAGCATTTTCATTCTCTCCTTCGATGTACTTCCAGTAGCCTTTTCCCATCAGGAAATTCTTCATCCCAAATCTCTAAGCATGAAAGTTGTTCTTGTCCAGCTTATCGCTCATAAGCTGACTCATTCCATCTACGTTTGCCATTTTTGCAGCAATTCACAACACTGCAAAACACTACAAGTTGCACTTCTGCTTGAACACTGTTGCACTATGACGTGACAGTTCGATCTCAGAAAAACACAGTTTTCGTGTATCAACAGTACACGGAATCACTTGAAATTCTGGATCTGGAATACACGATTGTTGACGAACACAACGCAAGTTATAGTTTCTAAAACTGACGTGGTTTTCCTATGGGTCCCACCTTGCAGGCTCGAAACGGAGGTCGAGATGGCTCCGAAACTTCACGCTAATTTTCATAGCAAACGAAGGCCGTTTGTGAAATTACGTTTCTCCATGCCTTGCCGCGTAGTCTTCACCATCGCCTTCTCCACGAGCTCTCTACAGCCACACTGGCTCTGATACCATGTCAGGAGGAAGGAGATAAGGAAGAGAGCTCACACACACACTCTCACCCTCAAGGAGAAGCACACACACAGATTGAGGCAAGGAAGAATGATCTTCTTCTTCTTCTTCTTCTTCTTCTATTACATAAAAAGGGATGTACAAGAATGACCTAAAAACAAGAATACAATAAGTGCAATATATAAAGATCAGTACATAAGGAAAAACCTATTGTCCGCGAATGAGTGAGCTGGCAAGAAACAAATGTGCCATCACTCTCGATAGATAAATCTAATAAAGCTCAATGAAGTATCCCTAACATATACCGGCATTACCACTATACATGTCAGAGGAATGAAAAACTGGTGCATGTCATCCTGGATCATCACATGTTGACCTTGATATCTCAACAGATTTGAGTTGGGACTATTGCTTGGTGATGCATCCAGCCCACTCAAAACTTCAGATTCTACATTCAGTATTGTATGTTGTGCTCCAAGCTTCTTCTTCTTTCTTGTGTTGTTTGTGTGCTTCTGTAGACGTCTAACTCCAACAATCTTTATGGAATTGTAGGAGGTGATGAAGTTATGCCTACTCCTAGATCCAAAGGAGGACCTAAAGAAGAGAAGACAGAGAAACTCACACTTTGGTGTGCAAGGGGTGCTCAATCCATGTCATATATATTAAACTCTATCTCTGATTTCTTGTTACCACATATTAAAGGATGCAAAACATCTCAAGGGACTTGGGATGCACTTGAGGCCTTATTTTCTACTAGCACAAAATCTAGAAAGAACCATCTATGGAATGTGTTCAAACAAATGAAGGAGACACCAAAGAAAATTATCAAAGAGTTTATCACCGAGGTCAAGGAGGTCGCAGATCAATTAGCATCTATTGGAGAGCTGATTGAAGAAGAGTCTATCATGAGGAAAATTCTAAATGGAATCAGAAGTGATAAGCAAAGGCAATCCTTTATAGCTACATATGATCACATCAAGGATGTGCAAACTCCTGATTTCAACATATCCCTTGGACAACTCTTCAATCAAGATGCCAACAACAACAATTTGAAGGAAGGTAACTTAACAAGTGTTCTTTATGGAGATAAGAAAGACAAGAATCACAAAGGCAAGAAGAAGGAAGATGATGAGGAGAAGGAGATTTACCAAACCAACTATGTAGGCAAGAGCAAGTGGAAAGGGAAGAAGAAAGGAGAAAACACATACAATTGTAACTTTGCACTTAACAAACCATCTAGGAACAAGGATACCTACTTTTCTTGGGTAGGTTACTCCGGGATAGGGCATCTCTCAATGTATTGCCTAAATCTCCATCCTACCAACATAACTATCTCTTGAGGTGTCTACTTAAAGCTATGGATTAAGGATGAAGTATTATGCATGATGCCACTCTAAGAGCTAGTTGATATCCCTAAATTGACCTTGATGTAATGTTTGAAACCATGTCAAGGATGTACTCTTTAAAGTTAGACCAAAAGCATTGTATTGAGTGAGCAAATCATGAAACTGATCAGCGCCTAACACTTTTCTGAACTCTGCCACATGGTCATAAGGGTCTCGAGTACTGTCAAAGTAGTTCTTCATTGACTTGGGTTAATGTCAATATCCAAAGGTGTTCTCTAGGTCTAGGCATGGGAATATGATCTGCTATTAGTTGGATCAGTCTCAATATCCTAAGGTGTTCTCCAGGTCTAGGCATGGGAAACTCGTTTGTGCCTCTTTGATGTCTAGGTCCTCTAAGTTTTTCTATGATTGGCTCTAACCATTTCTAACCCTGATCTTCTCTTCCATAAGGGTTTACAGAACTCACCTTTGGCCTTCCTGTAGTTTTCTCTTTATGGTTACCTAGAATATGAGAGGATCTAGCTCCTTATTGACTATGAAACTCCTTAGATATCTTTGGAGGGAAAACAATTTTACCCTTCCAAGTCTAGGCATGTCTACCATGTTCCACTACCACAAACATCCTCTGAGAAGAGTTATCTAAATAGATTACCTTCCCAAGGATGTCTGGGTCTTTGAACTCATAAATTCTTACTCTATCTATCTCACTTGGTTTGTCTGGCTTGAATCTTTAGAAGGCTTTGTCATTATCTCTATTCAAGAAAAGTTCTATGCTTTTGTTGTCTTGGGGGATCCATTTTGGTGCAATAATCCTTGATAGGATTGACTTACCACGAGGTGTTGTAGGATCTTTCCCAATATTTTCCTGATCAAGAAAGTGCCTAGAACTCTAGGATGATTATTACAAACTCATCCATCCTATCAGGGAGGCTCCTAACCACATACATGGTTCCTTTCTTATCAACCCCCTTTGAATTTGACCACTGGGTGTTCAATCCTAAAGGGTTGATCAGGCTTTCTAAGTTTCTAAGCTAGCCTTAGAGTATGCATAGGAGCTTGAGAAAGCTCATGGGGGGGCTTAGACTAGCCTCCAATTCACAAATGCACAGACAAACAATATCTTCTCTTTATATTCTTGTCGTACAAAGATGGGGCACTTATTGCCAAAGTGAGCTAAAAGGTTGTGGGCTAAGCCCTTGTGGGAAATACAAATGAAGGCCAATCAATTTACCAAATTTGGGGTTCAAACCCTTGGGAAAGTACAAAATAGTCCTTAATGGGGGAGATTACAAAGAGGAATACTTAGTGCCAAACGTGAGCCAACTAGTGAACGTTGGACCCTTTGAGAAATATGAAGTGGCCTTAGATAATATGCTTTGAGGGAGAGGCTTAAGACCCTTTGGAAACACAATAAAACCCTTTTAGGAGTGCCAAATTGGGTGTCAAACTTAAGGGTAAAATACTTTTTGTACCATACAAAATGAATGCGCTAAATATGACTTAGAGACCTCAACCAATCTTATCCAAGATGTAATAAAGCTAGTTGTTCAATGAAATAGCACAACATGTCCTTTTGAAGCCTCGTAGATATGTGGATTTGAAAGTGCTAAGCCTTAGTTCACTTGATCCAACATAGAGTCACTAACGCCTTACATACATGCCATCTTGCTCTAGGATAGTCTTTCGTAGATTAAAGATGCAAGTTGAGAACATTTAATAGTGACATCATTCATGACTTAGATACAAAAGTTCATCAAACATGACTAATCCAAGTTCTTTGTTAGTTTTTATAATTGGCAGATATGAATTCACTTAATGCTGACAATAAAAAAGAGGCAATCACATGGGTAGATATTGGTAACAAATTAAAAGGTGCAAAAAAAAGAAACATCATCAGTGATGTCATATGAGAGACAAGCCAAATTATTGGTTGAAATTTGAGGCTAGTATTCTTATCCACATGCATGCAAAAATATCAGAGATGCTATTATTTTTTTGCCTATCTTGAGAGAAACAATGTGCCTTGTGATGCGTACTCAATCTAGCTCCACATGTCCTCTGTTGCGTGCTACATGATGTATTGGATGCAGTAGGGAGCATTTGCTGCTTTGTAGGCTCCTAGAATGGAAGAGAACATTCTTCCTTGCCACTCATGGGAAAGATCTATACATGCAAACAAGTTGAGCTTCAGAAAGGGGTGGTCGAAGAGGAAGGTTGGAGAAGAGGGTACACAACAAATTATAGAAGAGAATTAGATCTCAAGAGAGTCACAAATTGATACACAGAAGAGCTTATTTACATGCACAAGGGCGATGCTCTCTCTCTCTCTCTCTCTCTCTCTCTCTCTCTCTCTCTCTCTCTCTCTCTCTCTCTCTCTCTCTCTCTCTCTCTCTCTCTCTCTCTCTCTCTCTCTCTGTGCCTCTCTCCCCCTCCCTCCGCAAAAGGTTAGCTCCACTTCAATAGAACTTTGCTTTGCATCTTCTTGCATGTCTGTTCCACAAGTTTGTCATGCGATAAGCTTTGGCTTTGATGGAGTAGTGCAAAAAAGAGTGATTCTCTAAGAGGTGCTCTCACAAGTGTAAGGTTCTAATTCTCTTCCTCTTGTTGTTTGTGTATGTACTCAAGATGACACGGGAGTTGAATGAACTATCATTCCAAAATCTCTTGAAGAAGGTGCAAGAGGTCATCTCCCTCTCACACAAGGTCACAAAACATGATTGTGTTGCTTTATTGCTTTCACTATGTCTCTCTCTAGTAGGGTTCCCTCTCTGGTAGGAGGAGGAAGCAATGCCTTTCTATAAGAAATGCCTCTCTATTGCTCTAGTGACAGAGGATGGGACACGATTTAGAGTTTGTTGAGTCCAATAAAGAATGGTTGTGGCAGATGTGTTAGCTAAGGGTGAGAGTGGGGAGATTCTGTGTAAGGTTGCTTATCACCAAGTTCACCGTAGAAGTTTAAGAATTATATTTTACCAACAAAATATGCATAGTAGAGGTTTATTCATGGATTCTTTCTTATCTAAATATAATGCACTAAAAAGTTATAAAGGGGGAAAAATGTGATGCACCTTCAATATTATCAAAGAGATAAAAAAATGGTATGAATAAATACCAATGTGATGAAGATCTAGCAAGGAAATTCAATCAAAGTTTTTCTAAACAATTCAAATGGAGAGATCACAAACCATCAAAAGGAATGGAAAATAGTGTTTATAAACACTTCCAAGAATGAGTAACTCCACAAAATGTCATCAAATGAGCATATGATACCACAAAGAGGATAGGAGGAGAATGAGTACACTGGTAGAAGCAAATGGCGAGGTACCCAAATACAAAAGAAATACAATATAAAATGGAAATGGAGTGCATCGTGACACAAAATGGAGATGCACTCATGCGGATACAAATGGAAATGATGTAGAAGAAAGCATGTCGTCAACAGTTTAGACCTAGTGTTTAGCA
The DNA here is from genome assembly GCA_020310875.1 of Ceratopteris richardii. Classification (NCBI taxonomy): domain Eukaryota; kingdom Viridiplantae; phylum Streptophyta; class Polypodiopsida; order Polypodiales; family Pteridaceae; genus Ceratopteris; species Ceratopteris richardii. The sequence continues at coordinate 6,732,955 of CM035444.1, forward strand.
TAATTAAAAACTAGGTTCTTAGGCTACTTTGGAGGCTCAAATGAGCTCTAAAAATTATGAAATTTTGTTGTACAGGCTCTCCTAATACTCATCAAGCTCAAGAACTCCTTGACTTGAACAAAGTGGAGTTTGAACTATCAAAAATGAATGTTTACAATGAGTGTCATTGTTTGAATGCATAATGGATTGTGAAAAAATAAGATTAGGCCTATTCTTTGCATGGTCGACATTGACTACTGTGTAACCTTCTTATTCATCCCTTTGGCTCTTCTAACTTTGACTACCTTTTCTCATACTCTGTTAGTAGCTTACTCCTCCTTGTCTGCTAATAGAGAAAAATGACACTTGATGAGTAGCATGAGTTACGTTTGGGGATCTAAAGACATCATTTTTTGCGTTCAATCACATAAGCAAAAGGAGAAGATCAGAAGGAACACATTCATCACATAAAAAAATGATTTTGATAAGAAAAAGTCAAAGTGTCCTAAAACTTGGTTGAGTTGGTGTCACAGATACCTAATTCTTGAGATATTTTTGACATTTGGTCGATGTCACCGACACTCATCGAGTGTTGTGACATCTGAGTTGGTATCATTGATGCATGATAGGTATCTTGACACTTGGAGAATCCTCAACATCTAAGCATCACCAAAACTTAGGTATCTTTGACACCTCCTAGGTATAGCAACATAGGGAAGGCATCATGACACCATTGCATCCTGGTATGAAGTATTACCAACACCTACAAAGTGTCACGGTATCTCTCATACTCACACTCTTTGTGATATCACCAACCTTTGATAAGTGTCACCAACACTGAGGTATTGAGTGTTGTGATATTGAGTATTGAGTATAATGAGTCGAGATGTTGTGTATCATGTGTCATAAATCCCAAGTATCATCTATCATGTGTCATTTGACCAAGTGTTGTGTATCATGGAGCTTCATGTGGCGTGTGTCATGAAGTTAGTGTCACCAATAATTTTCAAGTGTCATAGCATCTGAGTGTCATAGAAGTGGTGTCATTGAAACTTGATAACTTTCATGACACTTGTTTACCCTAAAGGTGTCACTGACATGGTATTGTGTGTGGCTGCAGATAGGTATCACCTAGAAAACAACACTTGAGCTAGAGATGAATAAAACATGCCTTGGAGAAAAGTATTTCCTTTGCCTCCCTCACTAACACCTCCCACTTTATCCACTAGAACTTTCATTGTGGGAGCTTCCTCTTTGTTGGATTCAATGTCATCATAAGACTCTAATTTTTTTAGTTCAGAAACTAGCTCCCCCATAGATGAGGTTTAACTTTTAATGGCTCCTTCAAGGTTACTATACATTGTACTTTGTCTTTTTTCATTTCTTGCATAGTTCTAGATTTTTTGTCAGATGATATTGATCTCTTATATTTCAAGGCAGGGGCATTAAAGTAGTTAAATTCATGCTCATACTCCCCAATATAATTGACAAGAGTTCCAAGGATGAGTGCCTCCTCAACGTCCACACTTAAGTTCAACTCCTCTAACTCCTCCATTTTGGATATCTAGTAATCCTTGAGGCATTAAATTTACTAAATGGAGGTTTCCCTTCTTCTTTCTTCTTCAACCTAGATTCTTGGACTTTTTCCCAAAGCTCTTGTGGCTAGGATGCTTCTACTTTTTGGATCATTGAATTGACATTATTGTTATCAATCTTTTGAGCCATACAAACTAATCTTATCTACTATTTCTTCTAGTAATCCAACATGTTGTTTATTCCACACATATTCCTCGAATTTCTCGTCAAGGATCCTTGTTTCCAAAATGGGGTTGGGTCTCTTTTCTAGCATTTCTTCGGAAACTTCAATCAATCTTCTACAAAACTCCAATTTTTCCTTCTCCAAATCTCCTCTTGGATAGAACTTATGTTGATCAAGACTAGGTCCCACCATTATTCTTGAATGACAGGTCCTTATTAATATATCAAGGTTCTCAGACATAGGATCAACTAGAATGACCTTGCTTGGTTTTGCATGAGTTCCTACTTTACAACACTTCTAATCTCACTTTCCTTCAAGTTCCTCCCTATAGCAAAGACTTCTTATTTCCCATACGGACATTAGTAGTAAGATAATTGAGAGTTCCCCTCTTCCCCATGTAATTCCTAGCCTGTTTGGACATAACTTTCTCCCTTTGGTTTCTCTACTTTTGATTTTTCTTGACTTTGGTAGACTCTAAAGGATCCACAAAATCTTCACAATGATTGGTGCATGTTCTTCCTTTCGAATGCTTTTGGTGTCTATAGAATCAATCTCAAGATGAATTGCCTCCTCTTGTGTTTTTTTTAGATTGAGCTCTCATTAAAACTTTTAATAGAACTACACTCTCTATCACTTCCAAATGATCAATTACTTTGATCATGTTTATTTGCATGATGAAAGATGCCTTCAAGGGATTCTTGGGGCAATCTCTAAAGAGATGCTCTTTTTCACAATTGGAACAATATCATTCCCATCATCTATGTGGTGGTGGGCTATGTAGTGTGTATTCTCTAATATGTGATCCAATCCACATTAGAATTAGGGTCTCTAGGAGCAAGGGATCTCATAGGGGGTCTCACATTGGCTGAATCTTTAGGTGTGGTGTACATCAAATTTGCATACTCAAAACTGTGGGAATTTAAATAAGCATCAAATGCATAGTAATGTTTTTCATAAGTAGCTTCATACTCCACTACAATTATATCATAGTAATAATACTGCACGTGCGGTTTATCATAGCCATGGCTAGTATACTCATTGCTAGTCAAGGGAGTCATAGGCTCCACCGCCCTCTCAAGATTTTCTTTCGGGTGAGCATACTTCATAGGAACCAAATTGTGAGGATGTGCTGGTTGTTCTTGTTGGAGATAGACGTCTGCAGAAGCACGGGAACAGCACAAGGAAGAAGAAGAAGCTTCGAGCACAAACACACAATATTGAATGTATTAGTAGAGAATGTACAAAGATAAGTAGCCCATTAGGTCAACAGGCGTATATACAAGCCGGGGGAAGAAAACATCCTAAAGAGGAAAAAAGTGCCCCGGTGGTCCTAGAGTGTTCACTCACATCACTACCTAAATATATCAACAAATCCCTCCTGGGAGTGATGCGGTGAACAAGTAGCTGGCACTCATGTATAAGGAAGTGCCAAGCTATGTGGAAGTCACTCCACAAAAGGAAGTAAGCCCAAAGCTTTGCGGAAAGCTTCAAACTTCTCCCTGGGCAGAGCCTTCGTGAAAAGGTCTGCTATGTTCTCCTGCGTGGGCACATATGCCAAGCTGATCTCCCCAGCAGAGAACCTCTCCCTGACATAGTGATAATGCACCTCAATGTGCTTAGTGTGAGCATGGAACACAGGGTTCCTCGCAGCTGCCAATGCGCTCTGACTGTCTCCCTAGCAGAGAACCTCTCCCTAACATAGTGATAATGCACCTCAATGTGCTTAGTGCGAGCATGGAACACAGGGTTCCTCGCAACTGCCAATGCGCTCTGACTGTCAGTGAAGATAGTGGTGGCAAAATTCTGACCAACACCCAAATCAGCCATAAGGCAACTGAGCCACACACACTCAACAGTAGTTGTGAAAGCTTCCCTATACTGAGCCTCACAATAGGAAGTGGCCACAGTAGGCTGCTTCTTGCTCAACCAAGATATACATGAGCTACCAAGCATGAAGCAAAAGCCACTAGTGGACACACGAGTGTCATAGCAACCAGCCCAATCAGAGTCAGAAAAAGCATGCAAATCTGGCGGTAGTGATCCCCCCTTGGGATAAAACAACCCAAGTAGCCGAGTACCAATCAAGTAGCGAAAGATGCGCTTAACCGCTTGCCATGCTTGACTCCTGGGCAATGCATAAATCTGCTCATCTGTGAGACAGCAAACTAAATATATGGCCGAGTAATGCATAAGTAAATCAAGCATCCAACAGCCTGCTGATAGAGAACAGCATCAAATGCATCTCCAGCATCATGAAGACTCAATCGTAAACCTGTCTCCATAGGAGTGGCAATAGGCTTACAGTCTTCAAGGCCAAAACGCTGCAATAATGTGTCAATATATTTTGTTTGACGCAAAGTCGTTCCACCATCAACTTGCATAAACTGAATGCCCAAATAGTGATGCAAATGCCTCAAATCAGACATCTCAAATGAGGCATGCAAATAAGCCTTAAAATCAGCAATATGCTTCTCAATAGGACCAATGAGCAGCATGTCATCAACATAGACAACAATGATTAGAAGCACATCATTAGCACGCTTAACATATAAGTTGCTTTCAGTTGGACTATTCTCAAAACCATGTGCAATCAGATAGGCATGTATCTTCTCATACCAAGCACGTGGTGCTTGCTTTAAACCATATAATGCCTTCTTTAACCTGCACACCTAGTTTTCATGCCCTTTCTACACAAAGCCGCGGGGCTGAAAAACATACACTTCTTCATGCAAGTCACCATTCAGAAATGTAGTTTTAATGTCCAACTGATGTACATTCCAACCATGATGGGCTGCAAGTGCACAAATGCTCCGAACAGTAGTCATACGGCATGTAGGTGCAAAGGTCTCATCGAAATCAATGCCTCTTTCCTGCGCATAACCCTTTGCAACAAGCCTAGCTTTATACCTGTCAACTGTACCATCAAGTTTATGCTTTAGCTTGTATACCCACTTAGTGCCAATGACCTTCTTGCTAGGAGGCAAGTCACATAAAGACCAAGTACCATTCTTCATTATTGCATCATATTCAGATTGCATAGTAGCCATCCAATTTTCTGAATTTTGTGCTTCATCAAACGAAACAGGCTCATTCTCATCACAGAGACTAGAAGCAGCCATAGCATAAAAATCTAATGCAAAAGAGGCACTATGAGAGCCTGAATGAGTACGATATGACAGAGGTGGATCTAATTTGCTGTCACGCAAAGTCTGCACCAACCATTTTGGCATAGTTTTTGCCTGCTCAATATCAGCTCTCTCATCAACAAACCTACAGAGGCTGAGAAGTTGCCTCATTACGACTAGCACTAGACTGTCCACCTGTAAAAAGAGGCATCAAAGTATCATACATGTCTTTGGAGCTAACAGATGTCTCCTTGGTACATGAAAGCAATGGCTGAATAGAATCTTCCACAAAAACAACACCACGGCTAACCAGAATGCTTTTAGTCTATGGATGATATAGACGATAGCCTTTACTCTCAGAAGTGTACCCAACAAAAATACATTTTACTGCTTTATCATCCAATTTTCTGTGATGTTGTTCAGGCACTAATGCATATGCCAAACAACCAAAAACGCGCAGATGAGCAACAGATGGCTTGCGATCTTGCCAAGCCTCATATGGAGTGATAGACTGCAGTGCTTTAGTGGGACACCTGTTCAGACACATGACAGCCTCAAGCCAGAAACTATGAGGTAAAGCCTGACTCTTGACCATACACCTTGCCATCTCCATGAGAGACCTGTTCTTCTGTTCAGCAACTCCATTCTGTTGTGTTGTATACGGCACTGTACACTGGTGTTTTATCCCACGTTCAGCCAGAAATGCATTGAAATCAGAAGACATATATTCCCCGCCTCGATCAGAACGGAAGGTGCCCATTTTACATGCTGACAGATTTTCAGCCAAAACCAAAAACTGTTTGAAGCACATGAACACTTCGGACTTTGCCTTCAATGGATATACCCATGCATGCCTTGAGAAATCATCGATGAAAGTCACGAAGTAAAGATAATTCCCAAACAAAGGTGTCTACATAGGACCACAGACATCACTATGTACAAGTTGCAATTTTTGAGTAGCCCGAACTGAACCATCTTTTGGAAAGGATGAACGCTGCATTTTGCCCAAAATACCAAAATACAGCCTTCACAAACATGTTTTCCAGGTGCCTCAAGTTTGGGCAACGAGGATACCATTTCAGATTTCTGCAGGCGTAGCAAACTAGCAAAATTCAGATGACCAAAGCGTGCATGCCAAAGCTTTGCATCTAACATAGCCTGTGAATCATTTACTGCACATGCCAAATCATTTACAGATCTGTCATAGTCTATGAGCTTATACAACCCATGACATAAAATGCCAGAAGCAATAATCACATCGCCATTTGACAGATCATGAACTGTACACCTGTCATCAACAAATTTCACAACCAAGCCAATCTTGGCTAATGCAGAAACTGATAACAGGTTCTTTTCGATCCCTGGCACAAAAAAAGCATCTGACAAAGTGAAAGAACTACCATCAGCAGTAGTCAAAATGATCTTACCAACTCCCATAACAGGATAAGAGGAGTTGTTGGCGCATGTAACAGTATTCCCTATAGGGGCACGCTCGAGTGAAGAGAAGAAACTGCGCTGCGCGTTAATATGTTTGGTCACCCCACTGTCAAAATACCAAACATCTGAGTCTACTGCAGACATGCACTGCTCATGAGAAGATGGGTCAAAACTGCAGACAGTAGTATGTTGGAATTTGGGGCCCCAGGATCGTTCCAATACTAAAACCTTTTGAGCATACACAACTTAATTGCCAAGATGATAAGTGAGATAGAGAAAGAAAGAGATCTTGAGACAAGGATAGGGAACGTAAGCTGGATGCTTACTTCACTAAAAATAATAGATGTCCAAATTACAACATGGGAGTACTACTCAACCATATAAAGTGGTGCACTCACTAATGGAAGAATAAGAAGATGATGATACAAAATTTAGATTATGTCGAAATAATCTAAGTGTGTGTGAAGAGAATGAAGCAACGAAGCTAACAAAATAGTGTAACGAAATTGTAAATCAACCACAAGGTTAACTCACAAAAGATAGTTACCACCACCTCGTAGAAGACTTCCTGCTGCAATGAGAGTAGCCTCTCCTTCACCACAACTTCACCTCCTTCAAGAGTGTGAGAACACTCTGTCTTCAAGAAGATCTCCAAGCTCTAGATCTTTGAGTGAGTGAATCTTGAGTGATGCTTGAACAATGAGCCAAGGCCTCATTATATAGTTTGTGAGTATCCTCCAAAAGCACAATCTAAAAGCTATGACAAAAAGAAAAAACTACGCGATCGCGAACGGATTTTTCTGTGAAGAGTTTTTTGATTTGCTTCATTAAAAAACACGAACCGCAGGGCGTGGGGATTGAACCCGGGTCGAGTGAGGATGCTTACAGACATGTTGGTCTAGACCAAGTCGCCCACGTAGCTTTAATAACAAGAGTAAAGGAAGGCTCCTTTATATGGATGTTGCGTCCGTCAACTGCTTGAACTTTGATGAGAATGCTTCTTATGAAGCTAATTGTTGGACCAATATAAACATTGACTTCCAACATAGTAAACGCCCATTCTTCTTCCTGCACAAGATTTGCAGACTCTGTTTTTGGTGTAGAGGCCTCTACAACAACCATTCCAGCCTCTTTCTTCTTTGCCTCTTTAGCAGCCAGTTTTGGACAGTTCTTTATGATATGATCATTCCCTTTACAGTACTTACAAAACAATTTCTGCTTTTCTGATTTCTTCTCATCTTTATCTTCCTTCTTCGAATATGCAGAATTAGCAGATTTCTGCTTACTATTTGAAGAGCTCCATTTTCCTTTGCCCTTCTGACTAGCTAGGAAAGCTTGATCTGCAACTCGCATAATGGACCTGTTCTGCCTAGACTCATCTTCGTGCAACAGAACAGAGACTAACTCCTCAAATGATAAGGCATTCGGATTGCCTTTCATCATCAAACGAAGAGTAGAAGCAAAACTTTGATATGAATCAGGAAGATCATTCAGAACGGTCTGCACAAGTGAGCTATCTGGTATAACCTCATCAGCAGAAATCAATTGTTCCTTCAAGTCTTTGATCTTCGTTAGGAAACTGTCCATAGAATCACCTTCATTCATGTGCTCACTCTCCAACTGTTTTCGAAGGTAAGCAACACGAGCCTCATTCCTAGCTTGGTACAATGTGGTAAGTGTATCCCAAGCATCCTTGGTTGTTCTGCAAGAGCGAATGTGAGGAATAATGGCACGTTTGACAGACAAAGCTATCAATGCATGTGCCTGGGCATCTCTGCCATCCCAGCGAGTCTGCTCTATAGTAGGTGCAGTACAAACAGCAGCACGAACAGGAATCTGCAGAATATCATCTTCGACACCATCTTCATCAGCTCCAGCACCTGTATTTGCAGTACCTATAGTCAGAGGTGTAGCAAGACGTCTTTCAACACCCTGCACAATGTTCCACAATCCTTTTGCAACCAATACATGTCGCATCATATAAGCCCATAATGGGTAGTTGGTACCATCCAACTTATCCTCAACAACCAACATACGGGATACATCACTGCTTTTAGCCATGGCCGGTGACTAAAATACCTTGATGCAGAAAATTGACTGTATCTCAAAAGTTGAACAGAACTGCCCAGACGAATTCTGCTAAACCTGTAGCAGACTTCGAGACGCTTAAACTGGCGAGCAGAAACTAGTATATACCTTTGGCACAAAAAGACAAAATAGCCTACACAAGCGCTGCGATAGTGCGTTTGGAGGTCGAAACGAGCTCAAATCACGATTTCGGCACCACAAAGCGAAGCGGTTTCGATCTCGAAAACACCCTGAGTATGCTCACCAAAACCTAAATATATCAACAGTTCTAATACATGTTGCGGTTGTGGGTACCCCGACAACTCATATGGTCTCTGAATCGATGGAGATCCTTAAAATTTAGGATATCTAGGAGCCTCCTTTATTGGATCCCTTGAAGTATATGCATATGAACTAAATTGGTATGGTTGATATTATCTCACTTTTTGCCTATTGTAAGGGTAGTTTTCAATAGTATGATTGGTATATTTTTGCTCTATGTGGTCGTGGTATGTGGGCCCTTGCATAGGCTATCTTTCACAAGATTACTATTGAGAAGGAGTCGTCCCCTCCTTGTGCAAGCATGGGTTAGATGGTTTCCTCCACATTATAAACATCCCCAAAGCATTGATACCTTCATCTATTGAGATGGGTACTATTTTGGGGTGGACTGATTGTGGACTCCTAGTTTCTTTGCTATTAAGTCTGCAAGCGCCTCCATAGATGGATTATAGGAAGACATAACACCAGAGGAATATTTTGACCTTAAGGAATTTTGAGGAATCTTCACATCATTAGCCATATTATCCTCAATGTCAATGCATTCTTTCAAAAACGCATCCAAGGATTCCCATCTCTTCACATATACCAAGGTTCACAATCCTCCATTCAATAACCCATCCAAAAATAATGAAATTATTTTTGCTTGAGTCATTCATTCAACTTCTAGAAAGCTTTCCAAATATTGTTTGGATCTCCTCGTAGCCAATCTCACTAATTCATTGCTAGCTTGTTTGAAGCTATGGATTAGAGAAGAAGTATTGTGTCTGACTCCCCTTTTTGCAAACTCCCCTATGAGTTCATCTAGCTATTGATCAATGGTGGTGAATACATTCTTGTTCCATGGTTGGAACCAAGCTAAGGCAGATCCTACCAATGTTAATCCAAAGGCTTCATATTGAACAAAGAATGTGTCCACCTGTTTTGTCCTTAGGACTTGTTTGAATTCAACCAAATAATCCTAAGGATAATCAGATCCATCATAATGTTTTTTCATACATTTTGCAACTTTTGAGGGTCTCAGTCTTCTTCTACAAATGTTTAGAGGTCAAGGCATTACTTGAACATTAGGGCCCATGACTTGGCCTTGACCTCGATGAGGTCTTGCCAGAAATGGAGCTCTATTCAGTGCCACTCCCTCTAGGACTGGGTCACGCACAACAATAGTGATTGGAAAAGTGAACTGCACTTGAGGCCGATAATGGACATTGTTCCAATCAAACTACCCAAAATTAGGGTTTTTATGATTTGCTTGATTCCTATTCAAATGTCTTGAAGAGGATGCTTGTTTCCTAAGTGGAAACACTGGAAAAGCCATATATTTAAATTTCATTTTTTTCTCCTCATAGATCTGTGAAGAGATGGATTGATATGTTCCTGAAGATGAAGTGGTGCTGCAAAATCATTGCACTACACCAACCAAATAGATTCCAGAGAAGTGTTGTGGGCCCTTTAGCTTGTCAATGACTATATTTGATACCCTATGTACTTTGGAAGATCACTTGCAAAAAATTGAATCAAGGCAAACAAGTTTGACTAAAAGTCAACTAGCTCAAACCTTCTATTTTTGAATTATGACACTCAGTGTTTTGCTCAGTACTCCTTCTCTGGTCAAAATTGGCCAGATATCTTTTAGAGTAGTCTAATTAGGAAGCAAACCAACCTATTAAAAGTTATTTCACTAAAAATTATGAACCATATGATGAGAAATAAATTTATCAATTCACCTATGACAACCCGACTTTTTAGGAAGAAGTAGGCATCTATACATAGTCAAGCTTGAATGTTCATTGCTCACAACACATAGATCCAATTGAGATGAAACTCTGGAATCTGAAAGTATACTTAGACAGCTACCAATACTAAGTTAAATCTATGAAAAAGATGAACCATGCTCAAAGGAATCTGCTCTACAAGATGACCGAAAACTGAGAGATCGTGACAAAGAACAGTCCATACATAGACTTGACAATATGGCAATAAATGATCATGAAATCAATTCTATATTGAGTGAATAGTGCAATGACTTACTGGTACATATGTGTGCCTTGAGATCACACACTGATCTTGCAATAAGCTCTGAGGATTGAGCCTCTCTAACTGCGACTAAAAAGTACATGTATATATAGTGAGAGTTGGATCCAACATTTGAATTTGAATTGGAGCTCACCCAAATCTTTTTTCCTTATTTCTAGTGATAGATGTTAACTAATTCAATTACGAGTTTGTGGATTTTTGCCTAACCATCAAGTGGATTCAATACTTTTGATTCTTCACTTTTACATTAAGTAAATGTTCAGAGAGTTACAAGAGATAGTTCACAAGTGAACTCTTTAATCTTCATACATTGTCTTCACTTTAAAGCTTCTCCTATGTCTTTGTGAGACTCAATCCAATACTTAGGCTTGTCATAGACTTGCTTGAACAGCTCTCCCTCAAGCCAAGTATGCTTGAGGTCTTCAATCTTCAAGAATTACCTGCAACCCAATCATAGCCTTGAATTTGCAAATCTTTGTACCATCCAATGCTTTGGTTAGAATATATGCACATTGTTGATGAGTGGACACATATGATATTTGAATCTCCTTGCTCATAACCTTCTCACTTGATTCTCAAAACAAGGTGGTTGTGCCATATATACTTCTTCTATTATCCAACCATTAAGAAATGCATTTTTTACATCTAATTGGAGTATCTTCCAATTCTTGGAAGAAGCAATACTAAGCAAAACTCTAATTGTAGGCATCTTTGCTACAGGGGAAAATGTTTCTTTATAATCAACTCCTTGAGTTTGTGCAAAGGCTTTTGCTACAAGCCTTGCCTTATACCTGTTTATAGAACCATCAGAATTCTTATTGAGTTTGTAGATCCACCTTGAACCTATTACCTTCATGGATGAAGTCTTGGGAATTAAATCCCAAGTGTTGTTTTCCTCAAGTGCTTCAATTTGCTCCTTCATTGCATGCCTCCATTCTGGTTTTACCTTGGCTTCTTCAAATGATGAGGACTCCTCTTGATTTATATCCTATGCTATGTAGATAGAGTGCTTAAAGACTAGAGTGGTGTCAAAACCGTACCTTTCTGGCTTCTTCTTTTCCCTTATAGACCTTCTTAGGCCATGATGTGGTGATTCTGCCCCTTGTCCAAGTTCTTGCAATTTTGCTTTACCTTTAGACTTCCATGCCTTGATCTTTTCCATCTGAGATTCTTCATCATCTTCTGAGGTGTCTTGCTCTTCAATCTTAGGTTGATTTTCTTTAATGAGCCTTGCAAAATCATCTTCAAGATCCTAAGTCAAATTGACCTTCCTGCATGAATCCTCATACCATGAATTGTTCTCATCAAATAGTACATCTCTACTCACCAAGAATCCTTTGTTGGTAGGGTTGTATAGTCTGTAGCCTTTTTTATTGTTGTCATGTCCAATGAATACACACCTTTCTGCTTTTGGATCCATCTTTTCTCTTACCTGTGAAGGAATATGAATATAAGCAATACAACCAAAAATTTTGCAATGATCTAGGCTTGGTCTTCTTCCATTCCAAGATTCATATGGTTTCATCCCATCAAGCGATTTTGAAGGCAACATGTTAATCAAATAAGTGGTTGTGGATACAACCTCAACCCATAGATAGTTAGGTAGATGCTTTTCATTTAACATAGACCTTGCAACTTCAACAATTGTCATATTCCTCCTCTCTGCCACTCCATTTTGCTCAAGAGTGTACCTTGTAGTTACCTCTCTTTTGATTCTTCTTTCTTAAAGGAAAGAATCAAATTCATGGGAGAAGAATTCTCCCCCTCCATTTGACCTTAGCCTCTTAAGTGATTTACCTATTTGATTCTCCACAAGAGCTAAATATCTCTTGAAGCATGAAGAAACTTCATCTTTGTGTTTCATAAAGAATAGGATAGTCCACCTACTGCAATCATCAATAAATGATACATAATACCTTGATCCAGAGAGTGACGCATCTCTGCTAGGTCGCCATACATCTGTGTGGACCAATTCCAAGAGGTCTCCATGCATATAGCCTTTCTTCATTAAGGTAACCTGTGAGACTTTCCAAATTGACATGCACTACATTTATAAATCATATGTTGCTTTGACAAGTTAGGAAGTCCAAGTACACTTTGGTCTCTACATATTTGTGTTAGTGATCTTTCACCAATATGTGCTAACTGCAACCCTTTCTCTACTATCTGCCTAACACTTATCAAATTCTTTGTAATGGTACGGACATAGAGTACCTTACTGAGTAGGCTGATGTTTCCATCACGTGTTTTGACATTTCCTATTCTCTCCACAAGGTGTCTTGTATCATCTCCTATTTGTACATCATGCTTGTTCCGTGGATCTTCTAAATCTGATAGGAGGGCCGCATTTCCTACCACGTGATTGGAACAACCTGAATCTATGTAGAAAACATGCTCATCAGATTTACCCTGGGGCATTGCCATGTTCATGATTAATAATGAGTCTTATTGATTTGAGTCCTCTATGTAATTATTGAAATCTCTTCTTCCTTTGCTTCCGTGATAGGTTGAGTGATTGTAGTTGTTATGATAGCCATTGTTGAATCTTCCTCTTGAGTAGCCATATCCTCCTCTATTGTATCCTCTACCTCTTTGATTCCTAGAATTCCTAAAACAATTTTCAGTTGTATGATTGGTTATTCCACAAATAGAACAAGGATTAGGGCCTTGAGATCTCCCCCTGCCTTGTCTACCTCCTCTTCCTCTACCTCTATCATGTCTTCCTCTACCTGCATAGTTAACTTGATGCATACCTGCTTCATCATCTACTTTCTTTGCATTCCCTTTATTATCTTTAGTCTTGCTTTTATCAATATATAAATTTGAAGATTGATTACCTTTGGAGCCTTCTCCATTCTTCATGAGTTGGGCCTCTTGAGTAAGTAATTCTCCAATTAGAGTGTTGAAGTCTGGTACATGCATATCCATGTATAAATCCATTGTTGTAGTGAAAGCCTTTCACTTGTCATCTGCCTTTATGCCATTGATGACTTGCCTTAAAATCTATTCCTCATCTATTACTTCTCCAATACTTCCTAATTAATCAGCTATGTCCTTGATTTTTGTGACAAAGTCAATCACATTCTGCTTGGGAGCTTTCTTGAGGGTTGTGAAGTCCAACCATAGTTGATGCTTTCTTGCTTTAGTACTTGAAGAGAAGAAGGTTTCAAGTGCATTCCACACTTCTTGAGATGTTTTACAACTTCTAATATGAGGTAACAAAAAATCAGAGAGAGTTGAGAAGATAAGACCTTGCTAATGCATCTTCGAAACACCATGTACTTAGTCTCTCCTGCTCTTCATGTGTTGGTTGACTCTTGTTTCTGAATGTGGGCATAACTTCATCTCGAGCCACATAACCATATAGATTCCTGACTTAGAGATAAGCTTCCATCCTTAATGACCAAGCAGAGTAAATACCTCTATCCAATTCACCAATTGATGAAGGGAATCCATCTGCCATACTTCCTCTGATACCACTCTGAAGAGATGGATTGATATGTTCCTAAAGATGAAGTGGTGCTGCAAAATCCTTGCACTACACCAACCAAATAGATTCTAGAGAAGTGTTGTGAGCCCTTTTAGCTTGTCAATGAGTATATTTGAGACCATATGTACTTTGGAATATCACTTGCAAAAAGTTGAATCAAGGTAGACAAGTTTGACTAAAACTCAACTAGCTCAAACCTTCTATTTTTGAATTATGACACTTAGTGTTTTGCTCAATACTCCTTCTCTGGTCAAAATTGGCCAGAGATCTTTTAGAGAACTCTAATTACAAAGCAAAGCAACCTATTACAAGTTATTTCACTAAAAATGATGAACCATATGATGAGAAATAAATTTAGCAATTCACCTATGTCAACCCCACTTTTTAGGAAGTAGTAGGCATCTATACACAGTCAAGCTTTAATGTTCATTGCTCACAACACATAGATCCAATTGAAATGACACTCTCGAATATGAAAGTATACTTAGAGAGCTACCAATATCAAGTTAAATCTCTCAAAAAGATGAACCATGCTCAGAGGAATCTTCTCTGCAAGATGACTGAAAACTGAGAGATTGTGACAAACAACAGTTCATACATAGACTTGACAATATGGCAATAAATGATCATGAAATCAATTCTATATTGAGTGAATAGTACAATGACTCACCGGTACATATGTGTGCCTTGAGATCACACACTGATCTTGCAATAATCTGTGAAGATTGAGGCTCTCTAACCATGACTAAAAAGTACATGTATATATGGTGAGAGTTGGAGCCAACATTTGAATTTGAATTGGAGCTCACCTAAATCTTTTTCCTTATTTCTAGTGATAGATTCTAACCATGACTAAAAAGTACATGCATACACACACATATGCATACATAATGCACATGCATATGCATAGATACATGCATACACATACACACACATAGACATACACACACATAGACACACACACATACACACACATATACACACAGATTTATAGACATACACATGCATACACACATAGACACACACACACACATACACACACACATACACACACACACACATAGACACATACACACATAATTATGCATACACACACATACACATGCATACACACATACACGCACACACATACACACACACATACACACATACACACACATATATGCATACACACACATAGAGAGACATACACATACATGCATACATAATGCATATGCATATGCATACATACATACTTACATGCATACACACACATATGCATACATAATGCACATGCATATGCATAGATACATGCATACACATACACACACATAGACACACACACATACACACACATACACACACATATACACACAGATTTACACACATACACACACATATACACACACACATACACACATAGACACATACGCACATAATGCATATGCATATGCATACATACATACTTAAATGCATGCACACACATACACACACATATGCACACATAATGCACATGCATATGCATACATACATGCATACACATAGACACATACACACACATAAACACATACACACACATAAGCACATACACACACATAGACACATACACACTTACACACATACATCCAGACACATTTACACACACATACACATGCACACAGACACATATATATAGATACACACGTATATACACAAATAGAGACACACACATAGACACACACACACACACACTTATACACACACATATCCACACACATTTACACACACACATACACATGCATACATACACATATATATAGATACACACACATAGACACATACACACACATACATGCATATGCATACATACATGCTTACATGCATACACACATACACATACACACATAGACACACACACACACACATACACACATACACACACATATATGCATACACACACAGAGAGAGACATACACACACATACACATACATGCATACATATGCATACATACATACTTACATGCATACACACACACATATGCAGACATAATGCACATGCATATGCATAGATACATGCATACACATACACACACATAGACACATACACACACATATGCATACGTAATGCACATGCATATGCATAGATACATGCATACACATACACACACATAGAAACATACATACGGATAGACACATACACATAAATACACACACATATACACATAGATTTACACACACATACACATGCATACACACACATACACACACACACATAGACACATACACACATAATGCAGATGCATATGCATACATACATAATTACATGCATACACACACATACACACACATGCATACCTATGCATACACACATACACATGTAGAGAGACATACACACACATACAACACACATGCATACATATGCATACATAATGCACATGCATATGCATACATACATGCTTACATGCATACACACACATACACACAGATACATATACACACATAGACACACACATGTAGAGAGAGACACACACATACACACATATATATGCATACACATGCACGTAAAGAGACATACACACACATACACATACACGCATACATATGCACATACACACACATATGCACATACAGAGATACACACACATATATACACACACATACACACATACACACATACAAACTTACACACACAGAGATACACACACATATATAAACAAACACATTACACACATAGACATATACAGACTTACACACACATTTACACACACACACATACACATGCATATAGACATATATATACAGATACACACATATATACACACATAGACACACACATATACACACACATAGACACATACACACTTACACAGACACATACACACATCCACACACATTTACACACATACATACACATGCATAGACACATATATAGAGATACACATGTATATACACACAGACACACACACAAAGACACACACACATAGACACACATACACACACATGGACACATACACACATATATATGCTTAGATAGACACATAGGGACATACACACATATATATGCATACACACACATAGAGACACATATACACACACATCCACATGCATGCATACATAATGCATATGCATATGCATATGCATACATACATACTTACATGCATACACACACACATGCATAGATACATGCTTACATGCATACACACTCACATATACACCTACATACACATATACACACATACATATGTACACGTATATATATATATATATATATATATATATATATATATATATATATATATATATATATATATATATATATATATATATATATATATATATATATATATATATATATATATATATATATATACATATATATATATATTACACACACATGCATAGATACATGCTTACATGCATACACACTCACATATACACCTACATACACATATACACACATACATATGTACACGTATATATATATATATATATATATATATATATATATATATATATATATATATATATATATATATATATATATATATATATATATAGATAGATAGATAGATAGATAGATATAGATAGATATATAGATAGATAGATAGATAGATTTCTAACCCATTTTGTTTTATATGTACAAGTATTATGGATCCTAGTAGAGAGAGAAAGGTGAAACTCACTCTCATAAAAAGTCTTATGAGAGCAAGAGTTCCGCCTGATACTCTAGGGATCATCATGCATGAGTACTCAAAGATGTCTGATGATGAGCTGGATTTTACGATCCAGATGCTTACCCAGCGATCAGAGGAGGGCTCTTCTGCGGCTCCACATGCAGGAAGACAGCTATCTACTCATAGGTATGTTTTTTTTTTCATAGACTTTTTTAATGATATTATAACACATATTTTTATTTATTTTTATCTATCTATTTTTAGGACACCTATACCACCTCTAGATCATGATAGCAGAGCAGAGGTGCCTATGAAGACATGCATAGGCACCTTAGGGCTAGAGTGCGATATAGAGCCGAAGGGGAACATTGTGTACATAGAGAATGGATTGGAGTTCAAGAGAAGAATGCAGGCATTATGTGACTCTTACCTGTGCCTTGTCCACTTACAGTGGAAGTAATTATAAATTTTACATATAAATTGAAATAGATATCTTATGTTTTATTTACATGATTTTTTTTATTTTTGTAGTGAGCATGATGAGAGTGATAAAAAGTATGTACTTAGTTCACTTGAGAAAGATTTTGGGACAGGATGGTCGCATAAGTGGCATCTAAAAGAGATGCGGACACTTATGGCTCATCGTCGCGATAATGCACGGTACGCATTGCTTTTATGTATATATATGTGGATATGAGTATGTGTGTTTATGTATGTATGTATGTATGTATGTATGTATGTATGTATGTATGTATGTATGTATGTATGTATGTATGTATGTATGTATGTATGTATGTATGTATGTATGTATGTGTGTATGTATGTATGTATATGAGAGAGAGAGAGAGAAAAGAGTGAGACTAGAGGTACAAATACACGCATACACACACATATACATCATACATGCACATTTACACACATATACACATACATGCACATTTATACATACATGCACATTTTTACACACACATGCACATGCATGCAGTTACACACATATAATAAACATAGACACATACGCATACTCACATACACATACACATACTCACATACACATACACATACATAATCATATGTGCACACACATAGACTCATATAATCATATTTACATGCATATATACATATACACATGCATATACACACACACACAACACATGCATACGCACATATAGATACACATACATACACACATGCATACTGATATATCTATCTATCTATATATATATATATATATATATATATATATATGACACATACATAAATATTAAATGGAGTAGATACATTATGCATCACACATACATATAAATATATATACATGCATACATATTTACATGTAGACATTTACACATAGACACATATACATATATACATGTACACATCACATATACATGCCTACATGCACAAATGTATACTTATACATGCATACACAATTATAAACATTTGCATATATTACATGAATACATGAATATTTTACACAAATGCATATGCATATATACACATATGTATACTAACACATGTATACATATATCACACATATGCACACACATACATATACATGAAATACATATATATGCATACTAATACATGTATACATATAATACACATGAATACACACACATATGCATACATACATGATAAAAATTTTCTCCTCAAAGGTAAAGCTATATATAAAATAATTAGGCATACCCCCGAGCTTCATGTTCTAACTTAAAAGAACATGATTTCATCTCTCTAGTACGATTCATTGTTATTCAAGTTGAATAAAGAATCTATTATCTGATATCCATTCAGAAGCTTCAAGTTATTGATCGATAACTAGAGTAGAATTTACTATCTAATCTGCTCATATGTTTTCATTACTTTCATCATTTTGGTAAGACATCAATATAGTCTCATCTTCATTATCCTTATTGATTTCATTTATTTCTTCTATTGATAAATCTGTGTTCTCATGAGTCACATCATCTATTGATGGATTAATATCGATTTCTGATAATTCCTCTTCCTCAGCAGTAGAATCAACATGTAGAGTATTATCCTCTTCATCAAAAAGATTAGTATCATTATCACGTATAATGATTCTAATTTCTCTTTCAGATGTTGATGTATAAGTATCTGATGGTGAATCATCAAGAGGACTTTCTTCGATCTCTCTAACAATAAACTGTTCAAACAATGACTTACCTCTAGGTTGAACATGAATGATGCCACCAAGGGTGAGCATCTGGGTTTTTATAAAAAAATGCTTGTTCAATATGCCTAGGAAGAATATATGGTTCTTTAGTAGATTGCATTACCTTGGAAGAATCAATTTCCCAAAACCCAGATAATTCCTTTCTTAATGTGGAATTACTACCTTTATGCTCGGCTCAAAACCAGTCAACCTTCAAAATGACCTATCAAAATATATAAAAACAAAAACCCATTATTAGGTGCTTAAAAAAATAACTAACTCTATCATAAAAAATATAAACTTTTTTCTACCTGTTTGAATGTACGAAATGAAATTTCGTAGATACCAACAATAGTTCTCACGTAACCAAGTTCACCATCTATAAGGTTCGTGTCTTTTGAGCTAGCACGTGATAGTTGCTTGAAAGAAGCAACAATACTAGAATCCTCTGTTTTATGTAAAGAATCAATGGCTTTGATTCTAATATGTTGTCCGAAAGCCCACATATTAGTGAACATTTGAGCCTGCAAAAGAAATTAATTAGTAAATAGAAACTAATATACATATAAAAAAAAAGATATTATTAAAATAAAATTACCTTTCGTTCACAACTTATCATTAACTCTCTCTGATCATCTGAGATTTCTTCTTTATTTGCGTTCGCACGTTGCAAACGGCTATATAGCCAATCCGTGAAAGAAGATATATTTGTAATCTCATTATTATCGAGATTACGTCAAATCTTTTGTTTCTTCGCCTTCTACTTCAGAGATTTTGAACTTCTTATTTGTACTTGCTAAGGAATGCTTGCATGCATTCGCCATTATATGCTACAAAAGTAGAAACATCATTTTTTCCTTGAAATGTAAATAAAAATGGAACTCCCTTACCTGATAATACCTCATCTATTATTTTTGAAGAAGACTAGTTGGTCCATGCACGTGGAGCTTCTTCATGGACTCTTTCAAGGTACTCACTAACGTAATACATGTACTCTTCAAGCATCCAACCCTTTGCCATGGATCCTTCTAGTTTCGCTCTTTGTCACACATAACCTTTTAATATTCCCATAAATTGCTCAACCCAAAACATCCATCGAGTATTGACAACACCTCCAATCTCTATTTCATCTACAAGATGGACTAATAAATCAACTTGAACATCAAAAAATGAAGTAGGAAGCTCTTTCTCCATCAAACATAGTAGCTCTTTGCTTTCACGTTTTTTTTGTGGGATTGAGTTTTTGTCAATCTCTTTTGATGTAATCCACCTATACATATCATAAGAAAAAATATAAAGAAGTTAATTAAAAAATAAAAGATATCCAATATTCATACATATTAAATATAAAAGTATCATAATTACCTTATAAGCGATCCAAAACAATAGATCACATCTCGTACTCCTTTCGTTGTACATCCATCGATAACCAAAGGTAAAATATGTTTCAAAAAGTTATGTCTGTCATGGGTCTTCAACCCAGATAAGCTCTTATCATCCATAGTAAACATGTTTTGAAAAGATGCTCCATATCTTGTAGGAGTCCTAATCAATTGAATCCTATTGTTGATAGTCTATATCTCTTTTGTTGTAAGTACCCAAGGAGAAGGTGCATAAGTCGTTTCCTATCGATGTCTATCAAAAACTGGCCATAGCTTTGGTTTTGAGTTTTGATCTTTCAAATCATTCCTTGATGCTATCATATCTTTTGTTCAAGAAGATGTTGCCATAGTGAATAACCAATATTCTTGAATATATGCATAGGATCAAGAAGATGACATACTTTTAACTCTTTCCAATACTCCAAAGAATATCATATTGATATGTTCTCTGCAAGTGCCAATTTTCCTTTACCTCTCTTCACATAATCATTATCTTCATCATCACTGAAGATTTTTTATTCTGGATCTATTAGAGGTCCATTTGTCCATTTTTTATACCAATCCATAGGCGTCATAGGTTTTGGACATAAACAAGTTTCAAGCTTTCCATTAAAATGTATCGCTTCTCTTTTAGATCTTAATGGATGATCATCAGGCAAGAATCATCCATGTCGAAGATAAATATTTTTGTTGAGATTCTTACTATAGATTGATCTCAGCTAATCACCACAATATGGACAAGCTTTATAACCCTTAGTAGATATTCCTGCATCATGAAAAAAAATATAATTAGATTAAATCACATTTATTTATATGCATATTGAATAAAAAAATTACATCAATACTTGAACAAACACCATATCCTGGAAAATCGTCAATAGTCCAAGCCACAATACCACAAACCGTAATATGTCTTTCATTGATGCTTTTCGATACATCAGTGACATTAATACCTCTCCATAACTCTTGGAGATCGTCAATGAGAGGAGCAAGATATATATTCATATCTTTAACTTGTCTTTTGCCTAGGATTAAAAGTGAAAGCATTAAATGTTCCTTTTTAATGGTAAGATATGGTGGAAGTTTGTACTTTATGACTACCACTATCCATGTTGACCATTTACTGGATTTCATGAAGAATGGATTAACCCCATCTGATGCAACTCCTAACTTTAGATTCTGTGGATTTTGTGCAAATTCAGGCCATGTAGAATCAATATGCTGAAAAGCAACACTATCATGGGGAATTCTGATTATTCCATCAGTACTTTTATGATCATGTCCCCATGTCAAAAGCTTTGATAATTCGGGGCTTTGAAACATATGTCTAATCCATGGAGCCAATGGAAAATGTCGCAATACCCTTTTTGGGAATTTACCTTCTTCGTGCTTATATCAAGGAGATTGACATTTGGGACATGTCAAAGAGTCTGCATATTCACCTCTATATAAAATACAATCGTTAGGACATGCATGTATACATTGATAATCTTTACCAAGATTGTTGATTATCTTCTTCATTTCACCATGTGAGGTAGGAAGAATATTCTGACTTGGTAAAAACTTTTCAGATAATAACTTGTAAGTTCATCAAAAAAAGATATATTGAAGAAATTAAATAAATAAATATGCATGTATATATGCATATAATTTTATATATGTGTATGCTTATGTGTATGCTTATGTGTATGTGTATGTGGATGTGTATATGCATGTGCATGCATATACATATGTGTATGTGTATATGTATATATGTATGTATATGTGTTTTATAGGTGTATATGTATGTATATATACGTATGTGTATGTGTATGCATATATGTATATGTATGTGTGTATACATGTGTATGTATGTATGTATGTGTATATATGTATGAATGTGTATGTATGTATATGTATGTATGCATGTGTAGCTGTGTATATTTGATTTCACTTTTTTTTTTTGTATATTGTGGTTTGCAGATTTTCATATCTAGACCATTGAATCGTCTGGCGATCTCCCATTTTATAGTCAATCTATTACCTATCTTGCTAAGTTGTTTACAAATATAAAGTATTATTTAGTTATGGAGGTATTAAGTCATTAGTAAATTGGGAGGATCAAATTTATCACGAATATTTTGAAAGATGCGTGAATAGTTTTAAAGGATGGGCGGACAAAAAGTGTCCATTCAATGCAAGTTCTTGTTCTTACCTTAGCTAAAGTAAGAATAAAAACCTGCATTGAATGGACACTTTTTTCCACCCGTCCTTTAAAATTTATTTTCCATCCTTCAAAATCTTCTAGATAAATTTGGTCCTCCCATTTTACTAATGACTTAATACCTTCATAGCTAACTAATACTTAATATTTGTATGCAAAAGATTTAGCAGCATAAGTATTAGGTAGACTAAAATAGGAGAAACATACGTGTCAAGAAGATTCTAAAGTTTGGGTGGACAATTCTAAAGGCTAGATGGACAAAACATCTTCATTCGATTCAGGTATGTATAATTTGACCTTACTCTCATAACATGTGTATGTGTGTATATGTGTGTGTATGTTTATATGTGTGTATACATTCATGTATATTATGTGTATGTTTATATATATATATATATATATATATATATATATATATATATATATATATATATATATATATATATATATATATATATATATATATATATATATATATATATATATATATATTTAATTTATTTATTTATTTATGCATATATATATATATATATATATATATATAGAAAATTGAAAATTATACCTTAATAGTGTCGAAACAGATACATTACTCCATCCAAAATGATTTTGAAGATTGAGAATAAGTAAGCTCGCACTTAATCGTTTCAAACAACTTCCTTCATATACATGCTTTAGACATTCCTCTCGAAGATATTTCTCATTTTTAGAAATATCAATGCTCTCACTGTCATTTTGATACCAATCCTCAATAAAATGTGCCATGCCATCATCTTCATCATTGTGGCACAAATCTTGTACTTTATCTCCTTTTGAATATAGATCTTTCAACCTTGCATATTCTACAGGATCACTTTTGCGTAGCCTCCTCGTAGAAGCTTCTGATAAATGAGGTCTTACTGGAAATTGTGAATGGTGTGGAGGAATATCATCAACATCATACGTTGGAATCTACACACATGAATAAAATTCATTAGTGTTCCATAAATGAATAAAAAGTAAACTTTAAACATAAAATTAAATATATAAGTTATTAAATATGGATAGAAAATTTTCATTCTCTCTAGCTAAAAGGTTCTCTTGGAGTTCTATGCCATCCATAATTCACTAATAGTTCATCACCAGCATGTAATGTAGTAATAGCATTGACTCTATGTATCTTGATACATCTCTACTCATGTATGGTGATTCATGACTATTTTCACGCTCCTCAAATGTGCAATTAGTCCTTGAACTATTATGTAACCCTCGACTACTATTTATTAAACTTGCTATATTTCCATGTGTGTAAGGTCCTCGATCAATATATAATCTTTCATTTTCTGCATGTGAAATCCTTCTACTAGTAAGAGATGTTGCATGCAAGCATATTCCATAAGTACGCATGCTTTGAACATAACATGCAAGTCGATGCCAATCTCCCCATCCATATATAGGACCACAAAATGACATAAGAGTGACTTCAGAGTTCGGAGGCACATACAAATCCTCTACAATAAAGAGACCACGAACAGCATTAGTAATAGTGGATGGAGCAATCATATAGGGATTACCCCAAAAGTTGAAAACCTCTCCATCTAAAGGAAGTGGTCCTCTATTCCATCCTCCATATCTTCTTCTATCATATGTTTGTACTAGAGAACGATCACGAGCTGGCAATGGATAATCTCCAGTTGTTTCAGTCTCTAAACTAGGAGGTAAAGGATTTCTAGAAACCTCTGCTTGTAATTGATGAATAACAAGTCCATGACGTGTACGAGGTATATTAACATTATGAGAAAAATTATCATCATCATCATCAAGCAAGCAAGTATTCTTGTATATCAAGAGTAATTTGATTTTGTATATGGTTTTTAAATAAAATAATGACATTAATTTATATAAAAAATACATACCCAAGCATTATCATGTTGACCAGGTGATGGTGCACGCTCAAAAGTACCATACTTTGCCTCATGTTCAATACATTCCAATCGTGGTCTTCGATATGTGCCATAACAAGAGTTACACCAACATATAATATGCTCTTGATAGTAAAATTCATCATAATTTCTATCGGAGGACACATCTGAAGTCGTTGCATGGGTAGGAGGTGGTGGAGTGCCCTCTGATTGATCAGAATCTGATTATAATAAGAAACAAACAAATATATAAGTTATGTATCCATCAAATATATTTAAAATTAAATGTCTGATATACTTACAGTATATAGTCCTTGCACGATGAGGAGACAGTGGTGGAGTTCCATTTGATTGATCGGAATCTACAAATAATGGTATTTGATATTAATAATCTGATTATTTACATACATAAACATTCACATATACATATTTACACATACACACATATTCACATATACACATTTACACATACACACATATTCACATATAGACAAATACACATTATTGTGGGATAAATGCATGTATTTTGTATGAATGAGTGTATATGCATGCATGTGTGTGTACGTATATATGTGGATATGTATATGTGTGTTTATGTTATATGTATGTATATGTGTATATGTATGCATATATGTATGTGTATATGTTTGCATGTATATGTGTATGTGGGTATGTGTATGTGTATGTGTATGTGTGTGTATATACGTGTATGTATTCTGATTTTTTTTTTCTATTTGAGATTAAATTAACAAGAGATATTGTATGGTGGAAAAACATAAGAGGTGACCTAACATACCACCTTAGACGTGGTAGTTTTTCCGTAGACAGCTACATCTCACGAGTCATTTCCTTAGCAGAAGCTATACAAATTAATAGTTTATATTTATAATTTTCATATATTTTAGTAATTTTTTATATTTAATTTATGTATTTCTTTTTTCTTAAATAAACATGCTGCTGCAAAGAAGAGAGTTGAGTCGGGCCACACATTGCACCTAGGCCAAATGGGCCATCATGGTTTTGTAGATACATTTCTAAGTATATGTGTTATTGTGAGTATATTCTTTATTTTAGTTAAAATACAAGAAATTAATCTTTTTTATTTGTTTCAATGCAGCGAAAGGATTATGGCCGATATCCTATGAAACATGAGATCGAATATGCTACACATTTTGGATATCGGCGTTTGAGCGACTATATGCGAGATCATCCCGATGCCTTTATGAGTATTATCAAATTTTATATAATAATTTTTTTTAACGGATGTTTTAATTGTTTTACTTATTTATGTTTGGTATATGTAATACAGGAGCATTATGGAGAGGCAGATATGGATGAGGTGGAGAGACAGACACAGGAGGGACGATCTCGATCATCACAGGGTGATCATGATGATGAGGATGAGGATGATGAGGATGATCATGATGCTGATGATGATGATGATTAGGATTCTTGATTATGACATTGGATTATATGTTTTTACATTGATATATATATATATATATATATATATATTAATCTATATATTCTTCATTTCAGTTATGTTTTGAATTGTGTGTATGGTATTAAGTAATGAAAAGTTTTGTTCTATTGATTGTTATTATTGTTTATATTAAGCATGTGTTTTAGTACTTTAATTATATAATTCATTCATATGTGTGTACGTATGTGCATGTATATGTGTGTAATATGTCTGTGTACATATGTGCATGTATATGTGTGTATATGAATGTATGTACATATGTATATGTGTATATGCATGTATGTGCATATGCATGTGTAAGTGTATATGTGTATGTATGTGTATGTGCATGTGCATGTGTATGTGTGTGTATATGTATGTATGTGCATGTGCATATGCATGTGTAAGTGTATGTGTGTATATGAGTATGTCCATGTGCATGTGTATGTGTGTGTATATGTATGTGCATGTATATGTGTAAGTGTATGTGTATATGTGTGTATGTGCATGTATATGTGTATATGTATGTATGTGCATGTGTGTGTGCATGTGTATATGTGTGTGTACGTATGTGCATATATATGTGTATGTGTGTGTGTATATATATATATATATGTGTGTGTGTGTGTGTGCATATGTATGTGTATGTGTATCAACATATACAAATGTATGTATATGCATGTGTATATGTATGAAACATGCAGGAGTATATGTATGAAACATGCATGTGCGTGTGGATGCATTTCCATTTGCATCCATGTGCATGCATGTGAATGTGCATGCATGTGGATGTGAATATACATGTATTTAAGTATATGTTAATGTGTGTATGTATGTATGTATGTATATATATATATATATATATATATATATATATATATATATATATATATATATATATATATATATATATATATATATATATATATATATATATATATATATATATATATATATATATATATGCAATAATGCATGCATGCAAGTCTTTTTATGTGGTTGTAGAAATGTTTGTGCATATGCATGTGTATGTGTGTGTATGTGTAAGTGTATGTGCACATGTATGTGTGTGTATATATGTGTGTGTATGTGCATGTGTATATGTGTATATGTGTATATGTGTATATGTGTATATGTGTATATGTGTATATGTGTATATGTGTATATGTGTATATGTGTATATGTGTATATGTGTATATGTGTGAACGTGCATCTTCATCATGTATAAGTGTATATGTGCATATCAATAAGTGTGAGTATGCTAACTAATGAAAATAACACAATTCAAATGATATACAAAGAATGGAAATTGTTCTTACAATAGTTAGCCATACTTTCTGCGTGGTTAGCTTCTTGAATAACCTGCAATAAAGAGAGAGAGAGAGAGAGAGAGAGAGAGAGAGAAGAGAGAGAGAGAAAGAGAGAGAGAGAGAGAGAGAATTCAAAGAGAGAAAGATGTAGAAAGAGAGAAACAGAGATAGAGAGAGACAATAAGATAGAGATTAGCCAAAACAACAATTCTGCATATACTTCTTTCACCTCGTAAGCGCAGCGCAATTGCGAACGCTGGAGAGCTCTTCGATTAGATGTGTGAACATGCCGATCGAAGAGCCTCCAACATTTTAATTTTTTTTTTGTCAACAGACCGTCATGTAAGCGATGGTAAGGTCTCGTAAAAACCACTGGAATTGGTGTCGTATAAGCGACATCTTTAACGTCACTTATGCGATGCAAAAAAAGCATCGCTTATGCGACGCTTTTTTAAACCGTCACTTTAGCAATGCTCTATGCAACCGTCGCACATCCCCTCGTGTCACACATCAAAAAAAACATTGTCTAGCCCATCGTTTAATCGATGGTCGGCGCTCGATGCTTCTTGCAATGCTTTTTGCAATTGTAAAGAGTGAAAAAGTGCCCTGGCAGTCTTGAGTGTGTTCACACACATCACTACCAAAATATATCAACAAAAACCCCCTGGGATTGATGCACTGAATAAGCAGCAAGCACTCATGTATAAGTTAGTCCCAAGCTATGTGTATAGAGATCAATCCACAAAAGGAAGTAAGCCTGAAGCTTTGCGGAAAGCTTCAAATTTCTTCCTAGGCAAAGCCTTTGTGAAAAGGTCTACAATATTATCCTATGTGGGCACATATGCCAAACTAATCTCTCCAACAGAGAACCTCTACCTCACTTAATGATAATGCACCTTGATGTGCTTTGTGCGAGCATGGAACACATGGTTTCTCACAACTACTAGTGCACTCTGACTATCAATGAAGATGGTGGTGGTAGAAGATTAACCAACACCCAAATCAAACAAAGGGCATCTAAGCCACACAACTCAATAGTCACTATGAAAGATTCCCTATACTAAGCCTCACAACTAGAGGTGGCCAAAATAGGCTACTTATTCCTCAACCAAGATATGCATGAGCTACCAAGCATGAAGTGAAATAAAATAGTGGACACACGAATCGCCAGTTCTTGGATATGTTAAAAATAGGTGATGACACATCACACCATATCAAGCATACAGGAAACAAAGCATTGTCTATGGAGGATGGAAAGGTAAAACATCTTGCTGATGTGCTACATGTTTCAAATATAACAAAGAATCTGGTCTCTGTTGAACAAATCGTTGACCAAGGATTACGAGTTAGGTTCAATGATGATGGGCTATATGTAGAAGAGTACAAACAGGATGGAAGATTGATTGCCAAAGGAAACAAAGGGCGTAGGATGTTCACCATGTGAAAATTCTTGAAATGAATACAGCTATGTTTGCAAAAGGTGCAGGAGTTATTTCTGATTTAGGTATCTGGCACAAACAAATTGGACTAAGGTTTTGATTTCAGGAGTTGTTTCTGATTTAGGGATCTGGCACAGACAAACAAAAGGTGCAGGAGTTATTTCTGATTTAAGGTTCACCAAAGTTAGAAGAAGAAGGAAAAGAAGCCCTAAGGTGACTTCTAAGCGAAACAACATGTCAGTTACCCCCTCAAGCAACTTGTATTGCAATCTAGAAAAGGAGATCAATGAGCTTGACTACCCAGGGGGGAACCAACTTGAGGTGGACACCAACGACAGAGCCCTAGAGATCCCTGACAGTAAAGAAACCTCCCAAGAAGGTTACACTACAAGCAAAGAAGACGGCTTTACTACTAGTAACGAAGATAACATGGATAGTGAAAGTTCCATCATTGGATCGACTATTCCAGAAACGGTGTCGAAAGTCGTGCCCAGTTCTTCCCAGAAGGAGGCATCCCACAAAGGAAAACAACCGATGGAGTTACCCTGGAAAAGCCCCCACAAGAACCTATTGATAATTCGGGATCCAATCCCAGCAAAAAAGAAAGATGAATCCAAGAAAAGAAAGGACAAAGCTCCCTCCCGCAAAGAGGGTTCACTACGACAATGATCATCATCTCGTTAAATGCTAGAGGGCTAAGCGACCCCTCAAGAGCGACCATCATTGGTCAATGGCTTCGCGACATTAGCCTAAACCCAGAATTTATATGTATTCAAGAGATTAAAATTGACGGAGAAGACCTCCAGAAACGGCTTAGACATGTCTCCTCGACCCATGTTTGGATTTCAACGGCACACCAGCGGGGGTCCGGTGGAACGGTAATCGGTATTAATCAATTCTGGTTTGAAAAGCTTGAGAACTCCATTGAAGATGAATGCCATCGATGGATTGCTGTTTCTTTTGGTGCTCCCTTTTGTTTTACTTTAGTTTCTTTGTATGCCCCTAATGGGAAGTTAGAGAGACTGAACACTTGGGCCTCCTTGGACTCGCTCCCCCACAACGTGCTTATTTGTGGTGACTTCAACATGGTGGAGGACCCTATGGACAGATGGATGGGCAAGGGCAGGGTCCTCGATAGTCGGGAGAAAGAAACATGGAACATAACCAAACTACACTTGGATTTGGTTGAATTCAAAGATTCGAATGGCTTTTCTTGGTCAAATCTCCAGGAGGGCGAGGACCTGAGGAAAGCTAGACTTGATAGATGCTACATTTCTCAGAGTTTTACTCATCAGTGGGGCCACCCTTCCCTCTCGCAACGCACCGACCTCACCATCTCTGATCACTACCCAATCGTTATCACTTTCCAACCTCCCACCAAGATCCGTAAGGCTCCTTGGTTCCACGCTAGTGTGCCCTTCTTCTCTCTCCCCTCCGTCCATCGAGAAATTGTTGATGTGTGGAAGGAGGCGTTCTCGTGCGGCTTGTCCCCAGCCAAGTGCTAGAGAAGTGCGGTTGATAAGTCTCGACAGATCATGATTAGATCCAGGAAGATGCTCGAGTCTGTGCGGCGGGCTCGTAGAGAAGCTCTATATCATAGACTCTGGAGGCTCGAGGAGGAAGTGAACAAAGGAAAATCGCAAGCCCAGAAAGGTCTTCAAAAAATCAGAGCGCTGTTGAGATATGAGGAAGAAATACAAAGGAAAAATTTGCAAATTTTCTTCAAGGAGTGGTGGGCTGGAAAAGCCGACAAACCCACCAAAGAGATGTGCCGTATCCTTAAAAGGAAACATAACAGAGAATCGATCCCCTTACTGCTAGACTTAAATGGCAATGTATGCAATACGGAAGAAGATAATTTTGGGATCATTGAAGGGCACTTCACAAGACTCCTGGGGACCTCGAACCCCCTCTCCCACCATAGAAGGGACTGTATGGCAGCCATATCTAGGGTTTCCCCCAACAGGATTCCACTCAACCTTCGCTCCCTACTACATGCCCCTATCTTTGAAGCAGAAATCATTGAGGTCATTGATGCCCTCCCTTCTGGTAAAAGCCCGGGACCTGACGGGCTCACTAATGAGTTATTTAAATCCTTCAAGTTGGTGGTTGCCACCCCTCTTTGTCTGGTTTGGCAAGAGGCGCTTAAGTTTGGCGCGCTTAAGTTTGGCGCGCTTCCTTCTTGTCTCAACAATGGTATTATCAAGTTAATACACAAAAAAGGGGAAAAGAATAGAATAGAGAATTGGCGTCCTATTACGATGCTCCAAACAAGATACAAGATCATCGCCAAAGTCATAGCCAACAGAATCTCTTGCCACTTGAGAGCGTGGTTAAGTGAGGACCAAAAAGGTTTCATCAAAGGCAGATCAATTTTGGAAACCATTATAGATATTTGGGAAGGTCTTGAATTTGCAAATGAGTCTAAACAAGACATGGTCTTCCTCAAGATCGACTTTGATAAAGCCTACGACAGGCTAGAATGGGACTATATTCTACAATCGCTCCAAGATCTCGGATGTAGTCAGAAATTCACCAAGATGATCGCGACCCTTCTCGGAAACGCATCGACCCAAATTAACATTAACGGCAAACTTTCGAAGGTGATCAAACTTAGAAGATCTATCAGACAAGGGTGCCCATTGGCTCCCCTTCTCTTTGCCATCGCCACCAAAGGGCTTAGCAGGCTCGTGGCGCATCAGGTGGAAGCTGGTAATATCAAAGGCCTCTGTTTGCCTCACGACCACAATCAGATCACCATGAGACTTTTTGCCGATGATATGAATGCGTTTGTTCACAATGATAGTACCATCCTGGAGACGTTCTGGAGTGTCTTGCTACTTTTTGTGAAGCCTCTGGATCCATAATCAACCACTCTAAGACCGCCTTTAGAGCTATTGTGGGATCTCAGCCCGGCCTCCTCATTGATCATGGCTGTCAAATCATTCCGCAAGGCCAAATTGTTCGGCTTCTTGGGATCCCCTTGGGGTTTGGCGTCTCTATGGAGCAGCGGTGGAACTGGGTGCTGGCCAAACTCGAAAACAAGCTTAACTACTGGAGAGGTATGCAAATCAATCTTGCTGGTTGTGCTATGGTTATAAACACGTTCCTCCTTTCTTCTACCATTTATTTCCTTTCTTGTTGGAGACCGAAAGAGCAAGATCTGTCCAAATTGGATAGTATTTGTAGAAACTTCCTTTGGACGGGCGATCACAATAGAAGGGGGGTGCCTAAAATCAAATGGTCCATCTACACCAGCCATAGAGATAGTGGGGGACTTGGTATCCTGGACATTGGGTGCATGGCTAACAAACTGGCTGCCAAATGGATGATTAAGGCTTGGTGCAATGGGGAGGCTTCGTGGGCCAAGTTGATATTCAGAAACAAGAACGAGCTTGCTCTCATGGGCTGCCCAAATTGGAAGAATCTCGACATCTTGACCTTGTTGTTTTCCTCGATCCCTGTCTTCCCGAAAGGCTCTAATCTCGTGTGCTCCCTATGGAAGAGTTGGAATAAAGTCAAAAGCTTCACAAGAATTAGTGAAAACTGGAAGTGGGCTGCCGGTATCAGACAAAACGACTCTATCTGGTTTCCGATCCATGGCATCCGGAGTGTGGAGCCTTGGAACATTCAAAATGCCAAGAAGTTATGGAACAAAGGCTTCAAAAAATGGAAACATCTCTGGAAACAAGACACCAACCGCTGGATCAACTTCGAGGATATTGACCCTTGCGTCAACATTTCGTACGAAGAATGGAACACTTTGCAAAGCAGATGTCTCACCTGGGATCGACATAATACTCGCCTTCTCATGGGACACGACACAGCGAGCTCGCTTGGTCTCAAATGGCACAATGGGAATAGCCTATCAAAAATCCCAAACATCAAAGAAATGATTGACTATCAGGTTAACCTCAACAAGAAGTGGTGCCTGTCATGGACGCGGCTTCGGTGGGACATGAAGTTCATGGCTATCTGGCACCCCCTCATAGAAATCAAAAAGTATGTCCTCTTATGGCAAATTCTTCATCATGGAATCTGGACCAACCTTAAGGCTAGCAAACTTTGTGGGATTCCTCCCTGGTGCAAATGCTGCTACCGGTCTATCGAAGATGTTCCACACATCTTCTTTACCTGCCCCAACTCCAACAGACCCTGGCAGATGGTTGGAAAGAAAATTAGACTTCAAAACCTCTCAGTTGGCAGCAAGCCCTGCTGGGAGAAGCGATTGGCTGCTCCGCGACTCTCTGGAACGCCATCAGAGGGGAGGTTCTATGGAAAATCTGGCGAGAAAGATGTGCTTTCAACTTCGGTGACTCCCCCAAGGAGTGGTCAATTGAGAAATCGTTGTTCCTCCTCGGCAAAAGGATCGTTAACTGTAAGAAATCCCCCCCCTTCAGGCATCATCAAGTTCTCCTCTTGATCAATAACAAGCTTAAACCCAAGTGGGCCCCTCATGAGGGTGATGAGAGGGTGATTAACCTTCTTTGTAAAGCCATCTAGGCTCTGTAAAAGCCTCCCCTGCTTTGTGGGATTCGGGGGGTCCCGTGGGCACTAGTCCCCTTCTCTTGTACTTTTCTTTATTTAATTCAAGTCCGGGAGAGTAGGCTAATGCCGAACTTCCTTTATATTTAAAAAAAAAAAATTGGACATGCAAACTTGTAGAGGCTAAAATTGATGCAGTCAAAGGAGATTGTCAATGGACTACCAAATCTCAAAGTTGTAGAAATGCAAAAGGTATGTGTAGCACGTCAATTTGGTAAATAGTCAAGAGCATCATTTTTGCATGACAAGCATGTTAGTGAGAATGTACTAGAAATAGTACATAAAGATGTTCTGGGTCCTACAAAGACCACATCTATGGGTGGTTGTAGGTTTTATGTTACTTTCATAAATGACCATACATGAAAAGTATGGGTATATTTCAAGAAAGAGAAGAGTGAGGTGTTCACTCACTTCTAGAATTTTAAGGCCATGGTGGAAAAGTAGACAGGAAAGTATATTCAAACATTGAGGTCTGATGGAGGAGGTGAATACATGTCAAATGAGTTCAGAAACTTTCTTAAAAATCATGGAATTCGACATCAGTTTTCATGTAGCTACACACCACAATAGAATGGCATTGCTAAATGCAAAAATAGACATATTGTAGAAATAGCAAGAGCTTTGATGGCTGAGAAGAATATGCCTCATTGTTATTGGGCAGAAGCTGTGCATACTGCTGTATACATCATGAAACAGAACTCCGACTGCTATTGTACATCAAGTTACACCTCAAGAGAAGTTTATAGGTAAAAAGCCAAACTTATCACATATGAAATTATTTGGGTGTATTGCATATGCACATGTTCAAATGAGTTAAGGACAAAGCTTGATCCAAAAGCAGAAAAATGTATCTTCATTGGGTGCTCCCTTGAGCAAAAGGGGTATAAATGTTATAACCCACTCACACGATAGGTGAAGGTAAGCAGAGATGTGGTATTTGATGAAATGTCAAGCTTCTATGCAGATGCCAAAGAAGGACTGAATCTTGAACCAAATGACAAAGAAAATGTTGAAAAATCAAGTTGAAGTGTCATACCCATATCTCATTGGCTTCTTGCTTTCCCTTTGTGATCTCGTGAGAGCTTGGTTGGATGATTCAGGTAAGTCTTCCTCTTCATTTTGGCCTTGCCCTTTGATTTCCATGCCTTAAATTCTTCTAGGTTGATGATGTCCTCATCATCTGATTTGATGTCTTCAATTTGGCTTGGCTCTTCCTTGGTGAGGCTTCAAAACTCCTCTTCCAAGTCATATGGCAACTTAACTTTCCTGCATTCACTTTCAAACCAAGAATCATTCTCATCAAACACAACACCTCTACTAACCATAAAGCCTTTGTTGGATGGATTATAAAACGTGTATCCTTTCTGATTTAAATCATATCCTATGAAGATGCACTACTCTACCTTAGGGTCTAGCTTCTAATTTGAGATGGAACATGCACATAGGCAACACATCCAAAGATCTTGCAATGATCAAGTGATGGCTTTCTACCATGCCATGCTTCATATGGGGTCATCCCATCAAGTGATTTGGATGGCAACCTGTTAATAAGATAAGTGGCAGTAGATAACTCTCTGCCCATAAATAACTAGGTAGCCTTTTCTCATTAAGCATTGATCTAGTTGTTTCAAGAATCAACCTATTTCTCCTCTCTGCTACCCCATTTTGCTCAGGGGTATACCTAATAGTAATTTCCCTTTTGATTCCTCTATCCTGCAAGAATGCATCAAATTCATTTGAGAAGTACTCACCTCCTTCATCTGACCTTAGTCTTTTTAGAATTCTTCCTGTTTGGTTTTCCACAAGTGCAAGATACTTCTTAAAGCAATTGAACACTTCATCTTTGTGCTTCATAAAGTACAAGATAGTCCGCCTACTGAAATCATCAATGAAAGACACATAGTACCTTGAGCCAGAAATTGAAGGGTCCTTACTTGGTCCCCACACATCTGTGTGGACAAGCTCCAAGTAATCCTCATGCATATAACCTTTCTTTGAGAAGGGTAACCTGTGAGATTTACCAAACTGACATGCACCACATTTATAGATCATGTGTTTCTTGGATACATTAGGTATCCTAAGCACACATTGATCTCTACATATTTTGTTGAGGGAGAGTCCAGCAAAAAGAAGAAAAGAAGAAGACAAAGAGAGAAGCTTCACTAAAAGATTACATTCGAAGATATATCTCTGCAAGAAGCCCCACACGGGCGCACCACCCATCTCTGCACAGAGCCCCGCAGGGGCACACATCAAGGAAAAGCACGTAGGCAGGAAGGAGGAACCAAGGCCAGGAAGTATCCATGAAGAAGTGCAAGAAGATATCCGGCGGTTCCAGAACCCCAAGAAGGTGCTTCAACCTCTTGATCTTCGGAAGGTCTAGATCGAAGGTTGAAGAACTACACCTTCATACCTTCCACTGGTGGTGTGCGTGGCAGCCCGACTTAACACAACAACCCAAAATTAAAGAGGTTATTGGCGAACTAGACTACAAATCTCAGGTAGTCCATCTCCACGGGTTGCGGGCGATGAAAAGAAAAGAACAGGCAAAACGAATGCATCAGGCCCAGAGGATGTAAAAGAAGAATCAAGAACAAGGCCAAAACGTAATGCCAGTCTGACAAACAGGCAAATCTGACCAAGAGATGCATGCGGAAAACAAGCGACAGACAAGAAGTAAAGCCTGTCAAGGGACGACAGAGACAAAGAGGGGGAGAGTGTTGCAGAGCTAAGAAGAGAAAAAGGCAGAGAAAAAGAAGGAACCCAAAATTTTTCCGATTTGGACACTCTATTTTTGTATCATAACCATTTTGTAACATATTTTCCGTTGTAAATGCACTAGAGGAGTCCTCTAGATGCATACCCTTGGAAATTAGTAGCTTACCCATGTAAACTAGTAGGAAATTAACCTTTTAGTGAATAAAGTGCCGGTCTCTTGTGTGAAAGGACCATTTTTAGGGCACATGTATATAAGTCAATTTGTGACTCCTTGTAGAGACTTTTTGCAATTGTGAGAATCAAGAGCACAGAATTTCGAATTTGTGTCTTCTCCTCTCTGTATCATCTTCTTCGTGAGCTTGTGTGCATGTGTGTTGCTTGAAAAGAGTGTTAGGAAGTGTTCTCTATCCATGAAAGTGTTTGTTTGCTATTGTTAAGGTGTGTGTGAAGTGTAGGAAGTGCTGAAGTGTAGGAAGGTCATTCCCGCGACTCAGTATTTTGCATACACTTGTTCTTAGAGTGCATCTACTCTCTCCTCTCAACCTGGATCACAGAAATGAACTTTCTTCACCCCGGGATGACCCCCACGATACTTGCCGCAGATTGTTTGGCTATGTTACTTGATTTTAATTGACGGAGATGAGTAGCAGATTGATATGCTCACCTTGGAGGCTCTTTCCCAACTCTTCTATCACTCTCTCTTACTTTGTGCTGCTCCCAATCTCTTTGCTATCAGAACACGATACTCGACCAAAGACTCTCACGATATTTGTTGTGCAAACAAGTAACTTGAAAAAGACAACTTTTTTGGCTTTTCTACTTTTTGAGAAATTCTCCTAACTACAAAGACTTAACAAGGTGATGGTTCATCGCTACTTGAACTTCCTAACTACTCCCTTCTTCCTCCTACTCTATGTGAAGAGATGGATAGGTATGTGCTTGAAGATGAAGAGGTGTTGCAAAATCCTTGATCTACACCAACCAATTGAACTCCAAGAGTATATGGTGGGCCCTTTTAGCTTGCCAATGGATGTATTAGACACCCTATGTACCTTGGAAGATCACTCTCAAAAAGATAGATCAAAACAGATAAGTTGGAGTTAGCTCAGAGGTGAAGAACTTGCTATTCTTGGTACATACGCCTGTCCAATGTTTTGCATATATCTCTGAGCACAGCAGCAATTAACTTAATTCCTTTTAGGGAAGTCTAGTTAACTTAAAGAGCTAACTTGCAAGAGTAATCTCATCAAAAATAATGAACCACACACTGAGAATGATGTTTAGCAAGTGATGATATCATCCCGATTTTCACAGGCTGCTACAGTTTGAGACTAGTGACTAGAAAAATGAACATACCTCAAAATTTAGAAATCCAATGATTATGAAAATTTTTATGGTTATACTACACAGTAATTTGAATCCAACAAGCTTTAAATCATTGAATTTGGATAAGTAACCACTGAGAAATGTCTCTCACAAGGTGAGTGACAAAATCGGGTACCTGACAGAGAAGTGAAGATGAACAGACCCTGTTGACTTCAAATGCACATAACTGAAGATTGCATCATTCAAATGACATGAAAATTTGTGAGCATATAGTAGACTTATAGAGATAACTTTACCAAGTTAAATCACGGAAAATGATGCACGAAGCTCAGAGAAACAATCTCTGCAATCTGCCTGAGAAAACTGAGAATAATGGCAGTGAGTAGTACACTTCACAAGAACATGGACATATGAACTCAAGTAATCATGAAAAATGAAGGTATATTGCTTGTACAATACAATGACTTACTGATACATATGTGTGCCTTGTAATCACACCTTGATATGGCATAAAGCTCAGCTCTTGGAGGTCTTCACATAGGTCTCTCTAACCACGACTAAAACTGCCATCTATTTATAGTTGAGTTTGGGAGGCTAACTTCATAGACTTGCTCCAATAGCTCCCCCTCAAGACAAGTATGCTTGAGGTCTTCAATCTTCCAAGATTACCTGCAAACCAATCATAGCCTTGACCTTGCAAAGCTTTGTACCATCCAATGCTTTGGTTAGAATATCTGCACATTGTTGATGAGTGGACACATATGATATTTGAATCTCTTTGCTTAGAACCTTCTCTCGTACATAGTGATAATGAACTTCAATATGTTTAGTCCTTGCATGAAAAATAGGATTAGCAGCTAAGTGAATAGAACTCATATTGTCACCAAAAATAGTTGGAGTTCCAAACTCCAATCCAAGATCTTTGAATAATGTCTTCATCCACATAGCTTCCTGAGTAGCTATGGCAAGACCTCTATATTCAGCTT
The DNA here is from genome assembly GCA_020310875.1 of Ceratopteris richardii. NCBI lineage: Eukaryota > Viridiplantae > Streptophyta > Polypodiopsida > Polypodiales > Pteridaceae > Ceratopteris > Ceratopteris richardii. The sequence goes on from CM035444.1 coordinate 6,772,199, forward strand.
CAGTAGAAGAGAGAGCAACTGTGGGTTGCTTCTTGGATGACCATGAAATAAGCTTTGAACCTGCAAAGGTAAGATAACCTGAAGTGCTCCTTCTATCTTCCTTGGAGCTAGCCCAATCTGCATGAGAAAATAGCTTCAAACCTAAATCAGATACATAAGGATAATAAAGTCCTTCATTTATGGTTCCTTTGAGATACTTGAGAATCCTTTTGGCAGCATCCATATGTGGTTTCTTTGGTGTGTGCATAAATTGACTTAGCACACTCACACTGTAACATATATCTACTCTTGTCAATGTGGCATAGTTGAGACTACCCACTAGACTTTGATATGATGTGATGTCCTCTATGAGTTCACCTTCATGTGAGCTCAATTTGTGATTGACCTCCATTGGAGTACCTGCAATCTTACAATCTTGCATCTTGAATTTTGCCAACATGTCCTTAATGTACTTTCTTTGAGTGAGAAACAAACCATGATCTTTGTAGACAACTTCCAAACCTAGGAAGTAGGTAAGTGAATCCAAATCACTTATCTTGAACTCTTCTCTCATCTGATCTTTGATCTTCTTCATACCATCTGCATCATTTCCTGTCAATATAATATCATCTACATATACACATAGGTAGATGATCTCAGAATTACTCCTTTTAATAAAGAGTGAAGGATCTGCCTTGCTTGGTTGAAATCCTTTGTCCTGCAAGAATGAAACAAGCCTGAAATTGCAAGCTCTTGGAGCTTGCTTGAGACCATACAATGCTTTGTTAAGTTTACACACATAATCAAGATAAACTTGATTCTCAAAACCAGGTGGTTGTGCCATATATACCTCTTCTGTTATCCAACCATTCAAGAATGCATTCTTTACATCTAGTTGAAGTATCTTCCAATTCTTGGAAGAGGTAATACTAAGCAAAACCCTAATAGTAGGCATCTTTGCCACAAGAGAGAAGGTCTCCTCATAATCAATTCCCTGAGTTTGTGCAAAGCCTTTTGCTACAAGCCTTGCCTTATACCTATTAATTGAACCATCAGAATTCTTCTTGAGTTTATAGACCCATCTTGAGCCTATTACCTTCATGGATGAAGTCTTGGGCACCAAATCCCAAGTGTTGTTTTCTTCAAGTGCTTCAATCTCTTCCTTCATTGCATGCTTCCATTCTGATTTTGCTTTGGCCTCTTCAAAGGATGATGACTCCTCTTGGTTTATGTCCTGTGCTATGTAGATACAATGTTTAGTTACTAATGAGGTGTCAAACCCATACCTTTCTAGTTTTTTCTTTTCCCTCATAGATCTTCTTAGGCCATGATGTGATGATTCTGCCTCATGTCCAAGTTCCTACAATTTTGCTTTACCTTTAGACTTCCATGCTTTGATCTTTTCCATCTGAGATTCTTCATCATCCTCTGAGGTGTCTTGTTCTTCAATCTTTGGTTGTTCTCTACCAAGCTTTGGAAAATCTTCTTCAAGATTGTATGATAAATTGACCTTCCTGCATGAATCTTCATACCATGAATTGTTCTCATAAAAAACTACATCTCTGCTTACCAAGAATCCTTTGTTGGTAGGGTTGTATAACCTATAGCCCTTTTGATTGTTGTCATATCCAATAAATACACACCTTTCTGCCTTTAGATCCATTTTGCCTCTAGCCTCTGAAGGAACATGAGCAAAAGTAATACATCCAAAAATTTTACAATGATCTAAGCTTGGTCTTCTTCCATTCCAAGCCTCATATGGAGTCATCCCATCAAGGGATTTTGAAGGCAACCTATTAATCAAGTAAGTGGCTGTAGATACAGCCTCAGCCCATAAATAATTAGGTAAATGCTTTTCATTTAACATAGACCTTGCAGCTTCAACAATTGTCCTATTCCTCCTTTCTGGCACTCCATTTTGCTCAGGAGTGTACCTTGTAGTTACCTCTCTTTTGATTCCTCTTTCTTGAAGAAAAGAATCAAACTCATGGGAGAAGTATTCTCCCCCTCCATCTGACCTTAGCCTTTTTATTGATTTACCTATTTGATTCTCCACAAGAGCCAAATATCTTTTGAAACATGAAAAAACTTCATCTTTGTGTTTCATAAAGAATAGGATAGTCCATCTGCTGCAATCATCAATAAAGGATACATAATACCTTGATCCATATATTGAAGCTTCCTTGCTAGGTCCCCATACATCTGTATGAACCAACTCCAAGAGATCTCCATGCATATAACCTTTCTTCATGAATGGTAACCTGTGAGACTTTCCAAATTGACATGCACTACACTTATAAATCATATGTTGTTTTGACAAATTAGGGAGTCCAAGTACACTTTGGTCCCTGCAAATTTGCTTTAATGATCTTTCACCAATATGTGCTAACCTTTTGTGCCATACTTCCAATTCTGTGAGTGTCTGACTACCATAATTAAAGAGAGCAATGTTTCTAGTGTCCTGTAATTCAAATGTGAACAATCTACCTGTCTTTTCACCTTTTGCAATTTTTCTGAATCCTTGACTTGGATCTTCAACAAATGCTCTTGCCTTTGTGAACCTGACTTGCAACCCTTTCTCTACTATCTGCCCAACACTTATCAAATTCTTTGTAATGGTAGGGACATAGAGTACCTTACTGAGTAGGTTGATGTTTCCATCAAGTGCTTTGACATTGCCTATTTTCTCCACAGGATGTTTTGTATCATCTCCTGTTTGTACCTCATGCTTATTCCTTGGATCTTCTAAATCTGATAGGAGTGCCACATTTCCTGCCACATGATTTGAACAACCTGAATCTATGTAGAAAACATGCTCATCAGATTTACCTTGTGGCATAGCCATGTTCATGATCAATAATGAATCCTCTTTGTTTGAGTCTTCTGTGTAGTTATTGTAGTCTCTCCTTCCTTTGTAGCCTCCTTGATAGTTTGAATGATTGTAGTTATTGTAGTTGCCATGATAATTGTTGAACCTTCCTCTTGAGTAGCCATAACTTCCTCTATTGTATCCTCTGCCTCTTTGATTCCTAGAATTTGTAAGCAATTTTCAGTTGTATGATTAGTTAATCCACAAATAGAACATGAGTTGGAGTCTTGGGATCTCCCCATGCCTTGTCTACCTCCTCTTCCTCTACCTCTGCCATGTCTTCCTCTACCTACATAGTTAGCTTGATATGTACCTACTTCATCATCCACTTTCTTTGCCTTTCCTTTGTTATCTTTGGACTTGCTTTTATCAGTGTATAAAGCTCAAGATTGATTACCTTTAGAGCTTTCTCCATTTTTTATAAGCTTTGCCTCTTGAGTAAGTATTTGTCCAATGAGTGTGTTGAAATCAGGTACATGCATGTCCATGTACTAATCCATAGTTGTGGTGAATGCTTCCCACTTGTCATCTGCCTTCAAGCCATTTATGACCTGCCTTACAATTTGCTCTTCATCTATTACCTCTCCAATGCTTCCCAACTGATCTGCTATGTCCTTGAGCTTTGTGACAAAATCAGTCACATTTTGTTTGGGAGCCTTCTTGAGAGTTGTGAAATCCAACCATAGTTGATGCTTCCTAGCATTGGTACTTGAAGAAAAGAAAGCTTCAAGTGCATCCCACACTTCCTGAGATGTCTTACAACTTCTAATGTGACGCAACAAAAAATCTGAGATAGAGTTCCAGGGATATAAAACCTTGCAAGTGCATCCTTGGAGCACCATGTGCTCAATCTTTCTTGCTCTTCTTGTGTTGGTTGACTTTTGTTCTTGAAACTTGGCATAACTTCATCTCCAGCCACATAACCATATAAACTTCTACCTTGGAGATAAGCTTTCATCCTTAATGACCAAGCTGAGTAATTACCTCTATCCAATTTGTCAATTGATGAAGGAAATCCATCTGCCATGTTGTCCAACCTTGCTCTGATACCACTGTGAAAAGATGGATAGGTATGTGCTTGAAGATGAAGAGGTGTTGCAAAATCCTTGATCTACACCATCCAATTGAACTCCAGGAGTATATGGTGGGCCTCTTTAGCTTGCCAATGGATGTATTAGACACCCTATGTACCTTGGAAGATCACTCTCAAAAAGATAGATCAAAATAGATAAGTTGGAGTTAGCTCAGAGGTGAAGAACTTGCTATTCTTGGTACATACACCTGTCCAGTGTTTTGCATAATTCTCTGAGCACAGCAGCAATTAACTTAATTCCTCTTAGTGAAGTCTAGTTAACTTAAAGAGCTAACTTTCAAGAGTAATCTCATCAAAAATAATGAGCCACACATTGAGAATGATGTTTAGCAAGTGATGATATCATCCCGATTTTCACGGGCTGCTACAATTTGAGACCAGTGAGCAGAAAAATGAACATAACTCAAAATTTAGGAATTTAATGATTATGAAAATTTGTATGGTTATACTAGACAGTAAGCTAAATCCAACAAGCTTTAAATCATTGAATTTGGATAAGTAACCACTGAGAAATGGCTCTGCCAAGGTGAGTGACAAAATCGGGTACCTAACAGAGAAGTGAAGATGAACAGACCCTGTTGACTTCAAATGAATATAACTGAAGATTGCAACATCCAAATGACATGAAACTGTGTGAGCATATAGTAGACTTATAGAGCTAACTTTACCAAGTTAAATCACTGAAAATGATGCACCAAGCTCAGAGAAACAATCTCTGCAATCTGACTGAGAAAACTGAGAGTAATGGTAGTGAGTAGTACACTTCACAAGAACATGGACATATGAACTCAAGTAATCATGAAAATGAAAGTATATTGCTTGTATAATACAATGACTTACTGATACATATGTGTGCCTTGTAATCACACCTTGATATGGCATAAAGCTCAGCTCTTGGAGGTCTTCACATAGGTCTCTCTAACCACGACTAAAACTGCCATCTATTTATAGTTGAGTTTGGGAGGCTAACTTCCCTCAATCACTCTCCAATCAATCAATGATTGATTTGATTCTCTACCTACCACAAATCACGAATTTGTGGCTCCTCTTTCCCTTTTTGATCATGTGGACTCAACCACTTAAGATTCTTTGACTTTTACATTAAGTAAACTCTTCAAAAGTTACAAGAGGTAGTTCACAAGTGAACTTTACATAGTCTTCATTTTAAAGCTTCTTCTATGACTTTGTGGGACTCAAGCCAATACTTAGGCTTGTAATAGACTTGCTCCAACACTCTACCTCACTCACTTCCCTAGACTAACAACTCACTACACACACTCCAAGAGTGAGAAGTAGTAAGTGTTGATGAGTGTGACTTACCAAAGAAGAGAAATTCACAACTCCTCTACTCGCTTCAATGCTAAAAGCTACTTACCATCGCACGTATGCCTCGGTTTGATTCGACATTCCCCGGCAACGGCACCAAAAACGTGTGTACCTAAGGACAAACCTAGGGACTTGTGGAGAAAGAGACTATACCTCGATCCCCCTCAAGTGCATATAGTGGGGATTCACGCTTTATTTATCAATCCGAGGAGTATCAAAACCTAACCGAGTGTATGAGGAGATGCATTCACATAATGATCAATGCAAATGAGCTTCCCAAAGAGTGCAAACAAGACCAAACCTATTCCAAACAAGCCTCAACTGTCAGTTATGGTGTCACGATACTTGGAGCAGCAGCCAACAGTAAACTGAGTTTTTCTCTCAATTACGAACTTCAAATATAGCAAATAGCATATGCATTTCGAAGCTCTCAAGAAGACGCATCCAACGGTGGTATTTTCACTCAATTCTGACACTTCTACTTCAAGTTATGAGCAAAATACTGAGTCACGGGAATAACCTTCCTACACTTCAGCACTTCCTACACTTCACACACACCTTAACAATAGCGCACAAACACTTTCATGGATAGAGAACACTTCCTAACACTCTTTTCAAGCAACACACATGCACACAAGCTCACAAAGAAGATGATACAGAGAGGAGAAGACACAAATTCGAAATTCTGTGCTCTTGATTCTCACAATGGCAAAAAGTCTCTACAAGGAGTCACAAATTGACTTATATACATGTGCCCTAAAAATGGTCCTTTCACACAAGAGACCGGCACTTTATTCACTAAAAGGTTAATTTCCTACTAGTTTACATGGGTAAGCTACTAATTTCCAAGGGTATGCATCTAGAGGACTCCTCTAGTGCATTTACAACAGAAAATATGTTACAAAATGGTTATGATACAAAAATAGAGTGTCCAAATCGGAAAAATTTTGGGGTCCTTCTTTTTCTCTGCCTTTTTCTCTTCTTAGCTCTACAACACTCTCCCCCTCTTTGTCTCTGTCGTCCCTTGACAGGCTTTACTTCTTGTCTGTCACTTGTTTTCCGCATGCATCTCTTGGTCAGATTTGCCTCTTTGTCAGACTGGCATTACGTTTTAATGGCCCTGTTCTTGATTCTTCTTTTACATCCTCTGGGCCTGATACATTCGTTTTGCCTGTTCTTTTCTTTTCATCACCCGCAACCCATGGAGATGGACTACCTGAGATTTGTAGTCTAGTTCGCCAATAACCTCTTTAATTCTGGGTTGTTGTGTTAAGTCGGGCTGCCACGCACGCCACCAGTGGAAGGTATGAAGGTGTAGTTCTTCAACCTTCGATCTGGACCTTCCGAAGATCAAGAGGTTGAAGCACCTTCTTAGGGTTCTGGAACCACCGGATATCTTCTTGCACTTCTTCATGGATACTTCCTGGCCTTGGTTCCTCCTTCCCGCCTACGTGCTTTTCCTTGATGTGTGCCCCTGCGGGGCTTTGTGCAGATATGGGTGGTGCGCCCCACACCACCCAAGAGGTTGAAGCACGTTCTTGGGGTTCTAGAACTGCCGGATATCTTCTTGCACTTCCTCATGGATACTTCCTGGCCTTGGTTCCTCCTTCGTGCCTACGTGTTTTTCCTTGATGTGTGCCCCTGTTGGGCTCTGTGCAGAGATGGGTGGTGCACCCCTGCGGGGCTTCTTGCAGAGATATATCTTTGAATGTAATCTTTTAGTGAAGCTTCTTTCTTTGTCTTCTTCTTTTCTTCTTTTTGCTGGACTCTCCCTCAACATATTTGCTTCAAGGTTCTCTCACCAATATGCCCTAATCTTTTATGCCAAATCTCAAGCTCTGATAATGTTTGATCTTTGTAATTGTAAAGTGCAATATTTCTAGTGTCCTCAAGTTCAAATGTAAATAGTCTACCAGTTTTTTCTCCCTTGGCAATTCTCTTGAATCCATGTTGGGGATCCTCCACAAAGGATCCATATTTGTTGAACCTAACCTACAAACCTTTTTCCACAATCTGTCCAACACTCATCAAATTCTTGGTGATTGTAGGTACATAAACAACCCTCCTCAATAGATTTCTATTCCCATTAGAGGTTTAGACATTTCCTACCTTGATCAATGAATGCTTGGTGTCATCACATGTTTGTACTTGGTGCTTTCCTTTGGGTTCCTCAAGGTCAGAGAGAAGAGCTACATTGCCTGCCACATGGTTTGAACAACCTGAGTCAACATAGAAGAGGTGCTCATCATTCATACCTTGCTTTGAAGTCATGTTCATAATCAGAAGGGAATCCTCTTGATCCTCTGTGTAATTTTTGTAGTCCTTTCTTGATTTGTATCCTCCTTGATAGTTGTTATTGTAATTGTTGTTGTAGTTGTTGTTGTCGCCATGGTTGTAGCTTTGATTATGGTTGAATCTTCCTCTTGATTGTGAGTGGCCACCTCTTTGATATCCTCTTCCTCTTTGATTCTTATAGTTCCTATAGCACTCATCGGTAGTGTGATTATACAATCCACATATGTTGCATAGGGAAGAGTTGAAAGGTCTCCCCCTACCTTGCTTACCTCCTCTGCCCCTACCTCTTGAGTTCCTACCTCTCCCTGCATAGTTAGCTTGAGAAGTAGTAGCTTCATCCTCTACTTTCTTGCTCTTTCCTTTATCTGTGTATAGGGTAGAAGAGTTATTACCTCTTCATGAGTCTCCATTTTTGTTGAGCTTGGCTTCATGGGCAAAGACTTGCCCCATGAGTGTGGTAAGATCTGGAATCTGCATGTCCATGTATAAGTCCATGGTAGTTGTGAAGGCTTCCCATTTATCATCTGCCTTGATGCCATTGATTACTTGTCTCACAATTTGCTCCTCTTCAATCTCCTCTCCTATGCTTGCCAATTGGTCAGCCACATCTTTGACTTTGGTCACATACTCTGAAACACTTTTCTTGGGTTGCTTCCTTTGAGTGGTAAACTCAATCCACAGTTGATTCTTTCTTGCTCTTGTATTAGAAGAAAAGTATGAAGACAATGTATCCCAAGTCTCTTGGGATGTTTTACAATTCCTAATATGTGGAAGAAGGAATTCAGAGATAAAGTTAAGTAAATATGACCTTGCTAATGCATTTTTGGCACATCATGAGTTGAATCTTTCAAGTTCCTCTCTTGTAGGTTCTCCTTTGCTTCTGAAAATGGGCATCTCCTCATCTCCTGATATGTATCCATAGAGACTTCTTCCTTGTAAGTATGTCTTCATCCTCAAGGACCATGCTTGGTAGTTGTTCCTGTCCAATTTATCAATAAACGAAGGGAAACCATCTCCCATTTTACCTCAATTGCTCTGATACCACTGTTGGGAGAGATGGATGGACACCTCAAGAAATGAGTTGGTACTGCTAATCCCTGCTTTGTACCTACCCTCTTTCACTTCAGAGTTGTGATGTAGGCCCCTTTAGCTTGCTAACAACACCAAATAAGTGCCTATGTACTTTGGAGATGATGCTTCAAACAAGTAGATCAAAACAGATAACTTTGCAACTAGCTAGTGACCATAAAGTTGTTATTTTGGTCTTGACACTTGCTGGTTGTTTTGCTCAGTGTTCACAATACAATAGCAATTAGGAAAATTCCTTTTGGTTGAATCAAATTAGCTTAGAGAGCTAATGATTCCAAGTGGAACTACTCAAAATGTTAGACTATACTCTGAGGAATGATTTTAGCAAGTAGAAGCTTACCCCCGATATTTTAGGGACTCTACAAAGAATGACCAGTGACCACTTTGAGACAATTTTCTCCCAATTGGCTGAATGAAACTTCTTCAAACTTTGATAGCTTGTAGTAGACTTTGAGCTGGTTTCAAGAAGCTATAGATTATTGAAACTGATGGAGGGATCACTGAGATATGAGCATTACAAGCACACTATTCTGAGTGAACATAGCAGATAGATGAACAGAGATGATCAATGATATAATGTATTATAGAACAATGTTGTACATGATCATTGGCATGAATATGATGCCCAATGATAGTGCTAAGAGTAGGCTATGATGTAAGCCACTCAACATATACAAATGATCAGCAATAAGCTTAGTAATGGGGGCACTAATGGCCGTGAGGTTACAACCTCCTTTTATAATAACTTTTCCAAGTTTAAATTTTGAATTTCAAATAGATGCTCTAGCTAAAAGTACTCCTCTAAGTTAGGAGTGACTTTACCAAATGTGATTCATAGCTTTTAGATCTCCAAACTCCATGAGATATGTGGACTGACAATATTCTCCCAAGTCAAACGACTTTTACAATGGTTAATGGTAAAAACTCATAAGCAATGGTTCATATGATCCTTCCAATATTTGCACAAAAACTCCTTCAATGCTTAGCCAAGTGTGAATGCTTGGCATTTGCACCAACAGATGCTTTGACTAAAGCTCTACCACAGTATAAGTTTTGACACTGTTGTTACTTGATGGGGGTGACTTGATTCATAATCTTACACATCACTTGTATATTGTGTAACATGCACATCAGGTGGGAGATATAGCTTGTACACTTATGCTCAGGTGTTCTTTATCATTCTTCATTTTTTTCTCCCATAGTTACTTTGGCCATATTGGCTTTTAGTGGGAGATTGTTATTGTTAGTGTCCATGTGAAAGGACAAATGGCCACCATACACTTTTGTATATGTTATTTAATTAAACATATAGTGGTCTAGTCAGCCATAGAATGTAAGTTCGATCGCATTTGTAACACCTAAGAAGTCTATGTTTGTGCTCCCTATGTACTGTGTTTTTCTGCATATTATGTAGCCTGTATGTGGAGTACCATGTGCAGTGCTTGGAGCTTAGTTTCCTACTTTGAGGATATCATCGTGGAACTCTCGAGAAGGAGAGTGCACTATGCTATATCACCATCAAAATACTTCACAGTAGGATTATGGTGTTCTCCAATGGGCTTTCAATATCCAATACACGGTTCAAGTTTACAAGTTTTTTTTTTTGGTAATGTGCTTCTCTTCATCTACCCCTTGGGAGATGCTTTCTAATTTTATCACTTAATTTAGTATGTTAGGTGCTCTCAAATGACTACAAATGGATACTGGTTGTTTATCTTCTTGGTACTTTGGGTATTTGTTGCCATATCAAAACATCATCATATGCAATCAGATAGACCATAAAATAGTTGCTTTACAAGTTTCTCTCTACAAAACCAGTCTCAAACTTCTCTCCACAAAACCGATCTCAAGTTTCTATCTGTAGAACTAGTCTCAAATTTCTCTCTCCAAAACTAGTCTCAAGTTTCTCTCCATAGAACCAATCCCTAATGGAAGCGTCAATGTTAGTCACAAACTTGATCTATCAATGCATTAAATTGTATACCATACTTGATTAGGCAAGGTTCTCAACCCCCATAGATAGGTTGACGTTGCTATCTGATAATTGGGTTCTTGGCTTGTAGGATTAAACTATTATTCTAATCCTTAAGTTTTCCCCAACTTTACATAGTAAATCCTTACTTATTCCACTAACGCTCTTTCTACATCAATTTCTCTACATTCAATACACATACACTCTACATACTTAATCTTTCCGATTATTCACATAGTGAAAACATCATAATCAATCCACGCAATTACTTTACTTTTTTAAGACTTTACTGCATTACTTGTACATCACAACTAACTTTACCATCTTCAAGAATTTCAATTAAAGAGACAGATTCAAACACCATAAAAAGCTCAAGAAGTTTTGATCAAGGAGAAGGTGAAGAAGAAGAATTGCAGGTTTAATGAAGAACTTGGAAAAAATGCAAAAATTCCAATTCTGACTATTAATTTTTTCCTATTTATGACTATCTAACTATCTATTCTAACTAAACTAAAACTAAAAATGGTGAATGCACTCAAATCAAGAGTATGGGCGTAGCAAAGCCATCATACTTCATGAAACAGGTTAGTACCTAATTCTCTGATAAAAATGTCCCTAAAAATGACACCAAAAGTGATCATGTTGTAAACATGCATGCTACATGTGTCAAGCAATACTATGCACGCATTAAAATGTCAACCCGTGGAGTAACCAATCAAGGTATGAAGATGGCACATTGTAAAATGGAAGTACAAACATCCACAACAAAAGAAGGAGAGAGAGAGAGAGAGAGCAAGCACATGCATGCATGCATGCATGCACATTCATGAGTAGATTAGAGGCAATGTGTTCCAAGAAGCTCTCTTATTGCTCAAGATAAGAGTATAAAGCTCATAGGAGATCAAACTCTAACGAACTAAGCTCATCAAAAGAGAGCTCTTTCACTTTTATAGACTTAGTCCATCCACACTAGAGTGTCTAATCTAGTTTTAAAATTAAGCTCGAGAGGTCATTTGGAGGTGAAAAGGATGTTGGAAAAATATGAAAATTAGTGTCCAGATACACCTATTGCCCACGAAGCTTGAGTGCAACTCAACTTTTGGAACATGGCCCAATCATTGCTAAAATTAAGGTTTTATGCCAAAAATAGGGATTCTTACATATATTTTGGGCATAAATAGGGTAAACCCCTACTTTGGAATGGGATTTGAGTTGGGAAAAAGATGGTAGACCCCTTGCTCCATTTCTATACTTTTATTCATTTTTTACTCATCTTTGATCCTTTTAACTAGACTTAATTGACTGCTTTGACTTCCACACCTTTCTCTAACAATACTTTATGGTGAAAGAGAATGACCCTAGGAGCAATAATATTTAGCATGTCATCTCATGGAACATAATAAAAGAAGCTTAGATATATTGAAACACATAAATGCAAGGTTTTCCCCGTCACACTCTTTGGCCAAGGATTTTATCAACTCGTCTATATGATTATGTTTCCAATTTGTTTCACAAATTCTTCCAACATCACATTCTTTTACCCAAGGGATTTACTTCTAGAATTTCATTTTCTCTTTTTAGTTCCTTTAGACTAATCATCTCCCACCTCTATCTTCAGGTTTATTCATTGAATAATTTGTTTCACCTTATATTCCAACTTGAATGTTCAATAAAAGTTCATTTTCCTTATATCTATGGACCATAGATTTGGTAATGCTAACTCTATACTTCCAATTATCATCAACATATTCGACCATGTTGAAGTTGCCCAAAAGGGTAACAAGGAATCTAGAGAGTCCCAAGTTTCAAATTGGAGTTTGAGGTATGCGCGAGCACACAAACAACACAAGGAAGAAGAAGAAGAAGTTTGGAGCACAACACACAATACTAAATGTATTACCAAGTGAATGTACAAAGATAAGTAACCTGCTAGGGTCATAGGCGTATATACAAGATGAGGGGAAAAACCTCCTAAATAGGGAAAAAAGTGTCCCGATAGTCCTAAGTGTGTTCACACACATCATTACCAAAATATATCAACAAATCCACCCTTAGAGTGATGCGGTGAATAAGGATCTTGCACTCATGTATAAGGAAGTGTCAAGCTATGTGGAAACAATCCACAAAAGGAAGTAAGCCCAAAGATTTTTGAAAAGCTTCAAACTTCTCCCTAGGCAGAGCCTTTTTACAATGTTCTCTTGTGTGGGCACATATGCCAAACTGAGCTCTCTAGTAGAGAACCTCTCCTTGACATAATGATAGTGCAGCTCAATGTGCGCAGTGCAAGCATGGAACATAGGGTTCCTCACAACTACCAATGTGCTTTGATTGTCAATGAAGATGGTGGTGGCAAAAGATTGACAACCACCCAAATTAACCAAAAGGCGTCTGAACCACACACACTCAACAATCGCTCTAAAAGCTACCCTATACTCAGCCTCACAACTTGAAGTGGCCACATTAGGCTTCTTCTTGCTCAACCAAGATATGTATTAGCTACCAAGCATGAACCAAAGACCACTGGTGGATACATGAGTGTTGAGGTTGTAGAAAGGAACGACCAAAAACCCCACCACCTTGCATGGAAGCAAGAAGGAAAGCTCAAGAGTGACTCTCCTCTCATCCACCCCTACCTCCCACATGTTCAAGGCCATTGTTATCAGCGCCATGCTATGCCACATGCTTGAAAACAAGGAGGATAGGGAGTCAAGGATCCTAGTCCATGAGGAAAATACAAGCAAATGCAACTACTCTACTCACACAAAGGAGAGACATGCATAGGCATACACACTCCACTCTCACACACTCACAAAGACACAAATACATGTAAATGTAACTAGACTTGGAGTAAATGAGAGCCTTCTTCCATTGATAAGAGATATTACATGAGAGCACGTCGACCAAAACCTCCACTCTTTACAAAAATGAGCTTCTATATATAGGCTAAGCTCTTCTATTCCCCATGTGCTCCTTTGAAAAGTCAAAAAGTGGATCTCTCTCTAACTAACATATCTTCTAGGATATTCTAAAATCTCTTCTTGCAACAACCAAATCCCAAGAATGTGTATTCGTGGGTTTTTTATGTGGGAATGTCCTAGAAGATCCAAAAAGGTGAGATATTTGAGAGACCTCTTCACTATGGTATAAGGAAATATTAAAAAGTGCTCTAGGAGAGTGTCAATATGTGACACTCAAATATATACAAAAAGGTTATTTTTCATGGTCTAGGGAGGGTTCTTATGCACAATTGAGGATGTGTGCATACCCTATAACCCAACACTCTCCTCCCCCTAGACTTTGTCTTCCTCGACAAAGCTAAGAGAAGAGGATCATACATAACTGAATTGTTCCAAGTTGGAGTCAAGTCTGGAAACTCTTCAGATCTTCAAATCTGCAATTCTTTAGCCTGCAAAGCTTCAGGCTGCAAGTCTTTAGTCTTTACTTCAATCTACAAATCTTCAATCTTCAAAGCTGGGCGACACAATCCCCTTGGGGGGCAATCAGCCCAACATTTATACCCCTGTGCAGTCCTTTATAAGGCTGGAAATGGCTTCCCAAGAAGCTCCCAAACCTGAAATGACATATAGAAAGCAAGTAGATTGTCTCTAAAAATGAAATAGACAATAAACCTTCACTCCAAATTTAGTTTCCACTTCAGGGAGCATCCATTCCTACAAGACTTTCTCTTCTAGAGAGAAGCTTGCGTGAAAATCTTCTTGTTCCTGTGATCCAAAAATGATAGCCCAAAAAGCAAAGAGCTAAGCAAAGACGAATAGTACCCAACTCTTATATCTTTGTGATGCCACAATTAAGTCGACATTCTTAAATATGTTATCCCTAAGTGAGTGTGAGACACATTGTAATGTAAAGCATGTAAAGAATGTAGTTTCATGATTAACCGATGTTCTTGGCTTCATTTATACTATGCTCATCTCAACCAATTCGCCAAATATCAAGAATATCATGTGTTCAAAAAAATAAGTAGATAATGATGCATAAAACAAAAGGGTAGTGCAATGAAACATAGAGTTAATTTTCAACAATACATGGGTTTGGCCAATACAAAAGCAAGTGTATACCAGAGTTTGGAAATACTCAGAGTGGTGGTACAAATTTTGAGTCATCATGCCCAGATGGGACAGTCACTCAAGTTGATATCAGTGCATCTCCCTAAACATGTAAGCGACTCCAAACATATTCAAAAGACACCCTAGCAGCAAGCACAACTGAAAGCATAGTATAGCATCTCTATAGGAGTCAAGAGGGAGCAATGGTGGAGTTTTGTGTGAGTAAGCCTGCAATGCATTATGAGAACAATGCGTTAAATGAGCATTGTAAAACCAGTGAGTTACTTCCCGTTTATTATTTTTGATGAGATTACTCTTGAAAGTTAGCTCTTTAAGCTACCTAGACTTCCCCAAGAGGAATTAAGCTAATTGCTGCTGTGCTCAGAGAAATATGTAAAACACTCGAGAGGTGTATGAACCAAGAATAGCAAGTTTTCACCTCTGAGCTAACTCCAACTTATCTGTTTTGATCTATCTTTTTGAGAGTGATCTTCCAAGGTACATAGGGTGTCTAATACATCCATTGGCAAGCTAAAAGGGCCCACCATATACTCCTGGAGTTCATTTGGCTGGCGTAGATCAAGGATTTTGCAACACCTCTTCATCTTCAAGCACATACCTATCCATCTCTTCACAGTGGTATCAGAGCAAGGTTGGACAACATGGCAGATGGATTTCCTTCATCAATTGACAAATTAGACAGAGGTAACTACTCAGCTTGGTCATTAAGAATGGAAGCCTATCTCCAAGGTAGAAGTTTATATGGTTATGTGGCTGGAGATGAAGTTATGCCAAGTTTCAGGAACAAAAGTCAACCAACACAAGAAGAGCAAGAAAGATTGAGCACATGGTGCTCCAAGGATGCACTTGCAAGGTCTTATCTCCTCAACTCTATCTCAGATTTTTTGTTGCCTCACATTAGAAGTTGTAAGACATCTCAGGAAGTGTGGGATGCACTTGAAGCTTTCTTTTCTTCAAGTACTAAAGCTAGGAAGCATCAACTATGGCTGGATTTCACAACTCTCAAGAAGGCTCCCAAACAAAATGTGACTGATTTTGTCACAAAGCTCAAGGACATAGCGGATCAGTTGGGAAGCATTGGAGAGGTAATAGATGAAGAGCAAATTGTAAGGCAGGTCATCAATGGCTTGAAGGCAGATGACAAGTGGGAAGCATTCACCACAGCTATGGATTTGTACATGGACATGCATGTACCTGATTTCAATACACTCATTGGACAACTACTTACTCAAGAGGCAAAGCTTATCAAAAATGGAGAAAGCTCTAAAGGTAATCAATCTTCAGCTTTATACACTGATAAAAGCAAGTCCAAAGATAACAAAGGAAAGGCAAAGAAAGTGGATGATGAAGTAGGTACATATCAAGCTAACTATGCAGGTAGAGGAAGACATGGCAGAGGTAGAGGAGGTAGACAAGGCAGGGGGAGATCCCAAGACTCCAGCTCATGTTCTATTTGTGGATTAACTAATCATACAACTGAAAATTGCTTTAGGAATTCCAGGAATCAAAGAGGAAGAGGATAGAATAGAGGAAGTTATGGCTACTCAAGAGGAAGGTTCAACAACTACCATGGCAACTACAACAACTACAATCATTCAAACTATCAAGGAGGCTACAAAGGAAGGAGAGACTACAATAACTACACAGAAGACTCAAACAAAGAGGATTCATTATTGATCATGAACATGGCTATGCCACAAGGTAAATCTGATGAGCATGTTTTCTACATAGATTCAGGTTGTTCAAATCATGTGGCAGGAAATGTGGCACTCCTATCAGATTTAGAAGATCCAAGGAATAAGCATGAGGTACAAACAGGAGATGATACAAAACATCCTGTGGAGAAAATAGGCAATGTCAAAGCACCTGATGGAAACATCAACCTACTCAGTAAGGTACTCTATGTCCCTACCATTACAAAGAATTTGATAAGTGTTGGGCAGATAGTAGAGAAAGGGTTGCAAGTCAGGTTCACAAAGGCAGGAGCATTTGTTGAAGATCCAAGTCAAGGATTCAGAAGAATTGCAAAAGGTGAAAAGACAGGTAGATTGTTCACATTTGAATTACAGGACACTAGAAACATTGCTCTCTTTAATTATGGTAGTCAGACACTCACAGAATTGGAAGTATGGCACAAAAGGTTAGCACATATTGGTGAAAGGTCATTAAAGCAAATCTGCAGGGACCAAAGTGTACTTGGACTTCCTAATTTGTCAAAACAACATATGATTTATAGGTGTAGTGCATGTCAATTTGGAAAGTCTCACAGGTTACCATTCATGAAGAAAGGTTATATGCATGGAGATCTCTTGGAGTTGGTTCATACAGATGTATGGGGACCTAGCAAGGAAGCTTCAATATCTGGATCAAGGTATTATGTTTCCTTTATTGATGATTGCAGCAGATGGACTATCCTATTCTTTATGAAACACAAAGATGAAGTTTTTTCATCTTTCAAAAGATATTTGGCTCTTGTGGAGAATCAAATAGGTAAATCAATAAAAAGGCTAAGGTCAGATGGAGGGGGAGAATACTTCTCCCATGAGTTTGATTCTTTTCTTCAAGAAAGAGGAATCAAAAGAGAGGTAACTACAAGGTACACTCCTGAGCAAAATGGAGTGGCAGAAAGGAGGAATAGGACAATTGTTGAAGCTGCAAGGTCTATGTTAAATGAAAAGCATTTACCTAATTACTTATGGGCTGAGGCTGTATCTACAGCCACTTACTTGATTAACAGGTTGCCTTCAAAATCCCTTGATGGGATGACTCCATATGAGGCTTGGAATGGAAGAAGACCAAGCTTAGATCATTGTAAAATTTTTGGATGTATTGCTTTTGCTCATGTTCCTTCACAGGTTAGAGGCAAGATGGATCCAAAGGCAGAAAGGTGTGTATTTATTGGATATGACAACAATCAAAAGGGCTACAGGTTATACAACCCTACCAACAAAGGATTCCTGGTAAGCAGAGATGTAGTTTTTTATGAGAACAATTCATGGTATGAAGATTCATGCAAGAAGGTCAACTTACCATATAATCTTGAAGAAGATTTCCCAAAGCTTGGTAGAGAACAACCAAAGATTGAAGAACAAGACACCTTAGAGGATGATGAAGTATCTCAGATGGAAAAGATCAAAGCATGGAAGTCTAAAGGTAAAGCAAAATTGCAGGAACTTGGACATGAGGCAGAATCATCACATCATGGCCTAAGAAGATCTATGAGGGAAAAGAAAAAACCAGAAAGGTATGGGTTTGACACCTCATTAGTAACTAAACATTCTATCTACATAGCACATGACATAAACCAAGAGGAGCCATCATCATTCGAAGAGGCCAAAGCAAAAACAGAATGGAAGCATGCAATGAAGGAAGAGATCGAAGCACTTGAGGAAAAAAACACTTGGGATTTGGTGCCCAAGACTTCATCCATGAAGGTAATAGGCTCAAAATGGGTCTATAAACTCAAGAAGAATTCTGATGGTTCAATTAACAGGTATAAGGCAAGGCTTGTGGCAAAAGGCTTTGCACAAACTCAGGGAATTGATTATGAGGAGACCTTCTCTCCTGTGGCAAAGATGCCTACTATTAGGGTTTTGCTTAGTATTGCCTCTTCCAAGAATCGGAAGATACTTCAACTAGATGTAAAGAATGCATTTTTGAATGGTTGGATAACAGAAGAGGTATATATGGCACAACCACCTGGTTTTGAGAACCAAGTTTATCCTGATTATGTGTGTAAACTTAACAAAGCATTGTATGGTCTCAAGCAAGCTCCAAGAGCTTGGAATTTCAGGCTTGTTTCATTCTTGCAGGACAAAGGCTTTCAACCAAGCAAGGCAGATCCTTCACTCTTTATTAAAAAGAGTAATTCCGAGGTCATCTACCTATGTGTATATGTAGATGATATTATATTGATAGGAAATGATGCAGATGGTACAAAGAAGATCAAAGATCAGATGAGAGAAGAGTTCAAGATAAGTGATTTGGGTTCACTTACCTACTTCCTAGGTTTGGAAGTTGTCTACAAAGATCATGGTTTGTTTCTCACTCAAAGAAAGTACATTAAGGACATGTTGGCAAAATTCAAGATGCAAGATTGTAAGATTGCAGGTACTCCAATGGAGGTCAATCACAAATTGAGCTCACATGAAGGTGAACTCATAGAGGACATCACATCATATCAAAGTCTAGTGGGTAGTCTCAACTATGCCACATTGACAAGAGTAGATATATGTTACAGTGTGAGTGTGCTAAGTCAATTTATGCACACACCAAGGAAACCACATATGGATGCTGCCAAAAGGATTCTCAAGTATCTCAAAGGAACCATAAATGAAGGACTTTATTATCCTTATGTATCTGATTTAGGTTTGAAGCTATTTTCTGATGCAGATTGGGCTGGCTCCAAGGAAGATAGAAGGAGCACTTCAGGTTATCTTACCTTTGCAGGTTCAAAGCTTATTTCATGGTCATCCAAGAAGCAACCCACAGTTGCTCTCTCTTCTACTGAAGCTGAATATAGAGGTCTTGCCATAGCTACACAAGAAGCTATGTGGATGAAGACATTATTCAAAGATCTTGGATTGGAGTTTGGAACTCCAACTATTTTTTGTGACAATATGAGTTCTATTCATTTGGCTGCTAATCCTATTTTTCATGCAAGGACTAAACATATTGAAGTTCATTATCACTATGTACGAGAAAAGGTTCTAAGCAAAGAGATTCAAATATCATATGTGTCCACTCATCAACAATGTGCAGATATTCTAACCAAAGCATTGGATGGTACAAAGCTTTGCAAATTCAAGGCTATGATTGGTTTGCAGGTAATCTTGGAAGATTGAAGACCTCAAGCATACTTGGCTTGAGCGGGAGTTGTTGGAGCAAGTCTATGACAAGCCTAAGTCTTGGCTTGAGTCCCACAAAGTCATAGAAAAAGCCTTAAAATGAAGACTATGTAAAGTTCACTTGTGAACTACCTCTTGTAACTTTTGAAGAGTTTACTTAATGTAAAAGTGAAAGAATCTTAAGTGGTTGAGTCCACTTGATCAAGAATGGAAAGAGGAGCCACGAATTCGTGATTTGTGGTAGGTAGAGAATCAAATCAATCATTGATTGATTGGAGAGTGATTGAGGGAAGTTAGCCTCCCAAACTCAACTATAAATAGATGGCAGTTTTAGTCGTGGTTAGAGAGACCTATGTGAAGACCTCCAAGAGCTGAGCTTTATGCCATATCAAGGTGTGATTACAAGGCACACATATGTATCAATAAGTCATTGTATTTTACAAGAAATATACTTTCATTTTCATGATTATTTGAGTTCATCTTTCCATGTTCTTGTGAAGTGTACTACTCACTGCCATTACTCTCAGTTTTCTCAGTCAGCTTGCAGAGATGTTTTCTCTGAGCTTGGTGCATCATTTTCAGTGATTTAACTTGGTAAAGTTATCTCTATAAGTGTACCATATGCTCACAAATTTTCATGTCATTTGGATGTTGCAATCTTCAGTTATGTTCATTTGAAGTCAACAGGGTCTGTTCATCTTCACTTCTCTGTCAGGTACCCGACTTTTTCACTCATCTTGTCATAGGTGTTTCTCAGTGGTTACTAATCCAAATTCAGTGATTTAAAGCGTGTTGGATTCAGCGTACTGTCTAGTATAACCATACAAAATTTCATAATCATTGAATTCCTAAATTTTGAGTTATGTTTATTTTTCTTCTCACTATTCTCAAACTATAGCAGCACGTGAAAATCGGGATGATGTCATCACTTGTTAAAACTCATTCTCAGTGTGTGGTTTATTATTTTTTATGAGATTACTCTTGAAAGTTATCTCTTTAAGCTACCTAGACTTCCCCAAGAGGAATTAAGCTAATTGCTGCTGTGCTCAGAGAATTATGTAAAACACTCGACAGGTGTATGAACCAAGAATAACAAGTTTTCACCTCTGAGCTAACTCCAACTTATCTGTTTTGATCTATCTTTTTGAGAGTGATCTTCCAAGGTACATAGGGTGTCTAATACATCCATTGGCAAGCTAAAAGGGCCCACCATATACTCTTGGAGTGCATTTGGCTGGTGTAGATCAAGGATTTTGCAACACCTCTTCATCTTCAAGCACATACCTATCCATCTCTTCACACATAGTGCCACGGTCACACACAATTTATGCAAGCATTTCTTAGCCGACAATGAGTATATCCCCCCACCTGTCATGCTATCAATGATAAGGTGTTCATATTATGAACATCATTCCAGACATCAAGTATATGAACTCAAACATTTATGCATGTTACCAATAAGGCACTAAAATAATCATTCATACTTTGGAAGTATAACAAACCCAAAAGATCATGCAGCTCAATCAAACACCTGTAATAGTTATTGGCATGAAACAATTAATATAGATTATTACAATTCCAATATCGGAAGTGTTGATATGCCCCTCAAGAGGTGTGGCCAAAATCGTTGCAACCCTCAAAGTGCCTTGGCAAAAAATTCTTTCAACTTGAAACATACACAAGACAGGAAGCCAACATTTTATTGCGAAGTGCCACCACTTATAGATGTTCCTTGGCCAGCTAAATTCACATCCATGCATTTCAAGCTCTCCCCCGAGATTGAATATCTCAGTAATGCATTTCAGACTTCATGCCACCTGTTATGCTAGGGAATATGAAAATAAGGCATTAAGCAAAACTGTTAATGAGGAACATGATGAAGTCTTCACTGAGACAGTCACAACCCATCATCATGTCAATGGGAGAACTTAGTCTAGAAAACCTAGAGATGCAACCCTCAACCACTCCATACTCAGTTTAGCAATGACAGAAGCTAGTTCTTACTAGGCAGTCTGCAAGATTCCCCCGAACATTGTTATGAATTTTGCACAATTTCCATAGTGAACTCTGAGGTATTGGTAATCTCGGTTCATGACTTCCTCTTCTGATGATGACTGGTATGTTGAGCCAACAGAATGCCCAGAGGTACCACCAATCCTCACCTTCGTGTGTTGGTTTCGAACAAGGATGGCCAAAATAGAAGCAAGGAAAACAACCCCATCCCAAACTTGACTATAGAAGGCTTCTAAGCTGAACTTACCAGGGTGCAAACAATGAGCAAGATGGCCCACCATGCTTGGCTCGAGCTGCAGACCGCTTTGGCACAGTATGAGGGCTGCTAACCTGGTTAGAGTTGAGGGAGGAGGGAGTTGCCACGACGATTCATCGGGGGAGTGCCAGAAAAGCTCCACACCCACATGCAAAAAGAAAAAAAAGGGGAGCTCGTGGAAAACTCAACCCCATAGCATTTTTTAGCACACGAGAGAGCTCATCAAGAACATCCCCATTGGAGAGCATGCGGGGATGCATCTTTTATTGCAGATAGTCCAAGTCCTATATGGTGCAGAAAATCGAGCTCTCAAGCAAATACGAGGCAGACCAGGACACACCTTGAAGCCATAAAAATGAAGTGAGCAGGCTCCAAGGGGGCAAAGACAGAGAGGGTGACAAATCCTCAAGCAAGTACACAAAGAGATGTTCTAACAAGGAAGCATGAGTTCGACCCCAAGCCGATTATGAGTGTAGCGTAGTCAGAGAAGGGCAAAATGGATGCTAGCTTTCAATCGCGACCTGAGACAGGGAATATAGGTGTAGACTTATTTTGATCCACTTTCGAGTCCTCATGTGCACTCTTAAATTCCTATGGATCACATAATCCTATTGCATTCGCGCGTGAGGTTCGAAACGAATGATAGTTAGACACCAAAATCTTTGAGTTTTTCTTTTATTTTTTGCTACTTTCTTACAGATTTGAAAAGGGGGAAGGGGCCAGGGAGAATGTACTTCCCACCCCCTGTCCAAGGCATACACTAAAATAGAGGTGACAGAGATGGAAAGTGAAGCCACTGAGTGAGTGTGTGAGAGTGTGTATATGAGAGGGTGAGAGAGAGAAGGGGGTTAGGGGGTGTTTTTGTGCATCAAGCAAAAATGAACTGAAAGTACACTACAAAAACAAAAAAAAGGGGAACTAATGGCCCAATGGAAGGTTGAAAGTGCCATGCAAAAACTCAAATCCTACGTAATTGAGCAAAAAAGAATGCAACACAATACTTTACCACATGTTCTTGAGCTCTCCAAGTGATGAAAGGCAGACCATACCCGGAAACGATGCCAAAGAGTGTTGAGGTTGTAGCAAGGAGCGACCAAAAACCCTCACCACCTTGCATGGAAGCAAGAAGGACAGCTCAAGAGTGACTCTACTCTCATCCACCCCTATCTCCCACATGTTCGAGGCCATTAGCATCAGCCCCATGCTATGCGACATGCTTGAAAACAAGGAGAATAGGGAGTCAAGGATCCTAGTCCATGAGGAAAATACAAGCAAATGCAACTATTCTACTCACACAAAGGAGAGACATGCATAGGCACACACACTCCACTCTCACACACTCACAAAGACACAAATACATGTAAATGTAACTAGTCTTGGAGTAAATGAGAGCCTTCTTCCATTGATAAGAGATATACATGGAGCACATCGACCAAAAGCTCCACTCTTTACAAAAATGAGCTTCTATATATAGGCTAAGCTCTATTCCCCATGTGTTCCTTTGAAAAGTCAAAAAGTGGATCTCTCTCTAACTAACATATCTTCTATGATATTCTAAAATCTCTTCTTGCAACAACCAAATCCCAAGAATGTAATTCGTGGGTTTTTTATGTGGGATGTCCTAGAAGAGCCAAAAAGGTGAGATATTTGAGAGACCTCTTCACTATGGTATAAGGAAATATTAAAAAGTGCTTTAGGAGAGTGTTCATATGTGACACTCAAATATATATAAAAAGATTATTTTTCATTGTCTAGGGAGGGTTCTTATGCACAATTGAGGATGTGTGCATACCCTATAACCCAACAATGAGTGCCATAGAAACCAGCCCAGTCAAAGTCAAAAGAAGCATGTAAAACTGGTGACATTGATCCCCTCCTAGGATTAAACAATCCAAGTAGCCGGGTACCACTCAAGTAAAAAAGATGCACTTAACCACCTACCAATGCTTGACACTTGGGAAATGCATAAACCTACTCATTTGAGAGAACAAACTGAATATCATGCCCGGTAATGCATAAGTAAATCAAACATCCAATAGCATGTTGATAGAGAACAACATCAAATGCATCTCCAGCATCACATAGACTCAACCATAAACATGTTTCCATAGGAGTGGCAATAGGTTTGTAGTCTTCAAGGCCAAACCATTGCAATAATGTGTCAATATATTTTGTTTGATGCAAAGGTATTCTGCCATTAACCTATGTAAACTAAATGCCCAAATAATGATGCAAATGCCCAAATTTTGAGATCTCAAAAGAGGCATGCAAATCAACCTTAAAATCAGCAATATGCTTCTCATTAGGACAAGTGAGCAGCATATCATAGACATAGACAACAATGATCAGAAGCACATCATTTGCATGCTTAACATATAAGGTGCTCTCAGTTCGACTATTCTCAAAACTATGTGCAATCAAATATGCATGTATCTTTTCATACCAAGCATGTGGTGCTTGCTTCAAACCATATAATGCCTTTTTCAAAATACACACTTTGTTTTCATGCTTTCTGTACAAAACATGAGGCTGAAACATACACTTCTTCGTGTAAATCACCATTTAGAAATGCAATTTTAATGTCCAATTGATGTACATTTCAACCATGATGAGCAACAAGTTCACAAATTCTATGAATGATAGTCATTCGGCATGCGGGTGCAAAGGTCTCATCCAAATCAATGCCTCTTTCCTAAGCATAATCTTTTGCAACATTCCTAGCCTTGTCCTATTAGGCTTACATTGAAGCTTGTATACCCATTTAGTGCCAATGGCCTTTTTTCTTGGAGGCAAATCACATAAAGACCAAGTACCATTCTTCATAATAGCATCATATTCTGATTGCATGGCAGCCATCCAATTTTTTGAAATTTGTGCATCATCAAAAGAGACAGGCTCATTCTCATCACAAAGACTAGAGGCAACCATAACATAGCAATCTGATGCAAAAGAAGCACCATCAGAGCCTGAATAAGTACGATATGATAGAGGTCCATCTAATTTGCTATCTCAAAAAGTCTACACTAGCCATTTAGGCATAGTTTTTGCCTCCTCAATATCAATCCTCTCATCAACAAGTGCATCATGTAAATCTGCATCAAAAATGGAATGATCTACATCATCATGTGAAACCTATAGAGGCTGCAAAATTGCCTCATTTGTACTAGCACTTGATTGTCCATGTGTAAAACGAGGACGAAAAGTTTCATACACATCTTTGGAACTAAGTGATGTCTCCTTAGTACATGAAAGTAATGGTTGAATTTCATCTTCCACAAGAAAAACATCACAGCTAACCAAAATGCATTTAGTTTGTGGATGATACAGACTGTAGCCTTTCCTTTCTTAATTGTACCCAACAAGGAAGATCCCTTATCACTTCATGTTTGCTCATGTCCTTCAGCTTTTGAATGTTGATGTGTCCTATTCTTTTGTGCCATAAGTCCAGCTCTAAAATCTTCTTGTTCCCACATTGAATGTACATGACCTTTCCATGTCGATGTTGGATGTCCAAAGTGAACATCCTTCCTTCTCTTCTATTGAGATATCTAGCCCAACATGTGATGATCGAGGATGACACGTATCACTTTTTCATTTCTCTGACATGTATAGTGGTCACGCAGGTATATGTCAGGGATACTTCATTGAGCTTTATTAGATTTATCTACCAAGAGTGATGGCACCTTTGTTACTTGCCAGTTCACTCATTCACGGACATTAGATTTTTCCTTATGTATTGATCTTTATATATTGCACTTGTTGTATTCTTGTTTTTAGGTCATTCTTGTACATTCCTTTTTATGTAATAGAAGAAGAAGAAGATTATTCTTACTTGCCTCAATCTGTGTGTGTGCTTCTCCTTGAGAGTGAGAGTGTGTGTGTGAGCTCTCTTCCTTATCTTCTTCCTCATGACATGATATCAGAGCCAGGGTGGCTATAGAGAGCTCGTGGAGAAGATGACAGTGAAGAGTATGCGGCAAGGCGTGGAGAAAACGTGATTCAAAAATGACCTCCATTTTCTACGAAAGTCGGCGTGAAGGTAGAAGACCTCAAAATATTTTTGGGTGTTATCCCTTTAGGGTCACTCGTTTTTGTCAAATCGAAGTTTCGTTCATCCAATTTTTTGCATTGTTGTTTAGGCACTTATACATATGCCAAACAACCAAAAACACGCAAATGAGCAACAGATTGCTTACAACCATGCCGAGCCTCATATGGAGTGATAGGCAGCAATGCTTTGGTGGGACATCTATCAAGTTCATATGCTACACACATGATAGCCTCAAGCAAGAAGCTATGTGGTAAAGCTCGGCTTTTCACCATACACCATGCCATCTCCATGAGTGACCTATTCTTCCTTTCAGCAACTCCATTATGTTGAGGTCTATACACCACTATACATTGATGTTTTATCCCACATTCAGCCAAAAATGCATTGGTTTCAGAAGACATGTATTCCCCCTTGATTAGAATGGAGGGTACCCATTTTATATGCTAATAGATTTTCAGCCAAAATGAGAAATTTCTTGAAGCATATAAACACTTCAGACTTTGCTTTCATAGCACAAACAGGAATTTGAAGATCGTCATCTTCAATGCCATCTACATCACCTTCAATAACTCTATTTCGAGGTGTAGTAGGTCGTTTTTCAACACCTTGCACAATATTCCACAGTCCTTTTGTGACCAATCCATGATGCATCATATATGCCCATAATGGGTAATTGGTGCCATCTAACTTATCTCAATAGCCAACACATGGAATACATCATTACTTTTAGGCATTGCCACTAACTAAAATACCCTCATGTAGAAAAATGATTGTATCTCAAAACGTTGAATAGGACTACCTTTTCGAGCTCTACTAAACCTCTAGCAAACTTCGAGGTGCTTGTAGTGACGAACCAAATCCTCTATATATGTTTGGCACAAAAGGACAAAATTACCTACACATGCATACGGATAGTGTGTTTGGAGGCTAAAATGAGCTCATATCCAAATTTGACGCCACACAAAACTATTTTGAACTCTTAATCACCCCAAGTATGCTCATCATTTTTTGTGCGATTTTGAGACTATGATCCAAGGGGTGTCAATGATGCCCTAGATGAAGTGGTGACGTACTCTGATACTGTTGGGGGATTCTTGTGCAGAAAGGGACTTGAGTGTTTGTAGGAGAAGGAAGAAAGACACAAACACCAGAAGCTTCTGTAGATTGATTATAAGGAGAAAAGTACAATGATGATTTACAATATGATCCAAATGATCTCTATACGAAATCCCAAAGAGTGCACAATCAACAAAGTTACAAAATACCCAAGATTCTTGCTGCCGTCGAACTTCTCTGCACTAGACCTCCACCTTCTCCAAGAGCTTGCACTTGTGCACACCTTGCACTCAAGCTTCCAATAGGGGGAGGGATGGACACCTTCTGTTGATGCACACATAGCTTCAATGGGACCTTGTGACCTTTGTTTGCATGGCTTAATACTTCTCTGCACACTTCTAAGTCACTCTTCTTGCACACCTTGCACTTCCCTTCTCTGCATCGCACACTCACTCTATGTCTCTTGCTCTTCTCTCTCCTAGTATAGAATATGCCCACCTTGCTTATTCTAACCAAGAATAATGACTTGCCTTAAGTTGAGTGTTAGTTCACGTACGCTCCTAACTGCTAGAGTATCTTGGTGCTCACTTTGATGTCCCAAGATTGTCTCCAAATGTGGGCATTCAAGTGTTGGCAGTGTTGCGAACATTTGTTTTATGTAGGGTACAAGTTTCAAATTATGTAAATACCTTTGGGAAGTCTTCAAATACTTCAAGAAGGCTCATATTATTCATAAAATTTAGCAAAAATACCACGTGAGTTCTAGAACATGGTGAGTCAAATTAGTGAGTCACAAGGGAGCTTCAGTGGTGTCCTAGTGGAAGGTCGATGTGGCTAGTTCTCAAAGTCCATCAATACTTTGCTTATTTGAGCACTTGAGTCATGTAATACCTCCATCCAAGTGTCTACCACGAATTTAGATGTATTAGGAAGGTTTTAGATTAGTTTCCCATGCTATAAAAAGAGGAGAAAAGTCGTGATCTTGTGGGATGTCCAAGAGAGTATCTCTATGCTACTCTAGTTTTTGTATGCAGAGCTTGCAGAACTTGTATCTCCCTCATTATATATCCAAATTACATGTTTGATAGCTCATTTGAAAGCTCTTCTTGTCTACTTTCATAGTACCAGTTTTCATAATCATTGGATTTGTGAGCTGAGAGCAACACTCTCTGCAAGTAGTGTGTGTTCTCTGTTTTTTATCCCTGCTGAAGGTCTCCATTAAACATCCAGCTTGCAGAGGTCATATCTCCTTGTGTATGTATCCAAATCATGTGTTCTTTGGCTTGTTAGAAAGCTCTCCAAGTCTATTTGTATTCTGGAAATTTTCAGATTCATTGGAGTTGTGAGTTAAGAGCAGTAGTCTCTGCAAGTGATGTATGTCCTCAGGTTCATCTCTGTTTCAAGGTCTCCATTAAAGCTGTATATTGCAGAGGTCATAGCTCATTGAGTATTTATCCAAATTGAGTGTTCTTTGGCTCATTGGAAAGCTCTTGGTCTCTAGTATATGTGGTTAAAACAGTTTTAAAAACTTTTGAGTGAGTAGAGAGTAGTAAGCTCTGCAAGCATGACTGGTTTTCTATGATGAAGTTTGTGAGAAGGTCAACTTGTTCCTAGGGGGTTCCACCTACTTCCTGCTATACTTTGGAGATCAATAAACTCCAACATTGGTATCAGAGCAAGTACTTGGAGGCTTGGAGAAGGTTATCATACCTTGACGAAGAATTTGAAGCTATCAAAGAAGCAGTTCATCATCAACACTACACAAAGGTAGAAGAAGATTGCAAGGAGGCATCTGAAGCAACATCCAAGCAAAGAAAGGTGCACATACCTCATTTACAAGGTAAATATTATATTTCTTCTCATCACACACATTGGAAAGGAGGCTTAAAGGAGGAAGCTTAGCATTTGTATTATGGGAGACCAACATGCACAAATAGAGAAGCTTGATAAGACAAATTATCAGGCATGGAAGTTTAGAATCACAGCATACTTGCAAGGTAGAGGCTTGTATGGTTTGATTGACGGCACATATATCAAACCCACATTACCAGAGGACCCAAATCAGCAACAATTGAGGGAGTTTAGACTTTGGAATGAGAGAGACAAAAGGGTTATATTCATTTTATCACAAAATATTCAAGATTCAATGGTAGGACACATACAAGATCTAGACACAAGTAGAGATGTTTGGCTTGCATTGGAAAGGTTGTATGCTACAGGTACAAGAGCAAGGAAGATTCAACTCAAAAATGAGTTGAATAACATAAAGAAAGATACAAGGACATCGGTCAATGATTACATATTGAAAGTTAAAGAGATTGCAGATCAACTAGGATCAATTCAAGCTCATGTGGAGGACGACGACTTGGTTGCACATACTCTCAACGGACTCAAAGATGATGAGAGATGGAAACCCTTCATTACTTCAGTTTATGTCAGAGGAGAATTACCAGATTTTGATCAACTTATTGCCCTCATGGTCACGGAGGAGATGAATCTAAATGGTTCTACTTCAAATCAAAAAGGATCTCAAGGAAAAGCTCTTTATGTAGGATCATCAAGAGGTGGAAACAGAGGTGGAAGAGGTTCAAATAGAGGTCGAGGAAGAAGGATCGATGATCAAAGAACTTCAAGTGGCTTCTTCAACACAAGAGGAAGAGGAAGATCAAGCGCTAGAGGTACGAGAGGCTACTACAACTACAACCAAAGACAAAGGAGTGAAGATAATAAGAACAATTGCTATATATGTGGAAGGTATGGACACTATGCCAAAGATTGTTATCAAAATGAAAATAATCAAGGTGGTAATCGAAGAGGAGGCTATTCAAGAAGAGGTAAACAACAAGGAAATTATGCAGTTGAAGGTAAAAGTGATGATTATGATTCTCTTCTTATGATGAATGTAGAAACTAAGATGAATTCCAATAGTGATGTATGGTATGTAGATAGTGGTTGTTCTAATCACATGTCACATGATGCTTCATGGTTTTCTAATATGCATAATCCGTCATGTAAAGGTCATGTTGAAACAGGAGATGATACAACACATAAGATTATGCAGGTTGGAGATGTTGTTATGCAGGATAAGAGCAAGAAAAATTGCTTGAAGGATGTACTTTATGTGCCAACGATCACTAAGAATTTGATGTCGGTTGGTCAAATGGTAGAAAAAGGTCTACAAGTGAGATTTAATCATGCAGGTTGCTTCATTGAGGATCCAAAGCAAAGGAGGCTAATTGCTAGAGGTCAAAAACAAGGTAGATTGTTTACATTCAAGGTAAACCCAAATCATACAAACTATTTCTCTTATGGTATGCATCGAATAGCAGAGCTTGATCTATGGCACAAAAGGATTGGACACATGAATGTACACAGGTTAAAGGAGCTATCAAAGAAGAGGATTGTTGAAGGATTACCTGATCTTACTAAGCAACATATGGTGCATCTTTGTGAAGCATGTCAAATGGGTAAGCAGAGTAGACAACCTTTCAAGCATTCAAGTTATGTAAGTGATGGTTTGCTAGATCTCATACACACAGATGTGTGGGGACCTACTAAAGAGGCATCCTTGATTGGTAATAAGTACTATGTATCATTCATTGATGATCATAGTAGAATGACATTTGTGTATTTCATTAAACATAAGAGTGAGGTCTTTGATTGTTTCAAGAAATTCAAATCATATGTCGAAAAGCAAACAGGAAGGTATATTAAGAAGCTAAGGTCTGATGGAGGGGGAGAGTATTTCTCTCAAGCTTTTACTGATTTTTTGTATGATGAAGGTATCAAAAGAGAAGTTACATGCAGGTATACTCCACAACAAAATGGAGTCGCAGAAAGAAGAAACAGAATCATAGCAGAAGCATCTAGAAGTATGCTTAATGATATGTGTTTGCCTAATTATTTTTGGGCTGAAGCTGTTAGCACAAGTGTTTACATTATGAATAGAGTTCCGACTGCTGGAGTTCATCATTTGACACCATATGAGGTATGGCATGGAAGGAAACCAAGTGTAAGTCATTTGAAAGTATTTGGTTGTGTATGTTATGTACATGTACCTAGTGAGGTGAGATCTAAACTTGATGCAAAATCAGAAAAATGTATATTTATTGGTTATGCAGATACTCAAAGAGGATATAGATGCTATAATCCTCATACCAATAAGGTTGTTGTGTCAAGAGATGTAAACTTTGATGAATCACTTTCATGGTATGCAGATAAGAATTGTTTGCAGGACATGGATGAAAATGAAGAAGGTGTGGTTGAAGGAGATGAATGCATAGTTCAGCCATCAGGAAGTTTAAATGATGAAAGGAGTGGTCTAGATGAAGAAAGAGGATCACCTTTCAATGGAAGATTAAGGCAAGAGTCACCTCCAAGTGTTAAAAGTAAAGGTAAACTCAAACTTGTTGAAGTTAATGATGAAGGAGAGGAAATTAGTGATGTATGTGAGTATGGAGAATCATCCAAGGTTCCTAATAAGAAAGGAAGAGCATCTACATTGGAGGTAAGAAGAACTTCAAGAGTAAGTAAGCAACCTCAAAGGTATACTTATGAATCTTTCATGAATACTCATTATGCTTTTATGACAAAAGTTGAGCAGGAAAATGAACCCACATGTTATGATGAGGCCAAAGGAGATGAAAAGTGGGAGAAAGCAATAAGAGAAGAAATGGAAGCACTTCAGGATAACAAGACTTGGAATTTAGTTCCAAGTACACCAAAGCAAAAGGTAATTGGTTGCAAGTGGGTTTTTAAGATTAAAAGAAATAGTGATGGTAGTGTGTCTAGATATAAGGCTAGACTTGTAGCAAAAGGATATAATCAAACTCAAGGTGTGGACTATGAGGAAACATTTAGTCCAGTAGCAAATATGGCAACGGTGAGAACTTTGTTGGCTTTAGCTGCAAGTAAAAGGTGGAATATATATCAACTCGATATAAAGAATGCCTTTCTTAATGGTGAGTTAAATGAAGAAGTGTATATGTCACAACCAGATGGTTATGTGGATGCAAAATATCCTAATCATGTATGCAGGTTAAAGAAGGCATTGTATGGTCTTAAGCAGGCACCAAGGGCATGGAATGCAAGGTTGGTAAAGTATCTTATGCTGCAAGGATACACAGCGAGTCATGCTGATCCTTCACTTTATGTAAAACATGTAGATGGCATGTGTGTCTATGTATGCATTTATGTGGATGACTTGTTGATTACAGGGAATAATGCAAAAGCAATTGATGAGATAAAAGGTAATTTGGGAAAGGAATTTAAAATTTCAGATCTTGGTTTGCTCAGATACTTTCTTGGGATTGAAATTGTGTATAGCGATGAAGGTATGTGGTTGATACAAAGAAAGTATATATGTGATATGCTGAAAAGGTTTGGTATGCAGGAATGTAAATTTGTTTCTACTCCAATGGAATGTAATGTAAAGCTGAGTGCAAAGGAAGGTGATGAGTTGCATGATATGAATGTATATAGATCCATGGTAGGATCTTTGATTTATGCAACAAAAACTAGACCTGATATATGTTATGCAGTGGGAGTATTGTCACAGTTTATGCATGAACCTAGAGTACCTCATATGCATGCAGCGAAAAGAGTGCTTAGGTATTTGAAAGGTACCATGAACGAAGGATTATTTTATAGTCATGATGTTGATCTAACTCTTAAAGTCTTTAGTGATGCAGATTGGGCTGGAAGCAAAGATGACAGAAGATCCACAAGTGGATATGTGGTAATAGCAGGAAACAAGACATTAACATGGAGTTCAAAGAAATAGCCTACAGTTGCTTTATCTTCTACAGAGGCTGAGTATAGAGGTTTAGCATTGGCTACTACTGAGGTTATGTGGTTTAAAAAGTTGTTTCATGACTTGAATGTGCAGGTTGATGTACCACTGATATATGGGGATAACTTGAGCAGCATTCATATGACCTCAAATCCTATTTTTCATGCTAGAACAAAGCATATAGAGGTTCACTATCATTATGTTCGAGAGAAGGCCATGAACAATGAAGTGCAGGTTTCTTTTGTTGGAACAAAGGATCAAGTTGCAGATATCTTCACCAAATCCTTGGATGGACCAAAGCTTCAAAGTTTCAACTATATTCTTGGCATGAAGGAAATACCCTTTGAAACTTGAGGGGGAGAATGTTGCGAACATTTGTTTTATGTAGGGTACAAGTTTCAAATTATGTAAATACCTTTGGGAAGTCTTCAAATACTTCAAGAAGGCTCATATTATTCATAAAATTTAGCAAAAATACCACGTGAGTTCTAGAACATGGTGAGTCAAATTAGTGAGTCACAAGGGAGCTTCAGTGGTGTCCTAGTGGAAGGTCGATGTGGCTAGTTCTCAAAGTCCATCAATACTTTGCTTATTTGAGCACTTGAGTCATGTAATACCTCCATCCAAGTGTCTACCACGAATTTAGATGTATTAGGAAGGTTTTAGATTAGTTTCCCATGCTATAAAAAGAGGAGAAAAGTCGTGATCTTGTGGGATGTCCAAGAGAGTATCTCTATGCTACTCTAGTTTTTGTATGCAGAGCTTGCAGAACTTGTATCTCCCTCATTATATATCCAAATTACATGTTTGATAGCTCATTTGAAAGCTCTTCTTGTCTACTTTCATAGTACCAATTTTCATAATCATTGGATTTGTGAGCTGAGAGCAACACTCTCTGCAAGTAGTGTGTGTTCTCTGTTTTTTATCCCTGCTGAAGGTCTCCATTAAACATCCAACTTGAAGAGGTCATATCTCCTTGTGTATGTATCCAAATCATGTGTTCTTTGGCTTGTTAGAAAGCTCTCCAAGTCTATTTGTATTCTGGAAATTTTCAGATTCATTGGAGTTGTGAGTTAAGAGCAGTAGTCTCTGCAAGTGATGTATGTCCTCAGGTTCATCTCTGTTTCAAGGTCTCCATTAAAGCTGTATATTGCAGAGGTCATAGCTCATTGAGTATTTATCCAAATTGAGTGTTCTTTGGCTCATTGGAAAGCTCTTGGTCTCTAGTATATGTGGTTAAAACAGTTTTAAAAACTTTTGAGTGAGTAGAGAGTAGTAAGCTCTGCAAGCATGACTGGTTTTCTATGATGAAGTTTGTGAGAAGGTCAACTTGTTCCTAGGGGGTTCCACCTACTTCCTGCTATACTTTGGAGATCAATAAACTCCAACAGGCAGTAGCAGTAGCTAGAGGCATAGAAGATGCGGAAGCATGTAAAGATAGAGCAGGGAGCCAGTCGAATCAAGTTTTCAAAGATTATGTTTTATAAATATTCTTCAAAAACCTCCAACAGTGATTTTCATCACTATTGTAACATATGTAACATAGAAAAAAACCCTTTTTGTAATTCATAGCTCCATTTTGTGCAAGCCGAGGAGTCCTCGAGCTTGAGGAGCTTAGGTAGAATGAGCGTAACAATTTTGGTTATTTTTAGACACCGTTTACCCTCTCAAATAGCGCATAGGACCTATTTTTTAACTATGTCGGTCACTAGATGTGAAACCGGTCAAAACTAGTCTAGAATCTATAAAAAGAGCTAGAGAGCTCATTTTTGGGGGTACTTAGTGTTGGTTAGTGTGAGCTTAGAGCTACTTGAGCTTGTAATTGAGATTTTGAGCAATAGAGTTGACTTCTCACCTTCCATTGTGTCTTGCTTGTCTCTTCGTAGTGTGTGTGTATGTGTGTGTGCATCTTTATGCTTCTCACCTTCACTCTCACTTCATCTCACATTCACGATCTTCATATCACTCCTATCTCTTCCGCGGATTGACATTAAGGAGGTGGAGCTTCTTAACGTGGTTCTCACCATTGTGCTAGAGCAACACCAAATTTGGCGCCGTTGCCGGGGATCGAGTGTAGGACGAATGTGTGATGGTAAGAGTATAGCAAGAAGTGGCGTTGGAAGGTAAAAATTTCAGTTTTTGTTGTTGTTTTTAGTTAGTTTTTAGTGTTTTTCACCTCCCCCACACTCCATCTTCATCACCGCATCATCATCTCCAACTCCAAAAAAATCACAAAATTCACCATATCCACCCATTCTCCTCATTTCCCCTCATTTGTGCATGCGCAAGAGAGAGAGAGAGCTTTTGTGCTTGTGTGTACTTGTGTGTTATTGAGTTTTCTTGCAGGTATAGAGCTCCAGAGCATCAGGAAAGCTGCAGAAAGGTAAGAAATGTACTCTCTATCAGAAATTGCCGACTGTGTCAGACCATCGCGATGGTCTGCAAAGTTCGGAATTTGAGGTAGGCGACCACACCAGCGTGTAGATCACACTTGCGCACATAGGAATCCACAGACGCATCTTGAAAATTCACACTTTGGTGGACCATCGCGATTGGCTCAGACCATCACGATTGTGTCACACCATCGCGATTGGCTCACGCCATCGCGACGGTTCACTTGGACCATCGCGACGATCCCGTCGACCCCACACCATCGCGATTGGCCCATGCCATTGCCTCGATAGTGCCACGTGTCAAATTAGACCATCGCGATTGCTCACTAGCCACGCCATCGCGACGAGACCCTTACACCATCGCGACGAGACCCTTACACCATCGCGACAGCTCAAAATTTGGACCATCGCGATTGGCTCACGCCATCGCATATGTGACCATCGTGACGGTTCACTTCGGACCATCGCGACGGTTCACGTTGACCGTTGACTGATGCCATCGCGATTGTTCACTCAATCGGACCATCGCGACGCCTCACCCCGACCATCGCGATTGCTCACATTTAGACCATCGCGACCGTGCACTTCAGACCATCGCGACGGTTCGTGCACACGCCATCGCGACGGTTCACCTGGACCATCGCGACGGTCCCAGACCATCGCAATCATCTCAGACCATCGCGATTGCTCACCCAAACGCAAATTTTAGGGTTTGATTTTTTTACCAATTTTGGGGCTATTTTTTGAAAATTTTTGAATCATTGCACTCATAGGAGACCCCTTAGCTCATATTTGAAGAAAAACCTGTTGGTGAATTTTCACCCCCGAGGGCCTGAACGGTCATATCTTTTTCATCCGAAGTCCGTTTTTTGAGCTTTATAGCTCGTTAGAAAGCTCTCTACGAGTACTACATGAGCTCAACTATTTTTTTCAAAAAGAATATGTTGCTTTTTTGAGAGGATATTTTTGAGGTTGACCATCTGTGGGACTAGGAAAGAAAGGGGCTTTAAAAGAAAATTTTGGGCAAAAGGGAAAGGACTTTTAAAAGTGTATATACTCAAGTGCTTGATCATCCAATTGGGATATTGGTCTAATATTGGATTTTTCCAGGTCTAGCAAAGGCAATCAAGGGCATTCAAGGCAAGGCAGTGAAGGGCATAAAGCTTGGGAAGCGCGGCTTCTTGGGCATCAGAGCAACCAAAAAAGCTTACTCGAGGTTGGAAGATTACTCAACCCCCTCAGTCAATTCTTAGCTTAGGCTAAACGGTAGCTTTGTGGATTAACGACGATAGGAACACCTCAAGTTCAAGACATTAATTTATAAAGTCTAAGACTAAAGACAAAGGTGTGTGATACGAAAACTTAAGGGAAAGAACATAATTCTGACGAAACGAGAACTCAAAGTACCACGGAAAGTCGATTCCTGACGCATACAATTGGACAAGAATCTAAAGGGATTTAAAAAGAATCAAAAAAGTAAGAACAAAGAATCATTGACGATCTGAGCGTGTACTAAGTGTGCAAGGAAGTAAATTAATGAACCTTAGATCGGGCAAACATATAGGTAAGTATGACCGACGAAGCCTTAGATCATCAGAGGAGAGTGTAGGAACCACTGCTCGATCGTGGGCTCAACAGTTGAATAGTAATTACCCCTATGAGAGCTCAGACACGAGTGAATCAGAAATGGCATTTAGCACTGAAAGACCAGAAGTAGGGTCGAATGTAGCTTACTTGGAAAAGCCTGAAGGACCCTATAGGACTCAATTGGAGTTTCTTCGAACCAACCGATTAGGTGCCCGCATCTATGAGGATGGTTTGCGAAGACAAGTAGTGCAAATGCACAACCCTGATCAACCCATTGGATTGGAACATCCAGTGGTGAAATTCGAGAGAGACGCGTACATAGACAAGGAAGGAACGATGTATATCTTAAGTACGCAGCCAAACAATACGAATGAGTTTGGTGTGATTCAGTTAGAGACGAAAGCGAGATCCCAAGGAAAAGAACCATTAGAAGAACCTAGAACACCTAGAGGGAAATCTGTACTGACACGAGTACTAGTTCCAGATTGGACCCCTCAGGACAACAGAAGCATAGAGTTGTTTGTAAATAAAGAAACGGACGAAGCATTTTGGAGATACAGAACAGAACAACCTAGTGAGGTAGGCTCCATTATAATCTACGAGTTCAAGGACCCGGATACACCTGGAAAGGTTGTATACCTGGATGAAACGTCAGAAAGAGTATTTGTGGTACCAAACCACGCTAGAAATACCTACACATGGAGAGGTGATTTAGTATTCCCTCCATCACGAGCGAACGTAAACGCAAGCCAACAAGGGGCAGGAACATCCTCTGCCCATGTTAATCAAAGAGAGAAAAACAAAGAGAGACCTGAAGTAAGCTTCAATCATCCCATAGGGAGAGATAGAACAACCACGGACACTAATAGAGCGGATAGACAAAGGGAACATGGAATACTAGGTGGTAGAGATGATTTTCCTCTACCGAGACCACGTGAACACGCAAGAATATTAAGACCCACTCAATTAGTTAAGTCCATGAAAAATTACTTTGATGGGACAGGAGATCCCTATGACCATGTAGCGGAATTTAAGCAAGTGCTAAGAGCAGAACAAGTCGAAGACATGTTCACGCAATATAATACATTTGGACTAACGTTAAAGAATACCGCTTTAACTTGGTTCCAACCATTGCAACAAAGGCAATTTAGAGACATCCATCACTTTTTAGAGTCATTCATCACTGAATTCTCTAAAAGTGGGATCAGACATGACACGTCTTCGTTGATTCATAGTTTCAAACAGACCCCTCAAGAAACAGTAAGACTGGCAGGACGTAGGTTTAGACAATATGTTGAAAGATGCCCAATGCAAGAGTTACCCTCACAGGCCAAGCAAGTGTCATTGTTTCTAGACTGCTTGTTGAGCTCTAAACTACGCTCCTATGTGTACTTAAAAGAACCCAGAATGCTAGAGAGTGTGTAAGAGTATGCATAGACATTGAGGACAATTTAGGGGACGAGTTGGAACTCTCAAAGGTCTATAAGGACTCAGATTGTTCATCTCTAGCATCCACAAAATTGTCTAGCTCAATAGAGGACCTAGCAGAAAAAGTGGCCCAGAAACTAGGAGTTTCTAGTAAACAGATGCCCAAGTTAACAACTAACGTACGTTGTTACACCTGTGGTGGAAATCATTTGGCAAATGTGTGTCCCAATGCAACACAAACACAAGCCAACCCTAGTGGCCAATACTGTACAATTGAGAGAAGATACACAAATCACACGGCTCAGGACTGCCCATACAACAAACAGGCAGTGAGACAGAACTACCCGCAAGCATACCCACCACCAGGTAGGTATCAAGGCCAATACAATACTCAGCCTCATTACTATAGGCCTCCTCAGAACTACCCTTATTAGGCGCAACAGAGACCTCAACATGTTTTAGCTCAGCAGCCACCCCCACCAGCGAATGTCATCTCAGTTAAATACGCTGTTGCAGAAGAGAACCTAAGTAGGGCCTTAGTGCCTTCTTCACCTTTGATCACAGAGAGTGATCCAAACTCTAACAGTTTTGACTCCACTCATGTAGATAGTCCACCCACTTATTACACGGAGTCACCAGAACACGTGGAGACATATCATTATGATAGTCCACCAGTGGAACCTAGTTGGGAGCCCGATTATGCTAATGTGATGTACACAAACCCGAATCCATGGCCCCAATTAAGACAACAGAGACCACAGGGCCCTAAAGGACCATGCTTTAGGTGCCAAGGAGATCACTTCATAAAGGATTGTCCACATCCTCCAATAGCATGACAGTCACAGTACTATAACATACAAGGCTTTTGTGCCGATTGTGGCAAAGAGCACATAATCAAAGATTGTCCTAAGAACCCTGCTAATGTGTCAAATGTGACATCGATCAACGTGATAAGTATTGTAAACAACGCAGATGGATCCAACCCTACATACGTACTGTTGTAGAGCAAAGGAGCATAAGAGAAGAGCCCCAAAATTTTCAAAATAATGGGCATAATTTTTCTTCTTCAAGGTCTTCAAGAATTCCCTCAAGCCATGTAAATGCACTAGAGGAGTCCTCTAGTTGCATAATCCCAATTTGTTGTAAAATATCCCTTGTAAATTAGTAAGAAATTCACTTTTCTAGTAATAAAGTGCCGGTCTCTTGTGTGAAAGGACCAAATTTAGGGCACATGTATATAAGTCACTTGGTGACTCTTTGTAAGGACTTTTTGCCATGGTGAAGAAGGAGCTCTCCAAAATTTCGAATTTGCCTCTTTCTTGCATTTTTCGATCTTCTCTTTGATCTTGTATGTGTGTGTAATGCTTGGAATGTGTGTGTAGGACTGTTATCTACCCCTCCCCATTGTTTTTGAGCTACTGTAGTGTGTGTGCGAACTTGTAGGAGTTGTGGCGTGAGTGTGGGTGCTTCCCACCATTCACCATTTTGGCCATAATTTGAAGCAGAGTTGTCAGAATCGAGTAAAACCACTTCCAATAGATGCGTCTCGTCGAGAGCTTCGAAACGAGTACCCTATTGACTATATTCGAAGTTTGGAGCTAGGAGAAATCCTTGATTTTCTGAAAACTACTGTAAGAGGTATCGCGGCAGACACTTTCAGCATTTCAGTGAGTGTGAGAGGTGAATTAGTCTTTTCTCATGCATGCAAGCTTAACCACTTCATTTTCCATCATGTGTGCACATGTCTTCATACACTTGGTTAGGTCGTTCGATCGGATTGACATTTAAATGTGTGTTAATTTCCCAC
The DNA here is from genome assembly GCA_020310875.1 of Ceratopteris richardii. Classification (NCBI taxonomy): domain Eukaryota; kingdom Viridiplantae; phylum Streptophyta; class Polypodiopsida; order Polypodiales; family Pteridaceae; genus Ceratopteris; species Ceratopteris richardii. The sequence continues at coordinate 6,812,139 of CM035444.1, forward strand.
TATATGCACTTGTGCTGCAATTGAGGTAGAGTCTCATTGGCACGAGTCCTTGAGTCTTCTTGACTCAAGTACACACGTTTTTTGCACCGTTGTCGGGGAACACTCAGCCGAGGTGCCTTCGTGATGGTTAGAGATCGAGTGTGATAGAATCGTACTTGTAGAAGTGAATTTGTCATGTGGCAAGTAGTCAATCACTTCAGCACTTGTTACTTCACATCCCGGAGGTGTGTGTAATAAGTTTTAGGTTTAGGGTTAGTAGGAAGGAAGAGAAAGAGGAGTTAGGGTTAGGTTAGACGGAGAGGAGAAGTGAAGAGAGGTGAAGTAGGAGTAGGCCAAGATCACCAAAAAAATCCCAAAAATCATCTAAAATTAGCAAGATTCAAATTCTGTCAAAAAAGGTACAAAAACCAAAAAAATTGGCTCATTTGACACTTCACTGTGTTCTGGTATCACCCGAGAGTAGCGACTGGTATCGTGCGCATAGTATCGTGCAGGGCAGGCCTTCCAAGCTAGTTTGTGAGCTCAAGGTGCAAGCAAGACAATCTAAGGGTAAGGTTCCACAAAGATTATCTGCTGAAAACACAATAAAAATGCATAAACAAGAGATTAAAGGCATGCGCGGTATCACGGGGGGGGGGGGGGGGGGGGGGGGGAAATAATTGTTATTTGAATTTCCTTTGTGAGGAGCAGGGGCCTAGGAGTGAAGAGGTGTGTGAGGAGAGCAAGGGGGTACAAAAATTTGTGAAATTTTAGGCTTTTTGGCTTGAGTATCGCGATCGGTTGAGATTTGGTATCGCGATACCAAAACTCCCTTGTATCGCGATACTCGCCGTAGTATCGTATCGTCGGGTATCAGTCCTGGTATCGTGATACCATTGTCGTATTGTGTCGCCAGACTGGTATCGCGATCACACTATACTACAGGGGTATCGTATCGCTACCTACTGTGGTATCGTATCGCCCACGTGCCATCTCGTATCACGATACCATTTCAGTATCGTATCGTCTGCTTGCCTGAGTAATATCGCGATACCATCGTCAGAATCGTATCGCCGTGGTTCTCTGGTATTGTATCGTGAGGACCGGGATATCGTATCGTTCCTGATCGTAGTATCATATCGTTGACCCCAGCAGTATCGTATCGCCGCTTGTTATGGTATCGTATCGTCTCCTTATCGGGGATCGTCTCGCGATACCAAATTAGTATCCCATCGCCGGTGTGTCTGGTATCGTATCGCAGTCAAGTCCCATATCGTATCATTTGCTACCCAAGTATCGTATCGCCTCTATTGTGTGGTATCGTATCGTAGGACTTCCAATATCGTATCGTGACCGAAATCAGTATCGTATCGCCGCTGATGCTCTGGTATCGTATCGGGAGGATTGTTGGTATCGTATCGTAGCAATTGTCCAGTATCGTGTCGCCTGCGGAAGACAATATCGTATCGTGTTGACTTCAAGTATCGTATCATGGCCATAGTGATATCGCCCAGTGCAATATCGCCTGGAAGTGGTATCGGCCAGAGTGTTTGAAGCACTTTGTCAGGTAACTAGAGGCATTGGAAGAGCTACTCAAGGAGAATCTCTGAGACTTATAGAGAGACTTAGGAGGGTGAATGAACTTGAGGTCAGGGAGAGTGCTAAGTAGCCGAAGAAGTGTCGTATCCTCAGTGGGAAGTGCTGCCCAGGTCAGTCACCACTCCGTCTACTCAGAGACCTCTAGTGATTCCGAGGAGGAAATACCCATGGCTTCAGAAGACATGCAGGGTCCAACACCAACTAGGAATTTCATGTCTACTGTTGAGGGAGATTACCGTACTTCCTTACAGTATGTGTCTACTAATGCCCAGGAGATCCCCATCTACCTGGATGGCTTAAATAGATCTGTGGCTAGGATGGTAACTTCCATGAATGCCACTATCGTACCTCGACCTGCTATCAAGTACGAGGGAGGAGCGTATGTAGACAAAATTGGCCATATCTACATTGTGACTGAATTTCCTGAGAGGATCAATGAAAGGGGGGAGTTCGCGGACCCAGAAAACTCAGGAAGAACACACCCTGAAGAGTTAGTAACCACACCTAGGGGCAGGTCCCAAGTATCACGAGTCTTGAGAGGAGATTTGATACCTCAAGACGACTACTTGTTGGAAGTCTATATGATTCATGGATCAGACTTATTGCTTCAAACAGACTTACCTGCTCCAGGGAGAGAAGAAATCCCCATGACATTTTATGAGCTACAAGACCCAGATGATGAAACTAGACTCACATACTTGGACAAAGATCAAAGGAGATATTGGCCCGTGAGTGTCTTAGACAGGGCTCGGCTGAGATACATGGGTGCGCTTGTATTTCCTCAGAGAGATCAGGCAACCACCTCACAAAATCCTTTTGGAAATCAACAAGAGACGGAACATACCACATCAGGACAGACCAGCCAACGAAGTGTGCCCAACCGTACTCATGTACAATTTGCAACTCCAAGAGTGCAAACACACAATCAGACCCACGCAGGGGTAGGTAATCAGTACAGACCACCAGTCAGACCACGACCACCAGTAGGAGGATGATCACATTGCAGAATTTAAACAAGTTCTAAGGGCAGAGCAAGTAGATGACTTCTTTGTGCAGTATGAGTCTTTTGGAATCACCCTCACAAGGACGGCTCTAACTTGATTCCAACCCTTGGATCCCAATCAATTTGGAAACATGGAACATTTTTTTCAAGAATTCATTGGGGAATTCACGAAGAGAGGAATTAAACACAATTCTGCGTCTTTAATCCACAGCTTTAAACAAAACCCTAATGAAACTGTGAAGACCGCGGCCAGAAGATTCAATCAATATGTGGATAGATGCCCAATTGCCGAGAGACCCATGCAACAAAAAATGATTTCATTGTTTTTGGATGGACTTACAAACAGAACTTTAAGAACGCTAGTGTACGTGAAGAGGTTACAAACTTTGAGTGAGTGCCTTCAAGAGTGCATTGATTTGGAGGATAACCTAGCCAAGGATCTCAAAAGTACACCCAGCCTCACTAAATCAGAAGATTCAAGGAGCACCATCACATCCAACTCTAGTAACATGGAAGAATTAGTGGAGCTATTAGTGAGTTCAGGGGCAAAGAGCTTACCAACACCTAGCTCAAAGAGTGCCTATGCTACGGAGATGTAACTTATGTGGAGGAGATCACCCCTCACACTTGTGTGTACGAGGAGGGGCTGGTGCACAACCTATGTATCCATACAACAGGCAGCAACAACAAGGGACTTCTTTGTACTACCACATAGAACAAAAATACACCAACCATGCTACTGAGAAATGTCCTTTCAATAGGCAAGCATGCCCTTTCGACCATATGGATATCCACCTAGGGAGCCGGGAAGAGAGATACCAAGACACAACCCGTATCCAACACCAGCAGGAGCATCAAGGCCATATGAACAGGCGCCATATCCACCATCACAACCAGTGCTAGGACCCCAACTATCGCAACCTCAGCAAGTAGTACCGGTGAAGTATGCTCAACCGGAAGAAAACTTGGAGAGAGCCATAGTACCAGCATCAACAATGACCAGCGTAGAATCAACAAACCCTGGGTATGAACCGTCACCAGGAGATTACCACCCATACGAAGCCAACATGCTAGAATATGAATCTGCATATGATGCGGCTTATTATGGATATGAAGGCTATGATCAGACTTATGGAGCAGAGACGGCCACCTTAATGTATACGGCTCCTAAAGCACAACCAACCATGAGACCACCCATTAGACCACCTATACAGAGAGGACCATGCTATAGATGCGGAGGAGACCATTTCATTAGAGAATGCCCTCGACCTTACAACCCTCCACCACCTAGGATTTGGGAAGGATATTGTAATGATTGCGGAAAGGAACATCTTTTCAGAGACTGCCCCAAAAATCCGACCAAAACCCAAGATACTGCACCAATCAACGTGATTGAGGTCATAGAAGGAACTGGAAGTGATAAGGAGTACGTTGTGCCGCTAAAGGCCATTACTAGAGCCCAAACGAAGCAACAAAAAGGAAAACAGCCAGAAGAGAAACGAGAGAGCAATAAAATTGTAAGCCCTAAAATTTAGGTAGTCGAGGATTTTGAGGACCCACATGAGAATTCCCAGAACACAAAAGTACAAAAATGGAAGGAAAGACGAGAAAAACTCAAAGATAAATGGGCAAGAAATAAGAGTCAAGATAGTAAGAAACAAACCAAAGACTTGAATGAGCATAAAGAACAAAAGACTCAGAAGGAGATCCCTGAGCCACCACGTACTCAAGAGGTAGAGAAGCCAGGATCAATTCTAGCTTACCCAAAGCCAGACGACTTAGACATGTGGTTGAAAGCTTACCAAGCTAGAATTAAAATGGGCCCAAATATAGAGCAACATGAAAAACTCTACCCTCAAGGGGAATTAGAAAAAGAAAGACTGGCGATATGCAGGAAGCTTATAGAGGTAGCACAAGCAAGCCTAGAAAAGACTATCCCAATTCTACCAGAGACAAGGATTGCACATAGTCTATACGAAGAATGCATCAAATCCAAGGATAAGGAACCTAGAAAGGAAGATGACCAAGGTGAACGAATAAAAGCACAAGATGAACCTGTGTCAATGATACCAGACCTAGAGGCAGATTGGCCCAAAGACTTATGGAATAGAATCCGAGAAGAGCAATGGAAGAAGAATGGAGTCAGTCCGCCTCCTTTTGATGAAATAGATGTGGAAGATTGTCAATCCCATCCCAACCTGGAGGAAGTATATGAGGAAGTATCAAGACTCGATAGAGGTAGAGAGGAAACCCTGAGCATTTCAACATTGCCTAATTACATGAGAGAATACGAAAGGGAGTCTATAATAATACGAGCACCCACAGTACATGGGAAGGGAAAAGGAAACTCAGAAGAGAGTTCACACAATCTAACAGAAACTAAAGAAAACAAAAGTGCAATGCAAATTGACGGTGGAAGAGTTACTTCAACTTAAACCACAATTATGGAGGCAGTTAGCAAACCAATTAGAACCACAGCCAGAGAAAGGAGAAACAAAAGGAAACAAAAAAGAAAGCAAACCTACAATACAAATCCCAGTTGATAAAGTGGGGGAGTTTAGTGAAGGAGACGAAGGTAATACGTGTCTACCTGTCACCCACAATGGGTACATGACCAAGGCTATCCTAGATACGGGAGCCGGGGTAGGAATTGCCACCAAGGAGATCTAGGAAAAATGGGGAAAACCTGCCTTACGAGCCACACGCATGAAGCTCCAATTAGCAGACGGTCATGTGGAAAGACCCTTAGGAATATTGGAACGAACCAAATTAACCACCTGTGGAGTAGAATTTGAACACACATTAGCCATTTGTAAGTTCGAGAAAGCGAACAACTATGAAATGATATTAGGACGACCCTTCATGAGACAAATGCGGGTAGTACAAGATTGGGGAAGAGATTCGGTATACCTGCAACATCAAGGAAACACCACCAAGATAAATCTGCACACGTTTGCCTATCGAGATGTCCCTCCACTACAATGGAATCCAGTACATAGGGAAGAAGATGACCTATCCATTCACAGTGCTGGATCAAGTGATCAATCTTGGAAGTAGAAGAAGGAGAAATCTTGGAAAAAGAATGGAAAGAGGAATATGAAAGCATAGAAATGGAACCAGAATTAGACTCCGAAGAAAGCTACCTAAACACTATTCAGAACAAGAAGGAATAGGAACCAACAAAAATCTTAGCAATTGAAGCTGCCCCGGCAATACACAAGCAGAGGGAAGACATGAGTAAAGTAGAGCCGGACCCAGATCTTTTTGAAGTTCCTGAACATTTTAAAAAATACGAAGTAGAAGAGAGAAAAGTAGCCATTCAAATGCCTAGACGAGAGGCACAAGACGGAGAAGCGTACGACAACAAAGAACAAACAAAAAAAATTGTTGTAACAGTAGAAGACGGAGAAGAGCGATGCACATATATTGGAAAAGATGTATCCGAAGAGGAGGAAGCGGAACTCATACACCTTATCCGAGAGTACCGAGACGTATTCGCATGGACCTACAAGGATCTCAAAGGCGTAGAACCCACTATTTGTTCCCATCGAATACCAATGACGGTAGACGCAAAACCATCCAAACAACGCCCTTATACGTATAATGAGGTTTATGCAGCAAAAATTAAGGAAGAAATAGACAAACTACTAGCGGCAGGATTCATATATGAGATAGAACATACCGAATGGGTATCGCCATTAGTAGTGGTGTCTAAGAAAAATGGAAAGCTGAGAGTGTGCATCAACTTGAAAAAGGTGAATGCAGCCACCATACGTGATAGCTACCCATTACCCATCACGGACCATCTATTGGAGAGGGTAGCCGGAAAGGAGGTCTATAGCTTCTTGGATGGATTCTCCGGGTATAATCAAGTAGCTATTGCGACTGAGGATCAACATAAGACCGTATTCGCCACCGAAAGGGGTGTGTATGCTTTCAGAGTGATGCCTTTTGGACTCACTAATGCACCTGCTACTTTCCAATGATTGATGTGTCATGTTTTCAAGGAATTTTTGAAAAAAAGCATGGAAGTATATGTAGATGACCTTTGCACGTACTCCAATCAAAGACGCGATCACATCCCCGAGTTGAGGAAGATATTCAATAAATGTAGACAGTATAGAGTCTGTTTAAACCCTGAGAAATGTGTCTTCATGGTGAGGCAAGGAAAGATCTTAGGACACATAGTTTCAAGAAATGGAATATCTACGGATGAGGACAAAATCAAGGTCATCATAGAACTACCGAGACCTAAAAATGCGAAGGAGGTGCAAGCCTTTATGGGACATTGTGGATATTACCGGAGGTTTATTCACATGTATGCCATAATAGCAAAACCCTTGTATGGTCTCTTGACTCAATTTACTTGGACAGAAGAGTGCGAGAAGGCATTCACCGAGTTGAAAAAGAGGCTTAGCACAGCCCCAATTCTGAAATCACCCAACTGGAACAAGCCTTTTCATATTCATGTTGATGCTTCTAACTATGCCATTGGATGTATCCTAGCCCAACCAGCTGATGAAGGGAAGCTTGATCATCCAATTGCCTATGCTAGTAGAAAACTGAATCAAGCGGAACGAAATTATACCACTACTAAACGAGAAGGGTTAGGAATGGTATACGCAGTGAAGAAATTCAAACACTACCTCTTAGCAAACAAGTTCAAGTTCTTCATAGATCATCAGGCTTTACTATACTTAGTCAATAAGCCTTGTAACACGGGAAGGTTAGTACGATGGTTCTTACTACTAATGGAGTTCGACTTTGAAGTGGTAGTAAAGAAGGGAAACACTCATGTAAGAGCAGACCACCTTTCTAGGTTAACACACGGAGAACCACCAAGTGGAGTGCCCGATGATCTGCCAGATACTTATTTATTTAACCTAGAAGTATGTCCAAAGTGGGCAGAGAGACTAATTCCTATATTCACCCATGGCCCACAACACTCAATCAATAAGAATAGCAAAAAGGAAATTCTCCAATCAAGGAATTTACACATTAATGCTGGAAGCATGTACTATAAGGAACCCAATGGAGTATTACTAAGATGTGTCGAGGAGGACGAACAAAAACAACTAATCGAGCAAGCACATGTGAACAAATGGAGAACACACCAAGGGACTCATGGAACCATTTGAGAACTAAAAAGGTTAGGAGTGTACTGGCCTGACAGGCCCAAGAATGTTCATGACTACGTAAGTAATTGTGCAGAATGTCAGGAGACAATCCCAGAAGATCATATGTCTCTACCTTTTTCAACCATAGCACCCAAATGGAGTAAGACACTCGTTAAATTCTTAAAAACAAAAGAGCATGAGGTAGGAGCTAGTTTGGCAAGAAAACGAGCCCTAGAAGAAATGAGCAAGGATTATATACTCAGGGGGAAGCAATTGTTTAGGCGTGGAAAAGACAACCAACTTCGATTATGTGTGCATGAGGGAGAATATCTACCCATATTAGAGATGGCACATGCGGGTGCTGCAGGAGGTCATTTCTCAGCTTAGAGAACTGTCAAAATGATTCTCTTTGCAGGCTTGTGGTGGCCAATCCTACATATGGATGCTGAAACCTATGTACGAATCTGCGAGACATGCCAGAGAGTGTTAACTAGTATTAACTAGTGTTAACTAGCAGAGTTAAAATGCTCAATTGTTAAACGCCTGGTTCTAACTATCAGAATGGCGTTTAACCAGTCTCAGTGGGTTCTTGGGAGTGGTAGGGGTCTGTTAGACAGAGGCCCTGTACTTAGTTCCCAAATCTTAGCCACGTCAAAGACACATAATGTCACGTCTTAGCTCAATTACTCAGGTACCGCACACACTCAAGTATTCTACTGCTATACGCTACCTTGTGGTACTGCTCAGAACAATAGAATACTTCAACTTTACCGAATATATGTATATACTCCTAATCCACAGTATTGCGATAATCCAAACACGGTTCAATCTCAATACGCTATATCACTGCACAGATTTATTCACCAAATTTCACACATGACAACTCGACACATTACTAGCAATTCCAGGCCTGTAGCCTTTCACCCAGTACTCTGTACTGGACACTGAACAGCGTGAACAAACAAATCACATCCGTAGCGAAGAACGAACTACAAAGCGAATCAATTGCTCCGATCGTATACAGTAACAACGCAAGAGGGTTACACAGATGAATCACCAAGTTAACATGACTACAAACACGCCCATCAAACACGGATGGATATAGAATGCCAGATCCTGCTCTGATATTGGACACAGAAATAACTTAATCAGATAACTACTCAAATACTGTAGAAACAATAGTAACGCAGTAATAACCACTCCGATACCAAAAGAACAACAATATAGTGAAATCGGACACACCTAGACGAACAGTCTGGTGATTTTTGAAAATCGCGCTCGCGCGCCCTTCGCGTATCTTTTCATTGCTTTAAATAGGAATTTTACAATTGAAGCGTAATCGCTTTTCGCGCGTGTGATTACACGTTCTCGTTTTACATTTGCCAATCTGGCGGCCAACTAACACTGGCACGCACGGTGGACTTCAAACCCGCATGTCAAATCTTTACTGTTCGGCTACTATGCCTTCTAAATACATTTTTCGGGCTAGTCTAAAAGTTCAAGTAATTTTCTTTTTTAGTGTTTCTAACATCTGTACTAAAATCGATGGCTCTACTAACTGTGCATCTGTCCTAACCAAGCTTAAGGCGATCGCTTCGGTAAGAAAAATTTCGGCCTGCGTTTGCAAAAAGGCCTCCTGCAAATAAAATTCATTTGATAGGGCTGCATCCCTTGAAATCTTCATTTCGGCCAATTGTTTCTACATGTTGATTACTCGTTCTCTCTGATTGATCAGTTGATTATCTATCCTCTTGATCTGTTGGTTCTGAAATTCTATTGTTTTGTAGTAAGCATCTCTTTCTCTTCGAGCATTTGCTAAGTCCTTCTGATATTTAGCTTCCCTGTTCAATTGGTGTTTAAGTATATTATTGACTTCGTCTAAAGATTCTTTTGTTCTATGTAGTTGTTCGTCTGCCTGCTTAGCTTCTCTCTGCTACTCTTGGTTCTTCTGTACTGCTTCCTGCAGCTGGACTCTTGTTTCTTCCAACAAATTGCCTAATGCTATTCTCGCATCCTCCTTATCCTGCATATCTAACTTCAATTGCCTGATTTCTGCCTGTGCTTCGTTTAATAATTGGTCCTTTGCGGCGAGCTGTTCCAGTGTTGTATCTCTTTGTTTGACAAGTGTTTGTTGTTCTGCCAGCTGAGCTTGAAGCTCGAGAATCTGTGCCTGGAGCTGGTGGTTTTCGGCCTTGACTGCGTCAACCTCCTCCTGTAATGGTGTAATGTCCGCTTCCAGGACATCCACCTTATGTTGCAGTTCATTGCGAATATTGTCCGCGACTTCTCTTATCTGGACTGGTAGTTGTTGGGAGAGATCAATGAGCAGTTGCCCCATTGAAGCAAGCTCAGAGAAGACTGGAATTGAGGGGAGTAGAAGAGGGGGTCAAGGTTGTGAAGAGGATGTGGTGTGGAGCTGTTGGGAGGTCGGTGGAGAGTAATTGAGGGAGGATGAAGAGGATTCAGCGTTTTCGATAGGGCGACTGGGCTGGATGGGAATGAGGGGTGGTTCCGATGGGGGAATGAGGTTGACTAGTGGTGGTTTGGGAATGGCAGAGTCAGTGTTCGTTACCTTATCTATTGTCTGTTGTTCAGTTCCTGCATTGTTGGCCTCTGTGGATTCAACTGCCTTAAGTAGTCTGTCTAGTGCTTCCTTAGCAGATTGTTGTTCATCCACTTGTTGCTCTTCTTGATACTGTTGTCGTGATTCTTCTTCGGTCGAGATCGTTTCTGTTTCAATTTGATCTTGTTGTTCTTGTTGGTCAGCTGATGATGACTGCACAGATAACTCATTCTGCATCAATGTGGCTGTATCATGGAATGTCTCATCTTCTTGCTTCTCGTCTTCTTCATCTTCTTTATTTTTTTCGGCTGAGCCTTGTGCCTCACTTTCGGATGAGCTGATCCTGATTCTTTTTCTGCGGAACAGCTGGTTGATTTCTTCTTCGTCTTCTTCATCATCGTCTTCGAGAGTTTGTACTGATTCTTCATGTCTTAGGACAGGTCCTCGGGGTGGTGGTTGTGCGGCAAGGATGGCCGGAAAGAGAAATGATAGAATATGCAGAAATCTAGACCTTAGGGTGGCTCCCTTATTCACCTGTTTGATTATAGCTACACATTCTTTGTGGATACGTTGGAAGAAATATATAGCAAAGTTTACTGGTTCTCTGGAAGCTAAATCTATGGCTGAGTAGAATGGGCGTGAGATGCCGTAAGCTCGCTTTTGTAAATTCAGGATTGCTACTAGGAACTGCAGGGCTGATCTTTCTGGTTCTGGTCGGCATAAAATTGCGTACTCGTTCGATGAAAACCTAGGGAATAATTGTATCATGGTTGAAATGGGAAGGTTTGGGCCATTTTGTCCGCCTTGCGCAGGGAGTGGAAACGACTCAGCGAATGACTGAAGGGTTATTACGGTCGTGTTGGGCAAGGAAGTGATTGGCCATCTCAGCTCTGTAGCAGGTGTGTTAGCGATGGCGGAGATGATGTTGGCGAAGAATGGGTGGGACTCCGCTGAATGCCAGGGCAGTTCAGCGAAGTTTGCCAACCCACGTATGCGCAGGTACTCTCCTACCTCGGTAGGGAGTCCGTCACGGAAAGCAGCATAATTTGCTAATGCTTCCATGGCGCGCACGAAGACAGAGCACAGAACACAGATACACAGAACACAGAAAAACACAAAGCACAATCACAAAAACACAATAGCGTTTTTTCGGCGAACTAGAGAAGGTTATGTAGTGGTGCTTTAGCAGAGAGTAATCAAAAGTAGTAATAATCACGCGGCAGGGGGAGTGATAATTCTTAACTTCGTAATGCAACAATGAAGAGTTCAAAAGGGCAGGGCGGCTTTATTCATAAATATTGTTTAAAACGTGGATACTTACAGTACTTGTAAATTTAAAAAGAAAAGAAAGGTAAAGAAAAGAAAAGTAAAACCTAAAAAATGCGGTCCACCGCCAAATGTTTTAGTGCGGGCTAGAAGTGTGTTGATACGGTCGTAGCTTCGAACCATTGATTACTTTTGGAAGTGGCTTTCCGGTCAACGTAGTCAACCGAAAAGTTGCTGGACCAATTTGTTCTGAAATCCTGTAAGGGCCGAACCAACGTAATTTGAATTTTCCTGCAGACCTATTCGACTTTGCATTATAAAAAAGGACAAGCTGTCCCACCAAAAAAACTGGAATTTTCAAGTGTCGATCATGCATCTGAGCCTGTCTTAGTTGTACTTCTTGCATAGTTAAAAAGTTGTGCCATCGTTGCTCGTCTAACTCTCTGAGTGTATTCAACCGAAATGACAGTGAGTCTTCCGGTAGCAGTTTCTGAGCGATTGCTACTCGTAAACTTGGTATAACTACTTCCATAGGTGCAATTGCTTCTAATCCGTAAGCTAGTTTGAAAGGTGTCAATCTTGTTGTTACCTTGTATGTAGTACGGTATGCCCATAACACTGCAAGTAGCAGTTGATCCCATCTCTCCGGTGTTTCCATGATCAATTTCCGAAGCATATTCAGCAGAGATTTGTTTGTACTTTCGGCCAATCCATTTGCACGAGGGTAATATGGTGAACTAAATTTATGGGTGATCTGGAACGACTGTGTCAGTGCTTTAATCAATTTGTTCATAAAATGGGTGCCTTGGTCTGAAACAATTTCTAGTGGTAAACCAAATCGTGGAAAGACATCAGTTAGCAGACATTTTTCTACCGCAACTGCTGTAGCAGACCGTAAAGCCCAGGCTTCTGCCCATCTGGTTGCATAGTCTGTACAAGTCAGTATGGAACGGTTGTTACTGAAGACTGATGGATGTGTAATTGGACCGATAAAATCAAGGCCCCACTTCTAGAAAGGTTCCAATGGTAAGATGGGTTGCAGAGGAAAAAGATGACGTTGCAGGGGCTATCCAGATCTTTGACAGGTATCACATTGTTTGACAAACTGTGATACATCTCTGTACATAGTTGGCCACCAGAGACCACTCTGCAGGATTTTCCGGTGTGTTAAGTCTGTTGCAAAATGGCCACCGGAAGGAATCGAGTGAGCCAAAGTAATAACTGAGTTAACTTCATGCGGTGGAATACATCGAAGTAAAATTCCGGTATGATCCACATAGTATAATTCTCCAGCAATTAACCGAAATCGGCGGCTAAAAACTACAATTTTCCTGCGTACTGCCGTAGAAGTCTTAGATGGAAGGCAGCCATCAGTGAGAAAGGTCAGGATCTGATCATAATACGTAGATGGTATAGGTGGGTCTGTAATTTCATCATTCGTTGGTTCAGAGCTATAAATCGCTGGAGTCGTGTCATCTATACCTACCGGAGCTTCACCAGAATCTAAGCGAGATAGGAAATATGCTAAGGCATGTGAATTGTCTGGCCGATGAATGACTTCATAGTCAAATTCCTGTAAAAGTAGAACCCATCATGCTAATCGACCACCTAGATGTTGTTGCCGAACCAGATAAACAAGTGCAGCATGATCTACATGAAATGTGAATTTACGGCCCAGCAAGTAATGTCTGAATTTTTTGACAGAATATACTAGCCCTAGACATTCTCTTTCTGTTACAGAGTAATTCTTCTCAGCAGGGGCTAATCTTCGACTTGCATAATACACTGGTCTGAACCATTTATCAATTTGTTGCATCAAAACACTTCCTATTGCCATATCTGAAGCATCAACAAATACATGAAATGGGCGATCCCAGTCCGGCGGCTGTAAGATGGGAACTTGTGTTAATAAATTCTTTAAACGATCAAATGCAATCTGGCATTCCTGGGTCCACTCAAATTGTCGAGGAGTCTTGGTGATTAGCTTGTTTAGTGGTATTGCCAAATGAGCAAGCCACCGTAAGTGTCGACCATGCCATCTTACTTGGCCCATGAAGCGCATAACTTCCTTCTGTGTAGTAGGCACCGGAGCTTCTAATACAGCCATGATCTTGTCTGGATCTACTCGTATACCTTGTGCAGATACGATGTGGCCAAGTAATTTGCCACATGAAACCGCAAACACGGATTTGTTTGGGTTTAAGCAGAGTCTGTATTCTCTGCACTTCTGAAAACAGCACCGTAAATGTAACAAATGTGCCATCATTTTACCAAAAATTGAAAAATCATCAAGATACACTTGCATAAACGAAGTGAGATAAGAAGAAAATATCTTCTGCATACATCTTTGAAATGTACTTGGTGCGTTTCTCAATCCAAACCACATTACCGTACAAGCAAATACACCCCAGTTGGTAATGAATGCAGTTTTCGGTATATCTTCTTCAGCCACTCTAACTTGATTGTATCCGCTGTACCCATCTAGGAATGAATACATTTCATGTCCTGCTACTCTATCAAGCATTGTGTCAAGAAAAGGGATCGGAAAAGGATCAGGCACTGTAGCTGCGTTCAGTTTCCGGTAATCTACACATATTCGCAATTGCTTATTCTTCTTTGGGACAATAACAATTGGTGAGATCCATTCAGCATGCTCTACTGGTACAATGAATCCGACTTTAAGTAGCCTATCAAGTTCTGCCTTTACCTGTGATGCATAGTTTGGATTCATCCGGTAGCTGGATTGCTTGTTTGGTTTGGCTTCCGGCTTCAACATAACTCTGTGTTGATAGATGCGCGGGTCCAATCCTTTCATATCTTTGTAATCCCATGCAAAGACGTTGGAGAATTCTCGGAGTAGCTGGATTAAGCCTACTTGAAATGTTTCCGGTAAGTTTTGCTTTATCTTCACAGGACGTGGATTATCTTTATCGCCTAAATCATAAGTTATCAACTGATCTTCTGGGACATAAAATTATCGCGGCTTCTCTCTGTCGTCTGCTGGCTTAAAAAGTTGTTGCAGTTGAGCATCATCTATATCAGCAGTATCTATTACAGTCATTACCGTGCAAACTGCAGTTGTTTTCTTCTATTACAGTCATTACCGTGCAAACTGCAGGGTTCCAGTTATCTACAACAGATTGTAGATCAACAGTTCCTAATGAGATTAAGTCAGCGTTACTTTTCAGAAACTCTTCTTCTTCATCATCTGATAATCCATCTAGCATATGGACTGGTTCAGCAAAACACGGTCTAGCGTGTAACTCGCAAGGTTGTATAGCATCTAGTTTTACCACATATTTACAATTTGCATCCTTAAAAGTGAGCTCTTGTGCAGACCAGTCCTGTATTACCTTCGCATGCTTCAGCCAAGGTCAGCCAAAAAGAAGGTTGTAATCCAGAGTGGATTCCGGTAGGTCTAGTATGACAAAGGTCATCTTGAATGTCGTACCTTGTAAAGTGATTGGTACATTTCGTACGAGTCCTATGGGATGGACTCTTGATTGATCAGCCATTCTGACAAAGAATTGAATTGGTTCGATTTCGGTCCATCCTAACCTTTTGCATAGTGCCGCAGTAGCAATGTTGACTCCAGATCCACCATCAATTAATACCTGTGTGATTTTATGATTCTTATACCATACCGTAATTAAAGGAACTAAATGATCGACCGTAGATTCGGGTTCCGGTTGTACTCTTGCTGTCGCTGGAATACAAGAAGGCATCGAGCTGAACTGCTGTTGGAATTGTTGTTGAATTCTGGGTACCAATGCGAGTAGTTGGCCCTGAGGCAGGGTGATAGATGCCTTCGATAAAATTTCCCAGGCTTGTTGAGATTGGTTGACATGCTCCACCGGTGTTGAAGTTGATGCTTCTCTTGATGATGAAGCGTCTACTGTTGGTAATATGCCTGCTGTTGATGATGTGCCTGCGGCTGTTGATGTGCCTGCTATTGAATTGGAATCCTGTGGTTGTGCTCCTTCTTTGGTTAACGGAATCTGAGTTACCGGAATAGGATCTGGGAAGACTGGTGGTTCTGCTGTGGTCCATTGACTAGCCTTGTTGTACATTCTTTGTTGTTCGTGTATTCCTGGTTCAAATATTTCTGCTGCTGGCTGTAGCTGTTTGCCGAAACGGGTCTGAACTGCAGCGGCTTGTGTTTCCACAGGTGTGATTTGTACCATGTTAGCCATTGGATTCTGACGTTCCTTCTTCCTCTGATCATACTCAGCTGCATCCTTACAAAATCTCCTAATATGACCAAATTCACCACAAAAATGACAGCGCGGTGGTGGTAGATTGGGATTTTCCGGTGGTGGTCCGGTCTGCCAGCGGTTTGCATTATAGTTGTTATTTCTCTGTCCTCTATAATTTCGATATCCTTGTTGCTGGTTGTTTCTCATTTGCAGAGGCACATAGTGATTGGCTGGCTGCCCTGGTTCCTGTATAATTGCGTTGACAGTCGCTGTTCCCTGTACTTTAGCATTGTATGCGCAGTTTTCGGTGGTGTGTCCGGCAGTGTTGCAGATAGCACAGAATATCTAATTAAGTGCACAAGTGGCACTAGTATGGCCTGAGTTCTTGCATGTGATGCAGTATACTTGTTTGGTCATATTTTCGGTGACATTTCTATTCGTTTTTGACCACTCCAGATCTTCTGTAGATCCTCCAACCTTGTTTTCCAGTTGCAGAGCCATTGTAATTATTGCATCTAGTGTCATTGCTCCGACACATCGTATGATCATAATCTGTTTGAGTTGTGGAGTCAGGCCATTGATAAACCATTGAGTAATAACATCATCCGGTAGGTTGGCATGTGCCGGTGGCAACTGCCTGAGATGCGTCATGAATAGGGTAGCGTACTCCTGTACAGTTTGATTTGCCTTCTGTCTGTTGTTTTGCAGATAATCAAAGATTTCGGCTGGATTCTTCTTTAGTCTGAATCGCTGCAAAAAGGCATCTCGTACCGCTTCATAGGTGCCGAAGTGATTAATATCATATTCTGTAAGCCATCTAGCTGCTTCATTGATCAATATAGATTGGAAGACAATAGCCTTATACGCCGGATCCGGTGGATGGTTGAGAACTGCGTAACTTATCTCGAATGTGCGTACATGAGCATCCGGATCATCTCCTGGGAATCCACCAAATTTAGTGTACGTCACCCCTGTTGGAGGCAGCCTAGGTGGACATAAATTGTTGTTGCTGCTGCCCGTTCATGCTGAGTGTGTTGTGACTATCTTCTGTATCTCGGGGCTGAATTTCTAAACTATCAGAATTTGTATCGTCGGACTCTGCACTTTCCGGTGCGATTATCTTGTTTAGTATGCTTCGAATCTCGGTTTCGAACAACTTCCCTTCCTTCTTGATGTCAAGTGAAGGGTGGCTTACTCCAAATAGTGGGGACTGGGCTGAAGATTCACCCAGAAATGGTAACTCGTTATCGAAGAACCGTAAATTCTCAGTGACTTGTACCGAAATGTCACCGGAGGATATCGACTGTTCACCAAAGCAAAGTACTTCGTCGTCTTTATTGTTGCCTTTGACTAATGCGTTCCTATTTGTCAACAAATTTGAATCTTTACTCAATGTTGTCAGGTTAACTTTGGGCTGCGTTCTCGTGGATTCTAGAGATCCTATATTTTCGACAGACTGTGCCGAAATAGTACCGGAATCTGCCAGAAATGCAGTATGTTATACCGGAATCTGACCGGAATTACTAAAAATGTTCTTTGCTGTCTTATCCATTGATTTGGTACTTCCCGCGCTTCTGCCTCCTGGAGGCGTCCTTAGCAGGTTAGATACCCACGTTTGTCTATTCTTAGGATACGTTTTGCCGGATCGAGTAACCGGCATATACTGCGCGTACTATTCTTTTCTACGATCGTTCAAAAAATTTTGGAATCTTTACTTACGAGTAATCAACGAACATTTTCGATGCAACTTTTCTATAAGTAATCGACAATTTTAAGGCCATTTTCCCACAGATAGTAATTTCGTCAGGTAACTGGCAATCTTGATGCCACCTTCCCACAGACGGTGCCAGTGTTAACTAGTATTAACTAGTGTTAACTAGCAGAGTTAAAATGCTCAATTGTTAAACGCCTGGTTCTAACTATCAGAATGGCATTTAACCAGTCTCAGTGGGTTCTTGGGAGTGGTAGGGGTCTGTTAGACAGAGGCCCTGTATTTAGTTCCCAAATCTTAGCCACGTCAAAGACACGTAATGTCACGTCTTAGCTCAATTACTCAGGTACCGCACACACTCAGGTATTCTACTATTATACGCTACCTTGTGGTACTGCTCAGAATAATAGAATACTTCAACTTTACCGAATATATGTATATACTCCTAATCCACAGTATTGCGACAATCCAAACACGGTTCAATCTCAATACGCTATATCACTGCACAGATTTATTCACCAAATTTCACACATGACAACTCGACACATTACTAGCAATTCCAGGCCTGTAGCCTTTCACCCAGTACTCTGTACTGGACACTGAACAGCGTGAACGAACAAATCACATCCGTAGCAAAGAACGAACTACAGAGCAAATCAATTGCTCCGATCGTATACAGTAACAATGCAAGATGGCTACACAGATGAATCACCAAGTTAACATGACTACGAACACGCCCATCAAACACGGATGGATACAGAACGCCAGATCCTGCTCTGATATTGGACACAGAAATAACTTAATCAGATAACTACTCAAATACTGTAGAAACAACAGTAACACAGTAATAACCACTCCGATACCAAAAGAACAACAATACAGTGAAATCGGACACACCCAGACGAACAGTCTGGTGATTTTTGAAAATCGCGCTCGCGCGCCCTTCGCGTATCTTTTCATTGCTTTAAATAGGAATTTTACAATTGAAGCATAACCGCTTTTCGCGCGTGTGATTACACGTTCTCGTTTTACATTTGCCAATCCGGCGGCCAACTAACAAGAGCTAAATACCCAATTCGGAGAGATGACATGCCTTTAAGACCCATGGTCTGTGCAAGAGCATTCTCAAAATGGGGTATTGACTTCATAGGACCTATCAATCCACCGGCCAAAGGATCACATGCGGAGTACATCATAATGGCCATTGATTACTTGACCAAATGGGTAGAAGCAAAAGCCACTAGAAAGAATGATGCTCAAACTACCGCCAAGTTTCTCTTTGAGCATATTTTCACCCGTTTTGGGTTACCAATCGAGATTGTGAGTGATCAGGGAACGCACTTCCTCAATGAAGTAATCGAGTCGCTAATGAATGAGTTTTTAGTGATTCATAAAAAATCAGCCCCATACCATCCCCAAGCCAATGGACAAGCTGAAAGTTCCAACAAGGTACTGTGTACAGTATTGACAAAGATTGTCAATAATGGAAGGTCTGATTGGGACAAACAATTGCATCACGCAATTTGGGCCTTCCGGGTTGCATATAAAACGGCTATTGGAACTACCCCATTCAACTTGGTGTATGGGCAGAATGCAATCTTGCCAATTGATTTTTTAGTGCCGACATTGAAAGTGGCCCAACAGTATGAGTGGAATGGACATAAATTATCCCAACAACTGGACCAAATCGAAAAGCTACATGAAACTAGGTTACAAGCAGTAGCAGGAATCTATGCAGCTAA
Source organism: Ceratopteris richardii (assembly GCA_020310875.1). Classification (NCBI taxonomy): domain Eukaryota; kingdom Viridiplantae; phylum Streptophyta; class Polypodiopsida; order Polypodiales; family Pteridaceae; genus Ceratopteris; species Ceratopteris richardii. The sequence goes on from CM035444.1 coordinate 6,831,315, forward strand.
AAGGAGACAAAAGGCATATTATGATGCACATATAAAAGACAAGGGACTTAAAGAGGGAGACTTAGTCTTGGTGTACACCTTAAAACAACATGCCAAGAAGTTACAAAAACGTGGATATGGACTTTTGATCATAAATCGAATCTCGACAGGTGGTGCAATTAATCTAGCCACCCTAGATGGAGATATCCTTCCTAACTACATCAGCGGATGTAGAGTGAGACGATTCACTGAGCCTTTGACTGATCAAATGCTAGCACATCTAGTAGGAGCCCAAAATAGGAAGAGAGAGGAGGAGCGAATTAGAGAGGAAGCTCGGCAAGAAGCACTGGAACGCATTAGGAAACGGAAAGAATGGATTAGGCAAGGAGATGAACGCTATCTCCACGGAGAGGAGCCTATCCCTATGGCTAATTACGAAGTCCATAATCCTGATACAATGGGTGCGTGCAAGACACAACCTTACCTAAACCTAGGGATTGGACAGACAGAGTACAAGTTGATAGACGCTTTGATAGACTCAGGAGCAGGACTTAGTTGCATACGAAATAGGGTCGTAAAAGATCTTCAACTGAGTATGAATTCCACAAAAGCCCGATTGATAGGAATTGGAGGTCAAACCCTAGATTGCATTGGAACAACAAATGTGCCCCTCCACCTAGGAAATTCCTCTATGGAACAAAGAGTCTTAGTGTGCAAAGATGAGGATTTAATAGAAGACTTAATTCTAGGACAGGACTGGATCATTGAGAATGAGGTGTGCATCCATCTAGCTCAAGGCTATATTTCGGCAAAGATAGGGCATAAAGAGATTTTCAGTTTATTAGAAGAGAAGCCTTTAATCCAACCCAAATTAGTCGAGAGTTCTGAGAGCTTCCAAGAAAAGACACCGAAGAATGATCCCAGTGCGAATATCTCCGAAACCAATCTCAAAAAAGCAGAAACTTCAAGCCCAACGATGATCGCAGTAGAGTCGAAATCATCACATTCAGTTGAGGAAAAGCTAGCCATTAAGGAAACCCACTCTCCTGGACCTCCTCAACCAGCCAAGAGATCACCATACTAGAAAACAACAAGCCGATACTCATATCAAGAGCAACACAAATACAAGTGGGTACGGAAGGATCGGGTGCAGAACCAGGAAAAATCAACACCCACTCTTAAAAAGGAAGCAGAAATCAAAAAGTCAGCTACACCAAAGTCCACACCAATAGGACTATTGCAGGTATGGATCCCCAAGTCTTTGATTGAAGCTCAGAGAGCACGACAACAGATATGGATTCCCAAGACACACAAGCAGCTAAGCAAGCAATAAGCACTCAGGCGGATGCAATACATCAGAAAAAGCGAATGACACAACCACATCAGATTTGTCCCAGAAACCAGAAAAGAACCGTCTGTACTAATAGAACGCTAAGGGAAACAAAGAGAATACATGAAGCCCGAAGAATCAAAGAAACAAAACGACCTCTCTCAGTGGTCACGAAATGGATTTGGAAACCCAAGCAACTGCAAGGAGTGGACAATTTAAGCAACAGAGATCCCCAATGCACTCATGAAGCTTCTGGTGCACCTCAAGTATGCATAATAGGGCCACAATACGAGGCCAAGCATTCGGCACATGATGTACATTCTAAAACTAGTGGTGCACATTCTCCAAGTGAGATTAGGTTGTAGCTTCAACTCTCTTAGGAATGAACATACTGTGGACTTAAATAAATGCTTCGGCTATATTAACGCTTGTTTTCTTTCAGGATAAAAAATAAAAAAAATGTGGTAAGAGATCTCACCTATGGAATCATGGGAAACGGAGTGATGCGTGACAACAACACACTGCAATGCACTACGCTACTTGCTATACTTCCTTTCAAGCTAATGCACTTTTCATTACAAGTGCAGATGGCTTTTGAAGACTCGGAGGCTACGATCCAAGAGGAGGTGCAGGAATTCCCTCCCCAAAGTCTCACAAAAGCCAAGGGGCATTGGTTTAGAGATGAGCAACCAATAGGAGAGTATCTCTTCTTGGCGAACATAAAGATCATGGACACAGAGCATCACTTTCCGATTATGTCCCAGGACTTCAAAGTATTACATGAACTACCCTCCACAATCGACATAATGAAGAAAGCAGGAATTCATAAGTATTTTGAATTGCCCATATATAAACCTGACTTCCAAAGATGCACGCAAGTTATGAACACCTTACAGCCAGCGCTGCATGATCCATTGGTGCCCAAAGCCAGAGTTATGGATAAAGGAGGTGAATGGGTTGTCATCCAATTTACACACGACTTAATTAAGGAAGCATTCGGATGGGAGAAGGACGGTGTCACTATGATAAAGGAAGAGAGTCGTGGAGCAAAGACACGAACTTTTGTCGACATTAACAGAGTCGATATAGAAGAGGAAGTCAGACTGATTCACCAACACTTCTGCTTCCCAAACATGAATCAATACACGGCTCCCCAAAAGCTCATTGTTCAATTACTGTCCCATGCAATAAAGCAAATCAGCAATCAAATTAATCTGACTCCATATGTACAAGAAAGACTATTCGAGGCAAAAAAGCAATGGAATAATAAGAAGTTCCTCAATGGTACTATGGCCCTGACCATCTTGATCTACCATGCTTTGGGCATAAGAGAACACTTGCAGGAAATGCCATCTTTGACTGCTCTGGCTCAGTACGTCAAAGTCGCCACTGTACCAAAAAAGAAAAAAGGGGTAAAGATTGTGGAAGTGGCAGAAACCAGTTCTCAAACTAAAATGAGAGGCACGAAGAGACTCCGAGAAGTCAAGCAAGTGGAAGAAGAAGCCCCGACAACAAAAAGAATCCATGTACTCCCTAAAACAACCATTGAAGGGCAAAGAACAATCACAGAGGAAGAATTGACTTAAAGCGCTGGAAGAGACACATCAATATACAAAAGGACAAGTAAACTTACCTGTACAAGGTCATCACTATCAGCAGACCCAACAAGGATTGGAAGCAAAGACAAAACTCACAAAAGTACATCGGTACAGGGAAATAGGATTGGATAATTCTAGTTCATCATCGGAGGCCCAAGAAGAACCAGACACTTCATTATTAAATGTCGATATTCAAAGCGAATCAAAGGATGATGGACAATGGGCGGAGTTAAATGAAGTTGACTACGGTGAAGAACCAGAAGGCCTCAAGCCGGATGACCACGCCACACATATTGATCAAAGTATCACAAGTGAGAATGCAGAACAGGAAGGTACGCATACTATAAAACTTAATGAAACTTCCAACATTCAAATCAAGGAGGCCACACCACCTCGTAAGAAGTCTATAAAGATACCAAAGAAGGAGACTCAGAAAGAAAAAAGAGAAGATGAAGAACCTTTCACGCCTATCAGAGTCGTGGCAGAACCCTCCCCCATGGATGTCACATTTCAAGGGAGTGCCACAAAAGCTATTGAAGTGGATAAAGAAGATGAAGAACCACAAGTACAGCTACAAATTAGACAACCACACAACGAAACAATCCAGGTGGAGCAGGGAAGAGATGTGCGAACAGGCGAAGCTCCAAGCATACCAAGAACTTGATTGAATGTAGACATTGCTAAACTCAAGCTTGTGGTACAAGACATGATTAGAACCACTCTAGATATGTAACAACTCATGCTTGAAGCTGATGAAGACTACGACCAAGCAATGAACGACAAACATGAGCTTCAGGAAACGAATAAGAATCTTTCGGCCGAATTGACCTTAGAAAGAGAGCACATCAAAAACACAGAAAAAGAAGTCCAAGAAGCAAAAAAGCAGTGCAGTGTGTTGATGACCGAGAACGCAAGTTTAAAAGCGCAACTGCAAGAAGTCCAAAGAAAATATGAAGCTAGTGAAACTGAAAAGGCAAGAATGATTGCTCGAAGCAAAATCTTGGAATCCCAGCTTAAAGTCTGTATGGAGGAAGCAGAAAACCTAAGGAACCGCAACAAGGAGCTCATGACAGCTCTCCTCAGTGATCAGCCAATAGTGGCTACGGACAACTCAGAAGGGAATGTCAAGGAATTGCAAGAAAAGATAAATAAAATGGAAGATCAGCTTAGACAGGAGCAAGAAGTCATTGCAGATTGGGAAAAAAGATACATGGAGAACACAGCTGCCCTAAGAACTAAATGGAAAAAAGCGGAGAATCGTTATCTACTGCAATGTAAAGAAGACACCGATCAGATGGATATTGTGGCACAAGAACTTCTTGAACATAAAGACACAATTGCAAAGGCTATTGAAGAAATTAAGCAGAAAGAGGAATGCATTAAACAGCTTCAAGAGTAGTTAGAGCAAAAAGCAAAGCAGGGGACACCAGTAGTTCCACAAGCTGCGGAGGCTACTGTGGAGACTGAGGTACGTCCTCTCTCTCCCCCCTCATATCATTCACCGATAAGGGAGGCTCAGGACCACATTGATCATGATAATCGGGACATTGCAGAATTGAGCCGACCAGAAAGGGCACTACTGGTGTCCCAGCTCACTGTTGATTTTGAAGACCAAATAATGCAGATCATGAAGGAAGCTCACATAGAAAACAAACAACTAGAGCAATTTTGAAGCCCTTCAATGTACCATATGGTCTTCTAAAGGAACAAACGCGGCATTATATACGAGCTGCCACTAATAAAGAACCTGATAGCAACCTCCAGTTCCACAAAAATACTTTCAATTACACTCAAGAGGAGTTCGAGAAGGCGGATCCCATCTGGAGGCGGAAAATTTTGGAAAAGAATCCTACACTGTGGGTACAGTGGGAAGCATCACCATATGTGCTTCAAGTCAATCCATCTTTTTGTCCTGTACCCCGCAGACGCTCCTGGATGCAATTTTGGGAAGGACAGCGCCAGGGCAATATCAATAATCAGTGGCTAAACTATCCATTGTTACCTAGCCCTCCACACAATTACCTACCAACAGAGGAGTATATGGTAAAAACAATGGAATTTTGGATTGCCAGATATGCTACAGTTCCGGATTTAGCCGTAAAAATGACTAATAAAATATTCAGTATGCTACTAACAGTCATTAGAGTTTTCCAGCATGCCAAATATACTTTTTTGAATTTCATTGGCATTACGTAAGGATCCGAAGCTCTCATTTTTTATCTATCTACTATACCCAGCCGCTTAACTCTTATGGCATATTATTCTCGACTCATGTTTTTGTCGTCAACATATATGCAAACTTTCGTGGAAGCATTTTTCACCGGCTTCTTTGAAATCGATTCAGAATTTTTTGTAAAAATGACTTCAAACCTGAACGCACGTCTGGTGGCTTATGAAACGAGTTTCTTTGCGGATCATCGACAAGCCCCAGAAGACGGAGTCAAGTCCCAGCAGTGGAAGGAATTCATGATTTATCACGCTAATCTGTTGAATCAACGAGAGCAAACGGCCATCCAGACATACACACGTCGCCACAAAAAGCCTGTCGGGGACGATAGAGTTTAGGAAGAGGGACGTGTAGAGGGACAATCAAGCAAAAAGAAAAGAAGAAGGAAATCAAAGTCCAAAACTGCTCAATAAAGATCAAGAGAACCACTTTCTGCAAGAAGCCCTGCAGGAGCACAACACCCATCTCTGCACAGAGCCCCGCAGGGGCACACACACCAAGGAAAAGCACGCAGCTGGAAAGAGGAACAAGGGCCAACAAGTATCCATGAAGAAGTGCAAGCAGATATCATGCGGTTCCATAGCCACATGAGGGTGCTTCAACCTCTTGAGCAACAGAAGGTTCAGATCAAGGCTTAAGAGCTACATCCTCATATGTCTACTAATGGTGTGCGTGGCAACCCAATGTAACAAGCAAACCAAATGCATCAGGCCTAGAGGATGTCAAGACAAATATCATACAGGGCCATTAAAACGTAATGCCAGTCGAACAGACAGACAAAACTGACCAAGGGTTGCGTGTGGTCAACAGAAAGTAAACAAGCTGGAATAATACAGCAGGGTCCGATGTGTGCAACCAGGACAAATCAGAGGACCACTAAAACATAATGCAAGATTAATGAAGAGGCAGAACTGACCAAGAGATGCGTGCGGTCACAGGTAGACGAGAAGAAAAGCCTGTCAAGGGACGACAGAGACAAAGAGGGGGAGAGTGTTGCAGAGCAAAGGAGCATAAGAGAAGAGCCCCAAAATTTTCAAAATAATGGGCATAATTTTTCTTCTTCAAGGTCTTCAAGAATTCCCTCAAGCCATGTAAATGCACTAGAGGAGTCCTCTAGTTGAATTTGTTGTAAAATATCCCTTGTAAATTAGTAGGAAATTCACTTTTCTAGTAATAAAGTGCCGGTCTCTTATGTGAAAGGACCAAATTTAGGGCACATGTATATAAGTCACTTGGTGACTCTTTGTAAGGACTTTTTGCCATGGTGAAGAAGGAGCTCTCCAAAATTTCGAATTTGCCTCTTTCTTGCATTTTTCGATCTTCTCTTTGATCTTGTATATGTGTGTAATGCTTGGAATGTATGTGTAGGACTGTTGTCTACCCCTCCCCATTGTTTTTGAGCTACTGTAGTGTGTGTGCGAACTTGTAGGAGTTGTGGCGTGAGTGTGGGTGCTTCCCGCTATTCACCATTTTGGCCATAACTTGAAACAGAAATGTCAGAATCGAGTGAAGCCACTTCCAGTAGATGCGTCTCGTTGAGAGCTTCGAAACGAGTACCCTATTGACTATATTCGGAGTTTGGAGCTAGGAGAAATTCTTGATTTTCTGAAAACTGCTGTAAGAGGTATCGCGGCAGACACTTTCAGCATTTCAGTGAGTGTGAGAGGTGGATTAGTCTTTTCTCATGCATGCAAGTTTAACCACTTCATTTTCCATCATGTGTGCACATGTCCTCATACACTTGGTTAGATCGTTCGATCGGATTGACATTTAAATGTGTGTTAATTTCCCACTATATGCACTTGTGCTGCAATTGAGGTATAGTCTCATTGGCACAAGTCCTTGAGTCTTCTTGACTCAAGTACACACGTACCTATCCAAGCTATAACAGGAGCCCAGGCGCTCTTACAGAACCAACAGCTTAATGAGGAGAAAATAGCCGGAACTAGTGAAGTTGCAGAATCTAGCAGTAAAAAGATGAAATCTTGGAAAGATTCCAAAGAAAGGATTAAGAGAAAATGGAGTAAAAGGATAACTGAGTTGGAAGGAAGTCTCAAGGAATCTAGAGCCAAAATTCTAGAACTGACTTCACAAGAATTAAATCAAGAGAACCCAGCTCAGAAATCAGGATCAGTTTTAGCAGAACCCATACCTGAAAACCTAGACATGATGTTTCGTGCATATCAGGCTAGATTAAAAAAGGGACCTCAAGTAGCTGAAATGAGTAAAAACTACCCTCGAGCAGACTTAGGAAATTGAGAGGACTAAACTTTGCATGAAGATGGTAGAATTAGCACAAGCTTTTTTCGAAGCCTCTAGATATCTTAATTGGAATAACATGGCAAAACCGGAACTACACTTTCAAGGTCTAATGGAGAGGCTAGAATACTTGATAGAAAGCAAAGAAAAAAAGGATCAGCATAGGAATCTTAGTGTCCTAGAGACACAGGAAAGGAATGCATCATCCCTATCTCAAGTGCCAAACACAGAAGGGGAAGACAATTTGTCTTCTATACATAGATATTCACATGAATTTTTGAGAGAAATCCAAGAAGAGAAGTGGAGAAAAGAACAAGGAACCCATCCTCCTATTCAAGAAATAGACGACTTGCAAGAGCAATTTCCCCAAGATATCCCCTCTATTTATGATGATGTAGAGGAAGAGCAACTCAGTGAACACACAGGTTTTGAATCCAATTCTTTACAAGAATTACCTCAGTTCACAGGACCTTGGGAAGCAAAGTCTATTAGTATGAGAGCACCCACGATAATAGTGAGGAATGAAGAATCAGTAATCCCTAGAAACACGGAAGTGATCAAGAACACTAAAGTACAGTGTAATCTCACCCTGGATGAGTTGTTAAAGGTAAAACCAGAACTATGGAAACACATAGCAAATCAATTCCCTGAGCTTGCTACAACTTCCTCTCAGATAGGATCACATAAGAAGGTACCAGAGATACCCGTAGAAAAGATCGGAGATGTGAGCGAAGGAGAGGAAGGTAACACGTATCTTCCAATAACCCATCAGGGCTACACCACGAAAGCCATCTTAGATTCAGGAGCTGGAGTAGCCATCGCTACCACCGCTTTATGGAAACGTTGGGGTAAGCCAGCACTACGACCTATGTGGTGTGGAGTTTGAGCATACCTTTGCCATTTGTGACTTTGCAAAAAATCACGCTTATGAGATGATATTGGGACGACCATTCATGCGTCAGTTGCAAATTGTACAAGATTGGGGAACTAATTCTTTGTACTTGCAACATTTAGGAGTGACTACTAAAGTCAAACTTAAAGACTATTCACATCGAGATGTACCCCCAATACAATGGAATACCATCCATAAGACACCAGTAGAAACAGAATCAGTACACTCTTTGGAGTCAGACCCCTCATGGTTACACGAGGACACTCACTTATGGATGTGTAAATTAGCAAAACAAGAGGAAGAACGGTTAGAAGCCAGGACCTTAGGTGCAGAACAACATCCAAGAACCCTTCAAGACCCAGCATACGCACCTATAGTGTTTCCAGATGAGGAATTCGAACCCCATGGTTGGGCAGAAATCCTAGCAACCATGGACGTAGCCATCAATGAAGAACAATGGACACCCCACTGTGACAAGGATGGCTATGACATTTCAGTTTTCACGATAGAGCCAATCATGTGTGATTCAATTCTAGAAGAATGTGAACCTAGAAATGATGCATTTGAGGATGCGAGTGATTTCGATTTAGAATCAATTATCATGGACCCACCCTTTGCATCAGAAGAAGAATATTTTTATGAAGTAGAAACTCATCCTCAGAGACACGAAGAAATCATGAATGAGGTGAGGATAGCTACACAAGTGACTAGCAAGAGTGAAGGCAAGAAAAGAAAGAAGAAAGAAACCATGTCAGAAGAAGAAGAATCCTTGTTTGAAGTTCCTGACAATTTCAAGAAATATGAAATAGAAGACAGACGAATCATGGTATGAATGCCTAACAGAAAAGCTGACATTGGAGAAGTATATATGATAATCGAGAGAAAACCATAAAAATCATAGTTGCCATAGAAGGAGAAGAAGAGAAATGTACATACATAGGGCATGATTTGACGAATGAAGAAGAAGAAGAATTAGTTGCCCTATTGCGCGAATATAGAGATGTGTTCGCTTGGAGTTACAAAGATTTGAAAGGAGTAGATCCAGATATATGTTCTCATAGAATCCCTATGACTCCAGATGCAAAACCGACAAAACAAAAACCATACACGTACAATGATAACTACGCTGCGAAAATTAAAGAGGAGATAGACCGTTTGACAGAAGCAGGATTCATTTATGAGATTGAGCATACCGAGTGGGTATCCCCCATTGTGGTTGTGCCCCAAGAAGAATGGAAAATTGTGTGTGTGTATTAACCTTAAAAAAGTTAATGCCGCCACAATTAGAGATAGTTATCCTCTTCCTATCACAGAACACTTATTGGAAAGAGTTGCGGGCAAGGAAGTTTACAGCTTCCTTGATGGATTCTCAGGCTATAATCAAGTAGCCATTGCTCCAGAAGATCAACACAAGACAGCTTTTGCCACTGAATGGGGCATATTTGCATTTCGTGTGATGCCTTTTGGCTTAACAAATGCACCGGCCACTTTCCAGCGACTCATGTGTCATGTTTTCAAGGAATTCTTACGCAAGAATTTGGAAGTCTATGTCGATGAATTATGTGCTCATTCGAATGTCAGACAGACACATATCCCAGAATTAAGACAAATATTTTTTTGACAAATGTCGAGAATATCAGGTTTGTTTGAACCCAGAAAAATGCGTTTTCATGGTCAAACAAGGCAAAATTTTAGGACACATTGTGTCAAAGAATGGAATCTCTACGGATGAAGAAAAAGTGAAAGTAATTGTAGATCTACCTAGACCAACTAACGTGAAAGAGGTACAGGCATTTATGGGCCATTGCGGTTATTATAGACGATTCATACACATGTATGCAATCATAGCCAAGCCTTTGTACTCTCTTTTCACCCATTTTGAATGGACAGACGAGTGTGAGAATTCATTCAATGAACTTAAACGACGTTTGTGCTCAGCACCTATATTGACAACCCCGGATTGGAGTAAGCCATTCCATGTACATGTGGATGCATCCAATTATGCCATAGGATGTGTGTTAGCACAACCCACGAATGAAGGTAATATAGATCTCCCCATAGCTTACGCGAGCAGACAGTTGAACGCAGCAGAAAGAAACTACACCACTACGGAACGAGAAGGATTAGGGATGATCTACGCAGTAAAAAAATTCAGGCATTACTTGTTGGCCAACAAATTCAAATTCTTTACAGATCATCAAGCATTATTGTACTTAGTCAACAAGCCATGTAACACAGGACGATTAATACGTTGGTTTCTATTACTCATGGAGTACGATTTTGAAGTAGTAGTCAGGAAAGGAAAGACACATCTTAGAGCTGACCACCTATCGAGACTAACCTCAGGAGAAGCTCCTCAAGGAATAATGGATGAATTACCAGATGCATACTTGTTTAACCTTGAGATAGCACCAAAATGAGCTAAGCCTATTGTTCCTATTCTCACTTATGGACCCAAGAATCGTAGGATAAGGATCAAGGAAGGAGAGATTACCAAGTCTCAAAGATATCAAATCATAGCAGGAAGCATATATAAACAGGATAATCAAAAGATTCTTGCTTGTTGTGTAGATGAATCAGAACATGCAAATTGGTTGCAATTAGCACATGTAGGTGCATTAAAGCAACATCATTCAAAACATCGTACCTTGCAGACTCTGCATAGACTAGGAGTATATTGGCCTTCAATGGAAGTAGATGTCTACAAGTTGTGTAAAGAATGCCATGTCTGTTGTGAAAGACCACCAGTAGAACATGCTACATTGTATCACGTGTCTCTCACACCAGACTGGAATGAACCTTTAGTGACATACTTGAGGACGAAAACATTCCCTCAAGGAATGACTTTAGCACGACAACGAAGTCTAGAGCAGGAAGCTCAAGACTATTCACTTATTGGCGATAATCTATACAAACGAGGACGAGATGGATACCTAAGACAATGTGTTCATGAGAGCGATTACTTGAGCGTACTAGAGACTGCACACCAAGGTGTTGCAAGAGGTCATTTTGGACCCGATAGGATAATCAAAGCCATCCTCTTTGCAGGATTATGGTGGTCCACTCTTCACATGGATGCACATACCTATGTAAAGAGATGTGATGTGTGCCAAAGAACTCAGTTTCCTACTCGCAGAGATGAAATGCCATTGAAACCCATGATGGGCGGACGTGCATTTTCTAAGTGGGGTATAGACTTTGTAGGACCCATTAACCCCCCTGCAAAAGGTACACATGCGGAATACATTATTGTTGCGACAGATTATCTTACCAATGGGTAGAGGCAAAAACCACGAAAAAGAATGATGCACACACGACTGCAAAATTCTTATTTGAAAATGTCTTTACAAGATATGGATTGCCTATAGAGTTAGTGAGCGATCGAGGAACTCACTTTCTAAACCAAGTCATTGAATATTTGTTACAGGATTTTATGGTGATTCACAAGAAATCCGCACCATATCATCCTCAGGCCAATGGTCAAGCTGAAAGCACTAACAAGATCCTTTGTAATGTACTGACGAAACTCGTGAACAACAAACGTTCAGATTGGGACAAACAGTTACACCACGCTGTTTGGGCATATCGAGTGGCTTACAAGACCATACTCAATGCAACTCCCTTTCATATGGTTTTTGGTCAGAATGTTGTGCTTCCTTTGGACTTCTTGATACCGACCCTTAAGGTTGCACAAGAACATCAGTGGACCGGCCATGAATTATCAGCAAGAATAACGGACTTGGAACGATTAGGAGAAACCAAGCTGAAAGCGGTAGCAGGAATATACGCAGCAAAGAAGCGACAGAAAGCATATTTTGATGCACATGTGAAAGATAAAGGCTTGAAAGAAGGAGATTTAGTTCTAGTATATACATTGAAACAGCACGCACGGAAGTTAGAAAAGCGAGGTTATGGACCTATGATCATTAACAGACTCTCAACAAGTGGAGCAGTACAATTAGCCACCTTAGAAGGAGACATACTGCCTAATTACATCAGTGGTTGTAGAGTCAGGTTATACCAGGAACCTCTTACTGAGGATATGCTTAGACGACTCACGTTGGCAAAGAAGCGTAAGGAGGAAGAAAATAGAATACGAGCTGAAGCTGAGGCAGAAGCTATAGAACGCATTAAGTGCATGAAGCTAAGAAGACAAGGACTAGGGAGAGAACATTATAACCATCTGGAAACATCACCCAGATACCCCATGGCCATGTGTCAAGTAAAGTCAACCACTCATCCTAGCATAGTGGACAGGAGACCATTCATTACAGTCAGGCTAGAGCACGGCAACCCTTGCCAAGAGCTCAGGGCTTTAATTGATTCAGGTGCTGCGACTAGTGCAATTAGATGGTCCCACTATAAGGACTCAGGAATAAAAATGCGGCCAATTGAGGTGTACCTCATAGGGCTAGGAGGCATGGAAACCCCTTGCATGGGTGAGGTGGACCTTCCTATCCTCATAGATGAAGTGACCTTGACAGTAAAGCTACTAGTGTGCCATGATGATGACCTGATAGAACCCGTATTCCTTGGCCAAGATTGGCTATACGATCACTTAGTGGACCTAAATCTTAGACAAGGCTCCTTGCAGATTGGAACCTTAGATCAGAAGCGAGTGATACCGCTTGACTTCCCTAATGGCATTCCAACTGAGGTTTCTAGCCCTAGACCCTATGAAATGCATGCGACGAAAGACCGGAAGATCTTTGGTCAGATCAATCACGTTACGTCTATACCAACCCATGCGGGCTTGGCGATGGACAATTGTCAATCTAAAGGACGTCAGGAGATTTTCCCTTGGGCTTCCTGCAAACTAGAAGGGGTAACCACCCAACAGATGGGTCAGGAGGGTTACATCAGCGGAAAAATGGACACTATCACCTGCAGTGCCCATCCTTCCACACTTACTGCGGACTGGCCTAGATTAAAAGTACAAAATGGAGCACTTCGTAATGGGCAGGTTTCACAAGTGTTGGACCTCCCTTCTTTTCCAAAGCAGAGTGTCCATCCGACCTCTCAACCTCAACCACAAAAGAGTCAACTACGACGAAGGAACCCAGACCGACGACAACATCAGACGACACAAGGAAGAAAGCTGCAGTCGCAGTATCATAAAGCAAGAGGCACAAGACAAATATGGGCGCCAAAAGGACAGAAATCACCAACAGATTTCAACAACGCAGACAATGACAAGAAGAAGTCAAGGCAGAAGCAGACACAGTATCCAAGATCTACTCGACCTTCTTCTACGACTACAAACATTCGACAAATTTGGATTGCTAAGAAGTACCTTATGAACCGACCCACAACCACGCAAATTTGGGTACCCAAATAGTGTATTATAGCTCAACCCTCAAGCCTTGTAATCTACACCCCTCATCAATCACATCACAACACTTGGCTACACGGGTTACACATCGGCTATGGAAAGGGATTGCGGTCTCACCTTAATGGGATCATAATTAATTTCCATACTAATGTGCTAATCTTTTGTAGCAGATCTTTTCCATTAGCACGTCAATCATCATGCAAACCGAAGAAGGACCATCTGAAGCTGGAACCAGTATACCCAGGGCTACTATTAGTGATTTACTTGCTGAGTCCCATCCGACGGCTCCACCGCCAGAATTTCAAGGTTTCCCAGGACCGATGCCTATTGACGATCCTCCTAGAGGGTATAGTGAGAAGATTCATCGTAATTCTCACTGGTTTCAAGGGCTAGCAGGACCATTGGCGGATGCTGAGTTTATATTTGAGGCTAATTTGACTTTTGATGACCGTACCTGGGGCAAATATCAGTTTCTCTCAAGAGAGTTCGAAGGGCTACAAAACACACAAGACTTAACACATGTTTGGGCAAGAGCCGGCTTCATAGAGTATTTCAGTGACCCTTTGCCTAAACCTGACTTCTACAGATGCTATTATTTAATCACCACTTTGATAGCTTCGGAGAATAAGGACCTGCCCGGAACTTTTATTTTGCCATCTTTAGTGAACGATCCACCATATAAAAGATTTTATCTTTCTAAAGATCTGATTCGAGCTGCCATCAAGATTCATGGAACCCACACACCCACAGAGCGAGAAAGGTTAGTTCCAGACCCTATGAAACGTGGGGATGTTACAAAGTGGGAAGAGATTTCGGCGATCACACCTGAGCTTTCAAAACCACTGCGGATATGTATGCAGCATTTTGCTTTCCCTGCTCAGGACAGATTCATTATGCCTCACAAACGAATATGGTTTGGTTTGTATTTATCTTGCATTAGACCCCAGACAGTTGATCTAGCTAGCTGGATCATTGATCAGATGTATTTAGCACAACATAGATGGGAAAGAAAGAAGGTCATCAATGGATGTTGCGCACTGACTAGAATTGTATATATGTGCTTAGCATATGACTTGCCGATCGAATGTGCGTTGACAAGTGAGGAGCTGAAAGCATTTAAAGGAACCACAAAGAAAGCTAGGAAGCCTAGAAAAGGAAGAGCAGGAAAGCGAATGAGAGGAACTATCCCCTGCCTTCAGGTGCCAGAATCACCCTCACCACAACCCTCTCCTGAACAGTCTCCTACTGAACCCCCTGTACAACCCATTCGCATAAGGTTATCAAGACCAGTTACAACGGAGGGCACTACCAGCACAGTCACTACTCAAGCAGCCACAGTCCCAGGACCTACCACCACTAGAGTAGAAGTTCCCACCACTATTGGTGCGGAAGCTTTCTCTTTTCTGATACCCCATTTAGAAGCAGAACAAGCAGACACTACATTTGATTTTGAGATGTAGGATGTATTT
This sequence comes from Ceratopteris richardii, assembly GCA_020310875.1. Classification (NCBI taxonomy): domain Eukaryota; kingdom Viridiplantae; phylum Streptophyta; class Polypodiopsida; order Polypodiales; family Pteridaceae; genus Ceratopteris; species Ceratopteris richardii. The sequence goes on from CM035444.1 coordinate 6,846,401, forward strand.
TCAAATGAATTTCAGTTCTCAGAAGGACAGATATTTCCTCAGGAATATGAAAGGCCCAGCTACCCTACCACACCGCGAGATCAACCACAAGGACAAGTAGTGTCTAGTTCCGAGGAAGAAAGAACAGAAACTAACGAAGATGAAGGCGATGACGAAGCCAGTCAGGGAACTCATGAATCCCAAGAACATGTGCAAACAGACGAACAAGGACAACAAACCGACACCCAAGGTGACACGAGCACACACGAAGAAGAAACCTTCGAAGCAGCAGCTTATACACTGGCCATCAAAAAGTTATACCGTACTATGGAAAAGGTTTGGGCGCGTAAGAAGTTGACTGATGAAGAGAGCCAAACACTTATAGAACAGGAACTTGTCTCCGGTGGGTTCGAAGAAGTATACATCAGAGGTTTGAGAGAGCTTGTCAAATCAGTTGGACCCACTGAAGCCTTAAGGTATTTGCAGAGAAAACCGCTACCGCAGTATGATCCTCGCAGAATCCGCCTACTACCCAAACCGGGTGAATACATTCGTGTACCCACCGGCGGACAATCTTCAGAACAGGCCAGGGAAGCACGTCTCGTCCCTGAAGGCTCATTGACAGAAGAAGCCATCCTCGTAGATTCCCCACCCCATACTACCGCTGTACATACCACCACAGTCGTTGAAGTACAGACCACCCCAATCGCTCCTCCATCACCTCCCATCCATCCAGTCTCCCCCATACACCCTCCTTCTCCCATAACAACATCCTCCTTCTCCGGCGGAGTAGCAGAAGTCGTCCTTACTCCCATTCAGCCCACAATTCCCGCACCCACTCAACCTAGTCTACCCCCTAACACATCCACCTTTCTATCCAAACCATTTCTCCATCCATCTTTTCCATCCTTCCCCACACCTCCAAGACCCCTCTTCCCATTCCCACCTCCATTAACATTCTCCCCAGTCTCACCTCCCCGACCCACTGTAACCCCTCTTTCCCCTTTCCACCAAGCCGTCCAAGACAACCCCTCTGTAAATTACTCCTCAACCTTTGTAAATCATGTGTTTACACCCACACACTTACCCACGATCACACCACTATTCACGGTCACCGCACTCGACACCACATCCAGCGATATGGATATATCACCCCCCACTGCACCTCCACTCACTTCATTTGTGGCACCACAATATTTAAGCACACCACAATTTTCCACAATCACCACAACATCCACTTTCCCACCCCCATTCCCCGTTCCCTTTGCATCTACACCCACTGCATCTTCACTTAGCACACCATTAATATTATCACCCACCATAGACGCAGCATTTCGACAGATGTTCACGTGTATGACGCAAGTAAGAGATGAGTTCACATCTCTTGGAAATAATTATCAGCAGCTGCAGAGGACAAGCAACGACTTACAGTCGCAGCTTAATTCATTGTCGATTGAGAATGCCTCCTTGAATACTTGGTACCAAGAATTACGCGAGGCATACCACAAACTGGAAGTAGAAAGTGAAGAGAAAGCCAAAGAGGCCACTGCTGATCTTGACAATTTGCTAAGGGCCCAGACAGTTCGCAATGCAACGCTGACTCAGAACATGGGCTTACTACGAAGACATCTAGCAGCAGCAAAGGAAGAGAACCAGCGGCTACAAGAGCAGAACAGAGAAAATTTAGAAGCTGCTCTCGATCATCCAGACCAACCATTAAGTCCTAGCCGGTTCAAAGCAGTGCCCTCCGACTCAATGAAAATGTTGCTCGATGATCACATCAGATTGCTTGATGAATACGATCGAATGAACGAAGAATATCAGAAGCTAAAAGATGATCATAAGCTACTCCAGCTCAGAGCACCTGCAACACAAGGACTCCCAGCGCCTGCGGACCCATCTCCTGACATCCTAGAGGAACTCAACGCATTACGGGCCCAGGTATCAACTCTTGAATCGCGGATAGCTATATATGAAGCACCACCAAGGCCAGATTCCCCACCAGAGCTCCTAGTTGATGAAGAAAATGTAACCATTCCGGTGGAGGAAACCTTTGAAGAAGCCTATGAGCCACAACCCATCCCAGGCGGACGAGTCACGGCTGAAGGCCAAACGACTTACAAACTTCCTACTCCCGCATGGATGAAGACAATTGAAGAGCTTGGAACCACCCACTCTGCACGAGTAGAGGCGCAGTTGCACGCAATGGCAATGATTGAGGAAAGAATTCTACAATCGCCCTACTTTGCTCATCTGGCCCCGCGCAGATATATATCAGGGCATGAGTTACAGTACAAACCGTATTTCATGTTGATGGCAGAATATCAGTTAGCCATAGAGAAAGAAACAGGCAAGAAACCATCTCACGCTACTCAATTTGAACCTGAGGATTTGCCACTGGATGCGCAGCAAGGCGAGATCTATCAACCAAATTGGCGTAAAGATCTTTTACAAGAGTATCCTGAGATGATGAGTACTTGGGTTAAGGCACCTTTACATTTAAAATACAACCCATGTTGGGGACCAGTGCCACATCACCGTTCCTGGAAGGCATTTGCGATTAAGATACAAAACAACAAGCAATGCCAGGATTGGCTAAACTACCCATACTTCAGGCCACCTACAGGACCACCTACAATCGGCTACATGATGGACACGATTCACCACTGGATCCCTCGCTTGAAACATATGGACGATATAGCAGCGCACATGATTGTCAAAATCTTTGACATGATGCAGATGGTTTTTAAAGTCTTCAGACGTGTCAAGGCACCTCATGTAAACACCCCGGGCTTCGAGCATAGCAATCTAGATCTTGCATACAATATGAGCACAACGCCATCGCTACGGGTGTGTTATGCCTGGCATTGCAGAATCAAATACTTACCGGCATGCTACAAGCAGACCTTCGAAGAAATGTTCTCAACCGGATTCTGGGAATACCATTCAGAAGTGTTCATCAGCAGGCCCACCCACTTGCTTCAGTTATTCGCCTGTGAACAGATGGTTTATTCCACACATTATTGACTCCCACCACCTGATGAACCGCAACCAATTGATTGGGAGAAACTCGAGGCAGATTTGGCATGAGGCATTCGGATATCAGAACACACCCTCGCTCAAAACCTCCTACAGAACTACATCCAACAGACCACACAACAAGGTTCTGTCGAGGACGACAGAAGCGAGAGGGAGGGGGGTGTTGGCAGTAGCAGTAGCCAGAGGCATAGAAGACGCGGAAGCATGTAAAGATAGAGCAGGGAGCCAGTCGAATCAAGTTTTCAAAGATTATGTTTTATAAATATTCTTCAAAAACCTCCAACAGTGATTTTCATCACTATTGTAACATATGTAACATAGAAAAAAACCCTTTTTGTAATTCATAGCTCCATTTTGTGCAAGCCAAGGAGTCCTCGAGCTTGAGGAGCTTAGGTAGAATGAGCGTATCAATTTTGGTTATTTTTAGACACCGTTTACCCTCTCAAATAGCGCATAAGACCTATTTTTTAACTATGTCGGTCACTAGATGTGAAACCGGTCAAAACTAGTCTAGAATCTATAAATGAGCTAGAGAGCTCATTTTTGGGGGTACTTAGTGTTGGTTAGTGTGAGCTTAGAGCTACTTGAGCTTGTAATTGAGATTTTGAGCAATAGAGTTGACTTCTCACCTTCCATTGTGTCTTGCTTGTCTCTTCGTAGTGTGTGTGTATGTGTGTGTGCATCTCTATGCTTCTCACCTTCACTCTCACTTCATCTCACATTCACGATCGTCATATCACTCCTATCTCTTCCGCGGATTGACATTAAGGAGGTGGAGCTTCTTAACGTGGTTCTCACCATTGTGCTAGAGCAACACCAACGAATCCCTATTTTGTCCTGTAATGACTTTAGATTAAAACAATAATTTTAATTGGGGGACCATACTTTCACTTTTGTGTACGCATGTGCTTCACATACTTTCCCATTTTGCCTTTTACTTCTTCAAATGTGCACCTAAGAGAGGTTTCACCTGAACCTTCCAAACACTTTAAAAGCACTTTGAACCTTATAGAAATTACAAAAAGACACTCTACAACCTGCATCCAACTTTCTGCAAAATATAACCTTTGTGAACAATTGATTGTGCACTACCTGTGCACCTTGACACTCGAACTTTGAATGCTTTGACTTTGCCCATGTTGACTTTGATCTTGAACATGTTGAATTTGATTGCTTTGACTTTGACCCTTTGACTTTGATTATGGTTGACTTTGACCAATATGACTGTTATGGGCTGGGCAAGCCAAATTTTGTTGGGGTATTCTTGTGCAGAAAGGGACTTGCGTGTTTGTAGGAGAAGGAAGAAAGATATGAAGAAAGCTACAAACACGGAAAGCTTCTGTAGATTGATTATAAGGAGAAAAGCTCAATGATGATGTACAATACAATCCAAATGCTCTCTGTACAAAATCCCAAAGAGTGCACAATCAACAAAGTTACAAAATACCCAAGGTTCTTGCTGCCACCGAACTTCTCTGCACCAAACCTCCATCTTCTCCAAGAGCTTGCACTTGTGCACACCTTGCACTCAAGCTTCCAATAGGGGGAGGGATGGACACCTTCTATCGACATGCACACATCTTCAGTGGGACCTTGCGACCTTTGTTTGCATGGATTAGTACTTCTCAACACACTTCTAAGTCACTCTTCTTGCACACCTTGCACTTCACTTCTCTGCATTGCACACTCACTATATCTCTCTTGCTCTTCTTCTCTCCTACGTAGACTATGCCCACCTTGCTTAGTCTAACCAAGAATAATGCCTTGCTTGTTGGAGTTAGACGTCTGCGGAAGCATGCGAACAGCACAAGAAAGAAGAAAAAGCTTGGAGCACAACACACAATACTAAAGGTATTACTAGAGAATGTACAAAGATGAGTAGCCCATTAGGGCAATAGGCATATATAGAAGCCGGGGGAAAAAAACTTTCTAAAGAGGGAAAAAAGTGCGTCGGCGGTCCTAGTGTGTTCACTCACATCACTACCTAAATATATCAACAAATCCCCCCTGGGAGTGATGCGGTGAACAAGGAGCTGGCACTCATGTATAAGAAAGTGCCAAGCTATGTGGAAATCACTCCACAAAAGGAAGTAAGTCCAAAGCTTTGCGGAAAGCTTCAAACTTCTCCCTAGGCAGAGCCTTCGTGAAAAGGTCTGCTATGTTCTCCTGTGTGGGCACATATGCCAAGCTGATCTCCCCAGCAGAGAACCTCTCCCTGACATAGTGATAATGCACCTCAATGTTCTTAGTGCGAGCATGGAACACAGGGTTCCTTGCAACTACCAATGCACTCTGAGTGTTAGTGAAGATGGTGGTGGCAGAAGATTGGCCAACACCCAAATCAGCCATAAAGCGTCTGAGCCACACACACTCAACAGTCGCTGTGAAAGCTGCCCTATACTCAGCCTCACAACTGGAAGTGGCCACAGTAGGCTGCTTCTTGCTCAACCAAGATATACATGAGCTACCAAGCATGAAGCAAAAACCACTAGTGGACACACGAGTGTCATAGCAACCAACCCAATCTGAGTCAGAAAAAGCATGCAAATCTGGTGATAGTGATCCCCCCTTGGGATAAAACAACCCAAGTAGTCGAGTACCACTCAAGTAGCGAAAGATGCACTTAATCGCCTTCCAATGCGTGACTCCTGGGCAATGCATAAACCTGCTCATCTGTGAGACAGCAAACTGAATATCTGGCCGAGTAATGCATAAGTAAATCAAGCATCCAACAGCCTGCTGATAGAGAACAGCATCAAATGCATCTCCAGCATCATGAAGACTCAATTGTAAACATGTCTCCATAGGAGTGGCAATAGGCTTACAGTCTTCAAGTCTAAAACAATGCAATAATGTGTCAATATATTTTGTTTCACACAAAGCCATTCCACCAACAACTTGCATAAACTGAATGCCCAAATAATGATGCAAATGCCCCAAATCAGACATCTCAAATGAGGCATGCAAATCAGCCTTGAAATCAGCAATATGCTTCTCAATAGGACGAGTGAGCAGCATGTCGTCAACATCGACAACAATGATCAGAAGCACATCATTAGCACGCTTAACATATAAGGTGCTTTCAGTTGGACTATTCTCAAAACCATGTGCAACCAGATAGGCATGTATCTTCTCATACCAAGCACGTGGTGCTTGCTTTAAACCATATAATGCCTTCTTTAACCTGCACACCTGGTTTTCATGCCCTTTCTGCACAAAGCCACGGGGTTGAAAAACATACACTTCTTCATGCAAGTCACCATTCAGAAATGTTGTTTTAATGTCCAACTGATGTACATTCCAACCATGATGGGCTGCAAGTGCACAAATGCTCCGAACAGTAGTCATACGGCAACAAGCCTAGCCTTATACCTGTCAACTGTACCATCAGGTTTACGCTTCAGCTTGTATACCCACTTAGTGCCAATGGCCTTCTTGCTAGGAGGCAATTCACATAAAGACCATGTACCATTCTTCATTACAGCATCATATTCAGATCGCATAGCAGCCATCCAATTTTTTGAATTCTGTGCTTCATCAAAAGAAACAGGCTCATTCTCATCACAGAGACTAGACGCAGCCATAGCATAGTAATCTGATGCAAAAGAGGCACTATGAGAGCCTGAATGAGTACGATACGACAAAGGTGCATCTAATTTGTTGTCACGCAAAGTTTGCACCAGCCATTTTGGCATAGTTTTTGCTTGCTCAATATCAGCTCTCTCATCAATAAGTGCATCATGTAAATCTGCATCAGAAATGGAATGATATACATCATCATATGAAACCTGCAAAAGCTGAGAAGTTGCCTCATTAGGATCAGCACTAGACTATCCACCTGTAAAAAGAGGCATCAAAGTATCTGTTGGGGGATTCTTGGACAAGAAGGAGTTTGAGGGTTTGTAGGAGAGAAGGAAAAGACAAGAAGAGAAAATACACTCTGGAAGCCTCTGCCGATTGATTACAATAAGACGAATACAATGTTGAAGCACAATACAAGCCAATACTTCTGTGCAAAAATCCCACAGAGTGCTCAATTACAAAATAACAAATACCCAAAGTCTTCTTGCTGTCGGCCTCTTCTGCACCAGACCTCCACCTGCTTCAAGCTTACCCTTGTGCACACCTTGCACCAAGCTTCCACTAAGGGGGAGGAATGAATACCTTCTATCGGCACGCACACACTGCAAGGAGACCTTGAGATCCTTGGGGGACTAGCTTAGCACTCTCTGCACAATTCCTTCGTCACTCTCCATGCACTCTTGCACTTCCACTTCCCTGTGTCGCACTCCGGTGACTCTTGCACTTCTCTCCCTTGCTTCACTTAGACTCTGCTTCTCTTGCTTACACTAGAGTTGTCCAAGAATAGTCCTTGCCTTGATAGTGTGTCGATTCACGTATGCTCCCAACTGCCAAGACACTCCTATTTTCCTTGATGTCCCAAGATTGTCTTGTTTTGGTGGCGGCCAACGAATCCCTCTTTTGTCCTGTAGTGAGGTTAGACTAAAAAAAAACAAAATTTTAATTGGGGCCATATTTCATTTGGCGTACGTGTGCCGCTTCGCATGCCTTGACCTTTTGCCTTTGATTCTTTACTTTTGAACTTTAGGAAAATTAGAGAAATACCCATGCAACCTGCATATACTTTCTCCAATTTACCCCTTTATGAACAATTAAAAGTGCACTACCGGTGCACTTTGACCCTTGAACTTTGCCACTTTACTCGTGCCTATGTTGACTTTGACCTTGACTTTGTCGACTTCGACCAGTATGAATCCCAACAGATGCCCACCACCGAATGTGCTCTCCATCCCGGAGAGAACACTGAACACGGAAAACTGAAGCAACATAAGAGTGAAGCAACAAAGGAATGAAGTGAGAGAAAAATGAATCCAGAGAAAACAGAAAAAGGCTGTCTTTATTTGATTAAATAATTGATAAAAGAGACATAAGTAGGTGCATAAGAATGCTTTATTGGACGAATATTATTGAAAAGAAGCTGGAAGCTTGAGAATGGAAATCGAATGAATTATGGAAAAGGGGGATTGATTCCAGCATCGGATGGTTGCGGAGAGGAAGGCATGGGAGCTGAAGCTTGTTCAATCAGAAGTTGGAGTGAACTAAGGCATTGCCTAAGTTAGTCCCTTTCTCGTTAATAGGATGGCAAGCTGCATTGTCGCATAAGCCTAAGGAATAGCGATTTTGAAGATTAGCTAATGCTTTTGTTGCGGAATCAGCGACATCTCGATATTTATCACGCTCGTCTTTGAGTAAGCGGGCCGATTCTTGGAGCAAAGCTTTGTAATGACCAAAAGTGAAAGTAGCTCATCATCTATGGCTAACTTCTTACCCTCTTTCACCCCTATTTTTATGCCTAAGGATGAATGCCTCAATGGCCAAAATTACAATCTATGGAAAGATGTCATGCGTGCCTATCTCTACACGATTCTCCTCCATGAGGTAGTAGACGGGTCAGACCCCGAACCCAATAGGGATACCAACTTAGACAATTGGCATGTGTGGAATGTCAAGGACAAAAGAGCTTTAGGTCAGCTATTACTTGCCTGCGACGAACTGACGAAAGGTCATATCACTGCCTTCAAGACATCCAGGGATGCTTGGGATACATTAGCCACTTTGTATGAAGACAAAACCCCTTCGAAAATATATGCATTAGAGGCCAAGTTTCATAATTTGACAATTAGGCCACACGACACAATTACCAAGGTCATAGCCCAATTTGAGGACTACCAACGTAAATTAGCACTATGTGGTAGGCAGATCTCTAGTGAAGACATGGCCGTTAGACTTCTTAACAAGTTACCTAAGTCATACGAGACATTTGTCACAACTTTGTATAATCGCGGCCAACAGGTTCGTCGATTATTGCTCCTCCACGACTCGCGAGCTAAATCGACTTCCTCCCATGAATCTGCCATGAAGGCCAAAGGCCCATTCAATAAGGGCAAACCCACAAGTCATCAGGCTAGCAATGGATCTAAGCAAGGATCGCATAATTCATCGAAGAAGTTCACCTATAATTTTTGTGGAAAATCAGGCCACTTAGAAAAGTTTTGCCATAAAAAGAAACAATCATCGAAGGCTTCTACGTATAGGCAAGCATCCAAAGGATCCCAACATAGATCCCACTGCTCGAGTGAGGAACTCTTCATCTCCACAGAAGCCAATGCACTAGTGACTTCTAGCTCCCCGCATGAGTGGATCTTTGATAGCGGAGCTACCTCGCATATGTGCAAAGAAAAGGACTCCTTTCAAGAACTCGAAGAGGACACGGGAGAAGTCTATCTTGGCAACAACAAAAGCTTACCCATCGAAGGAAAAAGAAAAGTTCAAATTACCAAAAATCAGGGCAAATGCAAGTTTCTATCCAATGTTCTTTTTGTTCCAAACTTATGTATGAATCTACTTTCCATCAAGGCCATTACAGATCAGGACAAACAAGTATGGTTTGATAACACCTCAGTTAAGGTAGTTGATCCCCATACAAAGGATGTCATTGCTCAAGGCATTGAAGAAAAGGGCCTCTACAAGCTATCTTTCTTTGTATCCAAAGAATCAACCTCAAGTTTGTGGCACCAAAGATTTGGCCACACTTCTTACTTATCAAAAATCTCTTCATCCCAACTTGTGAAGGGATTGCCAAAGATAGGGCAGCTTACTGGTGTCTGCCAAGCTTGCACCCAAGGCAAGCAACATAGGGCCCCAGTTCCCAAGGAAGCTTCAACACGAGCGAGGAACCCACTAGCCCTTATCCACATGGACTTATGTGGACCTATGAATACCCCATCTTTGAGTGGATCCCTCTACTTTAATCTTCTCGTAGATGACCACTCTCGCTATATTTGGGTGTACTTTTTGAAGTCAAAGGCAGACACATTCTCTAAGTTCCAAACTTGGATCAAGAAAGTTCAAAATGAAGCTTTTTAAAGTTAAAACCATCAGATCAGATGGAGGTGGTGAGTTTATGAATCATGACTTTGATAACTTTCTCAACCGAAAAGGGATCAAAAGACAAGTCACTCAGCCTCATACTCCATCTCAGAATGGAGTAGCTGAAAGGAAGATACATAGTGTGATGGAAATGGCACGAACAATGCTTCATCACAAGGATCTACCCTACAAATTCTGGGCAAAAGCTGTGCATACTGCCGTTCACATTCTTAATCGAGGATTTACAAGTGCTTTACACAACAAAACACCCTTCGAAGCATACTATGGAAGAAAACCAAATGTGAATTACTTTCGAGTCTTTGGCAATGAATCTTTTGTCCATGTACCAAAAGAAGATAGAAACAAGTTACAATCAAAGTCCAAGAAACACATATTCATAGGGTACAGTGACCAATCAAAGGCATACCATCTATATGATATGGAAAACCACTCCATCACTATTTCAAAGGATGTGATCTTCAATGAAGCTTCCACATACTCAAGAAAAGATTCAAGTACAAGTCTTAGTCCACCTATCTACACTTCGGAGGGCGACTCAGTATTTCCACACTCTAACTCAGAAACAAGTACTTCAAGTCATCCGAGAAGATCTCAAAGACTTATTGACAAGAGACAGCGAGAACAAAGTCATTATGTCAATTATGCCTTAATGCATCAGATTCAACAAATCCCAGAACCATCTACTTACAAAGAAGCTCAAGGACAATCGAAGTGGGAAGAAGCTATGCAAGTAGAAATGGATGCAATTGAGAAGAACAAAACTTGGACTCTTGTACCTAAGCCCGCAAATCATCAAGTCATAGGAGTTAAGTGGCTTTAAGTTAAGTACAAGTCAGATGGCACATTAGACAAGTACAAAGCAACATTAGTCGCTAAGGGATACAAGCAACAACATGGCATTGACTATGAAGAAACATTTGCTCCTATTGCAAGATTCACAACCGTAAGAATCATCTTAGCACTAAGTGCTCACTTTAAGTGGCCCATTTATCAGCTGGATGTCAAAAGTGCATTCCTCAATGGAGATCTTCAAGAAGAAGTATATGTTCAACAACCTGAAAGCTTCAAGATCAAAGGCAAAGAAGATCAAGTCTACAAGCTTCACAAGGCACTTTACGGACTCAAGCAAGCTCCCAGGGCCTGGTATGAAAAGATTCACAAGTTCTTTGAAGACAAGGGATTTCACAGAAGCAATGCTGATGCTAATCTCTATATCTATCAAAAGGATTCTTTAGTAGCCATCGTCATTCTCTATGTAGATGACTTGATCTTGACAGGCTCAAACGAAGAACGCATCCAGTTTATCATCACATAGCTTCATCTTGAGTACTCTATGACAGATCTTGGATTACTGCACTACTTCTTGGGTATGGAAGTTTGGCAAACAAAAGAAGGTATATTCCTATCACAAAAGAAGTGCTGCTCTGATCTACTTTCCAGATATAACATGGACCAGTGTCGCTCAGTTTCTACACCACTTGATCCAAACATCTAGCTTACACTGGAGGACTCATCATCACTTGTGGATGTGCATACCTATCGATAGCTTGTTGGCTCATTACTCTATCTTGCCAACACTAGACCAGATATTGCTTATGCAGTTGGTATACTCAGTCAGTTTGCAGATCAGCCTCGTCAGACTCATTGGGATGCTTCTCAGAGACTACTTTGCTACCTTTCCCTCATCCGACATCATGGTCTTTGGTACAGAGGGGGCATCGAACTCGCCGGATATTCAGATTCTGATTGGGCTGGTGATCCTGATTCTCGATGGTCTACTTCTGGGTATATATTCTTGCTTGGCTCCGGACCTATCTCTTGGGCAAGTAAGAAGCAGCCTACAGTTGCACTATCATCTATCGAGGTCAAGTATCGAGCATCCAGCTTTGCAGCATGTGAGGCCATCTGGCTTCGACGTTTATTATCTGACATTGGTGTTTTGCAGGATACTCCGACATGTATTCACACGGACAGCTAGTCAGCCTTGGCCATCGCCAAGAATCCAATGTTCCACGCTCGGGCGAAGCATATGGAGATCTAGTACCACTTCATCTGCGAGAAGCTCATATCTCAGGAGATTACTTTGGAGCACTATACCTCTCAGGAGAACCTCGTGGACATGTTCATGAAGGCTCTACCTCCGGTTCTGCTACAGGGCTTGGTGGACCTCTACAGCATTCAGCTGCTCCAAAATGGAGTTGCAGAGGGGGTGTTGACAACATGATCGCTCCTACGTCATCTACATTTGTATCCGCATGAGTGCATCTCCATTTTGTATCCAGGAGGCACTCCATTTCTAGTCTATTTCCATTTTATATTGTACTTCATTTGTATTTGGGTACCTTGCCATGTGCTTCTACCAGTTGTATTCATTCTCCTTTCAGGAGACTTATCCCACATATGATGTACTTTTGAGAGTCCCTCCCAAATCTATATAAGGAGGGCCTCTCCCCTCATTTGTACTTGGTTAGAAGCTTGAGGAGCCTACTCCATGCTCTTGACAAGCTCATTTCTAAGACACATGAGTTTACCCATTTCATGGTCTACTCATTTTGTGTCTCACACATTCTTTGTTTTGTGAGAGTACTTTACTTTTCATTTTGCTTCCGCATGCGTACTCTCTACAGTAGTCTCCTTGGTTTGTAGCATATTTCAATAGGCCCTTTGGTATGTAGCATGCTTTTATGGTGATAGGGCCCTAGGGTCTCTTGCACAATTGGAAACTCTGGTTCTCGTCTTGTGATGGCTCATGCCTTGTTGTGAGAGGGCATTTTTCTTGAATGTTGTGCCTTATCACGACAAGTGAGAGGGGAAGCTTTTTTGTTCTATTGTAAGTTGCCTTGTACCTTGGAATTGGCTCCTACCAATGGCTCAAAATTAAATTCAAAAATTTCAAAATGATGATAGGCTGATTCCCCATGTGTGAACAATGATAGATATAGAGTCTCCATCCTTGAGTGGCATTCTTGAAGGTTTATTTTTTATTAAAGATATTATAAATAACAAAGGTTATTATCGAGTAGTTTAAAAAAAGAAAAACTTAATAAGAAAAATAAAAAATTGAGAAGTTTACTGTAATAGGTTAGTAGTTCAAAGAAGCTTTTAAAGAAGGCAATCAAGAGAAAGATAAAAATTTATAGAAAAAAAAAATATTGAAGAATAGTAATACTAGTTCTGTGCTTGTGTTGTGGAGGGAAAAGGTCTCCTTTTCTCTCCCCCCTCTCTCTCTCTCTCTTTATTCCTCTCTTTCTCTCTCTCTCTCTCTTGCCTTCTTTAGTCTCCTTTTTTATGGCCACCACTTCTCTCGTTTTGAGTAATGTGGCTCCAATCGCTTCTGTGGCTTCTTCAGGGGATTCCATTCTCCTTTCTAGGATCAAGACCCCATTGGTTTCTCTCCTCTATGCTAAGGTTGAAACAAGTGGAGGTAAAAGAAACTTTCTTGATAGGTCAATTATTTGGCCCTGTATCCCTAGTTGAAAGTTCTAGAGATTGGCTCCATAAATAATGGTTCGCTATGGGATACTCGTGATCAAATTCCAATTCCTCCCAATGAACCACGCTTGGTTGGTCTTTGAAAGCTTGGAAATGGTGTTCTAAGCACTTGGAAAATTCAGCAAACCAAGATGTGCTTTTTCAAGTGGTTCCCGGATCTCATCCCAAACAAAAACCAAGCCATCGAAATTCCCTCTTTGGGTTTAACTTCCGAAACTTCCCTTTGCCAAAGACATCATATCTTCTCTATAGGGAGACTAATGGTGACTAAAGCCGATATTGGTAGACCCATCTACAAGGGTGTTGCTCACCCTTTTAATGTGCATTGGCATGCTCAGGTCTAAATGGAAGCAAATATCAACACCCATCTTTCGTTCGTTATCAATGTTGATAGAGGGAACGAATAGTTCTAGAACAAGAAACCGTGAAAAAGGACTTGCCAAATGCTTGCTTCCACTACAATGCTCAAGGCCACATAATCAAAGAATCTGCTCTTTAAAAAGGCAAAAAATTCTCCAAGCAGGCCATCGAGGAAGCACCAAAGTTGGAGGATAAAACCCCTAAACCTCACCAAACCCAGATTCTAAAAAACCTAGTACCACGAACAAGTTCATGGGTGAGGAAGAGACTAGAAAAGTGAAAGAAAGAAAAAAGCCCGAGGAATTTAGAGAAGTAAAAAGGAGGAAGAAAAGAATTCCAAGGAGGCTGCATAATGGTGAATTGTCTCGCCATCATGAATCCTCAATTATTGAAAAAGAAGCTAATGTGTATGAATTATTGGGAGGCTTCGGTATGACAGAAGACATTGATCCTTTTGAATGGGAAACGACATAAGAAGAATATTCCTCTAGTAAAGAAGAAAACCTAGACAACTAAAGCGCCTTTGTCTTCTCCACTATTCCAAACACCTATGCCAGCAAGGTTTATAGCTAGAAAGAGAAGTCTAGGATCACCCTTCCCCATTTGTGGAAGGTTACATTAATGGTAAGCTTGATGGATTTTCATAGAAACAAATCACCAAAAGTCATGCCACAAAAAACACAGATAGAACTATATCATGGAAACCCCTCAAAAGTAGAAAAAATTAGTTCTCTCTTTCAATGTTCAGGGAATTTCAAACCCCACTAGAGTGGTTGTTGTATTTCACTAGCTTAAGGACAATAAGATCAACCTTGATTTCATCTATCTCTAAGAAGTCAAGATTGGAGGTGAAGACATGATGAAAAGACTCAAGGTGATCTCTTCTTTTCACTATTGGATCTCAACTATCCACCTCGATGGTAGTGACAGTGGAGTTTTTGGATATAATATAAGTGTCCATCTATTGTTGGTTCCATCTACGATCCTAGACACAGGTGGGTTGGGATCAAGCTCTATGGACCCCTCCCTTTCTCAGTGATATTGGTGTTTGTTCTGAATGTTTTGCTTTAACGAATTGAAATTGTTGATATATTTCGGTAGTGATGTGTGTGAACACACTTAGGACTGATGATGCACTTTTTTCCCTCTTTAGGAGGTTTTTCCCCCTGGCTTGTATATATGCCTATAACCCTAATGGGTTACTTATCTTTGTACATTCACTTGGTAATACATTTAGTGCAAAAGTGAAAGTATGGCCCCCCAATTAAATTTTTTGTTTTAGTCTAAAGTCAGGACAAAATGGGGATTCTTTGGCTGCCCACATTTGGAGAAAATCTCGAGACATCAAAGTGAGCACCAAGATACTCTAGTAGTTAAGAGCATACGTGAACCAACACTCAACTCAAAGCAATGTTGATATATTTAGGTAGTGATGTGTGTGAACACACTAGGACCGCCGGGGCACTTTTTTCCCTCTTTAGGAGGTTTTTTCCCCCGGCTTGTATATATGCCTATTGCCCTAATGGGCTACTCATCTTTGTACATTCTCTAGTAATACATTCAGTATTGTGTGTTGTGCTCCAAGCTTCTTCTTCTTCCTTGTGTTGTTCGTATGCTTCCGCAGACTTCTAACTCCAACAATTGGTATCAGAGAAGGTTGTCGCTTCATCTAGGGCACTGTCGACACTCCTCCATTTGCACTCTCAAAATCGTACGAATTTTGGTGAGCATACTCAGGGTGTTTCTGAGATCAAAATTGCTTCGCTTTGTGGTGCCGAAATCGGGATTTGAGCTCGTTTCGGCCTTCGAATGCAATATCGCAGCGCTTGTGCATGCTATTTCGTCTTTTTGTGCCAAAGGTATATACTTGTTTCTATTCACCAGTATAAGTGTCTCGAAGTCCGCTACAGGTTTAGCAGAACTCGTCTAGGCAGTTATGTTCAACATTTTGAGATACAGTCAATTTTATGCATCAGGGTATTTTAGTCACCGGCCATGGCTAAAAGCAGTGATGTATTCCATATGTTGGCTGTTGAGGATAAGTTGGATGGTACCAACTACCCATTATGGGCTTATATGATGCGACATGTATTGGTTGCAAAAGGATTTTGGAACATTGTCCAGGGTGTTGAAAGACGTCTTGTTACACCTGTAACAATAGGTACTACGAATACAGGTGCTGGAGCTGATGAAGATGGTGTCGAAGATGATATTGTGCAGATTCCTATTCATGCTGTTGTTTCTGCTGCACCTACTGTAGAGCAGATTCGTTGGGATGGCAGAGATGCCTAGGCACATGCATTGATAGCTTAGTCTGTCAAACGTGCCATTATTCCTCATATTTGCTCTTGCAGAACAACTAAGGATGCTTGGGATACACTTACCACATTGTACCAAGCTAGGAATGAGGCTCGTGTTGCTTACCTCCGAAAATAGTTGGAGAGTGAGCACATGAATGAAGGTGATTCTATGGACAGTTTCCTAACAAAGTTCAAAGACTTGAAGGAACAGTTGATTTTTGCTGATGAGGTTATACCAGATAGCTCACTTGTGCAGATCGTTCTGAATGGTCTTCCTGATTCATATCAGATTTTTGCTTCTACTCTTCGCTTGATGATGAAAAGCAATCCAAATGCCTTGTCATTTGAGGAGTTAGTCTCTGTTCTGTTGCAGGAAGATCAGTCCAGGCAGAACAGGTCCATTATGCGTGTTGCAGATCAAGCTTTCTTGGCTAGTCAGAAGGGCAAAGGAAAATGGAATTCTTCTACTAGTAAGCAAAAATCTGCAAATGCTGCACATTCAAAGAACCAAGACAAAGATGAGAAAAAATCAGAAAAGCAGAAATTGTTTTGTAAGTACTGTAAAGGGAATGATCATTTCATAAAGAACTGTCCAAAATTGACTGCAAAAGAGGCAAAGAAGAAAGAGGCTGGAATGGTTATTGTAGAAGCCTGTACACCAAAAACGGAGTCTGCTAATCTTGTACACGAAGAAGAATGGGCGTTCACTACTGTTTGCAGTTTTGATCCATCTTCTCATGAGCAGTGCATGTCTGCAGTAGACTCAGATGTTTGGTACTTTGACAGTGGGGTGACCAAACATATTACCTCGCAGTGCAGTTTCTTCTCTTCACTCGAGCCTGCCCCTACAGGGAATACTGTTACATGTGCCAACAACTCCTCTTGCTGATGGTAGTTCTTTCACTTTGTCATATGCTTTATTTGTGCCAGGGATCAAGAAGAATCTGTTATCAGTTTCTGCATTAGCCAAGATTGGCTTGGTTGTGAAATTTGTTGATGACAGATGTACAGTTCATGATCTGTCAAATGGCAATGTTATTATTGCTTCTGGAATTTTATGTCGTGGGCTGTATAAGCTCATAGACTATGAAAGATATGAAAATCATTTGGCATGTGCAGTAAATGATTCTCAGGCTATGTCAGATGCAAAGCTTTGGCATGCACGCTTTGGTCATCTGAATTTCGCTAGTTTGCTATGCCTGCAAAAATCTGAAATGGTGTCCTCTTTGCCCAAACTTGAGGCACCTAGAAAACATGTTTGTGAAGGCTGTATTTTGGGCAAAATGCAGCATTCCTCCTTTCCAAAAGATGGTTCAGTTCGGGCTACACAGAAATTGCAGCTTGTACATAGTGATGTCTGTGGTCCTATGCAAACACCCTCTTTTGGAAATTACCTTTACTTCGTGACTTTCATTGATGATTTTTCCAGGCATGCATGGGTATATCCACTCAAAGCAAAGTCTAAAGTGTTCATGTGCTTTAAACAATTTTTGGTTTTGGCTGAAAATCTTTTAGCATGTAAAATGGGCACCCTCCGTTCTGATCGAGGGGGGGAATATATGTCTTCTGATTTTAATGCATTTCTGGCTGAACGTGGGATAAAACACCAATGTACAGTGCCTTATACACCTCAACAGAATGGAGTTGCTAAACGAAAGAACAGGTCACTCATGGAGATGGCGAGGTGCATGGTCAAAAGTCAGGCTTTACCACATAGTTTCTAGCTTGAGGCTGTCATGTGTGCAGCATATGTACTGAACAGGTGTCCCACTAAAGCACTATAGTCTATCACTCCATATGAGGCTTGGCATGACCGCAAGCCATATGTTGCTCATCTGCGTGTTTTTGGTTGTTTGGCATATGCACTAGTGCCTGAACAACATCGCAGAAAATTGGATGATAAGGCAGTAAAATGTATTTTTGTTGGGTAGAGTTCTGAAAGTAAAGGCTATTGTCTGTATCATCCACAGACTAAACGCATTCTGGTTAGCCATGATGTTGTCTTTGTGGAAGATGCTATTCAGCCATTGCTTTCATGTACTAAGGAGACATCTGTTAGCTCCAAAGACATGTATGATACTGTTGGGATTCATACTGGTCGAAGTCGACAAAGTCAAGGTCAAAGTCAGCATAGGCATGAGTAAAGTGGCAAAGTTCAAGGGTCAAAGTGCACCGGTAGTGCACTTTTAATTGTTCATAAAGGGGTAAATTGGAGAAAGTATATGCAGGTTGTAGGGGTATTTCTCTAATTTTCCTAAAGTTCAAAAGTAAAGAATCAAAGACAAAAGGTCAAGGCATGCGAAGCGGCACCGTACGCCAAATGAAATATGGCTCCAATTAAAATTTTGTTTTTTTTAGTCTAACCTCACTACAGGACAAAAGAGGGATTCGTTGGCCGCCACCAAAAGAAGACAATCTTGGGACATCAAGGAAAATAGGAGTGTCTTGGTAGTTAGGAGCGTACGTGAATCGACACACTAAAATCAAGGCAAGGAATATTCTTGGACAACTCTAGTGTAAGCAAGAGAAGGAGAGTCTAAGTGAAGAAAGGGAGAGAAGTGCAAGAGTCATTGGAGTGCGACGCAGGGAAGTGGAAGTGCAAGAGTGCATGGAGAGTGACTAAGGAATTGTGGAGAGAGTGCTAAGCTAGTCCCCCAAGGATCTCAAGGTCTCCTTGTAGTGTGCGCGTGCCGACAGAAGGTATTCATTCCTCCCCCTTAGTGGAAGCTTGGTGCAAGGTGTGCACAAAGGTAAGCTTGAAGCAGGTGGAGGTCTGGTGCAGAAGGGGCCGGCAGCAAGAAGACTTTGGGTATTTGGTATTTTGTAATTGAGCACTCTGTGGGATTTTTGCACAGAAGTATTGGCTTGTATTGTGCTTCAGCATTGTATTTGTCTTATTGTAACCAATTGGCAGAGGCTTCCAGAGTGTATTTTCTCTTCTTTTCTTTTCCTTTTCTCCTACAAACCCTCAAACTCCTTCTTGTCCAAGAATCCCCCAACAAAAATTTGGCACGCACGGTGGGACCTCCAAGGAGATTTGAGCATAGGAGAAGATATATTGCAGTTGAAGAAGCAACATTCAAGTGTCGACAACACTACTTCAGTGGAGTAAGAGGTACATATTCTTATCAATTACCTCATACTAAGAGGACTATGAACAGCCCATGACCGCAACCCGGTCCCAAACATTGAGGGTCACCTACAAGCAAACAAGAAGGAAGGTTGTTAGAAGATCATCTAGTCCACTTTCATCAACTTCATTAGTAAGGAGCATGGCTGGTCAGGTAGACTTGGAAACCTTACTATCATGATTAAATATAAAATTTCCTTCCTTCAAAGTCCTAGCTCAGGAAGATCCTGACCAGCATATTAGAAGGTTTTTGGCACTATGCAAAACTAGGGGCTTAATGGACAGGGAGGATGCCTTTTTGATACTCTTCCCTGCACATTAGAAGTATTAGCAGATAAATGGTTCAACCAATTTGCTGAGAACCATTTTACAACTTGGGATTTGATGAAAGATGCATTTAAAAATCAATTCCAGAATGGGAATACTGCAGAGATCATCATAGAAGAACTAGAAAATTTGAGATTGGGTCCAGGTGAAAAGTTCCCAGAGTTTGTGACTAGGGCCAAGGCACTAATGGCTAAACTACCAGATCCACCACATGATTTTTTTGTTAAGAAATGGTTAGCTAAGCCCCTATCAGTGGCCACCCAATGCAAAATAAAGGAATTAGTGTTACCTACAGCCTCCATAGAGGAGTTCATCAATACAGCTACACGACTAGAGCAGACAAGGCAACAGTATGGAGCAACCTCTTCTCAACTACAATATACCACAGAAATGGAGGATCCAGTAATCCAACTAAGGAAGGAGTTGGAGGGCTTCAAAAGGAATAAGCCCCACAGAGAGGAGGAGAATGCGGTTACTCGGCTCAGAAGGGAGATTGAAGCACTAAAGCTCCAAAAGGAGGAGGAGGCCCAAGCAGAGGAATTGGCTCAGCTACGACAGGAGTTGCAGGAACTCAAAGGGGGTGGCATCAAGAGTGGACTTTGGTGTTCCATGTGCAGCAAGCAAGGTCACACAGTAAGTGAATGTCCTCTGTTAAGTGTGACTTGCCAATTATGCAAGAAAGTTGGTCATGAGGCCCATGAATGCCAATCAAGGGGAATGCCTGCAATGACATACTGGACACAAGGAGGATCCCTACCACCCGCAAATGTGATGGCTGCTGCACCGAATCAAGGTAACAATTATAATCCTAGATAGAGGAATAACTATGGAAATGGGCCTAGGAGGCCAATATTTTTTTCAGATATGGAGAATGTGGGCACTATCAAAGTAGGTGCACTCTACCAGAAAATGCCCCTCCTTGCAGAAACTGCCCAGAGGCCAGAGACCACTATACAAATTGTTGTCCTAAGAATCAAGCCTCTTCATCCGAGCCCCATATTCAAACGATTTCTGTACACAAAGAAGAAATGTTAGATCAGGTCGATGAGCCATCACCATCTACCAGGGTGGTGCAGTTAGAAGAGATAGAATCTTTTACAGTGCAGACAAGAAATAAAGGAAAGGCTCAAGTAGATATAGCTCAACAACCAAGAGTTGATGGATTGAACAAAGACAAAGAGACATCTGAAGACAAGGCCACTGCATGTGCAAATACAAGGCAAAAAGGAGATCCCATATGTATCAGTGATGCCATTGGGCATGCATTCAATAGGGCTCAGGAGGAGTTTGGGAAGTCAATTGGAGCCCATGCTCTTAAGGAATCAGAGGCTTCAAAGCTTCTCAAGTCCATGAAAAAGGAGGTTAGTATTTTTTATTTAATAAAGATGGATGGAAAATTCAGTTCAAAACTCTTGCAGATAATTGATGAGGCTTCCACTACAAGTTTGGTAGCAAAGATTGTTGTTTTACATAAAGGAAAAATTGTAGGGGAAGCACCCCTTACAGATTATAAAAGTCCTCGGCTGACAGTATCTATCAAAGGTCATGAATTTCAAGGAGTTATTGTGGATGGTGGTTCTGGCATTAACTTGATGCCGGAACATACAATGGAAAAGATTGGACTCCACCCTTAAAGGCCTGCAAATTTCACTGTTACTTTGGTAGATCAGAGCAAAGTAAGGCCTTTGGGAGTGATCCCAAAAGTTCCACTTGAAGTACAAGGTAATCTATTCATTCTGGATTTTGTGGTTTTAAGATTACCCCAGGTCGAAGGAGGATTTCCCCTCTTAATTGGAAGACCATGGCTGAGACATGCAAGTGTCATTCATGATTGGGGCAAGGACACTATGTGGGTACAAAAGAAAGGGCAAGAGCTGACACAGATTCATTTAGAAGAGGGCCCAGATAATCAAGGAAACACCAGCATGATGCAAACACTTGGCATTTGCATGGAACCAGAATTAGAGGATCAACCCCAAATAGATTTCGAGGAAGAAGAGGATATTCTAAATTGGCTCCAAGCATGCAACTCTTCCTCTTGTTTTGGAATCTTTCTTAATAATTCTTGCTGAAGGTTATGATGAGGATAAGGAAAAAGTCCAGATTGATGGATTGGGAGAGCCCATCACAGACCACAGAAGGGGCAGGAAGACACCCCTCAAATACAACTTGGAGGAGGATATGACAACCACAGATAAGGAAATTACTAAAGCTAAAGGCAAGGTAAAAGATTCTAGTGAAAAGTGTTCTTTCCCAATTCAAGAAATACCTGCAGGATGGATGCAGGACAAGGAGGAACACATTGAAATCCAAAATACACCTGCTTATGAAGCAATGCACGAAAAGCTAGTGGAAGAAGACAAGGACGGAGATGAGAACGAAGATAATATGGTAGAGAGAAATCCTGTCAAAGAAATACAATTAGACACTCAAGACAATAATCGGCCAGTTTTGGTAGCCACTTGGTTGTGGAACCACCCAGGGCTCCTTGAAAAGGTAAGATCATTCTTGACTCATTATACAGATGTTTTTGCCTGGCATTATAAGGACTTAGAAGGAGTGCCTGCCAACTATGGAGAGCATACAATCCCTCTGGTTGAGGGAGCCAAACCAATACGATGGAAGAGTTATAGACTCAACCCAAAATATGCTGAAGCTGTTTATGTAAAAATACAAAAGATGGAGGATGTAGGAATCATTATTCTTGTGGAACACTCAGAGTGGCTCTCACCTATGGTTATAGTGCCAAAGAAGAATACCAATAAAATCAGAATTTGTGTTGACTTTAGAGCACTCAACAAGGTGACAATCCCAGATGGATTCCCAATGCCATTTACAGAGCAGGTCATAGAAGAAGTGGTTGGACATGCATTATATAGCTTTATGGATGGCTTCAGTGGCTACAATCAAATATCAATACACCCAGAGGATCATGAAAAGATTGCTTTTATCACACCTTGGGGAACATATGTGTATGTAAAAATGCCATTTGGGCTCAGAAATGCTCCAGCCACCTTTAACAGAACGGTCAATCTCATTTTTGGCCCCTTATTGCTAGAATCACTTAGGATCTTCATGGATGACTTCTCTTCGTTTTCAGGTTCTCACAAGGAGACTCCTTTAGATTGTTTGTACCATCACTTGCGACAGCTGCAGAATGTTTTCAAGAGATGCAAGGAGACTAAGCTAAAGCTCAATCCAAACAAATGTCATTTCCTTGTGACAGAAGGAACTCTCTTAGGACATGTGGTGTCGGCTAAAGGTATGGCCCCAGATCCTGACAAAATCATTTCTATATTAAAGTTGCCTAAACCTAAATCTCCTAAAGAGATGTAGAGTTTCTTGGGGCATTCTGGATACCATAGAAGGTTTATAAAAATGTATGCAGAGATAGCCAGACCACTGGCTAGACTTATAGGTAAGGAAATACCTTTTAAATGGGAAGAAGAGGAGGAAGAAGCATATCAAACATTAAGGTCAAGGTTAGTGTCTGCTCCCATTTTGATCACACCTGAGTGGTCAAAAATCTTTCATATACATGTAGATGCCAATGCCTATGCAGTAGGGGTAGTCTTGACCCAACCCAGTGAAGAATTTAAGGTGGACAGACCAATTCAATATGCCAGTAGAATTTTGACTAAGGCTGAAAGGAATTACAACACCACAGAAAGGGAAGCCTTAGCCATGGTTTTTGCTGTCCAAAAATTTCATCGTTACTTACTGGGAGTAAAATTTGTTATTATAACGGATCACCAACCACTAAAATACTTGCTCAATAAACCACAAGCCACTGGTAGAATATGGAAGTGGTTATTGTTGTTCCAAGAGTTTGATTTTTCTGTGGTCCATAAACCAGGTAAAGAAAATGTTATGGCGGATCACCTATCCAGAATCAATATGATGGATCAAGCTAGTGGAATCAATGATGATTTTCTAGATGCTCATCTGTTCGCTGTACAAGCTCAAGGTTGGTATTATGATATCAAGAATTGCATTAAAACTGGTGTGTATCCAGAAAAGACTAGTGATGTGCAAAGAAAGAGACTACTAATCAAGAGTAGATCGTACACCTTCATTGAAGATAAATTATATAGACAGGGAAAGGATGACAGGTTTAGGAAGTGCTTGGAAGAAGAAGAAGTGAGGGAAGTCCTTCAATCTGCACATGAAGGAACAGGTGGTGGGCACCTTCCTGGGCATATTATGAGTCAGAGGATCCTGGATGCTGGTTTGTGGTGGCCTACATTATTCAAAGATGCGGATGACTGGGGAAAAGCATGTGATGTTTGTCAGAGGTTTGGACCTAAGCCCACCAAGCAGAGGCATAATCCATTGACTATTTCCACTTCTTGGCAACCATTTGAAAAGTGGGGGTTAGATTTTGTAGGGCCTATCTACCCTCCATCGTTTCCTAAAAGAGAGAAGTATTTATTGATAGCCACAGACTATGCGATGAAATGGGCTGAAGCGATTGCATCACATGAATGCACCGCCCAAACTGTGGCTGATTTCATTTACAGTAGCATCATTTGCAGGTTTGGATGTCCACTTGAAATTTATACAGACCAGGGTTATCATTTTGTGAATAAGGTCCTGCAGGAAATTTTCAACAGGTATAGAATTCTACATAAGACCTCTTGTGCCTACTACCCAAGAGCTAAGGGACAGGCTGAATCAACGAATAAGGTATTAATTTCCATGTTAAGGAAGGAATGTATGTTACAGCCTACTTCCTGGGGCATTGCTTTTCAAGGTACCCTATGGGCATACAGGTTAGCTCACAAAGAGGCCACCGGATATTCTCCATTCCAACTGGTCTATGGCATATTGCCAATTGAGCCCTTTGAATTTTTACATGGATCCCCTAAAGTGGCATTCATGCAAGGAAAGAAAGATTGTGGTGTCTCTCAGAGACTGGGAGCCCTGCATAAAGTAGAAGAGATTCGTCTACTAGCCACAAAACAATTGATATCAGATGAAGAGGAAGGAGGCACATGATCAAAATCTGTGGAACAACAACATAGTGCCAGGCATGTTAGTTCTTCTCCATAGACCTCACCTTCAAACGCAAGTAAGAGGAAAATGGCTTCCTAATTGGGAAGGACCTTATCGAGCTAAAACAATGCTGAATTGGGGTGTTGTGGAGTTAGAGACCCTACAAGGAGAGGCCTTGCCACTGGTCAACATATCAAGGCTCAAGGCCTATCATCAACACACTTGAAGGAGTATGGATCACCTTGCATTGTCCAGGTTGTACATAGCCATTTCATTCTTGCTTAAGTTCAGTAGTTTCCTTATCCATTTCATGCTTGTTTCTTAGAGTTTTTAGCCAATTTAGCAGCCATTCCATAAACTTTGCAAAAGTACAATTTTTGGAATTTTTAAGAATCTTTTAGGAATTTTCCAACCATTTTTTAGCAATTTTCTAGCAATTTTCTTCTTTTTCATGTGTCATTTTCTTACACAATTTTTTGAAATTTTTAAGAATCGTTTAGGAATTTTTCAAGCATTTTTTAGAATTTTTCTAGCAATTTTCTCCTTTTTCATGTGTTGTTTTCTTGCCAAAATTGAGGATTAAATGGAAGATCTCTGTGGGGTTGTATAAAAAAAAAAAAAGGAAGATCCTGCCCATCGCAAGCTTTTGTGAGAGGCTTGGGTTTGGACATTAGCTCGGACGTTTTGAAGGTTGTATTTGAGGCATATGGTGAAATTGAAGACTGTACAGTGATAAAATATAAACAGACGGGTAAAAGCAAGGGCTATGGGTTTGTTACTTTTAAACAAAAGGATGGAGCATATAGGGCACTGAAGGAACCGAGTAAGAAGATAGAGGGGAGAGTTATTGTTTCACAGGTGGCCTCAGTAAGGTCCGATTGCTACATCTGGCGATCAGACTGGTCGCAAGATCTACGTAGGCAATGTTCCCCATGATCTTTCAGCTGACAAGCTTCTTTCTATCTTCTCTCAATATGGAGAGGTTAGAAGAGGGTCCTCTTGGATTTGGCAAGGTCTCAGGTAACTCAAAGGGGTATGCACTCTTTGTGTACAAGTCGACGGAAGCTGCAAGAAGGCTTTGAAGGATCCAAATAAAGACAATCGATGGACACCAAGTCAATAGCAAAATGGTGAATAATCTGATGGAAGCAGAAGCCAAAGATGGATAGTGAAGATCTAAGTTTAGTGTAGACAGGTGGCCTGGTTGGTTCGGCTCCACATCTGCCTTATTGGGGTAGCATGCACTTGGGCTGCTCACAGGCTTGAATCAGGCTTTACGGGTCAAGGATACTCTGCCACACAGCTTAGCCAGGGTGGTGCTGGTCGATCACAATCCTTCTCTGGCTACTTCAGACATTAGCTATGAACTACAGATCTTTGTTTGTGGCATTGAACTTAATCATTTGGATTCCATGGATGTGTAGCCATAATTTTGGGCGTTTGTGCCTATACGAGCTTTTGTATGATCCTTGCAACCTAACTTGGTTTTTGTACTGGTAAAAAAAAAATCGCTCAGCCCGCCCTCCACCTTCACCACCATCCCCTCCCGCCCCCCGCCATCCCCTTGCCCCCCCAACCCCCGCACCCCCCGACATCCCCCCGCCCCCTTCCCTCTCTCTCTCTCTCTCCCCTCT
Source organism: Ceratopteris richardii (assembly GCA_020310875.1). Classification (NCBI taxonomy): domain Eukaryota; kingdom Viridiplantae; phylum Streptophyta; class Polypodiopsida; order Polypodiales; family Pteridaceae; genus Ceratopteris; species Ceratopteris richardii. The sequence continues at coordinate 6,872,629 of CM035444.1, forward strand.
CTCTCTCTCTCTCTCTATGCGAGTGCGATTGCTGTTTAAAATCCCATATGTGTTGCACGATCCTAAAATTTTGCATATATAATGAGCTTGTAATCGATTGCGTCCCCAACACAAGAAGGAAGGAAAAGCTGAGAAGTGTTTTGGGTAGTTGTGCCTAAGTGCGGGAAGCCTTCACGAGCATCCAAGCAAGTCTTGGGCGCTTATGGGGCACCCTGTGCATGTCGCCTCCTTGGGGGGGGGGCTTGAGCTCCTCTCAAGACGGTCTAAGGCCTTCTTTTTTTCTTGCTAAAGCTCCTGGACGATGACACTCAGGGATCAATGAGCAAGATGATGACTCACCACTAAAAATTTGAATGTGCCAAAATTCTCCAAGAAGAAAGACTCACGAAAAAAATCCTCCCAAACACTCAACTTGCTCTAGATACCAAGTGTAATATTCTCCTCACTTCTCTCAAGACTTGTAACTTAGGACTCATGAATGAAATGTGTACCACTCTCCTCCCATCCATTATATTCCCTTGTATTCATAATATCAATGGTTTGGAATGATCTAGTGCTGACATGTGGCCACCATGAAACACTCATTTCCATTACCATTGAATACCTTAGGATATCCCCCGAATTAGGGACCTTGGCTATAACTAGTCCTCATCCCACACACACATAGAATAGTCTTTGTAGACCAATGTCTAATAGTAACCCTCAACCATGGCTTTTGGGGGAAATGACTAGCCCATCATACTCCTAGGTGGTAGGTCATGAGTTCAATTCCCCTTGGATACAACATGTACCTTCCATCAAGCTTAGGAAATCACATGTCTTCTAAAAGATGACCCTCCAAAATCTCATGTATGGATCAAGTGGATAGGAGAATCTTCCAATTAACCCTAAGGTTCTCAGCCTTAGAGAAATCAGCCCTAAGGTTCAAGGAACCTTCAAATAGGGGTAAATAATCAATAAATCCAAGGGTTCTGCACTTAAAAGCCCAATCATTCTACCCCTTAGACCTATGTAATTTTCCAACACTCTCCCTCCTTTGATGGACAACAATGGTGTTGAATGCACTTCTAATGTTGAAAATTGTGAGTTCATTATCAACCACTTCAATAAATTGCTTGGGATCTCCATTATGCTAACTCTTTTAAGGTATAAGTGCATGGCCACCATCTCGTTGGTTAGACCTTAGGTTGCATTACTCATTATTCGGCAATTGTTTGTTCCTCAATAATTACAGAATTTTACGTTGAACCCTTATTATTCGATCGAGTTATTTGGTGTCACATCAACTTCGTCCGACAAGAGAATATATTTTTTGCATGGAAATTCAAAGTTTTTTTGATCGAAAAGCTTTGAATTGAAAACAATTTGGATCAAAAAACTATCGATCGAACACTTTTTCAATCAAAATTCAAATATTCTTTTAAAAGAATACCTTTGGAATCATACCTCATTATAGTTACTTTGTTCTTATACAAAGAACCACATATAAGCTCTTGTTAAAATATTTAGTCTTTTAGTATTAAAAAAATAAAGAAAAATATTTTTTTGTTTAAAATTGTGAGTTAAAAACTATTGTGATTGTTTGACTCAACATTGATTTTTACTTCACAATAGTATATGTATGTGCGTGTATATGATTGTGCATAAAAATGTATTGTGATGGTTTGAATCAATATTGATTCTTACTTCACAATAGTATGTGTATGTGTATGTGCGTGTATGTCATGATTGTGAGTGAAAATCTAATGTGATTGTGTATGCGCATGTGTATGTTTGTGTATGATTGTGAATTAAAAACTATTGTATGTGTTGGAAAATCTTTTATCTTCTTTTATATAATTCAAGGGTTGAGAAGGTGTTAATAAGTGAACTAGAGCATTTTAGGTCTCTAGATGGCTTTATCTTGTAGACTTATTAACACCTTCTCATATCCTTGAATTGTAAAGGGATCCAACAAAGTTTCATCCAATAGTATGTGTATGTGCATATGGGTGTATAATTGTGACTGAAATTGTGATTGTCTGACTCAACATTGATTCTTACTTCACAATAGTATGTGTAAGTGTATGTGCATATGATTGAGAATTTAAAATCTATTGTGATTGTCTAACTCAACATTGATTCTTACTTCACAGTAGTATATTCAATTGTACGTGTGTGTTGTTCTAGACAATGGCAAGTATCATGTCAAGAAGCTCCACCTCCTTAATTGTCAATCCATGGAAGAGGTAGGGTGATATGAATATCGCGAACGAGTGATGTGCGTGAATGTGAAGGTGAGAAGCACATGTGCACACACACACAAGGTAGAGACAAGAGAAGATGCAATGGAAGGTGACAATCACACTTGTATTACTGAAAAATAGCTCTTACACTCTTGGAATGTCACTTTTTCTAATCCTTCTAACCTTCTCTAACCCCTCAAAAGGAGCTCTCTAGCACTCTTTATAGTTTTTTGAGTAGTTTTGATTGGTTCCAAACCTATTGCCTGACTTAGTTAAAAAATAAGTTCTACAACTTATTTGGAAAACAAAGTCCAAAAATTATTAAACTTGGTATGAGCACTCTATCTAGGCTCCTCAAGCTTGAGAACTCCTCAGCTTGCACAAAATGGAGTGCTCGTGAAAAAATTGGGGTTTTCTATATTATGTATGTTACATGAGTGATTAAAATCAATATTGAGAGTTTGGTTACTTATAATGAAACAAACTATTTTGAAAAAGAATGAATCTACCCCCTCGATCTTTGTGCATTCCCTTTTAAATGCTTCCTTTGTGTCGATGTCTGTAGCTACTTCCACCGGTGCTACTGTTAACACCCCCCTCCCTCTCGCGTCTATCGTCCCAGATAGATCCTTGTTATAACACTTGTGTGATGTAGTTTTGCAAGAGATCCTTGGTGAGGGTTTGTTCTATGATCCAGAGGCCTCATGCTAAGTTTGCTTCCAGCTTCTCCCAATCAACTGCCTAAGGCTCGTCGTGGGGTGGGAGTTGATAGTGCATTGAGTATGTCATCTATTCACAGGTGAAAAGTTTTAGCAAATGTGTAGGCATGCTGATGAATAGTTCTAAGTGATATTCCCATAATTCCGTGGTGAATATTTTTTCAAATGTTAATTTATAACATGCAGGTAAATACTTAATGTGGCAGTGCCAAGCATAACACACCTAGAGCGACGGTGTAGTACTCATATCATAAACTAAGTCACCATTACCATGCTCGACACCTAGGGTGGGCACATATGGGGCACGAATGTGTCGAAAGATTTTAAAAGTTATCTGCATAAGATCAAAAAATTTTATGACCATCTGAGCAGCCACATCTGTCATTCGGTGAAGATGGGGGAGCCAGTGTCAGATGATGGCCATCATATAACCAAATGTAGGAGGACCTCGTGATGGTGCAAAATAGGGGTAATTGAGCCAGTCCTAACACTGCTTATTATAATGTACTTTGATTGCAAATGCTATCTAGGAACGATAGTGAGGTACATGACCATAGCATGGATTGTACTTTAAGTGCAAGGGGGCCTTGGTCCATGTATACATCATTTTTGGATATTCTTGTAGTAGCTCCTTCCTCTAGGTGTGTTGAAAGATACTTCCTCGTTGAGATGTCAGTTGGTAGATCAGTTGGTTCAAATTGGGTTGCATGTGCTGGCTTCTTGCCCATGACTTTCTCAATAGCAAAATTGTACTCAGCCAAGAACATGAAGTACGGTTTATACTGTAGTTCATTAATGGAAATATACATGCACGGTGCCAGTCTTGCGAAATAGGGAGACTGAAGAATTGTCTCCATGATAACTAACATAGCCTGTAACTAAGCTTCTACATGCGTTGAGTGAGTCTTACCTAATTCTTTTTATTGTCTTCATCCTTGCAGGTGAAGGGAGTTTGAATGTATCCTGCCCTTCCTCTATCACTCAACCACCAATGGCAGGCTGAGGTTCGTATTCTTCTTCAAAGGTGGCCTCCTTTGGGATGGTGATCGTTTTTTCTTCCGTGGGTATGTCTGATGGTGAGTCTGATATGGGGATCTCCGAGTGATCCAATACTTGAGCTTGAAGTTCTAGTACATGCGCTCTTAATGTGTTCAATTCTTTTAGGATTTTAGGCAATGTGATTGCTTGTGTGGTAGTTGGGTTCATAGATTCTTTGAGTTGTAAATTGGCATTGTCGTTTTTGAGTGCTTGACACTCCTCAATCAGTTTGTCGTAATCTTCTAAAAGACATGTGTGATCATCGATTAGGATTTGCATTGTTTCTCAAGGAACTGCCTTGAAACGACTTGGAGTAATTGGTTCCTCTAGGTTGTCCAATGCAGCTTCAAAATTTTCCCTATTTTGTATTTGTAAACATTGATTTTCTTTTTTGGCTACTGCTAGGTGGTGTCTTAGGAGTTCCATATTGTGTGTTAGTTGAGCATTTTTTACAACCTGTTGTTGCAAATGTTCTTCAGTCCTTGCGATGGCTTCCTTGGTCTTTTGTTCTAACTCTAATTCCCTTGAGTGATAAGCCTCATGACGTTCCTGATGGCATGCATTAAGTGATGCATTTTCAATAGTCAATTACTTGAGGTTGGCCTGTAATTGAGTGGTTGTCTGCTACAAGGCTTGGTAATGATGTCCTAATGATGCAAGCTCTTTGTGAACTTGATGCATACATGAAAACATTTATTCAAATGCTATATCTACAGTGGAAGATGAAAATAATCATGGTGTGCTAAAAAATGTGTGATGTTTTGTGTGTGATGCAGGGGGAATGGGGGTCGGGTAAAGGAGTGTGGATGTCGTGGTGATGGTGGAAAAAGTATGTATGTGGGTATGTGAGTAGTGGCAATGGACATGAGTGAAGGTGCAGGGCGAAATATCCATGTCACTAGAAGATTGGTCTAGTGAACTGATTGTGAATAGTGGCGTGATTGTGGGTTATTGTGTAAATGTAAACATTGGAGTTACAAAGGTCGATGAATATGTTACATGAAAGGGTTCAAACACTACTTGATGAATAGGAGATGGTGGTAGTAGTGTGGTGGGGTTGGGGTGTAGTATTGATGAAGGATTAATTGGACATTGTGGGGTGAAGAAAGGTTGTTGAGGGAAGGGAATAGATGAAATGAAAGGAGCTAGGAAGGGGTTAACCGAGATTGGTTGGACAATTGAGGTGGTAAAGAATGTAGGCGGTGTTGTGGATGGGGTGAGAAAAGGATGAATGGGCTCTTGTGATACTACACTAGAGATAGGATGGTCGAATGAAGGTGAGCTAGGGTGCGCGAGTGAAACTGGGTGTATAGGTGATCGAATGGTGGGTTCAGGAGGAGAAGCAATGTCCGAAGTGGTGATGGGAAGGGATGGCGATGGATGGGCTGGCAAATCAATGATGATGATGTCACCCTAGGGTGGAATATCTACAATAATTCGTGCTTCTTGGTGACTAGAGGACTGGATTTTGACTGGTATGCGAATGTATTCTCTAGGCCATGACATTAATATTACTCGTCAAGGGTCGAATTGTGGTAGGGGCTTTCGCTTGAGGAAGTGCAATGCTTCAATTGTGCCCACTGCATGAACTAGTTCATTAAACGCATTGACAAAAAAATTCTCGAATCCACTATTTGCCAATTCTTGTTGCAAAATCTCCTTACTTTGTTGTTATGTTGTTTGAATCCTCGTCCAAACTGCTTGCACGTTCTTGTATAACCTTTGGATCACAATAGTGTATGCAGCTACGTCAAAGGTTTCATCCTCTTTGGTGCTTGTGATTCCTTGTGTCAGTCTGTTGCACCTCTTGTTCATGTTGATCTTCAGCACGTGATTCTTGGCTTTGTTGACTATCATCTTCTTTATCATCATCCTCTATAATTGTTCTGTCATCATCATCCGAACTTGACATGGTATGAGTGCCCTCATGTTCTGGAGGGGAACTAGGAATAACTGATTCTTCATTTCTTACTAGTATGATGGGTGCACTCATACTAATCAACTTTACTTCCCAAGGACCAATGAAATGAGGTAATTCTTGCAAAGAATTAGATTCAAAGTTGTTCTATTCACTAGGCTCCTCCTCCTCTTATTCATCATATATAGAGGGTATGTAGTATGGGAATTGTTCTTGAAGATTGTCTATCTCTTGAATAAGTGGGTGAGTTTCTTGTTCCAACTTGCATTTCTCTTCTTGAATTTCTATTAAAAATCCTTGTGAATACTTATGTATCGAAGAAAGATTCTCCCAATTCATAGTATTAGGCACTTGTGAGAAGGATGGTGTAGTATCTTATTGTGCCTTTGGGATGGGATAGGTCCTCCTAGGATCATTCTTCTTTGTATTGGAAATGAAGCACTATAATCTCTCTAGTAATCCTTGAAAGTGTAGCTTTGCTTTCACTAGATTGCTCCAATTGACATATTGAGATGCTTCAAACATGGTTTGAGCCAATTCTACCATTTTCATGTAGAGCTTGGTTCTCTTGATTTCTAGGTCTGCTTTGGGATATTTCTTACTTAATTCTCCCACCTAGGGTCCTTCTCTTAGTCTTTCTTTTTATGCTTTGAACATCATTTCTAGATTCTCAGGGGATAGGTTTAGCTAGAACATATCCTGGTCTTGGAGTTTGGTTCTCCTTATTTGACTCTTGCAATGCTAATTCTAAGATTTTTGCTCTAGTCTTCTTTAAGCTTCCTTTGAATTCACTTATTTACTCCATTTGCTCTTAAATCTTTCTTGTGGATCCTTCCACGATCTAGTTTTCCTTTCGTTTGACTCTCCGACTTCACTACTCTCAACTATCTTTTCAGGGTTTGGTTGTTGATCTTGTATGAATGCCTAGGCTCTTGTCACAGCTTGGATCAGTACATAGGTTGGTGTGGATCCATTCAAAGCATATACAATACCTATCACATTAATAGGGGTTACCTTTGAGGCATTGATTGGGTTTTTAGGGGCATTCTCTTATGACATGTTCTTTACTGCAATTGGAACAAAAACCTTGAAAGACATAATATTGTGCCCATTAGTGGAGGATGTGGGCACTCCCTTATATAATGGTCTCCTGGGCACCTAAAACATGGTCCTTTAGGGCCCTATGGTCTTGCCTGTCTCAATTGGGGTCGTGGGTTGGGATTGGCATACATGACATTATCATAGTCTGGCTCCCAGCTAGGTTCCATCAGTGTTCTCTCATACTGATATGTTTCCGAATGTTCACGTGACTCATTGTAGTATGCGGGTGGGCTATCTACATGCATAGAATCAAAATTGTTGGAGTTAGCATCACTTTCTGTGATCAATGGAGATGAGGGTACTAATGCTCTATTGAGATTCTCTTTTGCAACAACATATTTGACAAAGATTACATTGGTTGGGGGTGGTGGCTGTTGACCTAGGACCTGTTGGGGTCTAGGCTATGTATGGTATGGTACCTAGTTGGGTCCTATAATAACGAGGTTGACTGTTGTACTGGTCAGGGTATCTATGAGGTTGTTGATATGCCTATGGGTGGTTTTGTCTAACCACTTGCTTGTTGTATGGACAATCTTCTGCAATGTGGTTAGTGTAGCACCTTTCTATTGTGCAGTACTAGCTACTAGGGTTGCCTTGAGGTTGTTTCATGTTTGGGCAAGCATTTTCCATATGGTCACTATTGCAGGTATAAAAACGTTTGATCGAGGTTATCCTAGGTGTTTGTTCGCTTGAGACTCCTAGCTTCTGGGCTACTGTCTCGGCTAGGTTCTCTATGGACCTAGCCGAGAAGGTATAACAATGATTCACTGAGGTTATCCTAAATGTTTGTTTGCTTGAGACTCCTAGCTGTTGACCTACCTTCTCGGCTAGGTCTTCTAAACATTCTCGACTAGAATGTTTAGAGAGCAAATGAGTAAAATATATGTGTCCTTGTAGACCTTGGAGAGTTTGAGTTCATCTCTGAAGTTGTCCTCAATGTCTATACAAATTCTCACACATTACTCTAGTTTTCTGGGTTCTTTGAGGTATACATAGGATTGTAGTTTAGAGCTCAATAGCCCATCCAAAAATAGAGATACTTGTTTCACCTGCATGGGCAACTCTGGCATAGGGCATCTCTCGATGTATTGTCTAAACCTATGTCCAACTAGTCTGACTGTCTTCTGATGGGTTTGTTTGAAAATGTGAATCAAGGAAGAGGTGTTGTGGTTGATCCCACTTTTAGAGAACTTGGTGATAAATGATTCTAATAAGTAATGGATGTCTCTAAATTGTCTTTGTTGCAAGGGTTGGAACCAGGTTAAGGTAATGTTTTTCAAGTTGAGTCCAATGCATTGTATTGTGTGAATATGTCATCCACTTGTTCAGCTCGTAACATTTGCTTGAACTCAACCACATGGTCATAGGGGTCTCCCATCCCACCGAAATAGTTTCTCATGGATTTCACTAATTGTGTGGGACTCAATATTTTGGGATGCTCTCTGGGTCTAGCTAGAGGAAATTCATCTTTACCATCATGGGGTCTCAGTTCTCTTGGTCTCTCCATCCTATTTTTTTCTATTATTGATTAGTCTCTTCCTATCGTGTAAGCAAAACTCACTTCAGTTCTCTCTTTACTTTTTTTCTCTTTGGGAACCATGAGCCATGGATGTTCCCACCCCTTGATGGCCAAAGGCAACATTAGCTCGTGGTGGGGGAAAAACCAATTCACCCCTCCATGTATAGGCATGCCTCCCATGCTCTAAAACCACAAACACTCGTTCTGAAGTGTTGTCTAAGTATGTTGATATATTTAGGTAGTGATGTGTGTGAACACTCTAGGACCGCCGAGGCACTTTTTTCCTTCTTTAGGAGTTTTTTTTCCCCCAACTTGTATATACGCCTATTGCCCTAATGGGCTACTTATCTTTGTACATTCTCTAGTAATACATTCAGTATTGTGTGTTGTGCTCCAAGCTTCTTCTTCTTCCTTGTGTTGTTCCCATGCTTCCATAGACGTCTAACTCCAAAAATTGGTATCAGAGCAGGTCGTCGCTTCATCTAGGGTGTCGTCGACACCTCTCCGGTTGTAGTCTCAGAATCATACGAATTTTGGTGAGCATACTCAACATGTTTCAAAGATCAAAATTGCTTCACCTTGTGGTGCCGAAATCGCGATCTGAGCTCGTTTCGGCCTCCAAATGCACTATCGCAGCGCTTGTGTAGGCTATTTTGTCTTTTTGTGCCAAAGGTATATACCAGTTTCGGTTTGCCAGTATAAGCATCTCGAAGTCTGCTACAGGTCTAGCGAAATTCCTCTGGGTAGTTCTGTTCAACTTTTTGAGATACAGTCAATTTTCTACATCAAGTTATTTTAGTCACCGGCCATGGCTAAAAGTAGTGATGTATTTCGTATGTTGGCTGTTGAGGATAAGTTGGATGGTAGCAACTAACCATTGTGGGCTTATATGATGCGACATGTATTGATTGCAAAAGGACTGTGCAACATTGTGCAGGGTGTCAAAAAATGTCCTATCACACTTGCAATTGTTACAACTCTAGGTATTGAAGCTGATGATAGCAGAGCAGATTCATTGGGATGGCAGAGATGCTTAGGCACATGTATTGATAGCTTTGTCTGTCAAACGTGCCATTATTCATCACATTCCCTCTTGCAGAATAGCTAAGGATGCTTGGGATACACTTACCACATTATACCAAGCTAGGAATGCAGCTCATGTTGCTTACCTCCAAAAATAGTTGGAGAGTGAGCACATGAATGAAGGTGATTCTATGGATAGTTTCCTAACAAAGATCAAAGACTTGAAGGAATAGTTGATTTCTGCTGATGAGGTTATACCAGATAGCTCACTTGTGCAGACCGTTCTGAATGGTCTTCCTGATTCATATCAGAGTTTTGCTTCTACTCTTCGGTTGATGATGAAAGGCAATCCAAATTCCTTGTCATTTGAGGAGTTCGTCTCTATTCTATTGCAGGAAGATCAATCCAGGCAGAACAGGTCCATTATGCGAGTTGCAGATCAAGCTTTCCTAGCTAGTCAGATTATGCGAGTTGCAGATCAAGCTTTCCTAGCTAGTCAGAAGGGCAAAGGAAAATGGAGCTCTTCAACTAGTAAGTAGAAATCTGCTAATTCTACACAATCGAAGAGGGAAGACAAAGATGAAAAGAAATAAAAAAAACAGAAATTGTTTTGCAAGTATTGTAAAGGAAATGATCATATCATAAAGTATTGTCCTAAATTGGCTACAAAAGAGGAAAAGAAAAAAGAGGCAAGAATGGTTGTTGCAGAGGCCTCTACTCCAAAAACAGAGTCTCCTAATCTTGTGTAGGAAGAAGAATGGACGTTTACTACTGTTTGCAGTTTTCACCAATCTTCTCATGAGCAATGCATGTCTGCAATAGACTCAGATGTTTGGTACTTTGAGAGTGGGGCGACCAAACATATTACCTCGCATCGCAGTTTTTTCTCTTCACTCGAGCCTGCCCCTATAGGAAATACTGTTACATGCACCAACAACTCCTCTTATCCTGTTATGGGAGTTGGAAAGATCATTTTGACTACTGTTAATGGTAGTTCTTTCACTTTGTCAAATGCTTTGTTTGTGAAGGGATCAAGAAAAATCTGTTATCAGTTTCTGCATTAGCCAAGATTGGCTTAGTTGTGAAATTTGTTGATGACAGGTGTACAATTCATGATCTATCATGGCAACCTGATTATTGCTTTTGGCATTTTATGTCGTGGGCTGTATAAGCTCATAGACTATGAAAGATCTATAAATGATTCGGCATGTGCAGTACATGATTCTCAGGCTATGTCAGATGCAAAGCTTTGGCATGTACACTTTGGTCATCTGATTTTTGCTAGTTTGCTATGCTTGCAGAAATTTGAAATGGTGTCCTCTTTGCCCAAACTTGAGGCACCTGGAAAATATGTTTGTGAAGGCTATATTTTGGGCAAAATGCAATGTTCATCCTTTCCAAAAGATGGTTCAGTTCGGGCAACTTAGAAATTGCAGCTTGTACATAGTGATGTTTGTGATCCTATGCAGACACCTTCTTTTGGAAACTATCTTTACTTCGTGACTTTCATCGATGATTTTTCAAGGCATGCATGGGTATATCCATTGAAGGCAAAGTCCAAAGTGTTCATGTGCTTTAAACAATTTTTGGTTTTGGCTGAAAATCTGTCAGCATGTAAAATGGGCACCCTCCGTTCTGATCGAGGGGGGGAATATATGTCTTCTGACTTTAATGCATTTTTGGCTAAATGTGGGATAAAACACCAGTGTACAGTGCCATATACACCTCAACAAAATGGAGTTGCTGAACGAAAGAACAGGTCACTCATGGAGATGGCGAGGTGTATGGTCAAGAGTCATGCTTTACCACATAGTTTTTGGCTTGAGGTTGTCATGTGTGCAGCATATGTACTTAACAAGTGTCCCACTAAAGCGATGCAGTATATCACTCCATATGAGGCTTGACATGATCGCAAGCTATCTGTTGCTCATCTGCATGTTTTTGGTTCTTTGGCATATGCATTAGTGCATGATCAACATCACCAAAAATTGGATGATAAAGAAGTAAAATGTATTTTTGTTGGGTACAATTCTAAAAGTAAAGGCTATCGTCTGTATCATCCACATACTAAATGCATTCTGGTTAGCCGTGATGTTGTTTTTGTGGAAGATGCTATTCAGCCATTGCTTTCATGTATGAAGGAGACATATGTTAGCTCCAAAGACATGTATGATACTTTGTTGCCTCTTTTTACAGGTGGACAGTCTAGTGCTGGTCCTAATGCGGCAACTTCTCAGCCTTTGCAGGTTTCATGTGATGATCCAGATCATCCCATTTCTGATGCGGATTTACATGATGTACTTGTTGATGAAAGAGCTGATATTGAGGAGGGAAAAATTACGCCAAAATGGTTGGTGCAGACCTTGCGTGACAGCAAATTAGATGCACCTCTATCATATCGCACTCAATCAGGCTCTCATAGTACGTCTTTTGCATCAGATTGCTATGCTATGGTTGCAGCTAGTCTCTATGATGAGACTGAGCCTGTTTCGTTTGATGAAGCACAAAATTCAAAAAATTGGATGGCTACTATGCAATCTGAATATGATGCTATAATGAAGAATGGTACTTGGTCTTTATGTGACTTGCCTCTTGGCAAGAAGGCCATTGGCCCTAAGTGGGTATACAAGTTGAAGCATAAACTGATGGTACAGTTGACAGGTATAAGGCTAGGCTTGTTGCAAAGGGTTATGTGCAGGAAAGAGACATTGATTTTGATGAAACATTTGCACCTACATGCCATATGACTACTGCTCGAAGCATCTGTGCACTTGCAGCTCATCATGGTTGGAATGTACATCAGTTGGACATTAAAACTGCATTTCTAAATGGTGACTTTCATGAAGAAGTGTATGTTTTTCAGCCCAGTGGCTTTGTGTAGAAAGGGCATGTGAAACTAGGTGTGCAGGTTAAAGAAGGCATTATATGATTTAAAGCAAGCACCACGCGCTTGGTATGAGAAGATACATGCCTATCTGATTGCACATGGTTTTGAGAACAGTCCAACTGAAAGCACCTTATATGTTAAGCGTGCTAATGATGTACTTCTGATCATTGTGTTTTATGTTGATGACATGCTACTCACTGGTCCTCATGAGAGGCATATTGCTGATTTTAAGGTTGATTTGCATGCCTCATTTGACATGTCCGATTTGGGGCATTTGCATCACTATTTGGGCATTCAGTTTATGCACGTTGATGGTGGAATGGCTTTGTGTCAAATGAAATATATTGACACATTATTGCAGTGTTTTCGCCTTGAAGACTGTAAAACTATTGCCATTCCTATGGAAACAGGTTTACGACTAAGTCTTCATGATGCTGGAGATGCATTTGATGTTGTTCTCTATCAATAGGCTATTGGATGCTTGATTTACTTATGCATTACTCGACCAGATATTCAGTTTGCTGTCTCACAGATGAGCAGGTTTATGCATTGCCTAGGAGTCAAGCATTGGCAGGCAGTTAAGCGCATCTTTCACTACTTGAGTGGTACCGGACTACTTGGTTTGTTTTATCCCAAGGGGGGATCACTACGGTCAGATTTGCATGCTTTTTCTGACTCTGATTGGGCTAGTTGCTATGACACTCATGTGCCCACTAGTGGCTTTTGCTTCATGCTTGGTAGCTCATGTATATCTTGGTTGAGCAAGAAGCAGCCTACTTTGGCCACTTCCAATTGTGAGGTTGAGTATAGGGCAGCTTTCACAACGACTATTGAGTGTGTGTGGCTCAGATGCCTTATGGCTGATTTGGGTGTTGGTCAGTCTTCTGCCACCATCATCTTCACTGATAGTCAGAGCGCATTGGCAGTTGCGAGGAACCCTATGTTCCATGCTCGCACTAAGCACATTGAGGTGCATTATCATTATGTGAGGGAGAGGTTCTCTGCTGGGGAGATCAGCTTGGCATATGTGCCCACACAGGAGAACATTGCAGACCTTTTCACGAAGGCTCTGCCTAGGGAGAAGTTTGAAGCTTTCCGCAAAGCTTTGGGCTTACTTCCTTTTGTGGAGTGATTTCCACATAGCTTGGCACTTCCTTGTACATGAGTGATAGCTACTTGTTCACAGCATCACTCCCAGTGGGGATTTGTTGATATATTTAGGTAGTGATGTGTGTGAACACTCCAAGACTACGGAGGCAGGTTTTTCCCTCTTTAGGAGGTTTTTTCCCTCGGCTTGTATATACGCCTACTACCCTAATGGGCTACTTATCTTTGTACATTCTCTAGTAATACATTCGGTATTGTGTGTTGTGCTCCAAGCTTCTTCTTCTTCCTTGTGTTGTTCGCGTGCTTCCACAGACGTCTAACTCCAACAAAGTACACCACTTTTCTAGGTGTCTCTAGATCCTTGAACTCATAGATAGTGATTGTTCCTACTTCACTTGGTTGCTCTAACTTGTACCTCCAGAATGCCTCATTTGTATCCCTATTGAGTAATAACTCAATACTCTTGTTATCTTGAGGGATCCATTATGCGTTGAGCATCTGTATCAACATTGATTTACCTCTCGATGTTCTAGGTTCACCATTTAACTATTCATGTTCTAAAGTACCCCTTTTTGCTTCGGGAATTACTATTCTGAATTCATTGATACTATTAGGTTGATCGGAAATTGTGTACATCATTCCCTCCTTATCGATATATGTTCCAATCCAATGAGTTGATCAAGGTTTCTCAATTGAATGATAGACCTCCTCAAACCATCCTCATAGATGCAAGCACCTACTTGGTTGGTTTGAATGTACTCTAGTTGAGTTTTGTATGGTCCTTCGGGTCTTTCTAAATATGCTATCCCTAATAAACCACCTTCTGGTCTCTCCATGTTGTAAGACATCTTTGACTTGCTTGTTTCTAAGCTTAGTCCGTATGGATAACCACTCAGTTGTTGAGCCAAAGACCATGTTTTGGTTCTAACATTGGCTTCATGTGACCTAACACTACGTCGATCGGCCTTCCCTATGTGCTTTCCTGATCTGAGGTTCATGAATTGTAGCTCCTTCAGGTGCTAGATGTGATTTGTCATTACATATATTCTTTCTTTCTCAATTACTTGAGTACGTCAGGTATCATTTTTCATTTTGTGCTTAAGTTATCGCACCGTTGAGATTAAGTTATTTTTCCTTTAGGGTTTATCATCACGAGATCTTAATTTTGCACTTGAACTTGAGTAATTAGGATTTCTTGCACTTTATATCGTTCCTAACACGACCTTAATTAATCAATGGCACTAATTGCGCTTAGGCTGTACTAGTAATTGACTAAGGGGGTTGGAATTCTTCCAACCTCAAGTTTTGTGCTTCGTTGAATGCTCCTTCGTCCAAGAAGATATGCTCCCTAAGCCTTGCTTTGCTCTGCACTTCACCTTACTCTAGATGCCCTTTGGATTGCTCTCAATAGAACTACAAAAATCCTTAGTTTAGGTCAAACTTTAATTGGCAGACAAATAGGACCTCTTCAAGCATTTGTTAGGGCCCCCCCAAGATGCACCAATTGCTTGAAAAATCACCCAAAATTGACTTCAAAATTGCAAGAAAGGCAAAACCCTAATTTGTGCATTTTAGTCGAACCGTCACGATTGTCTGGCACGATCGCGATGGTCATGCACCGTTGCAATGGTCTTACCTAATCGCGATGATGTGGCATAGTCACAACGACATGGTGGTTCGTTGCGATGGTCTGTAATGGCACAATGGTCAATGGTCATCACGATGGCATGAGCCTGTCGCGATGGTCCGGTCTTGTCGTGATGGCATGAGCCCATTGCAATGGTCCGGTCTCGTCACAATGGCATGAGCCAATGGTCTGAACCAACCGTGATGGTCAATGGTCGCCGTGATGGCTTGAGCCAATTGCGATGGTCATAACGCATGATGGTCTAAAGGCGTCGCGATGGTATGAACCAATCACAATGGTCCAAAAAAATGCAAACTTTTAGGATGCAACTATGAATTCCCTAGTGTGCTAAGATGCTCTACACCCTCCCTATGATGTATTCACAAAAACATGAACTTCTCAGATCATCACGATGGTCTGAGGCATTCGGCAAAAATGGTGAAATCTTAGAAACTTTACCTATAGAGTGCAATAATCTCATACTGAAACAATATCTTGCAAAGAAAACTCACAAACCCATGCAAACACACTCTCTCGCTTGCTCTCTCTCTCTCGCTCTCTCAAATGAGGGAAATGACAAGAGAAAGGTGGATATGGTGAGTTTTGGTGAATTTTCACAATGTGTGGAGAAGATGTGGGGATAAAGAATGGATGTAGGGAAGGTGAAAGAAGATGAAAACAACACAAAAACAACAACAAAACACTAATTAATTACCTTAAATGCAAATCTCCAAACCCTCTTACCATCACATGTTTGTCCTAGAGATGGTCCCTGGCAACAGTGCCAAATTTGGTGTTGTTCTACACAATGGAAAGTATCACATCAAGAAGCTCCACCTCCTTAATTGTCAATCCATGGAAGAGGTAGGGTGATATGAAGATCGTGAATGAGTGATGTGCATGAAGGTGAAGGTGAGAAGCACACAACTGCACACACACACACACAAGAGGAGATGTAATGGAAGGCGAGAATCACACTTGTATTACTCAAAAATAGCTCTTACACTCTTGCAATGTCACTTTTTCTAATCCTTCTAACCTTCTCTAACCCCTCAAAATGAGCTCTCTAGCTCTCTTTATAGTTTTTTTATTATTTTTGATCGATTTTGAGCCTAGTGTCTGGCCTAGTTACAAAATAGGTTCTACAGCTTATTTAGAGGTCCAAACAAAGTCCAAAAATTATGAAACTTGGTATGAGCAATCTATCTAGGCTCCTCAAGCTGGAGGACTCCTTGGCTTGCACAAAATGGAGCAGCGCGTGACAAAATTGGGGTTTTCTATATTACATATGTTACATGAGTGACTAAAATCATTGTTGAGAGTTTGGTTACTTATAATGAAACAACCTATTTTGAAAAAGAATGAATCTAGCCCCCCATATTCCTGCATTCCCTTTTACATGATTCCTCTATGTCAATGTCTATAGCTACTTTTCTCAGTGCTACTGCAAATAATGTGTGTATGATTGAGAATTAAAATCTATTGTGATTGTTTGACTCGACATTGATTCTTACTTCATAATAGTATGTGTAATTGTATGTGTGTGTATGATTGAGAATTAAAATCTATTGTGATTGTTTGACTCAACATTGATTCTTACTTCATAATAGTATGTACAAGTGTATGTGTGTGTATGATTGAGAATTGAAATCTAATGTAATTGTCTGACTCAACATTGATTCTTACTTCACAAACGTATGTGTAATTGTATGTGTGTGTATGATTCAGAATTAAAATCGATTGTGATTTTCTGAATCAACATTGATTCTTACTTCACAATAGTATGTGTTAGTGTATGATTTAAGAACTTTAAGAGAGACTCAAAGTAGTTTGTATATATTTTAAGGTATTTATTTATTGGAATGTATATCTTATTTGATATTGATTTATGTTGTCTTTTTCTAGATATAAAGTCTTCATAAAGCAATCATTATTGGAAAGGGAAAAGAATGGTAATATGTGATTATTCATCAAGAGGGCAAACCAATCTCCACAATACAATGCAGATGTTGTGGACATCGTTATGTAGGAAATGCAACTCGAATAAAGGAGCATCTTTTTAGTACAAGTAATAATGTGGTAGGATGTTCTAATTCAGATGGTGATATATGGGTACACTTTGTAAGTTATGCAAAAAAAATGTAAATCTCAAGGTATCACATCAAAAAGATTAAAAGCATTAGTAGTTCACATCACTTTCGAAGTAGTCTACGTGTAGAGTGTTGATATATTTAGGTAGTGATGTGTGTGAACACTCTAGGACCGCCGGGGCACTTTTTTCCCTCTTTAGGAGGTTTTTTTCCCCCGGCTTGTATATACGCCTATTGCCCTAATGGGCTACTTATCTTTGTACATTCTCTAGTAATACATTCAGTCTTGTGTGTTGTGCTCCAAGCTTCTTCCTCTTCCTTGTGCTGTTCGCGTGCTTCCGCAGACGTCTAACTCCAACAATTGGTATCAGAGCAGGTCGTTGATTCTTCTAGGGCGCCGTCGACACTCCTCCGTTTGCAGTCTCAGGTTCGCACAAAATTTGGTGAGCATACTCAGGGTGTTTTCGAGATCAAAACATCTTCGCTTTGTGGTGCCGAAATTGTGATCTGAGCTCGTTTCGGCCTCCGAACGCACTATCGTAGTGCTTGTGCAGGCTATTTTGTCCTTTTGTGCCAAAGGTATATACCAGTTTCTGTTCGCCAGTTTAAGCGTCTCGAAGTCTGCTACAGGTCTAGCAGAACTCGTCTGGGCAGTTCTGTTCAACTTTTTGAGATACAGTCAATTTTCTGCATCAAGGTATTTTAGTCACCGGCCATGGCTGAAAGCAGTGATGTATTCCGTATGTTGGCTGTTGAGGATAAGTTGGATGGTACCAACTACCCATTATGGGCTTATATGATGCGACATGTACTGGTTGCAAAAGGATTGTGGAACATTGTGCAGGGTGTTGAAAGACGTCCTGTTACACCTGTAACGACAGGTACTGCAAATACAGGTGTTGGAGCTGATGAAGATGGTGTCGAAGATGATATTCCGCAGATTCCTGTTCGTGCTGCTGTTTCTGTTGCACCTACTGCAGAGCAGATTCGTTGGGATGGCAGAGATGCCCAGGCACATGCATTGATAGCTTTGTCTGTCAAACGTGCCATTATTCCTCACATTCGCTCTTGCAGAACAGCAAAGGATGCTTGGGATACACTTATCACTTTGTACCAGGCTAGGAATGAGGCTCGTGTTGCTTACCTCCGAAAACAGTTGGAGAGTGAGCACATGAATGAAGGTGATTCGATGGACAGTTTTCTTACAAAGATCAAAGACCTGAAGGAACAATTGATTTCTGCTGATGAGGTTATACCAGATAGCTCACTTGTGCAGACCGTTCTGAATGGCCTTCCTGATTCATATCAGAGTTTTGCCTCTACTCTTCGATTGATGATGAAAGGCAATCCGAATGCCTTGTCATTTGAGGAATTAGTCTCTGTTCTGTTGCAGGAAGATCAGTCCAGGCAGAACAGGTCCATTATGCATGTTGCAGATCAAGCTTTCCTGGCTAGTCAGAAGGGCAAAGGAAAATGGAGCTCTTCTACTAGTAAGCAGAAATCTGCAAATGCTGCACAATCGAAGAACCAGGATAAAGATGAGAAGAAATCAGAAAAGCAGAAATTGTTCTGCAAGTACTGTAAAGGAAATGATCATATTATAAAGAACTGTCCAAAACTGGCTGCTAAAGAGGCAAAGAAGAAAGAGGCTGGAATGGTTGTTGCAGAGGCCTCTACACCAAAAACAGAGTCTGCAAATCTTGTGCAGGAAGAAGAATGGGCGTTTACTACTGTTTGCAGTTTTGACCCATCTTCTCATGATCAGTGCATGTCTGCAGTAGACTCAGATGTTTGGTACTTTGACAGTGGGGCAACCAAACATATTACCTCGCAGCGCAGTTTCTTCTCTTCACTCGAGCCTGCCCCTACAGGGAATACTGTCACATGCGCCAATAACTCCTCTTATCCTGTTATGGGAGTTGGTAAGATCATTCTGACTACTGCTGATGGTAGTTCTTTCACTTTGTCAGATGCTTTATTTGTGCCAGGGATCAAAAAGAACCTGTTATCAGTTTCTGCATTAGCCAAGATTGGCTTGGTTGTGAAATTCGTTGATGACAGGTGTACAGTCCATGATCTCTCAAATGGCGATGTGATTATTGCTTCTGGCATTTTATGTCGTGGGCTGTATAAGCTCATAGACTATGAAAAATCTGTGAATGATTCGGCATGTGCAGTTCATGATTCTCAGGCTATGTCAGATGCAAAGCTTTGGCATGCACGCTTTGGTCATCTGAATTTTGCTAGTTTGTTACGCCTGCAGAAATCTGAAATGGTGTCCTCTTTGCCCAAACTTGAGGCACCTGGAAAACATGTTTATGAAGGCTATATTTTGGGCAAAATGCAGCGTTCTTCCTTTCCAAAAGATGGTTCAGTTCGGGCTATGCAGAAATTGCAGCTTGTACATAGTGATGTCTGTGGTCCTATGCAGACACCCTCTTTTGGAAATTACCTTTACTTCGTGACTTTCATTGATGATTTTTCCAGGCATGCATGGGTATATCCACTCAAAGCAAAGTCCAAAGTGTTCATGTGCTTCAAACAGTTTTTGGTTTTGGCTGAAAATCTGTCAGCATGTAAAATGGGCACCCTCCGTTCTGATCGAGGGGGGGAATATATGTCTTCAAATTTTAATGCATTTCTGGTTGAACGTGGGATAAAACACCAGTGTACAGTGCCGTATACACCTCAACAGAATGGAGTTGCTGAACGAAAGAACAGGTCACTCATGGAGATGGCGAGGTGCATGGTCAAAAGTCAGGCTTTACCACATAGTTTCTGGCTTGAGGCTATCATGTGTGCAGCATATGTACTGAACAGGTGTCCCACGAAAGCGTTGCAGTCTATCACTCCATATGAGGCTTGGCATGACCGCAAGCCATCTGTTGCTCATCTGCATGTTTTTGGTTGTTTGGCATATGCATTAGTGCCTGAACAACATCGCAGAAAATTGGATGATAAGGCAATAAAATGTATTTTTGTTGGGTACAGTTCTGAAAGTAAAGGCTATCGTCTGTATCATCCACAGACTAAACGCATTCTGGTTAGCCGTGATGTTGTCTTTGTGGAAGATGCTATTCAGCCATTGCTTTCATGTACTAAGGAGACATCTGTTAGCTCCAAAGACATGTATGATACTTTGATGCCTCTTTTTACAGGTGGACAGGCTAGCGCTGGTCCTAATGACGCAACTTCTCAGCCTTTGCAGGTTTCATATGATGATGCAGATCATGCCATTTCTGATGCAGATTTACATGATGCACTTGTTGATGAGAGAGCTGATATTGAACAGGCAAAAACTATGCCAAAATGGCTGGTGCAGACTTTGCGTGACAGCAAATTAGATGCACCTTTGTCATATCGTACTCGTTCAGGCTCTCATAGTACCTCCTTTGCATCAGATTGCTATGCTATGGCTGCATCTAGTCTCTGTGATGAGAATGAGCCTGTTTCTTTTGATGAAGCACAAAATTCAGAAAATTGGATGGCTGCTATGCAATCTGAATATGATGCTATAATGAAGAATGGTACATGGTCTTTATGTGACTTGCCTCCTGGCAAGAAGGCCATTGGCACTAAGTGGGTATACAAGCTGAAGCGTAAACCTGATGGTACAGTTGACAGGTATAAGGCTAGGCTTGTTGCAAAGGGTTATGCGCAGGAAAGAGGCATTGATTTTGATGAGACCTTTGCACCTACATGCCGTATGACTACTGTTCGGAGCATTTGTGCACTTGCAGCCCATCATGGTTGGAATGTACATCAGTTGGACATTAAAACAGCATTTCGGAATGGTGACTTGCATGAAGAAGTGTATGTTTTTCAGCCCCGTGGCTTTGTGCAGAAAGGGCATGAAAACCAGGTGTGCAGGTTAAAGAAGGCGTTATATGGTTTAAAGCAAGCACCACGTGCTTGGTATGAGAAAATACATGCCTATCTGATTGCACATGGTTTTGAGAACAGTCCAACTGAAAGCACCTTATATGTTAAGCGTGCTAATGATGTGCTTTTAATCATTCTTGTCTATGTAGACGACATGCTGCTCACTGGTCCTCTTGAGAAGCATATTGCTGATTTCAAGGCTGATTTGCATGCCTCATTTGAGATGTCTGATTTGGGGCATTTGCATCACTATTTGGGCATTCAGTTTATGCAAGTTGATGGTGGAATGACTTTGTGTCAAACGAAATATATTGACACATTATTGCAGCGTTTTGGCCTTGAAGACTGTAAGCCTATTGCCACTCCTATGGAGACAGGTTTACGATTGAGTCTTCATGATGCTGGAGATGCATTTGATGCTGTTCTCTATCAGCAGGCTGTTGGATGCTTGATTTACTTATGCATTACTCGGCCAGATATTCAGTTTGCCGTCTCACAGATGAGCAGGTTTATGCATTGCCCAGGAGTCACGCATTGGAAAGCGGTTAAGCGCATCTTTCGCTACTTGAGTGGTACTCGGCTACTTGGGTTGTTTTATCCCAAGGGGGGATCACTACGGTCAGATTTGCATGCTTTTTCTGACTCAGATTGGGCTGGTTGCTATGACACTCGTGTGTCCACCAGTGGTTTTTGCTTCATGCTTGGTAGCTCATGTATATCTTGGTTGAGCAAGAAGCAGCCTACTGTGGCCACTTCCAGTTGTGAGGCTGAGTATAGGGCAGCTTTCACAGCGACTGTTGAGTGTGTGTGGCTCAGACGCCTTATGGCTGATTTGGGTGTTGGCCAGTCTTCTGCCACCACCATCTTCACTGACAGTCAGAGCGCATTGGCAGTTGCGAGGAACCCTGTGTTCCATGCTCGCACTAAGCACATTGAGGTGCATTATCACTATGTCAAGGAGAGGTTCTCTGCTGGAGAGATCAGCTTGGCATATGTGCCCACGCAGGAGAACATTGTAGACCTTTTCACGAAGGCTCTGCCTAGGGAGAAGTTTGAAGCTTTCCGCAAAGCTTTGGGCTTACTTCCTTTTGTGGAGTGATTTCCACATAGCTCGGCACTTCCTTATACATGAGTGCCAGCTCCTTGTTCACCGCATCACTCCCAGGGGGGATTTGTTGATATATTTAGGTAGTGATGTGTGTGAACACTCTAGGACCACCGGGGCACTTTTTTCCCTCTTTAGGAGGTTTTTTTCCCCCGGCTTGTATATACGCCTATTGCCCTAATGGGCTACTTATCTTTGTACATTCTCTAGTAATACATTCAGTCTTGTGTGTTGTGCTCCAAGCTTCTTCCTCTTCCTTGTGCTGTTCGCGTGCTTCCGCAGACGTCTAACTCCAACATAGAGCAAGAACGAGTTGATGTATCAATGACAACAGATGATCCTCATGATATTTCTACTCAAGTATCACAAACTATTTCCAATAATAATCAAGATACATGTACTCCATTTTCTCTAGCTACGTCAAGAAAGAGTGGACCCAGTGAATGTAGTAAAAACGGTGGATCTAATAATGTGTCAACATGCTTTGTCCGTACTAAATCACAAAATACAATACCTATAGCTTTTGAAAAAAGCAATATTGTCTTGAGCTTTATCTTAAATGGATGCAAGCATTTTTAGCATGTGGGATTCCTTTCAGTGTTATTCGTAATCCTATTTTCAAAGATGCTTTGATGTCAACTACATGGAAATGATTCATCATGCCAGATTATAATAAAATCTGAATAGAGTATGTAGATAGAGTGAAGAAAAGTAATGAATCTATTTTAAAATGAATAGTGCTTGATTATGTACCCATGTATGGATGCACAATAGCACTAGATGGATGGACAAGGTGTCAGAAGAAGCCATTGATTAATTTCATGGTTATATTTCCAAAGGGAAGCATATTTTGGAAGCAACTGATACTTTTCTTAAAGAGAAAAATTCAAATTTTCTTGTAAAGATATATGAACATGCTATATCGCACGTGGGTGGTCCTAAGAATGTGACTGCGATAGGGATTGATAATGCAACTAATTTTTGAAGTCTTGGAATTGTAATACAAAATAAGTATGATGGCATTAATTGGGTTCCATGCACAGCTCATACATTAAAACTATTATTGAAAGATATAGGTAGATTATCTTTCATTAAACAAAGTTTATTAGATGCAAATCATGTGGTCAAATTTATCAAAGAGCATCAATTTTTGAAGTATTTTGACGACAATGCACCACAGTGCGCTCTCCTTATCATGAGCTCCACGATGATATCCTCAGAGTAGAAAATCGAGCCCCTAAGGCCGCACACGGTAGTCTGCACAGAGACTGCAAAATACGCAGAAAACACAGTACACAAGAAGCATGAAGACAAACTTCTTAGGTCTTACAAATGCGGTCGAACTTAGAGTCTGTGACTGACCAGGCCACTATATGTTTTATTAAAGAACATATACAAAGAAGTGTCCGGTGGCCATTTGGCCTTTCACATGGACACAAACAGTAACGATCTCCAACTAAAGGCCAATATGGCCAAAGTAACTATGGGAGAAAAATAAACAATGATAAAGAATACCTGAGTGTAAGTATACAAACTATACCTCCCACCTAATGGGCATGTTACATAGTATACAAGTGACTATGTAAGATCATGAATCAAGTAATACCCATCAAGTGACAACAGTGTCGAAAGCTATCCTGTGGTAGAGCTTTAGTCAAAGCATCTGTAGCATTATCTCGAGTGTGTACCTTCTCAAGAATAATGCGCTCAGTGGCTAAGCAATCTCTAATGAAGTGATACCTCACCTCAATGTGCTTGGTCTTTGCATGATAGACCAGATTCTTAGCCAAAGCAATGGCACTCTGACTATCACTGAGCAAACGAGGTACATGCTAAGGTAAACCCATATCACAAGCAAGACGAGAAAGCCACAATGCTTCCTTACATGCCTCACTTGCTGCAACATACTCTGCTTTTGTGGTGGAAACATCTGTACATTCTTGAAGACGAGATCTCCAAGAGATAGCACCTCCAGCAAAATGAAAAATGTACCATGAGGTAGACTTAAGATTGTCTACACAACCAGCATAGTCAGAATCTGTGTAACCAGTAATGGATGCTTTTCCTCTACCTAAGCATAGACACTTGTCCTTAGTACCACTTAGATATCTTAAAATCATCTTAACCACCTCCAAATGTTTCTTGCCAAGATTAGACATATATATTCTCACAACTCCCACTGCAAATGCAATGTCTGGTCTTGTAGCTACCATAGCATACATGAGACTACCAACAGCAGACTGATAAGGAATTTTGGTCATGAATTCCTTTTCTTCATCTGATTTGGGGCAATCATCCTTGCTCAATTTCACATATGTGGGTAAAGGTGTACTCAATGCCTTTTCACCCTGCATATTGAACATGTGAAGTACTTTGGATATGTACTCACTTTGAGACAAGTATATGCATCTTTTGCTCCTATCACGAGTAATGCACATGCCAAGAACATGTTTGGCATCCCCCAAATCCTTCATATCAAATGTCTGACTCAACTTCTTTTTGAGAGTTGACAAATCATAAGAGGACTTCCCATCAATCAACATATCATCGACATAAAGTATCAAGCATATCAACTTGCCATTTGAGCATCTCTTTGTGTAGAGACAATGATCCTCATTGCTTCGAGAATAGCCTTGAGACTTCATAAAAGCATCAAACTTTTGGTACCATTGTCTAGGGGATTGTTTAAGTCCATACAAGCTCTTCTTAAGCTTACAAACTAGAATTTCCTTGCCAGAAACTACATAACCCTCTGATTGTTCCATATAGATCTCATATGTAAGATCTCCATGCAAGAAAGCGGTTTTTACATCCATTTGGACTAGCTCTAAGTCCTCCATTGCAACGAATCCAAGCAACATGCGCAAGGTAGTCATCTTGACCACTAGAGAGAAGATTTCCTCGAAATCAACACCATGTTGTTGCTTAAAACCCTTTGCAACAAGTTGTGTTTTATACTTTGGAGAAGCACTATTTGATGTGAACTTCAGCTTATATACCCATTTACATGGTAAAGCTTTCCTGCCCTTAGGCAAAGGTACTAAATCCCAAGTACAATTCTTGTGAATAGAATCCAACTCACTCTTCATGGCACACTCCCACTTGACATGATCCTCTGTCTGCAATGCCTCTTTGTAGCAAGAAGCCTCACTGGCATCTATTAGCATAACAAAATCTAAACCTTGAACATATCTATCAGGTGGATGTGAGACATGTGCAGAATCTCAATGGGTTGTTGAACAAGAACATGTGTAGACTGATATGAATGGACATTCTCTTGAACATCCCTATGTGCAGCATTTTTATGCATGCTAACCGGAGGACTAGTATCCTCAAACACCACTCTTCTCACTTCAACCTCCTTAATGGGCTATTTATGCATCTTAGAATCATTGAAAATGACATCACTACTTTTGATCACTGACCGTCTTTCAGGATCCCATAAGCGATATCCAAATTTTCGTTCTCGACCATATCCAAGAAAAATGCATTTCTTTGACTTATGGTCCAACTTTTGTCTAAGAATCTTGGGTATATGAACATATGCTTCACACCCAAAAACTCGAAGATGATCATAATATGGTGGCTTCCTTGTCCATAACTCTTGTGCCACTTTCAGGCCTTTTGCAATACTAGGTGAAAGGTTAATCGCATGAACTGCAGTCAATAATGCTTCTACCCAAAAACCTTGTGAGAGGTTTACATGATGCAACATAGAGACTACTCTATCTTGAATAGTTCTATTCATCCTCTCAGCTACATCATTCTGTACTGGGGTATAAGGAGCTGTAAAATCTCTACGAATCCCTCTAGACTGACAGAAAAGTTTGAATTCATGTGAGGTATACTCACCCCCATTATCTAAATGTAAAGCCTTAAGCTTAGTTTCTTTTTCAGTCTCAACTGAAGCAAGCCATTTTTTGAAAGTAGGGAATACCTCATCCTTTGATTTGATAGGATATACCCAAACTTTTCTAGTAGCATATGGAATGAGATCTAAAGGCTAGATTGAAGAGTCAATGTGCGTTCTGTGCACATTTTTGGTTTGCTTTCCATATTGACAATTCTCACAAAATGAAAAATCTGAGAAAGATAACACAAGTAAGTAGCTAGAACAAGAAAGATTTTCCATTCCACTACGAGATATATGGCCCAAATGACCATGCCATATACAAGCCATAGGATGTTCAATAACAACTAACAAGTGTTCTTTGTGTGATACAAATAAAGGATAAAGTGAGCCAACTTTTCTTCTTTTTGCAATAACCATATTTCCCTTTGATATGCGAAAAGACTGAGCATAGAAGACCACCTTGTAACCAAGGTCATCAAGTTGACCAACTGACATCAAACTGCATGATAACCAAGGTACATGGCATACATTATGCATAGAAAAATTTGAACCATCAATGAACTGCACAACCACATCTCCAATCCCCACAACATCACATTGGTAAGAGTCACCAAGTCTCATGGTACCAAGAGACTTTGCCACATAATTAGAAAACCATTCTCTATGTGGTGTCACATGGAAAGAAGCACCAAAATCTAGCAACCAAGTGTGGGAAAGAGAATCAGCCATAAGAGCCTCAGTTTGCACAGCACTATCAAGTGTCAACACATCAGCATCATCAGAAATAGCGTTAATTTCTTCAATCTTCACAATCGAAGTAGATGGTGCAGCTAACTATTTAACATGCCCATCAACATTCTACCCTTTACCTTTAGCATTCTTTGATGCATAACATTCTTTCTTCATGTGTCCTTTCTTATGACAATAACAGCATTCGATATCCCTCTTCCTTGATTTACTTCTACTCTTATTCCGTTGACCATTCTTTTCCTTGTTCTTGCTCCTGCCATGTTGCTAATTCTTTCCTTGGTAAGAATCACGAACATTATATGCACCTCCACTCTGAGTGCCAGCCATAGAGTTTCTACTAATCTCCTCACTCAAGAGTGCTCCACATATGTCATCATATACGAGTTTACCACTAGGTGCACTGTTGCTAATAGCTGTGCAAAACGTATCCCATGATGATGGCAAGGTGCATAACAACAATATTGCTTTCATTTCATTATCCATATCCATTTTCTGAGCCTGTAACTAGGAGAATATAGCATCAAACTCATTTAGATGAGTAGCAACACTATCTGTGTCCATCCTTGTGAGAGGTTTGCATGATGCAACATAGAGACTACTCTATCTTGAATAGTTCTATTCATCCTCTCAGCTACACCATTCTGTACTGGGGTATAAGGAGCTGTAAAATCTCTACGAATCCCTCTAGACTCACAGAAAAGTTTGAATTCATGTGAGGTATACTCACCCCCATTATCTGAACGTAAAGCCTTAAGCTTAGTTCCTTTTTCAGTCTCAACTGAAGCAAGCCATTTTTTGAAAGTAGGGAATACCTCATCCTTTGATTTGATAGGATATACCCAAACTTTTCTAGTAGCATCATCTATGAAAGTGATAAAGTAAAGAGAACCACCTAAGGACATAGTCGGCATAGGACCACACACATCTATATGAATGAGATCTAAAGGCTAGATTGAAGAGTCAATGTGCGTTTTGTGCACATTTTTGGTTTGCTTTCCATATTGACAATTCTCACAAAATGAAAAATCTGAGAAAGATAACACAAGTAAGTAGCTAGAACAAGAAAGATTTTCCATTCCACTACGAGATATATGGCCCAAATGACCATGCCATATACAAGCCATAGGATGTTCAATAACAACTAACAAGTGTTCTTTGTGTGATACAAATAAAGGATAAAGTGAGCCAACTTTGCTTCTTTTTGCAATAACCATATTTCCCTTTGATATGCGAAAAGACTGAGCATAGAAGACCACCTTGTAACCAAGGTCATCAAGTTGACCAACTGACATCAAACTGCGTGATAACCAAGGTACATGGCATACATTATGCATAGAAAAATTTGAAACATCAATGAACTGCACAACCACATCTCCAATCCCCACAACATCACACTGGTAAGAGTCACCAAGTCTCATGGTACCAAGAGACTTTGCCACATAATTAGAAAACCATTCTCTATGTGGTGTCACATGGAAAGAAGCACCAAAATCTAGCAACCAAGTGTGGGAAAGAGAATCAGCCATAAGAGCCTCAGTTTGCACAGCACTATCAAGTGTCAACACATCAGCATCATCAGAAATAGCATTAATTTCTTCAATCTTCACAATCGAAGTAGATGGTGTAGCTAACTATTTAACATGCCCATCAACATTCTACCCTTTACCTTTAGCATTCTTTGATGCATACCAATCTTTCTTCATGTGTCCTTTCTTATGACAATAACGACATTCGATATCCCTCTTCCTTGATTTACTTCTACTCTTATTCCGTTGACCATTCTTTTCCTTGTTCTTGCTCCTGCCATGTTGCTGATTCTTTCCTTGGTAAGAATCACGAACATTATATGCACCTCCACTCTGAGTGCCAGCCATAGAGTTTCTACTAATCTCCTCACTCAAGAGTGCTCCACATATGTCATCATATACGAGTTTACCACTAGGTGCACTGTTGCTAATAGCTGTGCAAAACGTATCCCATGATGATGGCAAGGTGCATAACAACAATATTGCTTTCATTTCATTATCCATATCCATTTTCTGAGCCTGTAACTAGGAGAATATAGCATCAAACTCATTTAGATGAGTAGCAACACTATCTGTGTCCTTCATACGAAGGTCATATAATTTTGTCATCAAATACAGTTTATTTGATGCCGTCTCTTTTTCATATGTATTGCATAACTTCTTTCAAAGCTCCTCTGCACTTTCATAGTCTAATACTGTAAAGTAAACATTATCTTCCAGGTGCAAGTGAATGGTAGACCTGGCCATTTCATCTAACTGATCCCAATCATCTTCATCCATGTCAGCAGGCTTCTTTGAAATTCCATTTACTAGCTTCCATTGCCTCCTTTGAATCAACACACCTTTAATCTGATTCTTCCATAGAGCAAAGTTTGTGCCATCAAATTTTCGGATCTCAAAATGGTCTTTGCCCTGCAAGTTATAGCTCCTCCTTGGAACACTAGCACTAGACCCTGATCCACCGGATGTGCCTGAGACCTCTGATGCCATGATGGTAGAGAACTGAATAGAATGATAATGGAGTTAGAAGAGTCTGAACACCAACGAATAACTATATTAAGGAGTAAATTGACCACTGTATAGTTGATAAAAGTAAAAATCTAGAAAATTTTTGCCAGAGTATCCTCTGCAAAATGAGCATATGACCAGTGTCAAATATCATAAAACTGCAAGTACTGACATGTCTACCTGCATAGTGAATCACTGACTCCACTACATATAATCAGTTACCCAATAGAAGCCAACTAGGCTTATCGAGCACTATGAACAACGATCATATATCTCCTATGGTGAGGCTGGGTAAGTCTTCCACCTGCATCACCAAAGAGACCCTGACATCTGGGTGTCTCCTAGTTAAGAAAACCTCACATGACCCTCTTTATCAAATGTAAAAGGCTTTATGCAAAAATGTAACTTCTATATCAATGACCATATGGACGTACATAAGCCGTATCCACAAAAGCGTACATGGTGTGTATGTGCTCAATATATGCAGTAAAATGACAATAAATGTCAAAACTAGCCAATAACACCTGCAAGTATTTGTCAACTCTGATGTTTTAGGCTCAAAAACTTGCATAAATTTACAGCGGCTGCTCCCACCAAAACTGAAAACCTCTTGAGAAACTTGTAGTTTTACGAGTGTGGCTGAAAAATACAGCCCCAAAGGTTGATATTTGTTGTCGAAGAAATACAAAGGACACTCTTCTTGATGTTCTTGGACCTGTGTGAAGAAAAGTATGTGCAAAAGTACTCCAAAATGGCTCCAAAAGACACCCCAAAAATGCTTCAGAAATAGGCATTGAAAGCAAAGAATGAAGCTTTGAGGGACCAAAACTTGTTCAAGGTAATGTCAACCTTAGTCTTTCCCCTTCTACAGACACCACAAGAGTGTAGCTTAGTGGAAAGAGATTGCCATGGTTAAGCTAGCTCTGGGGGGAACAGTACTGGGATGGGTGACCTCCCAGGAAATATCGGGAACCTCTATATTCCTTGATCATTGAGGTCCTCCCTCACGTGCAGCCAGTGCCAACCGTGACCTCGGTGACTCTTATGACAAGGTATGCCAAGGTCTATGCCTTGGTCGTTGCCTTAGTCATAATCCTTGGAGAAAGCCTTGGGAGAAAGTCTTTATCATAAAGTGATGTCTTTGATTACAAAAAGTGGCTTGTCTACTTAGTGTTTTATTGATTGAATAATTCATCGATGTGAACGGATCAAAAGATGATGATGCCTCTGATTGTCCTCCATATATGTTCTCATATGCATCGAGAGATATTTGTAAAATTTTCACTTGATTTTCTAAATGATCAATTCTCTTTTGTTGATCATCAATTTTTTTTGGTAATCCAGGAATTGTTAATCCTTCATTGTATAATTATGATCCCTGTGATGATAAATCATGGATAAGGTTATGTTCCTTAGGTAACAGAATATAGGGCCGCTTTAGAGGAAGAGGACCTTCGTGTCCTTGATTACAAAATTCTGCACAATTTTGAGGACGATCCAAACCTATATTTGCATTCTTCGCGCGATCATACCAATCTACATGTTGATGAAGAATATCTTACAAAAACTTTTTGAATGAAATACAGTGCTATTTGATTATTGTTTGATAGTGATCTTCCAACTTGAAGAAAGCATCAAAGTAGAGTTTTTGCTAATCCTTTATGTTGTAAGTCAACATGCTTTAATGGTGTTGTTTATTTTTCCCTTCTTGTAACTCGAAAGAGAACATCACAAACAAAATGATTTGGACATAGCTTTTTTACTTCTTTCATTGGCAATGTTCTCCGTTTAATCCCTTTGGTTCTAAATCTTGGTGGAATAAATATGCTAATCCCGATTGCGCAAATTGAGCATTCCGTTAAGATAAAATCCTTTGAGATTCAGCATGATCAAGTTCATTATTCACATCTGGCATTCTTGCCATGTTTTACTTTCAAATCTGCAAAACGAAAACAATAATTTTACCTCAAATGAATCCACATCATCTAATCCACAGACATCAAATAATTCAAATGATACCACATCATTTAATCCACATAATTCAAATAAATTCACATCATTTAACCCACACAATTCAAATGAGACCACATCATTTAATCCACACAATTCAAATGAATCCATGTCATTTGATCCACATATTTCAAATGAATCCACATCATTTACTCCACTTAGTTCAAATGAAAATTATATCATTAAATCCACTTAATTCAAATGAATCCGCATCATTTAATCCACATAATTCAAATGAATCCACATCATTTAATCCTCATAATTCAAATGAATCCACATCATTTACTCCACTTAATTCAAATGAATCCACATCATTTTATCCACTTAATCCTGATAGCTCTAGTGGGTTCACACACATCACTACCAAAATATATCAACAAATCTCCCCTGGGAGTGATGTGGTGAATAAGGAGTTGGCACTGATGTATAAGGAAATGCCAAGCTATGTGGAATCAATCCACGAAAGGAAGTAAGCCCAAAGCTTTGCAGAAAGCTTCAAACTTCTCCCCAGGGAGAGCCTTCGTGAAAAGGTCTGCAATGTTCTCTTGCGTGGGCACATATGCCAAGCTAATCTCTCCACCAAAGAACCTCTCCCTAACATAATGATAATGCACCTCAATGTGCTTAGTGCAAGCATGGAACACATGGTTCCTCGCAACTACCATTGCACTCTAATTGTTAGTGAAGAAGGTGGTGGTAGAACATGGACTAAACACCCAAATCATCCATAAGGTGTTTGAGCCATACACACTCAATAGTCACTGTGAAAGCTTCCCTATACTCAGCCTCACAACTGGAAGTGGCCACAGTAGGCTGCTTCTTGCTCAACCAAGATATACATGAGCTACCAAGCATGAAGCAAAAGCCACTAGTGGACACACGAGTGTCATAGCAACTAGCCCAATCAAAGTCAGAAAAAGCATGCAAATCTGGCTGTAGTGATCCCCCCTTGGGATAAAACAAACCAAGTAGCCAGGTACCACTCAAGTAGTGAAAGATGCGCTTAACCGCCTGCCAATGCTTGACTCCTGGGCAATGCATAAACCTGCTCATTTGTGAGACAGAAAACTGAATATCTGGTCGAGTAATGCATAAGTAAATAAAGCATCCAACAACCTGTTGATAGAGAACAACATCAAATGCATCTCCAACATCATGAAGACTCAGTCATAAACCTGTTTCCATAGGAGTGGCAATAGGTTTACAGTCTTCAAGGCGAAAACGTTGCAATAATGTGTCAATATATTTCGTTTGACACAAAGCCATTCCACCATCAACATGCATAAACTGAATGCCAAAATAGTGATGCAAATGCCCCAAATCAGACATCTCAACTGAGGCATGCAAATCAACCTTAAAATCAGCAATATGCCTCTCATGAGGACGAGTGAGCAGCATGTCATCAACATAAACCACAATGATCAGAAGTACATCATTAGCATGCTTAACATATAAGGTGCTTTCAGTTGGACTGTTCTCAAAACCATGTGCAATCAGATAGGCATGTATCTTCTCATACAAGCACGTGGTGCTTGCTTTAAACCATATAATGCCTTCTTTAACCTGCACACCTGATTTTCATGCCCTTTCTGCACAAAGCCATGGGGCTGAAAAACATACACTTCTTCATGCAAGTCACCATTCAAAAATGTTGTTTTAATGTCCAATTGGTGTACATTCCAACCATGATGAGCTGCAAGTGCACAAATGCTACAAATAGTAGTCATTTGACAAGCAGTTGCAAAGGTTTCATCAAAATCAATGCCTTTGTCCTATGCATAACCCTTTGCAATAAGCCTAGCCTTGTACCTATCAACTGTTTTATCAGGTTTACACTTCAGCTTGTATACCCACTTAGTGCCAATGGCCTTCTTGCTAGGAGGCAAGTCACATAAAGGCCAGGTACCATTTTTCATGATACCATCATATTCAAATTGCACTGTAGGCATCCAATGTTCAGAATTTTGTGCTTCATCAAACAAAACAAGCTTAGTCTCATCACAGAGACTAGAGGCACACATAGCATAGTAATCTAATGCAAAAGAGGCATTATGAGACCCTTAATGAGTATGGTATGACAACAATGCATCTAATTTGTTCACACAAAGTTCGCACCAGCCATTTTGGCATAGTTTTTGCCTCCTCAATATCAGCTCTCTCATCAACAAGTGCATCACGTAAATTTGCATAAAAAATGGAATGATCAACATCATCACATGAAACCTACAAAGGTTGAGAAGTTGCCTCATTAGGAGATTGTCCACCTGTAAAAAGAGCCAGCAAAGTATCATACATGTCTTTGGAGCTAGCAAATGTCTCCTTAGTACATGAAAGTAACGGCTGAATAGCATCTTCCACAAAAACAACATCAGACCTAACCAAAATGCGTTTAGTATGTGGATGATACAGATGGTAGCCTTTACTTTCAGAACTATACCCAACAAAAATACATTTTACTGGTTTATCATCCAATTTTTTGTGATGTTGTTCATGCACTAATGCATATGCCAAACAACCAAAAACATGCAGATCAGCAACAGATGGCTTACGACCATGCCAAGCCTCATATGGAGTGATAGACTACAGCGCTTTAGTGGGACACATATTAAGTACATATGCTGCACACATAATAGCCTCAAGCCAGAAACTATATGGTAAAGCTTGACTCTTGACCATACACCTCACCATCTCCATGAGTGATTTGTTCTTCTGTTTAGCAACTCCATTCTGTTGAGGTGTATACAACACTATACACTGATGTTTTATCTCACGTTCAACCAGAAATGCATTAAAGTCAGAAGACATATATTCCCCCCCCTCAATCAGAATGGAGGGTGCCCATTTTACATGCTTATAGATTTTTAGCCAAAACCAAAAACTGTTTGAAGCACATGAACACTTCGGACTTTGCTTTGAGTGGATATACCCATGCATGCCTAAAAAAATCATCAATGAAAGTCATGAAGTAAAGATAGTTTCCAAAAGAAGGCATCTGCATAGGACCACAAACATCACTATGTACAAGCTACAATTTCTGAGTAGCCCCAACTAAACCATCTTTTGGAAAGGAGGAATGCTACATTTTGCCTAAGATACAACCTTCACAAACATGTTTTCCAGGTGCCTCAACTTTGGGCAAAGAGGACACCATTTCAAATTTCTGTAGGTGTAGCAAACTAGCAAAATTCAGATGACCAAAGCATGCATGCCAAAGCTTTGCATTTGACATAGCCTGAGAATCATGTACTGCACATGTTGTATCATTCATAGATTTCTCATAGTCTATGAGCTTATACAACCCACGACATAAAATGCCAGAATCAATAATCATGTCGCCATTTGACAATCATGAACTGTACATCGGTCATCAATAAATTTCACAACCAAGCCAATCTTGGCTAATGCAGAAATTGATAACAGATTTTTCTTGATCCCTGGCATAAATAAAGCATCCGACAAAGTGAAAGAACTACCATCAAGAGTAGTCAAAATGATCTTACCAACTCACATGACAGGATAAGAGGAGTTGTTGGTGCATGTAACAGTATTCCTTGTAGGGGTAGGCTCAAGTGAAGAGAAGAAATTGCGCTACGAGGTAATATGTTTGGTCACCCCACTATCAAAGTACAAAACATCTGAGTCTACTGCAGACATGCACTGCTCATGAGAAGATGGGTCAAAACTGCACACAATAGTAAACGCCCATTCTTTATCCTGCACAAGATTAGCAGACTCTATTTTTAGTGTAGAGGCCTTTGCAACAATCATTCCGGCCTCTTTCTTCTTTGCCTCTTTAGCAGTGAGTTTGGGACAACTCTTAATGACATGATCATTTTCTTTACAGTATTTGCATAACAATTTCTGTTTTTCTGATTTCTTCTCATCTTTTTCTTCCTTCTTTGATTGTGAAGAATTAACAGATTTTTGCTTACTAGTAGAAGAGCTCCATTTTCCTTTGCCCTTCTGATTAGCCAAGAAAGCTTGATCTGCAACACGCATAATAGACATGTTTTGCCTGGATTGATCTTCTTGCAATAGAACGAAAACTAACTCTTCAAATATTAAGGCATTTGGATTGCCTTTCATCATCAAACGAAGAGTAGAAGCAAAACTTTGATATGCGTCAGGAAGACCATTTAGAACAGTCTTCATAAGTGAACTGTCAAGAAGGACTTCATCAGCAGAAATCAGTTGTTCCTTCAAATTCTTGATCTTTGTCAGAAAATTGTCCATAGAATTACCTTCATTCATGTGCACACTCTCCAACTATTTTCAAAGGTAAGCAACACAAGCCTCATTCCTAGCCTAGTACAATAAAGGTAAGTGTATCCCAACCATCCTTAGCTATTCTGCAAGAGTGAGTGTGAGGAATAATGGCACCTTTTATAGAAAATACTATCAATGCATATGCATGAGCATCTCTGCCATCCCAACGAATTTGCTCTATAGTAGGTGCAATGGGAATCACAACATGAAGAGGAATTTGAAGAATATCAACATCTTCAATGCCATCTACATGAGCTTCAATACCTGTATTTGCAGGTGTAATAGGATGTTTTTCAACACCCTGCACAATGTTCCATAGTCCTTTTGCAACCAATACATGTCGCATCATATAAGTGCACAATGGGTAATTGGTACCGTCCAGCTTATCCTCAACAACCAACATACGGAATACATCACTGCTTTCAGCCATGCCCATTGACTAAAATACCCTGATGCAAAAAAATGATTGTATCTGAAAAAGTTGAATGGAACTACCCTGACGAGTTCTGCTACATCTATAGCAGACTTCGAGATGCTTATACTCGCGAACTAAAACTTGTATATATCTTTGGCACAAAAAGATGAAATAGCATGCATAAGCATTGTGGTAGTGTGTTCGGAGGCCAAAACGAGCTTCTAATCACCCTCAGTATGCTCACTAAATTTTGTGCGAATCTGAGATTGCAACCAGAGAGGTGTTGACAATGCCCTTGATGAAGCAGCGACCTACTTTGATACCAATCATTGGAGTTAGACATTTGCAGAAGCATGCGAATAGCACAATGAAGAAGAAGAAGAAGCTTGGAGCACAACACACACTATTGAATGTATTACCACTAGAATGTACAAAGATAAGTAACCCATTAGGGCTATAGGTGTATATACAGGTCGGGGAAAAAAACCTCCTAAAGAGGGAAAAAGTGCCCCGGTGGTCCTAGTGTGTTCACACACATCACTATTGAAATATATCAATAGTTCATGTGCATCTACTCTTTTTGATGCATCTCTGTCACATGCTAGTTCTAAAGCATATTTAAACTTATAAACCCCATTTCTATCAATGGGATAATTATCTAAATCTATGTATTTCAAAAGTTTCAACACGCGTATTGAAATCATATAGGTCTCCTAACATGGGATTTTGTTATGATGCATAGCTAATCCAAGTGGATTGGTAATTCCACTATGCATAACACATGAAGTTGTGGCCTCATTCATAACTTCATTCTCTTGTTCCTATAAGTCACCACCATGTAATTTGAGTAACTTTGTGGC
Source organism: Ceratopteris richardii (assembly GCA_020310875.1). Lineage (NCBI taxonomy): Eukaryota > Viridiplantae > Streptophyta > Polypodiopsida > Polypodiales > Pteridaceae > Ceratopteris > Ceratopteris richardii. Next base: position 6,909,558 of record CM035444.1, read on the forward strand.
AAAGATTTCATTGATGAATCTAGGGTGGGTTATTTTGACTTCATGGATCATTCCATATTGTCCTTCCCCCACGAGAGCTTCATCTTTGAAATGAATAGATGAATATGGGAGCAAACAAAGGTTATTCGATGTTTGAACTCCCATATTCACATGTATATCTTTTGCACATGGGATCTACTATTCATCTCTCTGCTTGTTCAGTCATGTCGGGTCTCACTCGCTTTCCTCTCTTCATTGTTTGATAATGTAAAATTTGATTTTGTCAATGAATCCAGACATTGTGGCGTATCCAATACCGATGAATCTGCTATTGTGATTATTTGTCCAAAGATACGAGTGAACTCTTTGGACATTTGTTCATCTAATACTTGTGCTCCTCTTGATACACCTCCAAATTTATCTTTAATATTGATGTATGTTGCTCTAGATAGTTACTCAATGAAATCCTTGTGATTGGATATATCCATTGCTATAGTGATTTGGTTTTCTCTAATTTCATGCATGTTTGAGCAGATGAAATCTTCCAAAAACTTTTGCTCGTGCTTATTTATTTTACCTGCCATCTATGCAAATATAAAAAATAGACTATCAGATAAAATTGAAATTTTGATTGATATTAAATCTTTAAACACTAATTTAACTCATAAAAGCAATAATAAAACATAAGTCTCATGAATAAGATGATAGATACTTAAATACATTTTAAGTACACATATAATTGAAACATCAATAAGTGTATGGATAGATAGATCAATAGTATGTGCAAAGAAATTATAGAAATATGGATATATAGTTGGATAAGTAGACTTATAATTAAATAGAAAGTACAATTATCATCTTGAAGTGAATCTATGTAACTATTAAGAATGCAAGAGTCAAAGAATCATACATTCATAATATTTCATATACACTCACTATGCTATGTATGATTCTTGTCACATGAGTGTATATAACTATTGTGATAGTAAGAGTCAAAGAATTAGACAATCACAATAGTTTCTATACACCTTGTGACCTACATTGTAATTATGCTCACAAGAAAATGAGTGACTATTGTGAGAGTAAGAGTCAAAGAATAAGACAAACACAATAGTCCTTATACACTCCCTATACTATTGAGAGAGTAGAAATTAAGCTGACAATTCAAACAATTTCAATAGATCTATTGCTCAGTCCTATACTACTATGAGAATAAGAATCGATGTAGCGAGTCAAACAATCATAGTAGTGGTTTATTTTAAATTTTATTCATCAACGTATACAAGTAAGAAATGCTTTCGTGACTCGAAAATGCATACTATTGATGATTAAAATACATAAAACCAATTACATAGATACAAACCATACATATGTAATAGACGCATATGCGAATCAAAACATATGCATGACACAATGAACATAACAATAAAATAGAAAATAAATGAAAAATAGAGCAATACTTGAATGGCATGGTGAGGAAAGGGCTCTATGAGTGGTGTGGTAGTATTAGAGCTCTAAGAACTTGTGAAGAAGCACATGCCGAATAAGCTTTTCGATCGAATGAAAAAACATATATCTTTTTGCTTAAAAATACGTTTTCGATCGAAAGCGCTTTCGATCGAAAAACTTTTTGATTGAAAGCCTTTCAATCAAAAACAGATCTGTGTCTAATTTTTTTCAAGTATATTAAAAAATTCCCACAAAAATGAACATATTTGGTATTTTTCCATTATTTGATCAAATAAATGCAACCTATGCTAGATCCAGGAAAATTCTACAAGATGTTGTGAAATTTTTTGATTCTCCCATTTCTAAACAAAAGATTCTCAAAATGAGTGACTCCCTCCTTAAAAGTAAAAGCCCAAGTCTAAACAACCTCATTAAGAGTTCTTCAAGATATTCAAAGAGGTTCTGGTGGAACCTTTATGCTCAATTTGGTGTGAAACAACCAATTTTGGTGCACTTCCAATGTGTTTGAATTAAGGAGTAATCAAGCTCATCCACAACAAAGACAACAATAATAGAATTGAAAACTAGCAACCTATCACAATGCTCCATATTGGTTACAAAGTCTTTGCCAAGGTGCTTACCAATTGCATTGCAGGCCATCTTCAATCGTGGATTCAATGAAGATAAGAAAGGCTTCATCAAAGGAATGAAGCAATCATTGGCTTTTGGAAGGGCATGGATTATGCAAAGGAATCAACCCAATACATTCTATTCCTAAAGATAGACTTTGACAAAGTGAATGATAGATTGGAATGGGACTTTATCCTACAACCCCTCAAGGAACTTGGCTATGGCCCCAAGTTTATCAAAATGGTTTCCACACTCATGGGGAATGCTTTTGCTTAGATTAGCATTAAAAAAACCTCTCCCGGACTTCTTTCTTCTTAAGAGATCCATCAAGCAAGGTTGCCTACTAGTCTCACTGTTGTTTCCTATTGCCCTTGTTAAAAATCAAGCTTGGTTGGGAAATATTTGGGGTCTCTTGCTCCCCACAATTAAGATCCTATGATTCTTAGACTCTTTACTGATGACGCCAATGCATTCTATAGAATGACATCGAACGTGTCTCTTGTTTTTGGAATTGCCTTGATATTTTCTATGTGGCCTTTGGATCAGTCAACCACTTGAAGATATCATACAAGTTCCTATGTGGGACTCCCTTGTAATTTCTTTGGATTCGAGGATGAAGGATCTTCCCAATGGTCAAGTATTTCATCTTCGTTGCATCCCAATTGAATTTGGAATTTCCATGATCCAATAGTGGGATTGGGTTCTTTTTTAAGTTGGACAAAAAGCTACCATACTTAATGTGGTTAGGTGTGTGATGGTGATCAACACGTTTCTTATCTCTTATGTCATCTACTTCTTGGCATATTGGAGTCCAATCAACAAGGAGATGTTGAAGTTGGAAAGGATCTACATAAACTTCTTTCGGACCAAGGATCCTAACAAGAGAGGAGTTCCAAAGATAAAATGGGAAATATGATCTAGCTCAAAGGAGACTAGTGGTATGGGCATTCTGGATGTGGAAGCCACCGCAAACAAGATGGTGGCCAAATGGATGATTAAACCCTCGAGTAACAACAATTCTTGGCCAAGCTAATTTTCAAAATCAGTGGAAGCCTTTCCCATGTCATGATCCCTAGGTGGAAAGGGCTTGATTTTATTACTCTCTTGTTCTACCATTTTCAGTTCTCCCTAGGGGCTCCATCTGTGCTCCTGTGGAAATGTTGGAACCACATGAAACCTTTCTTGACCATCAATAATGATTGGAAGTGGGCTTTTGGGGTTAGGTAGAATGACTCTATTTGGTTCTTTATCATGGTTATCCCAAGAGTGGATCCAGAGAACCTCCAAAGAGCTAAGAGGCTTTCGAATAAAGGTTTTTGCTTGTGGAAGCACTTGCAACACCAAGATAGAAGGAATTGGATCAGGTTTGAGGACATTGATCTAAGTCACAAAGTTGACATTGAAGATTGATGTCATTTAAGACACAAAATCAACACTTGGGATGTCTTTCTATATCGCCTCATGATGGGCCAAGAACCATCGGGATTGACAGGTCTTAGGTGGATGTGTGGCAACAAGATGGAGGATATCTCGAGAATAAAAAGAAATGTGGACTTTCATCACTCTCTTAGCAAGAAGTGGTGTGTGAACTTGATGTGGATCAGATGGGAATTCAAGTTGACTTACGATGCCCACTTATTGAAAATAGAAAGCATTGTTGATGTGGTAGATACTGCATAGGGCAATATGGATCACTGTCAAAACCAATAAAATTTATGGTGCTCCTCCATGGTGCAAGCGTTGCACGAGTGGTAGGGAAGACCTAGGATGCCTTTTTTCCTCTTGTTCTAGGAACATTCTGACTTGACAATGCCTCAACAAACTCCTTTTATTACCAAATGAAGTTAACTAGAAGCAAGATCTTCTTGGGGAAGCAATTGGGTGTTCATATGATCTGCGAAATGCCATTAGGGGAGAAGCACGTTTAAAAAAGTTTACTTAACATGCTCTGCTTACTTCTTTGAAGTAGCATATACCTCGATAACACGCGTAATTAAACCACTTAAGCATCCACTCTAGGAGCAGCCTTCATGAATTTCTTTGAAGTTATCGACGCTTGAACCCCTCGTGGATGGTTGTTGAAAACTTCTCTTTCATGCAATAGAAGTCATTCTGGCTTTGAATCTGCGTGCTAAACGAGTATGCACTTACATTTTTATCGGCATCCTTCATCGAGCTCCGTTGAATATTAGGATCCGCAGGAACGTAAAGACGAATCACCTTGCAACATGGCGGTAAGAAGTCTTGCAGCAGCTTTTCGACGAAATGTGATCGGGCGGCCTTGCATGCCTATGCGATCGGGTATGGGCCTTCCTGTTGGACCTCAACGCGTTCCCCAACAACCAGTAAGTGGTTTTGCTTCAGATTCCTGGAACACGTATCGAGTCAATTGGCCTTTTTTGAATGCATCATATCAAGAAAGTGGCGCTTACTCGTGTTTATCTGCTACATGCCATTGCATTTTTATTTGCCGTGTTTTGTTGCGATGGTCAACAATTTCAGCACTGCGCATCTTTGTTACTACTGCACTTAAACGCGTTGGAGTTTTCTGCATTTCTATTATCCACTGTTTCTGTGTGTCTGGCGATCCTGTTTGTAGAGTAAACCTTTTTTTTTTGGTTTTTGATCAGCTTGACGAAGAGGATGAGCTTACGTGGGATGATGGAAGCATGCATCCAGAATTTTGTATAGACGTGGACAATACTGTTGGAAAGGTACAAGATTTATAGCAATAATTCTTCTAGTTCTATGTCCTGAACGATGGCATTACTTGATAAGTCTTGATAATCTATTTCCATCGCTCTAGCAACTTCGTTCAAACCACGGGTTTTTGGAAGAAAGGGAAAGGATGAGGGAAATTTAATTTTGCTAAATGTGAATAAATTTGATTTCTTCAAAGCTAGTAATAGATGCTATTTGTTGTGCACAAAAAAACACCCTTTTCTTTCTTGAAGGAATTCCTTAAAGCTAGGCTGAGTTGACTTTCCGTCCCAAATATTAGTCAATTAACATGATCAAGCAACGATGACAAGGTAGTCATTGGTGGCAATAAATTTTGTTAGGGGAGGGAGAATAGGATTGGGCGATGGAGAAGCAAACCCTCCATGAGGGGCAATGGAAACATGGTAATTGTGGGGAGATATTAATGGACTTGGCAAGGGATTTGCCAATCTAGTTTCAAGAAGAAGACAAGGGGCTGCCCATAGGGTGTCTTTGCCTATCCTCTTGCACGCAAAAACCAATCCCATGAGGGAGGAGTTCGATACATGAGATGGGAGCCAAACCCATGAAAGGATAGCCCAATCAAGAATAGCCACGTGGCACCCCTAAAAACACATGTATCATACATGTTTCCAGATAGCTGCATTTATGCAGCGTCAAAATTGCCGTGTCGACAATCCTACCATGTCAACATCAAGAATCTTGAGCCGCATCAGCCATCATATATCCCACAAGTGCATGCCACATCAGCCATAAAATGTTATGGTAAAATCTCCCTTCCTCATCACCCGCATCAAACTTGAAAGTGGTTGGAATTACTATTCTTGGGTCTTGTGAAAATATAAAGATTTTATAACTTTTTGTATTATTTGAAAAGGTGGTTGAACACTAGTGGAGATTAAAACCTTCTATTTGTGGTAGAAGAGTCCTATAAAAGCGTTTCCTCTCTCATTCACAAAGCACTAATTGAGATTAAAACTTTCTATTTGTGATATAAGAGACTTCTATAAACAATCCTTTTCTCATTCGTAAGGGAAATTCTCTCATTTGCCTTGTTTTGCACCGAAAGAGAGAGATCTCCCCACATAGCTCAACCTTCACTCTTGCAAGTTTTGCACTTCCATCACCTCATTAATCATGGAGATGTTCCCATAGCCCAATACATCTAAATCATCTCTTTTGGCCAACCTGATTCAACACTTGGAGGCTACGACAAATCCCCTTCCCACATGCATGATCAACATCCCACACATAGTGGAGAGCAACGTTTTAGCAATGGCAATGGCAACAGGTTAGCAACGAGGGCAATATTTGGACATGGGCGTTGTGATAAAGTTATTAATTTTTCAAAATTTATATATGTATTTTTTAGGTATTTTGGGTTCTATGATATATAATAAGGTGGGATATGACTATATATACCAAAAAATACATATATATATATATATATATATATATATATATATATATATATATATATATATATATATATATATATATATATATATATATATATATATAGTATAGAGATTATCAATCTAAATTGGTCGTGACTCGTGAGTCATGAGTCATGACTGATGACTAGTCACTCATTACATGCCTTACTCAGAGTGGGTTAGGTAATATATTACCATTTGAAAGTTGAAAGTTCTAACTTTGAATTTATAACTTCTATCATGATACATCATGATTCATGATTCATAAAATTTAGAATCATAACATTTAACATCTATCAACATCATTCATGTCACATGATTCATAATATTAAAGTTTTAACATGTTACATCCATCAATTATCATTCAATGGTCTGATTATAAAACATCTAATATGTCATGATACATCATAAATTATAAGATTTAACATCAATAATTATAACATCATCATCATCTAGATTCTAACAACATAATGATCATAACATTTAACACCTAACTTTCTAAGTTTCTAACTTTTAAAAATAAACATCATGATTCATAACATAACAATGTAACATCATGCATGAATGATGAATCATGATACACCATACATGTCACACGATCATATCATCATTGATACATCAAAATAAAAATATAGAGAATCACTATGACAAATGATAAAATCATATGAGTCATGACTCATGGCATAAATCATAAGTGGCAAATGATAAATATAAAGTCATAAGTGAGTCGTGATAAGTGTCCACTGTCATCACAATAGTAAATACTTATCATAGAATTTCAAATGTCAACTGTGAAATGTCAAAGACTCAAATGTCAATAATCAAACTCTTTCACTCTGACATGGTGTCAGATGACTCATCGTCATCATCATCATCATCATCGTCCTCTCTAGTAGTAGCGGTATGTGGTTTGTTGCTAATGGAAGCGCCACCACTACTGCTAGGTCCTCTGAGTCTGCGAGATGATATGGTATAATGCCGAGGTAAGGTCAACTCATGGTATAACATAGTATATAAGTCCAGATCCTCTGAAGGAATATCCGGAATATCTCTCACTTTCTCTATATCTACTGTATCCACGTTGACCTCCCTCATATCTCGTGTATGGCCGCCTCTTCTCCAAGAGATGCAAGTTGCAATGGCAATAAATTAGCCGCTCCAATTGCGCTGTAGATAATCTGTTTCTCTTCTTTGTATGGAAGAGGGCCATGGGCTCCAATTCCTTTCACAAGGACTTACGTTGCAGTCATGTGAAAGGATACGAATAGCTAACTCTCTCTCTCTTTCTCTGCATTATATATAACATAATTCAAAAAATAATTAGTACATAAATTATAATACATATTTAGCACATGTCGCACTGAAGACCTTTGACTTAGTACTTACCAATTGAGGAGCGCTGGCACCGTGCATCTCCCACGTCGATACTGGCCGCAACTGAGTAGACCTCAAACAAGCGATATCCTTTCCGAAATGGCCACCACCATTTTGGAATACCTAGAGTTGTCTCTCCAACTGAAGTCGCAACTCTACATGAGTTGGATAAAGCCTATATATAGCACGCAAGAGCTCCTCATCCACGATGTACTACTGAGATCTCCATAAGGGATGCAATAAGTGTGCCATCCCATGGATCGGGTGATGAAACCAATCCCATCGATCCCTCCACAGAGCTTTAAGCACAGAGCTTTAAGCTCTGCCCAATCCTATAGACAAAAAAATTATAAAATTTTAGAGACTATTTTTTAAGATAATAAGAACTTTAAGTGTCAAAATTTCAAAGTAACAAGTAGTAACTCAATAAATACCTGTCCAATATCAAATGTGGGCAACGTGAAAGAGACTCGCCAACTTGATCCATGAACTCATAGATGAGTCCCAGTGTAATCCCCTCCGTATCAACTATGTGAAGAACAAAATATAATGGATGTATGGCACGCACAAGTTCCTCTACATCCCTCCGAAATGAATCTGACAAGCATGTAATATGTACAAAATCTCCTCTGGAGGTAGTGTGTCCATCCCAGGCAGTCCACTATGTAGATACAACTGTCTGCATCAAAGCCTGTTGCACTCGAATTGGTCTTTCCATCACTATGCACATGTAAGCGAATCTGGTCTTTGCAGGATTTAGCATATCCAACTCACTGAATGATATGAAAATAGCTAATAGTTTACAAAGAGACCACCTGGTAGGTGGAAAAAATAGAATGAATCCAAGGGTTCTTTCCAAGATCCTCTATCAAAAGATCAATGCTATGTGCGGCACATGGGGTCCACACAACGGAGGGAAACTCTACCTATAACAATCTACCCATGGCCCCAGAGTTACTTCCATTGTTGGTAATGACATGCACAACATTCTTTTGACCGACATCCAAAATAGCTTGGCAGATATGACCATATATAAACTCACATGTGAGACAAAAATTACACCAAATCAGCCATATGGCATAGATGAAAAGACTTCTCACTTTACAATGTATATATTACACATTACAATAGATGCATGGCCATGCAGCATGCTCCATGGATGATGACACATGCATGATGCATACTATATAGTATATGCAGTACATTACATGCAATGTGCATGTGCCATGTACATACATAATACATATATATGGCATGTGCAAAATTCAAATGCACATCTTAAAATTGAAACTTGAAATTTAAGCTATACATACATGTCACTGTAAGTCTAGCTTGTGATGCATCAATTGCGCGAAAGAACATAGTGCCTTAGCAACAATGCACTAGTATGTTATGTACATTCCTTTTCCTGATGTCTGTCCATCCATCGCACATAATAGTGCATCCATACTTCTCCCATGTGCCCATATATCCTTTGTTTTGCGTAGCGCACTAGTCCTCAGCTCCTCATATGAAGGACCGCTCCATCGATATCCCAATGTGCTCACTAACTCCATGGCTTCCTTCCATGCGGGTGTGTGTGCAACCTTAAAAGAGAGGCCACACTATATGAAAAGCTTTATTATACCTTGTTTGCTCCCGTTGCCTCTGAAAACCTGCACGTACAGATGCCGAAGAAAGTGATCCTCTAGCCACCTTCATCGGCGGCTAAGTGTCATCCTCAAGATGGATGGTATCATGTCCTCATCATTCCTTCCACGAGAGGATCCCCTATGACTCTGATGTGCTTGAGCATCATGTGGATGAGGATCACATGGGCTGATAGAGGTGGAGGTGGGCCGATAGAGTTGTGGATACTTTTTGGCTTCCCTTTGAGCTACCCACTCAAGGAGCTCATCCTTGTGTAACTGCTAACCACATAGGTTACATGTCCATCTCCCACTCCCATCGGACCCAAAGTTTCCTTGGCTAGACACATACTTCCAACAGTTTTGCTTTGGTTTAGGCATGGTCACTAATGACAATGTGTAAGTGCTATTCTTAAGCTAAGTAGAAGGTTGAACTTTGAAGCAAGGGCCTCTCTCTCTCTCTAGAGTCTAGACTCTCTCTATCTCTCTATGGGAAGCAATCAGAGGTATGCAGTGGCAAGGGGTAGGGGAGGAAAGCAAAAGATGAGCATAAGAAATGCCCTTCTCCTCGAGCCCGATTCGGGCTTGTGGGAGAGGGCTAAAAATTCGTTTGCAATGCAATGCCGTTGCGTTGCATACATTGCAGACGCTACGCAAATCGTTGCATTGCAACTATGATCCCACATAAGACTTTGAAAGAGTCCACAAAGAGCTACAGGATGATATGCTCAAATGCCCGAATGACCAAGGGGGTATGCGGTTAGATGAGGAGAGAGAAAGTAGAAAAGAGAGAGAACTTGCATAGCAATCACGATGGAGCCACAAGATTACTTGGGCCCTTATCTCCAATAACCTGCCACTTAAAGGGCCAAGAAGGCTCCTTAAAGCTAAGTATCTCCCACCATCTATATACATAATTGATGTTCTACCTTCGTAGACACTTAGTGATCTAAGTATTGACCATGATGAAAGTGATCAAGCCATCCTTACGCATTGACCTTGATCAAAGTGATCAAGCCATCCTTAAGCACCTCTCTGAGTGGTATCAAACATCAATATGTTTTGCATGAGCACGAAACATGCCATTCTTTGCCAAACATGTGGCATTGTGGCTCTCACAACCAAGGTGGAAACCATATTCACTGCATAAGTCAAGGTGGTTAGGTTCGTAAGGCTCGGTACGGGTAAAGTATGTGAATCCAAGGTAAGGTTCGTAAGGTAAGCTAGGCTTTTTATATACATTTAAAAATTATATATACACATATACATACACATCTATGAGGAAATTAGGAGGAAAGTTTGTGGAGAGGGAAGTGGTTCAACGAATGTGGCTAGAGGAAGAACAGAAAAGAAAAGTGGAAATGTACACAAGAGCATGAGCAAAAGCAAAGGCGAGGCTGAAGTGACTTATTACTAATGTGGTAGGAAAGGTCACAAGAAGCTTGATTGCATATACTACAAAGTTGAACTAGAAAGAAAGAAGAACACAGGTGACAGGAAGAAAAAGGACACCAAGAATGAAGCACATGACAACTCAAAGAACGAGGACAAAGAGAAGGCCAATGTGGCATCTAGTGTCGTCATTGAGGAGCTATGAGATGCAGAAGATAATACTTTGTGCTACTATGGAACATAGTGGAAAGCAACGTTTTCGCAATGGCAACGGCAACGGGTTAGCAACGGGCAACGTCTGGACCTAGGAGTTTCGATAAAGTTATTTATTTTTCAAAATTTTTATATTTTTTTTTCACATATTTTGGGTCCTATGATATGTAATAAGGTGGGATATGATTATATATACCATAAAATACTTATTACAATATAAGATATATCATAAATAATAGAGATTATCAATCTAACTTGAAAGTTGGAACTTGGTCGTGACTCGTGATTATATCATAACCCTCCACACAGCCTTAAGATTATATCAAATACAATTATCTCAAATACATCATCATTATATCAAAATTCAAATACAATCATAACATCAATAATCATAACATCATCATCTAGATTCTAGATTCTAATTTCTAACAACATAATGATCATAACACTTAACTTTCAAGTTTCTAGTTTCTAAGTAGTAAGTTCTAACTTCTAACTTTTAACAAATTACAATAAACATCATGATTTATAATATAAATGATAACACCTGGCATCATAGTACATACATGTCACATGATCATATCATCGTTCATACATCAAAATAAAACAATAGAGATCACTATGACAAATGATAAATCATGAATCATATGAATCATGATGCATGGCATAAATCATAAGTGGCAAATGATAAATATAAAGTCACGACTCACAAGTGAGTCATGATAAGTGTCCACTTGCGCGTCATCACAATAGTAAATACATATCATGAAATACCAAATGTCAAACATGAAATGTCAAAGCCTCAAATGTCAATAATCAAACTCTGTCACTCTGACATGGTGTCAGATGACAAATCATCACTCTCATCATCATCATCATCATCATCATCATCATCATCATCATCCCTAGTAGTAGTGGTATGTGGTCGGCTACTAGTGGATGCATCACCACTACCACTAGGTCCTCTTCGGCTCCGAGATGATCTGGTATCATGCTGAGGTAAGGTCAACTCATGGTACAGCATAGTATATAAGTCCAGATATAAGTCCAGATCCTCTGGAGGAATATCTGGAATATCTCTGACTTTCTCTATATCTACTGTGTCCACGTTGACCTCCCTCACATCTCCTGTATGTCTGCCGCTCTCCAAGAGACGCAAGTTGCAGTGGCAATAAACTAGCCGCTCCAACTGCGCTGTAGATAATGTGTTCCTCTTCTTTGTATGGAAGAGGGCCCATGTGCTCCAATTCCTTTCACAAGGACTTACGCTTCAGTCGTGTGAAAGGATACGAATAGCTAACTCTCTCTGCATTACAACATAATTCCAAAAATAAGTAGTACATAAATCATAATACATATTTATCACATGTCACACAGTACACTAAAGACTTTTGACTTAGTACTTACCAATTGAGGAGCACTAGCACCATACATCTCCCACCATGATACTGGCCGCAACTGAGAAGATCTCAAACAAGCCGTATCCTTTCCAAAATGGCCACCACCATTTTGGAATACCAAGAGCTATCACTCCAACTGAAGTCGCAACTCTACATCAGCTGGATAAAGCCTATATACATATGTGTTCCATGCACTCAAGAGCTCCTCATCCACGATGGCCTGCTGAGATCTCCATAAGGGATGCAATAAGTGTGCCATCCCATGGATCGGGCGATGAAACCAATCCCATCGATCCCTCCACACAGCCTTAAGCTGCTCAATCCTAGAAACAAAGAAATTATAAATTTTAGAGACTAATTTTTAAGATAATAAGAATTTTAAGTGTCAAAAATTCAAAGTAATAAGTAATAACTTAATAAATACCTGTCCAATGTCAAATGTGGGCAACGTGAAAGGGACTCGCCAACTCGATCCATGAACTCATAGACGAGTCCCAATGTACTCCCCTCCATATCAACGATGCGAAGGACAGAATATAATGGATGTATGGCACGCACAAGTGCCTCTACATCCCTCCAAAATGAATCCGACAAGCATGTAATCCGTACAAAATCTGCTCTCGGGGTAGTGTGTCCATCCCAGGCAGTCCACTCTGTAGACACAACTGTCTGCATCAAAGCCTGCCGCACCCGAAGTAGTCTCTCCATCACTATGCACATGTAAGCAAATCTGGTCTTCGCAGGCTTTAGGATATCCAACTCACTGTATGATCTGAAAATAGCTAATAGTTTTGGTCTCTTTGTGAACAAAGAGACCACCTTATGGCAGGTGGAAAAAATAGAATGAATCCAAGGGATCTTTCCAAGATCCTCTATCAAAAGATCAATGCTATGTGCGGCACATGGGGTCCACACAATGGAGGGAAACTCTGCCTCTAACAATCTACCCATGGCCACACAATTACTTCCATTGTCGGTAATGACTTGCACAACATTCTTTTGACCGACATCCATAATAGCCTGGCGGATATGACCATATATAAACTGACATGTGACACAAAAATTACACCAAATCAGCCATGTACATAGTACATAGTACATACTACATACATAATACATATATATAGCATATGCAAAATTCAAATGCGTATCTTAAAATTAAAACTTGAAATTTCACCTATACATACCTGTCACTGTAAGTCAGCCTCTGATGCATCGATGGCGCGAAGGAACATAGTGCCTTTGCAACAATGCACTAGTATGTTATATACATTCCTTTTCCTGATGTCTGTCCATCCATCGCACATAATAGTGCATCCATACTTCTTCCATGTGCCCATCATCGGCTCTAACTGCTTCTCCACTATATCTTTTGTTTTGCGTAGCTCACTAGTCCTCAACTCCTCATATGAAGGACCGCTCCATCGATATCCTAATGTGCTCACTAACTCCATGGCTTCCTTCCATGCGGGTGTGCGTGCAACATTAAAAGAGAGGCCACACTGTATGAAAAGCTTCATTATACCTTGTTTGGCCTCAAGCTCCCGCTGCCTCTGAAAACCCGCACGTACGGATGCCGAAGAAAGTGATCCTCTAGGTGCCTTCACCGGTGGCTGAGTGTCACCCTCAAGATCGACGGTATCATGTCCATGCTCATCATTCCCTCCACTAGAGGATCCCATATGAGTCTGATGTGCTGGAGCATCGTGTGGAGGAGGATCATTGGAGCTAATAGAGGTGGAGGTGGGCCGAGAGCTCTATGGATACTTTCTAGCTTCCCTTTGAGCTACCCACTCAAGGAGCTCATCCTTGATATCAGCTGGCATAGGCTGCTTGCATGCTGAAATGCCCAAGCCACTAAATTTGGCAAGGCGGGCTTTGATACGATCTGCCCCACCACCCCCTTTGTAACCACATAGGTTACATGTCCATCTCTCACTCCCACCCGATCCAAACTTCCCTTGGCTAGTCACGTACTTCCAACAATTTTGCTTTGGTTTAGGCATGGTGAGTCTCTCTCTCTCTCTCTCAATCTCTCTCTCAGATCTCTCTCTCTCTCTCTCTCTCTCTCTCTCGGTTGAGGGCTCAGTGCTCTCGGGTGTGCGTTCGCTCCAAGGAAGAAGGCAAGTAAAATGCCCTCTCCCGCGAGCCCGTTTCGGGCTCAAAGGAGAGGGCAAAAAAATCTGTCTTCAACGCAACGCGTTGCGAACGTTGCAGACGCTACGCAACGCGTTGCGTTGCAACTCTGCTATGGAAGCAGATCATGCCGAAGTATTGTGGATTCAGGTGCATTGTTCCATTTACTCCTATTAAGGAGTGTTTTAATACCTTTCATGCAGGCAGCCATGGACATGTATATCTTGGAAATAACCATGCTTGTTCTATTGAAGGTATTGGCACAATGCATCTCACTATGGATGATATTAATGAGCTGGTTTTGCATGATGTAAGGTATGTATCAAGCATCAAGAAAAGCTTAGCAAATGGATATGCATGGATATAGTACCCTCTTTGAGAAGGGGTCAGGAAGCTTATCAAAGGCTCTAGGCTGATTGTTAAAGGTACAAAGAAAGCGACTCTATTGCTTGCATGGTAAAGCATTGCTTTGGCTTAAATCCATTCACATATGGAATTATGGCATAAAAGGCTTGAGCACATGAGCCAAAAAGGCCTTGATAAACTATGTAATTTGGACAAGTTTGATATGAAAGGCTCAAAACTTGATTTTTGTAATGAATGCCAATATGGTTAGTAAGTAGAGAATTCCTACTACTCTGGTGTCTCTCGTAAGTCTAATGTGCTTGATCTTGTTCATTTTGATGTTTCTGGCATGCCCACAAAATCTATGGGGGTGCTTTTTACTTTGTTTCTTTTGTTGATGACTACTCTAGGAAGCTTTGGGTATATTTGTTAAAATCTAAAGATGAAGCCTTTGCTGCATTTAAGAAATTTCATGCATTTGTGACCACTCAAACAGGTAGAAAGCTGAAATGTTCATGTACAGATAATGGGGTTGAGTTTACAAGTGCCGAATTCAATAGATTTTGTGAAAATCTTGGTATTAAGAGGGAGTTAACAGTCCCATACAGCCTCTCTTCCAATGGTGTGGCTGAAAGGTATAATAGGACTTTATGTGAGAGGGTGAGATGCATGCTGTCCACAGCTAATCTCCCTCATGGATTTTGGGGAGAGGCTTTGAAAATTGCAGTTCATGTTTGCAATCGATCCCTTCATATGTCCTTAAAAGGTGGCATTCTAGAAGAGGTTTGGTCCGGCAAACCAGCTTCATATGACCACCTACACATCTATGGTTGTAATGCCTTTGTGCATATAAGGCCTGAGTTGAGAAGCAAGTCAGATGCAAAGTTCATGAAAGGAATCTTCATGGGTTATGGTGATGAAGGTGAAATGGGCTACAGGATTTGGCTACCTCAACTCAAGAAGGTAATACGCAGCCGAGATGTTGTATTTAATGAGGCAAGGCTGCTCAAAAATAATTGTGCCTCTAAAGATGACCATAAAAGAGTCAAATTTCAGTATGTATAGCCACCTGTTAAATCTGATATGAACCCTGGGGATGCACCACATATGGCTGGAAATGACAATGAGCTTGTGGTTATTGAGCCAGATCATGCTTGACAACAAAATGACGCTCCCGATGGGTGTATGCAGCCACCTATTCATGCTGAAAACAGGGCTGGAAATGATGTACAGCAGCCCATTAACAATGAAGAAGTTGATGTACCTCCTGATGAAGATCCATTTCCGGATAATATGGATCGTTGGATAAGAAGATCTACATGTCCTAGGAGGTCAGTGAATAGATATGACCCCTTTATACATTACATATGTTATCAGATGAGGGTGAGCCTCTCACTTATAAAGAGGCAAAGCAATGTGAGCACAAGAAGAAGTGGGAGTTAGCCATGCAAGAAGAGATAAAGGCCTTGCATGCAAATCATACTTGGGATTTGGTTGAGTTGCCCAAAGGTAGAAAGGCCATTCCCAACAAGCGGTGTACAAAATCAAAACTGTTGATGGCAAACCCAAGTATAAAGCAAGGCTGGTTGCGAAGGGATATGCCCAAAAAGAGGGCATTGATTTCCAAGAGGTATTCTCTCCCGTGGTTAAAGTGACCACATTACGTGTGTTGTTTGCTCTCACAACTGCCTTGGATTTGGAGTTATTCCAAATGGATGTTAAAACAACCTTTTTGCATGGTGATTTGGACGAAGAGCTGTACATGAGACAGCCAGAAGGATATGCAATTCCTGGAAAAGAGCATCTGGTATGCAAGCTGAAAAGGAGCTTATCTGGGCTGAAACAGGCCCCTTGACAATGGTATAAGAAGTTTGATGCATTTCTGCTCAAACATGGGTTCAAAAGAAGCCATGTAGACCACTGTTTATACACTAAAAAGGATGAAGATGGCATCCGAGTCATTCTTGTGCTGTAAGTAGATGATATGCTGCTGGCTGGGAAGAAAAAGAGCACTCTGAATGCTCTTAAACAGCAGCTGAACTCTACATTCTCAATGAAAAACCTTGGGGAAGCTGAGCATATTCTTTCTATGCGAATAAAAAGGGATACACAGCAGCATACTTTGCATTTATCCCAAGAAGAGTACATCGAAAAAGTGCTGGACAGATTTAATGTGGCTGATGCTTTCCAAGGATGTCTGTCCCAAAGATGATGATGCAGCCAATTACATGAAGAGTGTTCCATATGCATCGGCTTGTGGTTCACTTATGTATGCTATGGTTGCCACTAGGCCAAACATTGCTCATCTAGTGGGAGTTGTTAGCAGGTTCATGGCTAATCCTGATAGAGCTCATCGGGAGGTAGTCAAATCTACCGTGAGATATTTGAAAGGTGGAGCTCATGGCAAGTGATGTGGACACACATAAATCCACAAGTGGCTATGTATACACCCTTGTAGGTGGAGCTATTTCATGGTGCTCTAGACTTCGGAGGATAGTTGCACTATCTACTGCAGAGGCTGAATATATTTCAGGCATAGAGGCTTCCAAAGAAGCCATTTGGTTAAGCTCACTTTTGTAGTGAGTTTGGGATGCATGAAAAGGCACTTGTTCTTGGATGCGATAGCTAGAGTGCCATATGTTTGGCAAAGAATGCCATGTTTCATGCTCACATGAAGCATGAGATACCATTTCATCAAAGAGGTGTTAGAAGATGGCTCGATCACTTTGATCAAGGTCAATACTTCAGAGAATCCTATAGATGCTCTCACGAAGTGTCTACCCAAGGCACAACATCAACTATGTATACAGATGGTGGAAGTTACTTAGCTTCAAGGAGCCTCCTTGGTCCTGTAAGTGGGAGTGGGAATAAAGGCCCCAAGGACTCTCCTTTTGTATATTATGACCCTTCCATGTGAAAGCTCTCTTTGAGAGCTTTTCAAACATTTTTGTTATATTTTTTGGACCCCAAATTAGGGAGTTATAAACATTTACATTATTTTTATGACTTCTGGTAATTGGCCATTTGTGAACATGCCCAACATGCCCAAATGACCTAAAAGTCACTTATCAATAAGACTTGGTCCCAAGACTCTCATAATTTTATTGGACTTCTTCACCTTGAGCTTCTCCATCTTCTTCTCCAAATTTTTGTGTAGGTTTCTCTCTCTACTTTGACTCATAAGGAGACTCATAAGTGAATTATGACAGAGGCTATAGTGATGCATTTGCCATGAATGATGCTGATGATCGTCATCATTATCACCATCACCACCATCATTAACAACAATATCATATTGTTCAACAATATCCTCAAGTGCATGGTTTTGCATAGTGTTGTAAGAAGATGAAGAAGGGATCTCACCATCATATTCTTCTTGCAATGCAAGAAGGCCACAATCATCCTCTTCTTTCTCTATCATTTCTAATATCACTTCCATTTTTTTAAATCCTCTTTTTTTGTTTTTGTTGGAAACAATGTAAGAATAGCATAAAACCCCAATTTCGAGCAGCCCTAATTTCTGGTACTTAGCCAAATTTTGGTCATAGAAGATAAAAAATTATTATGAGCTCTTCAGATAGTACTTGAGGAGAGCTTTCATTTGGTATATAGCACTCAATTGTCAGAGGTCCAAAAATGCTAGAAAACCCCTATCCAAAAAGGATTTTTATATATTTAGGTTCCTCTTAGCATGTGGATCAAGCAAAGCACTTTCATATCATCAGCTCATGGCTAATTAGGCTGATCGCAATAATATTATTATCAAAAAGCAAGTTTTTTACGAATTTAGAATAGCTATCACTTTTTTAGAAGAAAGTTGCTTTTGGGAAGTTTTTCGCTAAGCTTTATGCTTTTTGTGGCTAAATTCATGGGAGCAGCTTGAGGTCTATATAAGAGGCCTTAGGGGTCACTCTAGGCATCACTTGAGCTCCCAACTCAAGGATCAATCTGGCTTTGAGTTTACTAACCTCTAGAGGAGGTGTGTCCTAACTTTTGGTGCAGTTTTGGAGGAGATTTTGGAGCCAACCATTTAACTCTTACTGATTTTGTGAGTAGTAAGTCTATATTTTGTTATTCCTCCTTTGTTGCTCCACAAGGAGTAATCGTTCTTGTTATTCATTTTAGGGTTTGCTATACAAACAGTTCTCAACTATTTCTATTCACTCCAATAATTTTTGGTGCTTAGCCAAATTTTGATCATAGAAGATAAAAAATCATTATGAGCTCTTCATATAGTACTTGATGAGAGCTTTCATTTGGTATATAACATTCATTCATCAAAGGTCCCAAAATGGTAGAAAACCCTAACCCTAATTTCTGTCCAAAAAGCATTTTTACATATTTATGTTCCTTTTAGCATGTGGATCAAGGAAAACACTTTCCTATCATCAACTCATGGCTAATTAGGCTTATTGCAGCAGTATTAGTATCAAAAAGCAAGTTTTTTACGAATTTAGAAAAGTTGTCGCTTTTTTAGAAGAAAGTTGCTTTTGGGAAGTTTTTCGCCAAGCTTTATGCTTTTTGTGGTTAAAATTCGTGGGAAAAGCTTGAAGCCTATATAAGGAGGCCTTAGGGGTCACTGTAGGCAGCACTTGAGCACCAACTCAAGGATCAATTAGGCTTGGAAGTTACTAACTTCTGAAGGAGGTGTGTCCTAACTTCTGGTGCAGTTTTGGAGAAGATTTTAGAGCCAACCATTCAGCTCTTGCTGATTTTGTGAGTAGCAAGTCTATATTTTATTCATAGTACAACAAGAGGTTTAAAAAACGAGATTTAAATCGAGATTTAAATCGTTTAAATCGTAGAGAAATCCAAAATAAAAATCAGGGTTTTTATTCACTGTGAGAGATTTTTCTTTTTTGAAGCATAAAGCTGTGTACCAATGCATATTTAGCACCTTTTTGATATACTTGACGTGATAACATATAAAGTCACCTTATAGTCTATAATCACTAGTGACCAATCACCACACTACTTTCAACTTTCAAATCTCAACTTTCAAATGCATTTCAAATAAAAGAGTCAATACAAAAATGTGAACAATGAACATACATGACACATGAAAGTGAAAAATGCAACTATGGACATAATCAACTACCAATCAGTCAATGAGTCATGCTATACATAATACAACTGCCAGCAATGTCAATGATCAGTGATCATACATACTGTATACAAAACAAACATGTAGATACTAAATAGTAAACAAGCATCAAAATATAATGTCCATCTGGCATCATCCATGGTAGTGCCATGTATAATATCAATGATCATATATGTCAGTCCATGATCCAAGACTAGTTGAAGTCTAAAGACTATGAAGACTCTCCAATGTCATATGTAAACTCATCATCTATAATACATCATGTGCATCAAATGTACTAGTCCATGACGATGTGCTATCGGACTCCGAATGACCAAGCTTTGCTGCAAGCATGGAAGCGTCTCCTCCCAAATCACCATCTCCATTGGAAGAGGAGGTTGATGCCTCTTCTCATTCCTCTGGATCAACTCGAGAAGTGGAAGCCTCACCGCCTTCCACGACCACGTCCACCTCGCTTCGAAGCACACTTCCACTGCCGCATATGAGAAGCCTTCCGACTAGTAGAAGGTAATGATACATCATCTAAAAATAACACACAATAAATGATGTTTTTGAGAAAAATTAAAATTAAATATCTACTTAGGTATTCAGATTCCAATCCCAACATAGAGTCATTACTCATATCTGGAGTACGCCTAGCTCTCCTAGTTTGGCTACGAGTCTCACGCATATTCCTCTGCGACTCCGTGGCAAGCATAGCAAAAATATCCCTCTCTTCCTTGGGGATTTGAAGAATATCTTTGACTTTTCCAATATCATATCATCAATTGAAATTTACTTGAAGAGGAGCTATGTTTAGATCTTTTGAGTTTAGCAACTTGAGATTGCAATGACAATATACCAACTTCTCATGTTGTGATTGGCTCAACCGGTTCAAGGTGGTTCGGTACGTTTGGTACGGTACGTATGGTGCATGTATGGTATGTGGCAAAGAGGTTTGGTACCATAGTAAAAAAAATCGCACGATTTTTTAAAAATAAAAATCGTAAAAATCGCATTCATGATTTAAATCATTTTTAACGATTTTTATTCTTTTTTTTTTAATTTTAATTAAAGGTTTCATCCGGTAGATCTCTTTTTAAAATTAAAATTTGATCACTATGATACCTATGCTTGCTAATAGTCTATCATATATTACCACTTTGCTCTTTGGATAGAACTATTTTATTTTCTTGCCTATTAGAGATTTGACTAACTAAATTAAGTTGAAATCGATGCTCAAAGCCAAGTTCCTTCAATTGTGTATGTACATTTTAAGTCCGTGTCCAGTATGAATCTATACCAACCTATAGCTGAATGACATTATAGAGTTTATGTGACTGCAATGTTATCATAAACTCTTTGTTGGCATCTCACATATGACTGAACTACAACAACTAACAAACATCTAGGTCATATAAACTTTTCACTACTTTCACCACTGTCCAATATTGGAGTATATATGAGTTGAATAGGTATTGTGCATACCTTAGATACAAGAAAAATTAAAATTCTCTTAATGAATAAAAACCTCGATTTTTATTTTCATTTTTAAAAATCTCTACGATTTAAACGATTTAAATCTCGATTTAAATCTACGATTTAAATCTCTACTTTGTACTATGCTTGGTACGATACGGTACGTGTGTATGTATGTATGTATGTATGTATGTATGTATGTATGTATGTATGTATGTATGTATGTATGTATGTATGTATGTATGTATGTATGTATGTATGTATGTATGTATGTATGTATGTATGTATGTATGTATGTATGTATGTATGTATGTATGTATGTATGTATGTATGTATGTATGTATGTATGTATGTATGTATGTATGTATGTATGTATGTATGTATGTATGTATGTATGTATGTATGTATGTATGTATGTATGTATGTATGTATGTATGTATGTATGTATGTATGTATGTATGTATGTATGTATGTATGTATGTATGTATGTATGTATGTATGTATGTATGTATGTATGTATGTATGTATGTATGTATGTATGTATGTATGTATGTATGTATGTATGTATGTATGTATGTATGTATGTATGTATGTATGTATGTATGTATGTATGTATGTATGTATGTATGTATGTATGTATGTATGTATGTATGTATGTATGTATGTATGTATGTATGTATGTATATATATATATATATATATATATATATATATATAGCTTAAACATATAAAAAACCATAAAAACATTTAAGTTACAACTTACAAGTTCAAACTTAGAAGTTACGAGTTACAACTACGTCTTACAATAGATAATGAATTTATGAAATCAAGAATCATGAATTTTGATCAAGAATCAACACCTTACATGACTGAATAGAAACTAGAATGTTCAATGTAGATATCAAAAAATACTCGAGCACTTTTTCCATAACATCAGTATCTAAAAATGACATACAAATGCAATCATCTCCCCCATGTGTTTGCAATTCGATGCATTGTTTGTGACAATGTGAACTACATTCTCTTTGCCTATTTCCAATATGGCTTGGCGGATATGATGGTAGATAAACTCTCCCGTGACCCTCTCACCGCCAACACCAACATCAATAGCTTGTAAAAAAATAGTACCTAAACAATCAAATTCCACGAAAAATATAATATTAGTATTGAGTCTTGACTCTTCACAATGAGCAAAATAAGTAAAGCATGTGAAGATAATGAATAGTGAAGAAATATGTCATATGGTATACCTAAGCATGTACCAAAATATTAATCATGTATCGACGTCGAGAGTCGCTCCAACCATCAGCCATGATGGCGCATCCATATTGCACCCATCTCTCTCTAATTGGTACAAGGGAAATGGCAATACGATCTCTCTCCTCATCTAGCATACCCTTGCACATCCGATGAGACTACTCACCTCTCCATGTATCTGTATCTGCAAGAGGACCTACATTGTGCTTTACGTAAAACATTAAAAGAGAGATTGCACTCCACAAGCATACATGTAATCTCCACCTCTGCAATTCTTTTTCTTTCCTTCACCCAACTTTCTGAATATATGGGCCCAGTGCCCACGTAAAGTGGACTGAGTATGATTATGTGTAGAGGAGGGAGGTGGCATAGTAGAACTCCTAGTGTGAACTGCCTAAGATGCACATGAGGACAGTGAAACATCATCCATACGAGGCCTTTTTCTTGACTGACTACTGCTTGCAACACCATGATGTTGAATATTTATACTTTCGAAAGCACGCCTCTCCTCTGTCCTCTGAGGATGAAGAAGTGCATCATCTTCTGCTCTTTGCTCTCTACGAGTTGGAACCCTATCTTTAAACACGTATCCCTGCTTAGCAATAATCACATTTGCAATGTCACGAGGAACAAGGGTACATGCTCCTATGCCATTGTCACCAATACCAGAAACATGGGATATGACTCTGTAATGGTATTGCCGAAACTATTCTTGCAATACTTGCATTGCCAATACTTTGCTCCACCTCTACTAGAAGATGTTGTGGTGGGCCTTGCTACTATGGTATGTGCATCCAATATGGATGGGTCTTCTTCAACATGATTATAGACCTATATTCAAATGCCGAAGAAGAAAAACATTAGAAGTTAGAACTTACAAAAAAGAAAAACATTAGAACTTAGTACTTAGTAGTAAGTACGTACGGAAAAGAAAAACATGATCTTATCTATTTGTGTACATAATACATACCACTGTCCACATACACACGTGATAGATCCTAGCTAATAGGAAGATCTGGATAAAAAGAGCTATCAGTTTCATGAGTCCTCTGATTGGTTTTTGGGAAGATTTCAGCTTAAGTTTTATGTTGTGAGGCTTGAGCTCAGTTTAGTATGATCTTAATGATTGAGCAGTGAGATGAGACTAAAATGATGTCCATTGGTGCTACAATGAAGCAACTATGCCTGGCCAAGACCTCCAAAGTTGCACCCTAAGGTATGAAATGCTTAAAAGATTATTACACAAACTTTCCTTTTCTGAATCTTGATTGATCATTGTATGTGTGGACCATGGTAGAACAATAGAATGCTTTTTCTCCCTTGCATTGCTTTTCATACAGCATGATGGTAAGGACTAAGCAAGTAGAGATATGGAATAGGATGATATTCACAGTTTTATTCACAAGAAGTCAGACAACATGGTGTAGCTAGGTGCATTCAGTGAGTCAAAACCACATTCTGAATCCTAATGGTGGATTCTTCTTCCACAGTTGACTGTTGGTCACAATGCACATGCTAATAATGTTAGTCCAGACTCCAACCTCTAATGGATCATTGTTAGACATTGATCCACAGGGATCAGTGCATGTGATCCACAAGGATCAGTTCATGTGTGTGAGGGACAAGGGCCAGCTAGCCAAGGTCCCAAGCTCGAGGGACACCTAAAGGTACTTTGGTAGTAATGGGAATTACTTGGGTAGTGATAGGAATATGTAGTGCATGATGGCCACATGTTTACACTAGACTATTCCAGATCATTACTATTTTTAGAGTATACCATTGTTAATTTTTTTAGAGTACAAGAGGGTTTATATGGATGGGAGGTGAGTCACACACATATCATTCAAGTCTCTTTCTAACACTTGGTATCAGAGCTAGAAGTTCCTTTGTCGTTTTTCGCGTGAGACTTTTCATACTCTCTTCCTTATTCATGAATATAGATATTGCTTTAGCGTTATATGAAGGCAACTCAAACCTGTTCTTCACAGCATATGGGATTAAGGTCTTGCTCCACGTGTCTTCGTTCCTTGGAGGAAGAGCATATGGGGGCCGAGTTCGCAGTACGTTCTTGTGCCGTATTCATGTACTTGCTTTATTAGCCATTTAAGTCTACCTCTTCCACTCTTTTGGTATATCTTGGTCATCCAATAGCCAAATTCAAAGATTCTTCTTGCTGTGGAAAGCTCTTTCAGAGCTCTTTCGAGACAACCTATTGGGAGTGACTTGGCAAGCTATTCCGACAGAGTGTGGACCCTCTTCAAAACCTGCATACACCTGCAAGTTACTTTTTGAACCTCCAAATAAGTTTCTTGTCAATTTATATGCATCGTTGCTCTCTTTTTGCATTCAAATCGCATATAGGACATGCAAATTTTGCATAGTATCTAGACTAGACGTGTAGTTTAGACGTGGTTCGTATTGTGCGGTGCATGTATTCTTCTTGTAGAAACGGGTAAGTATTTTTCTTGCAGGTTAGTGAGGAGAAAAATATAAATTTGTCAGGGTGTGTTATCCCCTTTCGGGCTACTTGTAGTTATATTGTGCCTGTTGGCATTGCGAATCCCCTTTCGGTCTATTTGTAGATAGATTGTGCTTGCCGACACCGTTATTACGGAAATTGCTTGTCATAATTTTTCCGATTTTCAAAATTATATCGTTATGCTATCAAAATTTTTAGAAAATTAGTATGTATATGCATTCAAGCATATAGAACATACTAACAATTTCTTATTTCTTCATATTTCATTGAGCAAAGAATTGTATAAGTTTATGGATATCTAGTAGATATCACTATTTCGATCTTAAGACAAGGGCAAGTATTGCTAAGGTCATTAGAATACGGAGCATAGTAGTTTCAACGAAGAATTCTAGGATTTCTAGTTAGAACTTAGAATAGAGGATACTTCATCCTCAAAGATTCCATGATCTAGAAGAATGCAAGTGGCATTTTGATCAAAAGGAATAAAGTCAAGATTTGAAACATGTAAAGTAATGCATCTAGAAAGAGAGAAGAATTTTTGAGTAAAAAAAAAAGTTTCCCTTTTGGAGCAAGGACAAATTGAGACAAGGGCTAGTTTTACCAAGTCTCATGAGTTAGAAACTTAGAGGTAAGAGGTCTCAAGGTAAATTAAAACCTTAGAAGAGAACTCTAAGAACACCTACAAGTTTAGGATGCTTATAAGTTAACTAAATAGTTCATCAGTAGTTACTATAATTACATAGCTATGAGTTCTAGTGCACATTTCTATGTGTATAGAACAAAGAAGTTTATTTCACAAGAAGTATAGACTTCAGATTTGTGGAATAAAAAGAGTAAATCAAGTTTGATTAGAATGACATAGTTAGAAATAGTAAAAGACAAGTCATGTAAGAACTTCCTAGATCTGGAGGTTGAGACATAGACTTTATAGTTGCTAGTTTTATAAGGAATCATATCTTGATTCTATAATAGTGTAACACGGCAAATGGAGTAGTTTCATCTACCTATCTACCTAAGAATGAAGAATAGAGATCGTAGGTGGATTCATTTTCATTAAGCAAGCAAGGCAAGTCTGAAGGCCAAGAACTCTAAAGTGGCCAAGATACACATAGAGGCAAGGTTTGCAGAGAGCAAACAAAGCAAGTATGCGGGTCAGATACTCAAGAGTGGCTAGGATATACAGAAAGGCAAGGTTTGCAAAGGCTAAACAAGGCAAGGCTATAGTCTAAGTTCCTAGCAGGGAGTGAGACAAGGTTATATAGCAAGGCATGGTTTGCATTTATTAGATAAGGCAAGGTTGTCCCCAGAAGGGAGTGATTATACAACAATGCAAGGTCTACAAGTAAGTCAGTCCCAAATGGAAGACAAGTTGAGAAGTAAGTTTGATGTTTCTATTTATAGTGCATCATAAATAGTGACTAAGTAAAGTGATCAAGTTTGAGCATAGGGAGGCGACTACTGATCCGTGGAGAATCAGATCTCTAAGAGACTCGATTACTAAATGCTACCAAGTTGCTTAAAATTGATTGTAAGTTTATTTATTTTCTATATTTTATGCATCCATCGTGTATTATGATGAATTCATGTAGTCAGGGAGACTCTAGTTGGAATGCTTCAACACTTTCAGTAAAAGTGAGAGCAGAATTCCAAGAGTTGTTCTTGAAAGAATTATCTTCTGCTTTGCCTCCTTGCAAGAACATATAGCATAGAATCGAATTGGTACTGGAGCGAGTCCGACTGCTCGATCACCATTTTGAATGAGTTTGCAGGAAGAGAATGAAGTCTGCAAAGTTGTGGATGAGTATTTATAGAAAGGGCTGATTAGACCCGGCTATGCACCCTTTTCAGCACCGTTTCTTCTAGTGAAGAAAGATGGATCTTATAGGATATGCGTCGACTATTGAGCACTCAATAAGATTACTATCAGACACAGATATCCTATGCCCATGATTGATGATCTTTTAGACGCTCTAGGTGGAGCCATTGTATTTAGTAAAATAGATTTTACAAGTGGCTACCATCAGATTAGAGTAAGAGATCATGATAAGACTCAATTAATCCAGAGAAGACTCAATTGTTTCTTCCGAGGATAGAATATCAGTCGATGGGGTTCAGATGGATCCCAAGAAGGTTTTCGTTATCTTAGTTTGGCCTATTCCTCAAGATGAGGGGCAGTTACGGTCATTTCTAGGACTTTCCAGTTTTTACTGGAAATTCCTCTCTTCTTATTCGTCGATAGCAACTTGCTTCAAGGCAAAGTTTCGTTTGCATGGAAGCAAGAGGAGCAAGATAGTTTTAGTGTCAGAAAGTTCATCTTCAGTTTTTGTTTCTGGACTAGGTCATCTACCTTTCACCTCAAGAGTTGAAGATATCTTGCTGCCTCTTATATCAGAAGAGAACTAATTTCTGTTGGGGCTTGTTGCTGCTCATCTTATTCTGGCACGTTGACGGTGCAAACAGTCAATTATTCTACACACAAGCTACAACATATTCACTTTTTCATAACTCCTAGGCACTCTTCTTATCTTTTGTACCTGGAGCCCTTCAACATTCAGCTTATATTCCAGATTCTGTATATTTTACACACACATTGTGTAGACATAGTTACATAAAACAATTTTATTTATGAGGAGCATTTTGCTGCATTCAATCATTCTCTGTCTCTTGTCTATTTCTTAATCATTCATCTCTATTATTTGGTTCAAGGTGTGTGTGCGCAGGGTTTCTAAGTGTTGGAAAGATCCTGTAATTTATATTGGTCCCAGGTACTTTCCTATATACACTTAGAGTGTAGTGTTGCTATTCTTGCTGATTATTTACTAATGTGCTGTTGTGGTGCTGTTAATCGTCTTTCCTACTCCTCTTCTACACAACTTGTGTGCCTTGCTGTTCTGGACCAGCTGATTTGTTGTACTAATACTTTCTTATAGCTGTACCAAGGTGTTTTGCAGCTATCTACATCAGAGGAAGGAGTTTTTATAGCCATATGTCGCTTGTATACTTTCACATACAGCCTATAGTCAATCACTTATTTAGCACCTAGACTGCATTTTTCATATTTAGCCTATAGTCAATCACTTATTTAGCACACACACTCTTTTACTATACCTTTAGGCAATTTTCTCTCATATTTTGTATCTAGAACCATTCAGATTTCAGCCTATTACATTTTAGATAGTCATTCTTTCCAGTTCAAGCTTTTAGAGTAGTTATTCTACTCTTTTTAACTTATGTCCCTTTGCCTACTG
This sequence comes from Ceratopteris richardii, assembly GCA_020310875.1. Lineage (NCBI taxonomy): Eukaryota > Viridiplantae > Streptophyta > Polypodiopsida > Polypodiales > Pteridaceae > Ceratopteris > Ceratopteris richardii. The sequence goes on from CM035444.1 coordinate 6,937,807, forward strand.
TCTATACTCCTCATCTATTCTTTCGTTCAAGTATTGTATATGTGCATGGTTATCTAGTGCGTGGAAGATCTTGTGAATCTATGTGGGTCTACTTACTTCCAACAATATGATTATCTGCTACCCCAAGCACTTCAACACCTCTTAGAGTAGCAACTCCTCCTCCTGTAAGCACCTCCAAGTGTGTATGTAAGAGCACCTGAACTCACAAGACATTATGTGAGTAGGAGCACCCTTGGTATGAGATGTATGTGATATGTGACGCATAAGATTATGACCCTTGGATATTTGTTTTTGTGAGAATTAAATCTCAGCCATTGGATTAAACTACCAGACTCTGGATGTTGATTTTTTAAGTGGTTAACCAATAGATTAGGATTTCACTTTTGAAGGGTGAGATGGAGTGAGATGGGCAAGTGTTATATATGGTTGGGTTACTCTTTTTGAGTACTTAAAAAATACGTGATTAGTTATGCACAAAATGACCATTTTTTGACTTGTTTAAACAGATTTGACTTTATTTGACTTTTTTGTCTATGATTTTATTTAATCAAAATATTCATTAAGATATATAATGATTGATGTAATAAAACTTAAAGCTATACAAATTAGAATTTCTAACAAGTACTGAATACGTAAACCTGATAATTCCCCCCCCCCCCCCCCCCCCCCCCCCCCCCCCCAAAATTCTAATTTGAGATAGAAGGAGAATGCATAACACTTACAAAATCCAACATCTTTCAGTGTTCTCTTTCTTGCAAACTTGCGGTATGAATTGCTCCATTGGAAGATAGTTCGAAGTTATTTGAAGTACAAGTCATTTGTTGCAACTGGGCCATAGATCTTAGGACTTATGCATGAAATGCTGTCTTTTGAACTCGATAAGATTTGTCACGGATTTGGCTGGTCAACTCTGTTTGACAATGGTCAACTGAGTTTGACTTTCAGTCATTTGTCACTTTGAGCTCTTTGCTCATTTCTTTCTCTCATACTTCCATATATAGCGTTTGAATTGCTCCAAGGCTGGTCAATATTGGTCAACCTTTAATAAACTCTGGTTGAACTTGGTCAAACTTGCAAAAACAAAGTTAATGTCAAAGGAAGAATTTGTTACATGGAGAAAGTTACAAAATCTTATTCCTATTCATTTTTTTGATAAATTTTAGATAGTAGAGCTTCTTTTAATGCTCCATAGTGCTTGCTCTTGGCGTCTACATAGTGCATATTAGTCTAACGGCTATATGCACCTTGTTTTGCTTCTCTCAGTAAAAGATTTTCTTCCCTAGTACTTGATTCGATTCAAGGTTGTTATTAACTCCTGTTTGCACTACATCTAATCCTTCATCTTATCCACTAGATTTTGCATGTACGTTGGTTCTTGGAGTGTATCTAGGAAGATCTTGAGGTACATACGTACCCTAGCAAGCAAGCACTCATGCTGTTTAACTTTCTTGTGTGCATGCACTTGGAGTGCATCTAGGAAGATCTTGAGGTACATACTTACCCTAGCCACCAATTGCTCCTGATTCATGCGCTTTGGGTTTCTTGTGTGCATACATTTGTATGGGAAATCCTAAGCAAGTGTGCATACACTTGCTTGGACCTAGCCCATGATCCTTGAGGAGAAGCGCATGAGCCTAGAGGAGAAGCCATGACAATCTTTGAGGGAGCCTTCAAGCAAGAGTTGCAGCTATAGGAACTTGCAAAGTTCAACCAAACTTGCATCAGCTCCTAAGTTCAGTCATACTTGCTTCATCCCATAAGTTTCAGCCCATTAAATCAGCCCATTGCTGCATAATATAGCCTATCCTTCTCCCTTGAAGGCTTCTTCAATCTTCACTCATGACTTCGGGCTTCTTTAAGTCTTGAAAGTCGAGTGCCGAATTAGCCTATCCTTCTCCCATCACACTTATAGCTTTGCATACATTAATCATTACCCTTTCACTTTCCTTGGTTTCCATCATGCCTCAAACTCCATCTTCCTTATGGGATGCCTTACTACTAGTCACTCTTTGCTAAATAATCTAAGAAGCTCCGGTTCATGCATGTCATTATTATGGTGGAGATTCCATCGGAGACATTTTCTTCTTCAGATAATGATGCCAACATGGATGACCATGAGTACTAGTCTCTAGATTAGTAGACTAGTAGTAGAATGATATTTTATTTGTTGTATATGGTAGTAGTTTGCCTGTTGCCTTGTTGAGAGTGGAGACATGGATTTTTGATGTACATGATTGTGGCCATATGGATTATGGAACATGGACTACATTTATGATTTGTCACTTGTCACTTATCATATTTTTTTTGGCTTTTTGTAATGAAAATTATACATCCATTCCGTGTCATACATAGTTGACTATTCTATTATCATGTTATTTGTTAGATATGAACAAATATGAAATTTACAATGTAATTATGTATATGGCTGCTAGCATGAACACACACACACACACACACACACACACACATACATATATATATATATATATATATATATATATATATATATATATATATATATATATATATATATATATATATATATATGTATGTGTGTGTGTGTGTGTGTGTGTATGTGTGTGTGTATGTATGTATGTATGTATGTATGTATGTATGTATGTGTATATGTATGTATGTAATATGTATGTATGTATGTATGTATGTACTATGTATGCATGCATGTATGTATGTATATGTGTTTGTGTATATGTCTATATATATGGTGGATATTTCAATATGGTGTATAGTGATATGGATTGTAGTATTATGGCCTCCATTCTAATGTCGCTAGAAAAAGATGTTTGGGCCTTGGTCTTAGAAATGCTTAAATGTAAAGATCTTTGGAGGCATATTGGAGGGCATACCCTATACCTTTCACTCCCATTTACATGCAAAAGATATGAGCATATTAGATCGATGTTATTACTCGCATGCACATATGTTACATTCATCCTCGAAAATGTCAATTGATGCAACAATACGTTTATCAGATCATAGTCTACTTTTGATTTCATTACAAAATTTTGATTTGAGAAATAGTATTTCGTACCAATATTTTAGAATTCCTCTAAGGATCAACCATTTGTGATTCAAGACTGAACTCTTCACATAAAGACTGGAAGCCTTGATTTCAAATGCTCTTTCGCGTAAAGCTTCCACGGCTTTGAAATGGGAGTATGTTGTTCATCATATGAAGGATGTAATACAAGAATGTGGAAAGTACTACAATGGGGAAGTGAAAGCTGTGAAAAGAGATGTCGAGAACTTCATATCATGCTCGAAAGTGGATAGTGGTTTACTGTTACAGGACATTGAATATCAACGTCTATGTGATGCTTACATATGTTTACGTATCATGGAAAACATGGCGGTTCAATCAGTGGAAGTTAAAGCCAGATGCACAAATGTAAATGATATATATGCGAACTAGAAGTGTTTTTCTGAGCATCTGAAAGCTAAAAAGCACTATCTCCTTTATACATGCTAATGGTGTTATACTTGAGGAGGACAATGCGATAGCTCATGAATGTACACATCACTTGAATAAGTGTTTCCGACTCCACCTGAAAGAGATGAAATCTGGTATGCAGCTTTAAATGAGGCTTTGGCATATACTTCCAAGTTATTGGAACTGCAAACGGCTGTTAACTTGGTGAAGTCAACGAGTCAATGATAGAGGAAAAAGTTTTATTGGCTGTGCAGTCTCTAAAAAAAAGTAAAGCACCTTATCTAGATGGATTAACTAAGGAATCCATTGTGGAATTATGGCACTAACTAAAACACTTATTGGTTGATGCATGCAATGAGATATGGAATGGTAACAAGATGCCCTTCTCATTCAAAATCGGATGGATTAAATTGATAGATTATAGACTGGAGACCTATAACAAGGATGGGTATCTTTTACAAAACCTTTGCTAAGATTTTTGCTTTAAGACTGAAACTATTCATTCACGAAGTGGTACACCTGGTACAAATTGGCTTTATACACCAAAGTTCCATATTTGATAATATTCTTCTTAAACAAATAGTAATGGAACATGCAATAAAATCAAATCAGCAGATGGTATGCATGCAAATTAATTTTGAGAAAGCCTTTGATCGCATTTGCTTGGACTTCATCGTCTCAATCATGAACAAAATGGGATTTGAAGATTATGTCTTGCACGCACTCCATATTTAATGAAGATAGTGCATCACATGTAGAGTTCAATGGGAGACTATCTTTGCCGTTTTCTATTGCACGATCTATTCGTCAAGGTTGTCCACGTAGTCTCGTGTTCTCTGCATTGGCGTCCACTCCTATTTACTATTTGTTGGAAGCTAAATTGAAATCACAAGCCTTTCATTGAATACCAGTGTATGGAATCCCTCAAATTGTAGTGGGATTTGCAGAAGATATATTCAACTTCGCGAAAGCCTCTAATGCAAATATTCAAAGGATCTCGATGTCTTTGCAACCATTCTCACTTGCTTCGGGCTTGCACATCAACATGACTAAATCCTCTCTCATTGATGTATCCTCATTAGCTTTTCACACATTGACATGGCATGGGAGAAAAGTTGCACGGGGACAGATCTTCAGGCACCTAGGACACTCGCTTGGAGTAGATGTATCAGTGAAAGAAAAATTGATTGGGTGATGCATAAAGTAATGGCTAAAATGGAATATTGGCATGCTTCAGCTTGGCCTCTTTATGCATGCATCAAGATTGTGGAGTTGTTTATGCAATCGTATACCATGTACTATTTGCTCTTGTTGGATTGGAAAAAATGTCACTATCAAGAATTTGAATTGCTGCTCAAAAAGTTTCTATGGAATAAGAAACATATTCGTTCTATTGTATTCTCAACATGGGGCGCTCTATGCAAATCAAAAGATGTAGCGGGTCCCAGTTTATTGAAACTTCAACTGCATAGAAATTCAAGAAGAACTTCCTTTATCATGAGTGTATTCACATATTGTCCCGGTATGGGTTAATGTATTCTGGAAACGCATAGAGAATGCAAAGGTACAGTATAAAGGTGTCTGAAATATGGACAGCTGGAGCAAATACTTCTCGCATACCGGTTGATTTCCTCTTCACAAACTTTAAATATGATAATAGCAAGCTTCAAGGGCACAACAGCCCTCCTCAAATGGAAAGATAGGCAGCATTCTATAAGAAACTCTTTTGGGTCACTATCACCATATTGGGCTTTCCTTTCCAATTCCCATTGGCGTACTCAATGGGAGCAGCAGCAGGATACCTTAATAATAAAGGGATAAACACAATCTCCTGGTGCTATGATCAAGCGTGAGATTTCTGTTTGTTTGCAGACATTAGAAAATCATTTATGATTGGGGCTACTTATAGAAATGCATGGGGTCAGCTGGTGACGGTTTTGCAACAATATTAAGTTCCATGTTCCATTGATGCTTCGGAGTTTCTTCTGTGGTACACTAGTGAATTTGCGTAGCAGTTCTTCTTACAGCAGCTATAGGGCTGCCTAAAGAAAGTTTTGACTGATGAAAATGAGCAGAAGAGGCTGAATGAGGCACTGTTAGTTCAAAGGCAGTACAGAAGGGCAGAAGTTCAATAAAAATGGGCCCAAATTTTAGATGGTGGAGAACTATTCAATATGAGTTGGTACTTGAGCTTAAAACTTTCAGGCAAGGTTTCGGTCATTGAAGTTGTCATGAAACTCAAATTAAGTTTGTGGAATGCATTAGAGATTTACTTCCCATCTTTTTTCCTCTTGTTCAGGATAATTTGAAATCATATGTTCATGTGGTCCAGTGTTTTTTGGTATTGAAGTCCATTGCCCATTTTACTGTTTGTGAAAGTGTTTGCAGTGTGTCACCCAGTCACTTGATATTTCAAAAAAACTTGATGAAATGTTACTTCCCATCTTTTTTCCTCTTGTACAAAATAATTTGATATCATATTCTCATTGTGCTCCATTGTTCGTTCTACTTCTGTGAAAGTGTTTGCAGTGTGTCGCCCAGACACTTGATAATTTCACAAGAACTTGATGAAATGTTATTTGCAGTATGAAGCGCTCGCATGGTTGTGTGGTGGACTGAGTTTTTTTGGGCTAGTTGGTGCTCTGGCAGTTTGGAATGACAAACCCAGCAAAATGCCTTATGTATGCCCTCGTTTAGTTATCTTGTTTCTCTGGTTTCAGCTGATTGAAATTCATCTCACTCCAAATATTTGTGATTTTTGCAGGCACCAAAGGAATATCCTTATGATAACCTTCGTGTTGAGCTTGGAGGAGAGCCTTGAGTATTTGTATTGACGAAGAAATTTGTGTTCTTTTACATTTCAAATGACACTAGAAACAGGTGTCCAAGGCTTTTTACTTGTGCAGGCTAATAATAGAACCTTTTTGGTACCCTCTGGATGCAGCATAATTATTTTTGCAACTATCCATGTGCCAGTGCCACCACATCCTTGATATTAAGTTTTTCCATAATTGTAATTTTCTGTCTTATCTCATGTTGTGCTCGTTTGGTGGTAATTTTGGTGTATGCATTGACCTCGTTTGTGTGTTTATGTGAGGGCTTGATCTTGATGTGATTACTGGTTTGTAACACTAGATAACATTGTGTGATTATATGCAGTCTGCCCCCATTTGCAGTCTATATTTACATGGCTGATTATATTATTGCCTTCCTTGAATGTTATATATCGGATAGGTGGTGGCTGTGTGATGCTTTGTTGCAGACATTGCTCTGCACTAGATATAACATGTGGCACATGTACTAGTTTCTGGTCGAGCTAAGAGTTCATTCAACTTTCGCCAACTGTCCTTTTACTTTGCCTTTTCTCATTCAGTATATCATTCTAGGATCATTTGCACACGTGCACTCGCACATGCATGCATGTGCATGCACACATACATGCGTGCGCGCTTGCACACACAGACACACACACACACACACACACACACACACACACACACACACACACAGAGGAAAATGCCTGTCATGCCTGCTCACATTCCAACCTGCAAATACATGCATTGGCTTGCAAGAGAAAGGAGAGTAAGAGAAAGAGGAAGAGAAAGGGGAGACAATGAGGTCGAAGAGGAAAATAATGTTGGAGTTTTGAGGCCTAGGGAAGCATGCAAACAGGACGAGGAAGAAGAAGCTTGGAGAACAACACTAAGTGTATTACTAAGTAAATGCACAAAGATAAATAGCTCATTAGGGTTATAGGCATATATACAAACCCAAGGGAAAGAATATCCTAAAAGAGGGAAAATAGTGCCATGGCAGTCCAAAGTGTGTCCACATACATCACTACTGAAATATAATAACGAATCCTCCTTGTGAGTTATTCGGTGAACAAGGGGCTGACACTCGTGTATAAGGTAGTACCAACCGATATGGACTAAGGTTAATCCACAAAAGGGAGTTAGGCCAAAACTTTGTGAAAAGCTTTGAACTTCTCACGAGGCATATCCTTTGTTAAAGGATTTTCAATGTTATCATGTGTGGGCATATACACCGAATCGATCTCTCCATCAGAGAGTTGCCCTTTGAGGTGATGGTATTGTACCTCAATGTCCGTATTGTGAGCATGGAACATTGGGGACCTTAGAACTGAAAGAGGCCATGGAGAGCTACATGGTGATGTGCTTGGTTGCTCCAAACACCAAAAGAGTGGGCTGCTATGTGAGGGGAGAGAATGTAGAGAGAGAAACTTGTGCAAAAATTTGAAGAAGAAGATGGAGAAGCTTAAGTTGAAGAAGTTCCCATCAAGCTATGAGAGTTTTGGGACCAAGTCTTATTGATAAGTGACTTCTAGGTCATTTGGCCATGCTCACATATGGCCAATGATCAAAAGTCATAAAAAATAATGCAAATGTTTATAACTTACAATTTGGGGTCCAAAAAATATAACAAAATTATGTTTGGAAAGCTCTCAGAGAGAGCTATCAATTGGAAGGGTATGTATGCAAAAGGAGATTCCTTGGGGCCTTTATCCCTAACAACCTCCCACTTAAAGGACCAAAGAGGCTCCTTTAAGCTAAGTAACTCCCACCGTCTGTATACATTGTTGATGTTGTGCCTTGGGTAGACACTTCATGAGAGCATTTGCAAGATTATGTGGAGTATTGACCTTGATCAAAGTGATCAAGCCATCCTCTAACACGTCTTTGATTAAAGTGGTATCTCACATCAATATGCTTTGTCCGAGCATGGAACATGGGGTTCTTTGCCAAACATATGGCACTCTGACTATCACATCCAAGAACAAGTGCCTTTTTCAAGCATCCCAAACTCACTCCACAAGCAGGCTAACCAAATGGCCTCTTTGGAAGCTTTTGTTGGCTGAAATATATTCAGCCTCTGTAGTAGTTAGTGCAACTATCCTCTGAAGTCTAGAGCACCATGAAATAACACTGCCGCAAGGGTATAAACATAGCCACTTGTGGACTTGCGAGTCCCCATATTACTTGCCATGTCTGAATCATAGAATCCTTTCAACTCTAATGGAACCTTTCCATAACATAGGCAATTAGTTTTGGCCCCGTTCAAATATCTCAAGATAGATTTGATTGCCTCCCAATGAGCTTTGCCAAGATTAGCCATAAACTTGCTAACAACTCCCACTGCATGAGCAATGTTTGGCCGAATGGCAACCATAGCATACATAAGTGAGCCACAGGATGATGCCTATGGAACACTCATGTAGTTGGATGCATCATCATCTGTGTGACAATCATCCTTGGAGAGCTTAATATGTGGCTGCAATGGCACTCCAAGAGGCTCCGCATCAGCCACATTAAATCTGTCCAGCACTTCTTTAATGTACTTTTCTTGGGATAAATGCAAAGTATGCTACTGCCTATCCCCTTTTATTGGCATATCAAGTATATGCTCAACTTCCCCAAAGTCTTTCATTGAGAATGCAGAGGTCAGTTGCTGTTTTTGAGTATTTTGAGTGCTCTTTTTCTTCCCAGCCAGCAGCATATCATCTACATACAACACTAGAATAAGTGGGCTGCCATCTTCATCCTTTTTAGTATACAAACAATGGTCTACATGGCTTCTGTTGAACCCATGTTTAAGCATAAATGCATCAAACTTCTTATACCATTGTTTGAGGCTTGTTTCAGCCCATATAAGCTCCTTTTCAGCTTGCATACCAGATACTCTTTTCTAGGAATGGTATACCCTTCTGGCTGTTTTGTGTAAAGCTCTTCATCTAAATCACTATGTAAAAAGACAGATTAACATCCATTTGAAATAATTTAAAATCCAAGGCAGTTGTGAGAGCAAATAACACACATAATGTGGTCGTTTGAACCATCGGAGAGAACACTTCTTGGAAATCAATGCCCTCTTTTTGGGCATATCCCTTAGCAACCAGCCTTGCCTTATACTTGGGTTTGCTATCAACAATTTTGATTTTGTATACCCACTTGTTGGGAATGGCCTTCCTACCTTAGTGCAACTCAACCAACTCCCATGTATCATTTGCATGCAAGGTTGCCCCACTATCAAAGTACAAAACATCTGAGTCTACTATGGACATACACAATTCATGAGAAGATGGGTCATAACTACAAAGTAGTAAATGCCATTCTTCATTCTACATAAGATTAGCAGACACTGTTTTAGGTATAGAGGCATCTGCAATGACCATCCCAACCTCTTTTTTTTGCCTCTTTTGCAACCAGTTTTGGACAACTCTTTATGACATGATCATTTCCTTTATAGAACTTGCAAAAAAAATTCTGCTTTTGTTATTTCTTCTTGTCTTTGTCTTCCACTACAACATATGAGCCCCATATTGGCTCTTACACCGATGAAAATATACATGTGAAAAATGCATGGGGCATCAAAATAGTTGTCAGTATAAGTGTCGATTTCATAACGTCGATATAAGCATTGATATACGCATCGGTATATGCATCAGTATACACATCGATATATGCGTAGGTATAAGTGTTGGTATATGCATGGATATACACCTCAGTATACAGGTTGGTATATGCACTGGTATATGCGTCGATATGGGGATCGATATAAGCCTCTATATAGGAAATTATATACACATCGATATGTCAGTCAGAATAAGCATTGATATTTTTGTGGCAATACTGATGGTATGAGCATCAGTATTTTCTTGGCAATACCGATGGTATAAGCATTGTATTACCCTAGCAATATTGACATGTATACCAATGATCATATCTATAATTTTTTTTTTTAATAGAATACATTGTTCCTTGCTCTAACACCATGATAATGTTGTTCTGTAGCAAAGGACAATACACTTTGCCCAAAAAAGACCTAGTACATGTCGTGACATGTACTTTAGTGATTATTGGTTTAGGGTTTAGATGGCAACCAAAACAAGATTCAATAAAGCAAAACATATTGTTGAACATGAAAGAGATATGTAGGAGCACAATGAACCATGAACCATGTGCAAAACAAATATTCCATAAATGAACCATGTACAAAAAAGATATTCCATTAATGAACCATGTACAAAACTATGGCAAACCATTGCCATATATGAAGCAAATATAAGATTGTGGCAAAGCACTACCATATATGAAGCAAATACAAAACTATGGCACACCACTATCATACATGAACCATTCCCCAAAGTTTTTCACTCCACACTTTGGATATATGTGGAGGTGCTTATACTCATTGCAAAAAAAAAATGCAATCATTCGGACAGGCATGAATCTTTGTGTAGTCCATACCCATGTACTGAAAAATCTTCTTTGTGTCCCCATGTGTTGGAGGCATGTCATTACCATTTGGCAAAAATTGATCTTTCAAAAGCCTACAAGGGAGAAGCAATTACAACGATATTAGTAAATAAACCTATTTCGATGCAGCAATGAAAGTTTTGATTCCACTCTACCTGAACAATTCAAAGACACTATCATCTGACCATTCATAGATGGATTGAAGATTGAGCATCATGAACAACACACATAGAACAAATATCTTTATGCTGTTGTAGAGTGGTAAACGGGCTAGTTTCCACAACATCGTCTCCACCATCATGGTCTTCCTCCATGTCATGAAATGCCTCAAGCATTTCTTCCATGTGTTCATTTTGTATCATGCTGCCATTAGTTTGTCCTTTTGCATCCCATTTTGTTCTATTCTATCCATGAGAGGTAGATGGCACAATGCCGTATGGGTCGATGTGCTCATTGGTATACTTGTCGGTATACGTGTTAGTATACAAGTTAGTATATGCACTAGTATAAGTGCTAGTATACACATCAGTATACACATCAGTATACACATCGATATATGCATCGATATAAGTGTCAATATGTGCATCGGTGTGGGCATTGATATAAGCCTCTATATAGGTGCCTGTATACCCATCGATATGTCTGTCAGTATAAGCATCTGTATTTTCCCGACAACACGAACGGTATAGGCATCTATATTTCCTTGGCAACATCGATCGTATAAGCGTTGGTATTACCCTGGCCACATGTATATCGACGATCATATTTCCAAATATTTTTTTGGGTAGAGTGTTGTGTCCCTTACTCCAACAACATGAAAATGTTGTTGTGTAGCAAAGTATAGTACATTCTACCCCAAAAAAAAACCAAACTACATTTCATGACATGTACTCGAGTGGTTTTTGGTTGAGGGTTTAAATGACTAGCAACCAAAACAACATTTGATTAAACAAAACACATTGTTGAACATAAAAGAGATGTAGGAGCACAATGAATCATGAACTATATACAAAACAAATATTCCATAAATGAACCATGTACAAAAGAGATATTGCATTAATGAACCATGTACAAAATTGTGGCAAATCATTGCCATATATGAGCCAAATACAAAACTGTGGCAAAACCACTACCATATATGAAGCAAATATAAAATTGTGGCACACCACTGCCATATACAAAGCAAATCCAAAATATAATGTGGCACACCGCTACCATACACAAAGTTAGAGAGATCAAAACTGCTTTGCCCACAAGGTCTTCCTTGAACCTTTTTGCTCCACACTTTGGACATATGTGGAGGTGCTTGTACTCATTGCAAAAAAAGAATGCAATCATTTAGAAAGGCATGAATCTTTGTGTAGTCCATACCCACAGACTGTAAAATCTTTTTTATGACCCCATGTGTTTGAGACATGTCATTACCATCTAACAAAAATTGATCTTTCAAAAGCATGCAAGGGATAAGAAATTACAACGATACTAGTAAATAAACCTATTTTGATGCAGCAATGGAAGTTTCAATTCTACTCTACTTGAACAATTCAGAGAACTACCATCCAACCATCCATAAATGGATTGAAGATTGAGCATCGCGAGCGACACATATAGAACAAATATATTTGCACCATTATAGAGTGCTAAACGGGCTAGTTTTTGCATGTTCTAATGTTCTTTATCTACTTATGATCATGGAAATTATGTCGTATCCATGGAACCTAGACATCATCTCCACCGTCATAGTCTTCGTCCATGTCATGAAATGCCTCAAGCATTTCTTCCATGTGTTCATTCTTTGTGACTAGAAGCATAGGTTTTGTAGTCAATCTGAATCAAAGGATCCATATTCTCAAATGTGTATAATATGAATCTATCATTTACAAAATATGTGATACTTGTACTAGATGCAAGGACATGCCATTCTCTCCTCCGGATCCAAAGATGCCATCTGATACCATGTGAAGGTGTTAGGACATATCCCTCTCTTTCTCTCTCTATCTACCTATCTAACCCTATGTGTGTGTGTCTATGTGTATGTACATGTGTATGTGTATGTATGTTTATATGTATGTGATTGTATGTGTGTATACCTAAAATACCAAAATCTTAAAATTCTAACCCTATGTGTATATGTAAGTGTATGTGTATATGTATATGTGTATCTTTATGTGTGTATGTATATATGTGTGTATGTGTGTGTATGAATATGTGTGTGTATGTGTATATGTGTGGGTATGTGTATATGTGTGTACGTGTATATGTATATGAGTGTATGTGTGTGTATATCTAAAACCCTAATCCTATGTGTGTATGTGAGTGTACGTATATGTGTGCATCTTATGTGTGTGTATGTATGCATATGAATGTGTACCTAAAACCCTAAAATCCCAAAACCCTAAAACCCTAACCCTATGTATCTATGTGTGTATGTGTGTATATGTGTATGTATGAATATATATGTGTATGTGTACATGTGTGTGTACCTAAAACCCTAAAACCCTAATCCTATGAGTGTATGTGAGTGTATGTGTGTATATATATATGTGTCTCTATGTGTGTGTATGTATGTGACTGTGTATGTGTACCTAAAACCCTAAAACCCTAGCCCTACATGTGTATGTGAGTGTATGTATATGTGTGTCTCTTATGTGTGTGTATATATGCACGTAAGTGTGTACCTAAAACCCTAACCTTATGTGTCTATGTGTGTGTATATATATGTGTATGTGTGTGTATGAATATGTGTGTGTATGTGTGTGTGTATATGTATATGTATATGAGTGTATGTGTGTGTACCTAAAATCCTAACCCTATGTGTGTATGTGAGTGTATGTGTGTATGTATATGTGTGTCTCTATGTGTGTGTATGTATATATGTGTGTATGTGCGTGTATGAGTATGTGTGTGTGTATGTGTATGTGTATATGTATGTGAGTGTATGTGTGTGTACCTAAAACCCTAAAACCCTAATCCTGTGTGTGTATGTGAGTGTATGTGTGTATGTATATGTGTGAGTGTATGTGTGTATGTATATGTGTGTCTCTATGTGTGTGTATGTATATATGTGTGTATGTGTGTGTATGAATATGTGTGTGTATGTGTATGTGTATGTGTATGTGTATGTGAGTGTATGTGTGTGTACCTAAAACCCTAAAACCCTAAAACCCTAAGCATATGTGTGTATGTGAGTGTATGTATGTCTCTATGTGTGTGTATGTATATATGTGTGTATGTGTGTGTATGAATATGTGTGTGTATGAATATGTGTGTGTATGTGTATATGTATGTGAGTGTATCTATGTGTATTTAAAACCCTAAAACCCTAACCCTATGTGTGTATGTGAGTGTATGTGTGTCTCTTATGCATTTGTACGTATGCATGTGAGTGTATGTGTGTGCATATGTGTATGTGTGTATCTATATGTATGTATATATATTGTGTGTGTATGTGTGTGTCTATGTGTGTATGTATATATGTGTGTATGTGTGTGTATGAATGTGTGTGTGTATGTGTATATGTATGTGAGTGTATGTGTGTACCTAAAACCCTAAAACCCTAACCCTATGTGTGTATGTGAGTGTATGTGTGTATGTATATGTCAATGCTCTATATTTGCAACACTTGGGGATTACAAATAGAATCAATCCCCAAACATTTGAGCATTAAGACATCCCTCCCATCAAATGGAAGAACATACATAGAGATGTAAATGATTTCCCTTCTGATAAATCATCAAATTTAGAATCCTAGATCAATGAGATATTAACTTATGGGTTTTTAAGAAATTTCACAAAGAAGGGCAAAGATTATCCCAATTAGATCCCATAGTTTTGGTGATACAAGATAGATTTGGCAAAGGTGCAACATATATTCCTCATAAGCTTAATGGTGAAGAATTTGAACCACATGGTGGGATGCAATTCCTTGCCACCATGGAATTATCTGTCAATGAGAATATCTTGACAAAAAATTATGCTCTTATAAGGGTATGATATGAAAATATTGTTCATGATCTTGGTTATTGAGGAAATAAAAAAGGGAGAAACCATGCTAGTACAAGATGAAATTTTTGATGGCTAAGACTTAGTGTCTATTCATATGGAACCTAAGTTCGATATAGAAGATTTCTTGATAGAGATTCATGCCAAAGATTGCATAAGGGATCATGTTAAACTACCTATATCCCCTATACAAAGTGAATGAACCAAATGATGAGAGTATTACCAAGAGGATGACTTTGGGCCTCCCAAGCACTTCAAAAATATGAGGTAGAGGTCAAAAGCTTATATTATTGAACTTAAGGGTGAAGTCAAGAATAACAGAATCATACAACGACCAAGAAATGAAGAGAAAAGTGGTTGTCATTATAGAAGACGGAGAAGAAAAATGCACTTATATAGGGAGTGATGAATGTCAGAAATGGAAGAGGCTTAACTTAAAGAAATATTTCAGAAATATAGAGATGTATTTGTGTGGTCTTATAGGGACTTAAATGATGTTTAGCCTCATATTTGTGCTTATAGAATCCTTATGGAACTTGATTCAAAACCTTCAAAATAGAGACCTTACACTTACAATGATGTAAACTCAGCCATGATCAAAGAGGAGATAGATAAACAGATGTCTTAAACATACGATTATGTAAATTCGGTTAAGATTCGTACACGAAATTGATCACATTGAATGAATACCCCCCATTGTGGTTGTGCCCAAGAAAAATGGAAAGCAAAGAGTTTGCATCAACCTAAAAATGTTCAATGTTGCTACCATAAGGGATAGTTATCCACTTCCCAATATAGACCATCTCTTGGTGAGGGTAGTAGGCAAGGATGTTTATAGTTTCTTAAATGGTTTCTCAAGTACAATCAATTCATGATTGTACTTGAAGACCAACACAAGATTGAATTTTCTAATAAGTTGGGGATTTTCACATTCAAAGCCACACAAATAGGATTAACAAATTCCTATGTGATTTTTTAGAGATTGATGTGTCATGTTTGTAAAGAGTTCCTTAGAAATTATGTGGAAGCTTATGTGGATGGCTTATATGCATACTTTGCATAAAGACTTGAGTGCATACCTATGTTGGAGAATTCGTTTAGCAAATGCAAAAAAATATCAAGTCTCATTGAACCCGACAAAGTGTATCTTCATGGTGAGCCAATGAAAGATTTTGGGCCATATTTCTCAAAGAACAGGATTTATATGGATGAATACAAGATCAAAGCAATAGTTAAGTGCCAAAGCCTAGGACTATTAAGGAAGCAATTGTCAATACTACCACATATTTATCCACATGTGTTCAATTATTACAAGAGCACTTTATGCTTTGATTATAAAATTTGAATGGATGAAAGAGAGAGACAAATAATTCAAGGAATGAAAACCCAAGCTTGTCAGATCTCCCCTTTTTAAAGTGTCTAACTTGAATAAGATCTTCCTTGTGCATGTTGATGTGTCTTACTATGCAATAGGTTTTATTTTTTTTGTGAATTTTGACTTTCAATTTTTTATAAAGAATGGTAATACACACGCATGTGCAGATCACCTTTCTAGGTTGATGAATGGCAATCCATCAAAGGGGTATCGTATGAATTTCTATATACCTATTTTCTCACATTAGAAGTGGTAGACAAGTGGGCTAAAAATTATGTCTCCTTACTCACATATGCTCCACTACACAACTATCTCCCTGTAGACAAGAAGGCAATATCCAAATATTTACAAATCATAGCTAGGTATATCTTATATAAAATGAATAATGAGGAGTTTTGTCATGTTGTTTGGAAGACAATGAAAGTGGGATCTCATGATGCAATCCGACACTAGCTTGTTTGGGATGGCATTTTCCCCAAACTAAAACCTTGGAAAACTTAAAGTAATTAGAAGTATACTAGCCTCACATGGTTAAGCATGTTCATGATTATTGCACAAATTTCTAGTTTTGCATCAAAAGACATATAACGGAGCACTCAATCCTACGTTAAGTGATTGTAGAACCAAAGTGGAGTAAGGCCGTTCTATATTATGTTTGTGATAGGATATTTCGAGAAGGCATTAATCCTACAAGAATGAAGTTGCTTGAAGAGGAATCTCAAAGACTATTCCCTTATTGGGAATGAATAGTTAAGATAAAAAAGGACAACTTCTTGCATGTGTATACACAAAAGTGAATACTTGTTAATCTCAAAAATGGCTCACTAAACATCTTCAAGATGACACTTCTCCCTTAAACAAACAACACAACATATGCTCTTTGTTTCCTTGTGGTGGCCTACATTGCACATGAATGCAAGGAGTTACATTGAAAGGTGTGATATATGTCAAAGAACAAAATATCCTTTTTGTAAAGACCGGATTCCACCTAAACCTATAATGAGTGATAGAGTGTTTGCTAAATGAAGGTTGGACTCATTAGCCCCCCAACAAAAAGGCTCTCATGCAAAATACATTATAGTGGCAATTGATTATCTAACCAACAAGGTTGAAGTTAGAGTAATAAGTATATGTGACACTCAAATCACTACTAAATTTCTCTTTAAAGAGATTTTAACTAGATAGCTTACCAGCTGAAATATTCAATGATAGAGGAATTCATTTTCTTAAGAAAGTCATTGAGCACTTAATAGAATATTTTCTAATAGTTCATAAGAATTCAACCCCTTATCATCCATAAGCAAATGGCCAAGTCGAGAACTCAAACAAAGTCCTTTGCATTGTGCTCACTAAACTAGTGAACAATAAGCAATATACTTGGGACAAATAATTGCATCATGCAGTTGTGGCTTACAGAGTTGCATACAAAACAATGTTAAGAACTATAGCATTTAACTTGGTGTACAAATAAAATGCTAATTTGCCGATTGAGCTTCTAGTTCCTACATTGAGAGTAGCAAGGACATACCAATGAAAAGATCATGAGCTATTGAATCATGTGGGGTTGCGACATGAAATAAAACTTAGAGCCATTGAGTTCATTTATGTTATTAAGGCAAAAGGCCTATTTTGGTGCACACATTAAAGATAAATTTTGCTAGGAAGGAGACTTTATTTTAATGTACACAATAAAATAACATTCAAAAAAACTTTAGAAGAGGGTCCATTCATAATTAACAAGATCTTCATAGGAGGTGCAGTCTAGCTAGCAACCTTGGAGGGTCAAATCTTGCCCGATTATATTAGTGGATGCCATTTCAAAAGGTATCTTGAGCCCTTGACCAATGAGATGTTGGCAAGAATATAAACTTTTGACAATATAAATTCCAAAGAAGAAAGAATTAGAGTAGCATAAGAGAAAGCTGCACAAAGGGTCTTCATCATAAGCAATTGATGCAAGGGCTTTATAACTTCATTCCATTATCCTTTGTTGTAAATGTATTTATGATGAAAGCCATATATGACATGAAAATGGAAGAAAATTCATGGCTACATGCCATACTAGGGCTAAACTTCAAACTGAAAATGATGGCACACATAGACTCAAGTGCATCCAAAAGTGTATTGGTAGATGTTGCTACAACTGGTGCAAAGGGAAAGGAGCTAGCATGCTTAAGAGAGATGACAATTATTTTGAATGCATAAGGGTTGTCCCTTTAGAAGATTCTTTTAGTAATCGTGGAAGTAAATATGGAAGATAAATTGATCCTAAGTGTAGATTGGTTGAAAAAACATTCTACTATAGTAGATTACTCTTTAGGATTTGTAATGGTGCATAATGGTCACATCATCACGTGTGGTACATTGTCATTTTGTGATCCATGAGGTTTCACATTTACATTTGAATGCTTGAATACATTACTTGCATCCATTTCTCTAATTTTCCATTAGCAAAATTCATACGAAGAAACCTTTATCAGGAGTGAATGTGAGGAACATTATCAATCACCTATAGAGGAGGGGATAATTGAGATATGACAACCTTCAATGGAAATTTTGGACATCACGCCCAATAAAGATCAAGAGAAGGGTACTCCTACTCCACCACAACCAAGATGTACATCAAAAAAGTCCCATCCATTTCATTCTTCAACCATCAAGAGTCTGTAATTCTAGATTCCTAAGGCTTTACTTCAAGCACATAAATGTAAATCACAAATACATGTACCTAAAATAAGAACCAAGAATCCTAAGACATCAACAAATCTATTAACTCAACAAGGAAGGTTGCAGATATGGATACCAAAGAAATTTTTACATACATCAGATTTGAAGTCTCTCCAAAGAAGACAAGTTCAACAAAGAAGCCAAAGAAAAGCAAGAGTAAGAGCAAAGCAAAGAATTTAAAGGTTGATCACCTCACTTCACTTGTAGCAGCAAGAAAATCAAAATAATTAATGATGAAGTGTGTGTGGAATCCAAAGAAACTAGTGGATTCAATAGAACAAAGAGCCAACCATGATTGATACCCAAGCAAAAGCATCAGTAAAGATGAATGATAAAACATCAACCCATAAAAAACAAAACACTGTTAGAAAATTGATCTTATGAAAAATAATAATCAGCCATGATCATTCAGTCATTGAATCATTTCAAGATATAATAAATTCCTCTATATAGAGAAAAATTTGAATTCTTTAAGTAACATAGCTTAAAAAAGAATACTCGATGTGCAAACACCATGTAATCATTGAATAACCATGTATTTTACAGCATTTAGTTCATGCATTTCCAACTATGCATAAATTATAGGATCCCATTATATGATTGTGCATAGACACAATTGTAGAATCAATGCATGTGGCATAATTGTTTGCATATATTATACTCACATATACTAACTGCTTTTCTTGTTATATGTATGTATGACTCTCTCTCTCTCTATCTATCTATCTATCTATCTATCTATCTATCTATCTATCTATATATATATATATATATATATATATATATATATATATATATATATATATATATATATATATATATATATATATATATATATATATATATATATATATATATATATATATATATATATATATATATTACATGTTTTAAAAGAGCTCCACAAGATCTATCCAACCATATGTACTAATCCATGATTCATCACTATTTTCTAGGTCAAAAGTTAGATCCTACTTTTTAAGTTACATGTGCAAAGCGAATTTCAAAGGTCAAATGCACATGAGACTTGACAAAATTCTATTAAATCTTGATATTTTAATCCAATGGTTGATATGTATGACACATGGGATCATCGAAAGCACTAATATTCATCATTTGGGAGAGACTCTTCATGTGCTATTTTGGAAAGGTCGTATTCCTTCAGCTTGCAAGAGGTGGAGGTGTGTTTCTTCATCAAATTCAACGTGTGCAACGGCTTGTACCTTCATTGTTGTAAGTATTTTTGATATACTTGATTATTGGAGCTTATTTTTGGAGGAACATATACTACAAACATTGAATATTTGTCAAATTATTCAACAGCTTTTACATCAAGGTATGTATCAATGCTATCTTGTAACTTCTATCATGGAACATAATGTTTATATTTGGAGCGCACCTCCTTACACCTCTCTCATGTGCTCTCTTTTCTTTATATTGTCTATATTTTCTATTTGTCTCTATATCTATTGTGGGCCTAAAAACCAATAATTGGTATCAAAACACAAAAACATTGAGTACATAGTGGGCACATGTAGGAAGATTAGATCTTCATGCCAGATTCAAATCAAGCTCACCCACATATTCAGCAATTGTCATCAAGTGATGAATCTATATGAAGAAGTTATTTTGAAGATTTACACTCTATGAGGGATGACATTGAAGAAGAACAAAGAAAATTGGAGTTATTATAATAGCAACAAAAGCGTGTATGTATATGCAAGAAATTCTAGCAATAGAATTTTATATTCATTTGTTGGAAGTTTTATTTTATTTCTAGATCTATTGGAATCAATAGTCAAAAATAGTTTCGAGATAATTTCTTCTTGAATGTGTACTTATGAAGTGATGTTCAATCATTGGTCAACCTTCTACTGCTTCTTGAAGTGACTAGAGTTAGTCACTCAACCATGTATGGGTGTTGGAAAACAAGCATTGTTGGACATACAAGAAGAATTATGTGAGCAAGAAGCGGTTAAGGGGTTAAATCTCTACATGGAGAAACTTATGCAAGATCAATGTGGTAAATGTGATACCTTCTTGTATGTGTTTGTGCACTTATATAGGATCATGTGGTAAATTTAACACCTTCTTGTATGTGTTTGTGTGTACAATATATGTAGATGAGAGCATATAACCTTGATTTGAAAAGGAAGCACCAACTTTGATAATCTTGGGAGTATGTTTGGGTTTATATCCAATTCAATTACATAGCATCCTATAGCTATACCTTTCCTTTAGCACTTGGTTCAGAAGATTGCACGATGTCTGAGCTTTCTCTATGATGTGCATTATGAGAGTGTTCTTCATGGGGTGTGCTAGTGGATACTTTGCATGGTCTGTGAAAATTATACAAGTACCTAAATCTTCAAAAACTGCAACAAATAACAAATATAACTATCCAGCATATTCCCCTAGTTTCATGTTAGCAAATTACTCTTAGAAAATATGCCAAAATAGGTCAACCTTCCACAAGGGACCCCACTTGAGGTTTACAAGATGGATAAAATCAAGATTTGGAAATGGTGAGAAGGGTCTCGTTTTCAAGAAATGATTAAGGATATGGTCTAAATTTTATTACATAATATCGTAGAGCTCAATGAGAGATATCCAACCATATATAATACTTGTATATATGACACCAAAATCATGATCAAACATCCAACCCTAATTTCCAAATTTGGTATGGAACACACTGTTTGCATGAAAAACGAGATAACACATATCATAATCCTATAGAGAGTATACAATGGCTATTATAAAGCAATGTTTTGCTAATAAAAATCTAGGTGCTAATGTTCTAAAAGCACTTGCAAAAATATTAAAATCTTAAATAGCTTTTTTGATGAGATAGCTTTTGTTACCCAAGTCTTAGATCTATATGAAGAGGAGGCTTTGGGTGCTCTATTCATCATTTGGGAGTAACCTCTTAACTATTCTAGCTTGGAGAGGTGGTGTTCCTTCAACCTAGATGAGGTGGAGGTGTGTTTCTTCATCAAATTTAAGATATGCAATAGCTTGTACCAATCCAAAAAACTGCTTTTGATGCCCAAGTCTTAGATCTATATGAGGAGGAGTCTTTGGGTGCTCTATTCGTCACTTGGGAGTGAGATCTTCATGTTCTAGTTTGGAGTGGTGTTCCTTCAACTTGGATGAGGCAAAGGTGTGTTTCTTCATCAAATTCAACACATGCAACAACTTGTACCTTCATTGTTGTGAGTATTTTCAAAATACTTGCTTGAAGGAGTTTATTTTTTGGAGGAGCATACACTACAATCCTTGGATATTTGTGAGGTTATTGGAAACCTTGTACATCAAGTCATACATAAATGATATCTTGGAAATTCTATCATCGAATGTAATGTTTATATTTGGAGCATGGTTGCTTACATCTCTCTCATGTGTTGTCATCTCTTTATATTGTGTGTATTTTCTCTTTGTCTCTATTTTCTCTTTGTCTCTATATCTATTGAGGACCTAGAAAACAATCCTACAACTATAGGCTAAGAAGCATTGGTAGGGATATAAAAAGATTTGAGCTGATCATTGTGTACATGAACTCTTTCACCTTTTGATATTTTTTAATCCTTTCACTTTATTCATAAGAAATTTAAATAAAAATCATGTTTTGTAATTCAATGAGGGTGCAACGACCTTACTAAAATATTTGATGAACATGCCCATCTGAGTTGGCAAAATCTTGGGAATCCTTTCGAAGATGATGAGATCTAGAAACTCCACCTTCATTACATATTCATATTTCTCTATCTTTCCAACTATATAATGTCTTGTCAATCATTGCAACATGCCTTTGACATGTTGGTTCTCTTCAAGAGCAACACTATAAATAAGCATCTCATCAATGTGTATAATGAGGAACTCAACCAACATCCAAAAAAAGCTTTTATAGATAGTGATATCCCAAATGGATTTTTTGGATAGCAAATGCTATGCCTAAAACAAGGACACATAGAAACTCCACCTTCTTCATTAAAGACTCACATTCCTTTGAATTTAATTATAAGGAGTGCTTCTTCAATCATTATGGAGCATGCGTTCACCATGTTGATAATTCTCTAATTGTCACAACAATAATGAGATTAATAATCAAACAAAAAGGCATGCAATCAATTGCATGCATGTTTGATATTTTTGTTATAAACTTTAAAGATCACCAAATATTCCAAAATCAAGCTTTCTCGTCAAATTCATACCATCCAATGCATATGTTAAAAGCCTCATTTTGTCCAAAAACAAATTGTTCCCTTGTTCCTTTAGTTCACCTCAATTATGTGCCCATAAGTTGGGATCTTCAAAATCTTGAACCATAAACATCATCAACTAAAGGGGAAAAGACACCCACCATTGCTCTCTAACCCACTCAATTCATCCAAAAATTTATTCAATATCACTAAATCATTTGAGCAAGGTCATAGAACTTCAAGAATAATTCGTTGAAATGGTGTCGAACTGTATAAAGGTTCATCTTCATTGGATTTCATTGTTTCGTCAACAAAACCTATAATGTCTCTTTGATTCCTCCATCACAAGGTCCACAAAACCAAGAATCGCATGTTCAAAGTTGTTCAGTCAACAAGGATGGTTACATAGCACAAAAGTTTGAACATGAATTTATTATTCTCTTTGTTCTGGTTGCATAAGTGCCTATTATATTTTTAATATTTGCAAAAGTGAAATGCATTCATATGTGAATATAAGTACTCTTCTCATGATTATGTCATGCACCTTGATGATAAATTAAAATTTATTCTTCAATATAGGCAAGATGCTCCTCCAATTTGTAAATGTTTCCTTGTACATGTTGTCTCTCTTCAACCATCTTTTCCTTGTACATTGATCTTAGGATCAACATTGTTAGAAACATCTTAACCCATCATACCTTTAGGAAAAAAAAATCTCTTTAGCTAGGATTATGTGAGACAAGAACACTTAGATATTTGCATGCATTAATATCACAAATATGTTGATTCCTTTGCTCTAGTACCAAATGTGACAAAAATTATGATTGTCTAATGCCCATAAACTAGTACTTCTCTCAATCACACAAGCAAAACTTCAATACATTTGCAAAAGCCTTGCCTTAAGAAATGGTGTAAGTCTTACTTCAAATGCTTAAGAATGCATTCCTATGTAATTTGTTACATGATGAATGTAGCAAATATCCTACCATTTCATAAAGAAAATCTTTTTTCATAAAATGTCTTAAAACAGTCATGCTTTATCTTCCATGAACCTCTTATAATAAGGCCAACATAATTTGTAAAAGAAGTGAAAATACTCTCTACTATAGAGAAAGATGTAAATTCTCTCTCCTTCTTCTTGTCCTCCTCCTCCTTTCCCTTCTCCCCCTTCTTCTTCTTCTCCGCCTCCCCTAGCTCCTCCTCCTCCCTCTTGTTCTTCTCCTTCTCCTTCTCTTCCTCTTCCTCCTTCTTCTTCTTCTTATTCTTCTCATTTTGAAATGTAATGGAGTTTTGTTAGGTACATTTTTGAGAGTAAGGGTTATCAATTATGGATGCAAGTGCAACAATGCAAAAATTTGGATGATAAGACTCGTTAGCTATAGTTTTGAAGGTAAGGGTTATCGTTCGCATCATCCACTGGATAAAAGGATTCTAGTTATCCGAGATGTAAATATTAGTTAGTCGAGATGTAATGTTTATGGAGGATGCAATTCAAACCTTACTTTCATGTACAAAGGAGACATAGTTAGCTCAAATGATATGCAAGACACTTTGTTGCCTTTTTTCACTCATAGGCAGTCAAGTATATCTTCGAATGAGGTAATTTCTCAACCTATGGAGGTTTCCAATGAAGCTAACACTATGAAAAATTGAGTGGTGCAAACTTTGAGAGATGGAAAGTTAGATGCACCTTTGCCATATCATACACGTTCAAGCTCTCATATGTTTCTTTTGCATCAGATTATGATGCAATGGTTGTTTCTAGTCTTTGTCATGAGAGTGGATTTCTCTCTTTTGATGAAGCATACAACTCAAAAATGGATGGTTAAAATGCAATAAAAATGTGAGACTATTATGAAAAATGAAAGTTGGTCTTTATGTGATTTCCCCCTTGACAAAAAGAACATTGGCACTAAATGGATCTATAGGTTGAGTTGAACACATGATGGTAGCATTGATCAATATGGAGATAAACTTGTGGCTAAAAGCTTATTCTCAAGAGAAGGGCATTGATTTCAATGAGACTTTTACCCCTACATGTTGCATGGCAATTGCTCATACCATTTGTGCACTTGTCCTCACAATGGTTGGAATGTACATCAACTACACATTCAAATTGCATTTTTGAGTAGTGATTTGCATGAAGAGTATGTATCTCAATCTTGTGGTTTTGTGCAAAAAGGTGAAAACAAAGTATTTATGTTAAATAAGGCATTATATGGATTAAAAGAAGCACTACATGCTTGGTGTCACAAGATATAAACCCATTTATTAACACATGCATTCCATAATAGTCCAACTAAAAACATCTTGTATGTAGAGAGTGCAAATGATGCACTTCTTATCATTATTATTTATGTAGATGATATGACATTCATTGATCTTAATAAGACGTATATTTCAAATTATAAGGCTGATTTGCATGCCTATTTTGAAATGTCGTATTTGGGGCATCTACATCACTATTTGAGCATTCAATTTACGCAAGTGATGGCCGCATCACCTTGCATCAAACTAAGTATATTAATACTTTATTGCAACATTTTAGCTTTGAAGATTGTGAACCTATTGGGGCTCCCATGGAAACAAGTTTACTCGATTGAACCTTCATGATGCTAGAGATGCATCTAACATTGGTCTCTATCACATCACTTTTCCTGATATTCAATTTGTTGTCTTTCATATGAACAGATTTAGGCATAGCCCAAGAGTTGAGCATTGGCAAGCAATTAAGTGCATCTCTAGCTACTTATCTAGTACCCATCAGGTTGTTATGACACTTGTGTGTCCACAAGTAGTTTTTGTTTCATGCTTGATTGATCATGCATATCTTGGTTGAGGAAAAAGAAACATACTATGGCCACTTTTGGTTGTGAGACTGAGTATAAGGAAGCTTTAATAGCTACTTCTAACTTTGTGTGGTTAAGATGCCTTACAGATAATTTGAGTATTGATCAAACTTCAACCATCATCCTATATATTCATAGTCATAGTGCATTGGCAATTGTTGTTGGGAATAAACACTGCAAGGACTCTCCTTTTGTATGTTGTTGATGGCACTCTCCGAGAGCTTTCCAGACATATTTTTGCTATATTTTTTGGACCCCAAATTAGAAAGTTATAAACATTTACATTATGTTTATGACTTTTGGTCATTGGTCATTGTGAACATGCCCAAAATACCTAAAAGTCACTTATTAATAAGACTTCGACCCAAAACTATGATAACTTGATTGAGAGTTCTTCAACTTCAACTACTCCATCTTCTTCTCCAAATTTTTGTGCAAGTTTCTTCCTATACTTTCTCTCTCCTCACGTAGCAATCCACCCCATTGGTGTTTGGGGCAATTGAGTAGACCACCATGTACCTTTTTGTAGGCTCTTTCTGTTGGAGTTAGACATCTGCGGAAGCACACGAACAACACAAGGAAGAAGAAGAAGCTTGGAGCACAACACACAATATTGAATGTGCTACTAGAGAATGTACTAAGATTAGTAGCCCATTAGGGCAATAGGCGTATATAGAAGCCCGGGGAAAAAACCTCCTAACGAGGGAAAAAAGTGCCCCGACGGTCCTAGAGTGTTCAGACACATCACTACCTAAATATATCAACAAATCCCCCTTGGGAGTGATGTGGTGAACAAGTAGCTGGCACTCATGCATAAGGAAGTGCCAAGCTATGTGGAAATCACTCCACAAAAGGAAGTAGGCCCAAAGTTTTGCGGAAAGCTTCAAACTTCTCCCTAAGTAGAGCCTTCGTGAAAAGGTCTGCAATGTTCTCCTGCGTGGGCACATATGCCAAGCTGATCTCCCCAGCAGAGAAGCTCTCCCTGACATAATGATAATGCATCTCAATGTGCTTAGTGCGAGCATGGAACACAAGGTTCCTTGCAACTGCCAACGCGCTCTGACTGTCAGTGAAGATGGTGGTGGCAGAAGACTGACCAACACTCAAATCAGCCATAAGGCGTCTGAGCCACACACACTCAACAATAACTATGAAAGCTTCCCTATACTCAGCCTCACAACTGGAAGTGGCCACAGTAGGCTTCTTCTTTCTCAACCAAGATATACATGAGCTACCAAGCATGAAGCAAAAGCCACTAGTGGACACATGAGTGTCATAGCAACCAGCCCAATCAGAGTCAGAAAAAGCATGCAAATCTGGCGGTAGTGATCCCCCCTTGGGATAAAACAACCCAAGCAGCCGAGTACCACTCAAGTAGCGAAAGATGTGCTTAACGGCCTGCCAATGCTTGACTCCTGGGCAATGCATAAACCTGCTCATCTGTGAGACAGCAAACTGAATATCTGGCCGAGTAATGCATAAGTAAATCAAGCATCCAACAGCCTGCTGCTAGAGAACAACATCAAATGCATCTCGAGCATCATGAAGACTCAATCGTAAACCTGTCTCTATAGGAGTGGCAAGAGGCTTACAGTCTTCAAGGCCAAAACGCTGCAATAATGTGTCAATATATTTCATTTGACACAAAGCCATTCCACCATCAACTTGCATAAACTGAATGCCCAAATAGTGATGCAAATGCCCCAAATCAGACATCTCAAATGAGGCATGCAAATCAACCTTAAAATCAGCAATATGCTTCTCAATAGGACCGGTGAGCAGCATGTCGTCAACATAGACAACAATGATCAGAAGCACATCATTAGCACGCTTAACATATAAGGTGCTTTCAGTTGGACTGTTCTCAAAACCATGTGCAATCAGATAGGCATGTATCTTCTCATACCAAGAAGATGGTGCTTGCTTTAAACCATATAATGCCTTCTTTAACCTGCAGACCTGGTTTTCATGCCCTTTCTGCACAAAGCCACGGGGCTGAAAAACATACACTTCTTCATGCAAGTCACCATTCAAAAATGTTGTTTTAATGTCCAACTGATGTACATTCCAACCATGATGGGCTGCAAGTGCACAAATGCTCCGAATAGTAGTCATACGACATGTAGGTGCAAAGGTCTCATCAAAATCAATGCCTCTTTCCTGTGCATAACCCTTTGCAAGAAGCCTAGCCTTATACCTGTCAACTGCACCATCAAGTTTACGCTTCAGCTTGTATACCCACTTAGTGCCAATGGCCTTCTTGCCAGGAGGCAAGTCACATAAAGACCAAGTACCATTCTTCATTATTGCATCATATTCAGATTGCATAGCAGCCATCCAATTTTTTGAATTTTGTGCTTCATCAAACGAAACAGGTTCATTCTCATCACAGAGACTAGATGCAGCCATAGCATAGCAATCTGATGCAAAAGAGGCAGTATGAGAGCCTGAACTAGTACAATATGACAGAGGTGCATCTAATTTACTTCACGCAAGGTCTTCTCTAGCCATTTTGGCATAGTTCTTGCCTGCTCAATATCAACTGTCTCATCAATAAGTGCATCATGTACATCTGCATCAGAAATGGAATTATCTGCATCATCACATGAAACTTGCAAAGACTAAGAAGTTGCTCATTCGGACCAGCACTAGACTGTCCACCTGTAAAAAGAGGTAGCAAAGTATCATACATGTCTTGGTCGCCCCACTCTCAAAGTACCAAACATCTGAGTCTACTGCAGACATGCACTGCTCATGAGAAGATGGGTCAAAAGTGCAAACAGTAGTAAACGCCCATTCTTCTTCCTGCACAAGATTAGCAGACTCCGTTTTTGGTGTAGAGGCTTCTGCAACAACCATTCCAGCCTCTTTCTTCTTTGCCTCTTTTGCAGCCAGTTTTGGACAGTTCTTTATGATATGATCATTCCCTTTACAATACTTACAAAACAATTTCTGCTTTTCTGATTTTTTTCTCATCTTTGTCTTGGTTCTTTGAATGTGCAGCATTTGCAGATTTCTGCTTACTAGTAGAAGAGCTCCATTTTCCTTTGCCCTTCAGATTAGCCAGGAAAGCTTGATCTCTAACACGCATAATGGACCTGTTCTGCCTGGAATGATCTTCCTGCAACAGAATAGAGACTAACTCCTCAAATGGCAAGGCATTTCGATTGCCTTTCATCATCAACCAAAGAGTAGAAGCAAAACTCTGATATGAATCAGGAAGACCATTCAGAACGGTCTGGAGAAGTGAGCTATCTGGTATAACCTCATCAGCAAAAATCAACTGTTCCTTCAAGTCTTTGATCTTCGTTAGGAAATTGTCCATAGAATCACCTTCATTCATGTGCTCACTCTCCAACTGTTTTCGGAGGTAAGCAACACGAGCCTCATTCCTAGCTTGGTACAATGTGGTAAGTGTATCCCAAGCATCCTTAGCTGTTATGAAAAAGCGAATGTGAGGAATAATGGCACGTTTGACAGGCGAAGCTATCAATGCCTGTGCTTGGGCATCTCTGCCATCCCAACGAATCTGCTCTGTAGTAGGTGCAGCAGAAACCATAGCACGAATAGGAATATGAAGAATATCACCATCTTTGATACCTTCTACATCAACTTGAGTACCTGCAGTTGTAACAGTTGCAGGTGTGATAGGACGTTTTTTGACACCCTGCACAATGTTCCTCAGTCCTTTTGCAACCAACACATGTCGCATCATATAAGCCCATAACGGGTAGATGGTACCATCCAACTTATCCTCAACAGCCAACATACGGAATACATCACTGCTTTCAGCCATGGCCGATGACTAAAATACCTTGATGTAAAAAATTGATTGTATCTCAAAAAGTTGAACAGAATTGCCCAGATGAATTCTGCTTGACCTGTAGCAGACTTCGAGATGCTTATACTGGCGAACAGAAACTGGTATATACCTTTGGCACAAAAAGATGAAATAGCCTACATAAGCACTGTGGTAGTGCATTCGGAGGCCTAAACGAGCTTAGATGGCGATTTCGGCACCACATAGCGAAGCTTTTTTGATCTCTGAAACACCTTGAGTATGCTCACCAAATTGCGTGCGAATCTGAGACTACAAACGAAGGAGTGTTGACGACGCCCTAGATGAAGTGAAGACCTGCTCTGATACCAATTGTTGGAGTTAGATGTCTGCGAAAGCACACGAACAACACAAGGAAGAAGAAGAAGCTTGGAGCACAACACGCAATACTGAATGTACTACTAGAAAATGTACTAAGATTAGTAGCCCATTAGGGCAATAGGCGTATATACAAGTCGAGGGAAAAATGTTGGAGATAGATGTCTGCGGAAGCAGGCGAACACCACAAGGAAGAAAAAGAAGCTTGGAGCACAAACACACAATACTGAATGTATTACTAGAGAATGTAAAAAGATAAGTAGCCCATTAGGGCAATAGGCGTATATACAAGCCGGGGGAAAAAAACCTCCTAAAGAGGGAAAAAAGTGCCCCGACGGTCCTAGTGTGTTCACACACATCACTACCTAAATATATCAACAAATCCCCCCTGGGAGTGATGCGGTGAACAAGTAGCTGGCACTCATGTATAAGGAAGTGCCAATCTATGTGGAAATCACTCCACAAAAGGAAGTAAGCCCAAAGCTTTGCGGAAAGCTTCAAACTTCTCCCTAGGCAGAGCCTTCGTGAAAAGGTATGCAATGTTCTCCTGCGTGGGCACATATGCCACAATGCATAAATCTGCTCATCTATGAGACAGCAAACTGAATATCTGGCCGAGTAATGCATAAGTAAATCAAGCATCCAACAGCCTGCTGATAGAGAACAACATCAAATGCATCTCCAACATCATCAAGACTCAATCGTAAACCTATTTCCATAGGAGTGGCAATAGGCCTACAGTCTTCAAGGCCAAAACGCTACAATAATGTATCAATATATTTCGTTTGACACAAAGCCATTCCACCATCAACTTGCATATTAAATTGAATGCCCAAATAGTGATGCAAATGCCCCAAATCAGACATCTCAAATGAGGCATGCAAATCAACCTTAAAATCAGCAATATGCTTCTCAATAGGACCAGTGAGCAGCATGTCATCAACATAGACAACAATGTTCAGAAGCACATCATTAGCACGCTTAACATATAAGGTGCTTTCAGTTGGACTGTTCTCAAAACCATGTGCAATCAGATAGGCATGTATCTTCTCATACCAAGCACGTGGTGCTTGCTTTAAACCATATAATGCCTTCTTTAACCTGCACACCTAGTTTTCATGTCCTTTCTTCACAAAGCCACGGGGCTGAAAAACATACACTTCTTCATGCAAGTCACCATTCAGAAGTGCTGTTTTAATGTCTAACTGATGTACATTCCAACCATGATGGGCTGCAAGTGCACAAATGCTCTGAACAGTAGTCATACAACATGTAGGTGCAAAGATCTCATCAAAATCAATGCCTATTTCCTGCGCATAACCCTTTGCAACAAGCCTAGCCTTATACCTGTCAACTGTACCATCAGGTTTACGCTTCAACTTGTATACCCACTGAGTGCCAATGGCCTTCTTGCCAGGAGGCAAGTCACATAAAGACCAAGTACCATTCTTCATTATTGCATCATATTCAGATTGCATAGCAGCCATCCAATTTTCTCAATTTTGTGCTTCATCAAATGAAACAGGCTCATTCTCATCACAGAGACTAGATGTAGCCATAGCATAGCAATTTGATGCAAAAGAGGCACTATGAGAGCGTGATGGAGTACGATATGACAAAGGTGCATCTAATTTGCTATCATGCAAGGTCTGCACCAGCCATTTTGGCATAGTTCTTGCCTGCTCAATATCAGCTCTCTCATCAATAAGTGCATCCTGTAAATCTGCATCAGGAATGGAATGATCTGCATCATCACATGAAACCTGCAAAGGTGGAGAAGTTGCCTCATTAGGACTAGCACTAGACTGTCAACCTGTAAAAAGAGGCATCAAAGTATCATACATTTCTTTGGATCTAACAGATGTCTCCTTAGTACATGAAAGTAATGGTTGAATAACATCTTCCACAAAAACAACATCAGGGCTAACCAGAATGCGTTTGGTCTGTAGATGATACAAACGATATAATTTACTTTTAGAACTGTACCCAACAAAAATACATTTTACTGCTTTATCATCCAATTTTCTATGATGTTGTTCGGGCACTAATGCATATGCCAAACAACCAAAAACATGCAGATGAGCAACAGATGGTTTGCGGTCATGCCAAGCCTCATATGGAGTGATAGACTGCAGCGCTTTAGTGGGACACCTGTTCAGTACATATCCTGCACACATGACAGCCTCAAGCTAGAAACTATGAGGTAAAGCCTGACTCTTGACCATACACCTCTCCATCTCCATGAGAGACCTGTTCTTCCGTTCAGCAACTTCATTTTGTTGAGGTGTATACGGCACTGTACACTGGTGTTTTATCCCACGTTCAGCCAGAAATGCATTAAAATCAGAAGACATATATTCCCCCCCTCGATCTGAATGGAGGGTGCCCATTTTACATGATGACAGATTTTCCACCAGAACCAAAAACTGTTTGAAGCACATGAACACTTCGGACTTTGCCTTCAATGGATATACCCGTGCATGCCTGGAGAAATCATCAATGAAAGTCATGAAGTAAAGATAATTTCCAAAAGAGGATGTTTGCATAGGACCACAAACATCACTATGTACAAGCTGCAATTTCTGTGTAGCCCGAACTGAACCATCTTTTGGAAAGAAGGAATGCTGCATTTTGCCCAAAATACAGCCTTCACAAACATGTTTTCCAGGTGCCTCAAGTTTGGGCAAAGAGGATACCCTTTCAGATTTCTGTAGGTGTAGCAAACTAGCAAAATTCAGATGACCAAAGCGTGCATGCCAAAGCTTTGCATCTGACATAGCCTGAGAATCATTTACTGCACATGCCAAATCATTTACAGATCTTTCATAGTCTATGAGCTTATACAACCCACGACATAAAATGCCAGAAGCAATAACCACATCGCCATTTGACAGATCATGAACTGTACACCTGTCATCAACAAATTTCACAACCAAGCCAATCTTGGCTAATGCAGAAACTGATAACATGTTCCTTTTTATCCCTGGCACAAATAAAGCATCTGACAAAGTGAAAGAACTACCATCAGCAGTAGTCAAAATGATCTTACCAACTCCTATAACAGGATAAGAGGAGTTGTTGGTGCATGTAACAGTATTCCCTGTAGGGGCAGGCTCGAGTGAAGAGAAGAAACTGCGCTGCGAGGTAATATGTTTGGTTGCCCCACTATCAAAATACCAAACATCTGAGTCTACTACAGACATGCACTAATCATGAGAAGATGGGTCAAAACTGCAGACAGTAGTAAACGCCCATTCTTCTTCTGGCACAAGATTTCCAAACTCTGTTTTTGGTGTAGGGGCCTCTGCAACAACCATTCCAGCCTCTTTCTTCTTTGCCTCTTTAGCAGCCAGTTTTGGACAGTTCTTTATGATATGATCATTCCCTTTACAGTACTTACAAAAATATTTCTGCTTTTCTGTTTTCTTCTCATCTTTATCTTCCTTCTTCGAATATGTAGAATTAGCAGATTTCTGCTTACTAGTTGAACAGCTCCATTTTCCTTTGCCCTTCTGACTAGCCAGGAAAGCTTGATCTGCAACTCGCATAATGGACCTGTTTTGCCTGGACTGATCTTCCTGCAACAAAATAGAGACTAACTCCTCAAATGATAAGGCATTTGGATTGCTTTCATCATCAACCGAAGAGTAGAAGCAAAACTCTGATATGAATCAGGAAGACGATTCAGAACGGTCTGCACAAGTGAGCTATCTGGTATAACCTCATCAATAGAAATCAATTGTTCCTTCAAGTCTCTGATCTTTGTAAGGAAACTGTCCATAGAATCACCTTCATTCATGTGCTCACTCTCCAACTGTTTTCGAAGGTAAGCAACACGAGCCTCATTCCTAGCTTGGTACAATGTGGTAAGTGTATCCCAAGCATCCTTAGCTATTCTGCAAGAGCGAATGTGAGGAATAATGGCATGTTTGACAGACAAAGCTATCAATGCATGTGCGTGGGCATCTTTGCCATCCCAGCGAATCTGCTCTGTAGTAGGTGCAGCAGAAACAACAACACGAATAGGAATCTACAGAATATCATCTTCGACACCATCTTCATCAGCTCCAACACCTGTATTTGCAGTACCTGTAGTTAGAGGTGTAACAGGACATCTTTCAACACCCTGCACAATGTTCCACAATCCTTTTGCAACCAATACATGTCGCGTCATATAAGCCCATAATGGGTAGTTGGTACCATCCAACTTATCCTCAATAGCCAACATATGGAATACATCACTGCTTTCAGCCATGGCCGGTGACTAAAATACCTTGATGTAGAAAATTGACTGTATCTCACAAAGTTGAACGGAACTGCCCAAACGAATTCTGCTAGACTTGTAGCAGACTTTGAGACACTTATACTAGCGAACAAAAACTAGTATACACCGCTCAGATCGTGATTTCAACACCACACAACGAAGCTGTTTTGATCTCGAAAAAACCTTGAGTATGCTCACCAAAATTCGTGCAATTCTAAGACTGCAAACAGAGGAATGTCGATGGCGCCCTAGATGAAGCGACGACCTGCTCTGATACCAATTGTTGGAGATAGACGTCTGCGGAAGCACGCAAACAACATAAGGAAGAAGAAGAAGCTTGGAGCACAAACACACAATACTGAATGTATTACTAGAGAATGTAAAAAGATAAGTAGCCCATTAGGGCAATAGGCATATATACAAGCCGAGGGAAAAAAACCTTCTAAAGAGGGAAAAAAGTGCCCCGGCGGTCCTAGTGTGTTCACACACATCACTACCTAAATATATCAACAAAAAAAACCTCCTAAAGAGGGAAAAAAGTGCCCCAGTGGTCCTAGAGTGTTCACACACATCACTACCTAAATATATCAACACTTTCAATTATTATCAAAGCTTTGAGATGTCGCATCGTGATAGAGATGCTCCAAATGCTTTTCTACCTCATCCTATGCTAAATTAAAGAATTCTTTTTGTTTTTGGAGAATTTCATTGCAAAGAACCTTCATTTTTCATGGAAAAAGTGTTGTTTTTGGAGAATTACTTCATCCCACAACAAAGCTAAAGCAAATTTTGAGCTTTTCAGAGAGTTCTATTGTGGAGAACCTCTCCTATTATGCTTCTTTTATTCCCACGGGTTATTTTTAGCAACCACACCATTGATTTTTCGTTTACAGATCCTTTTGTTGCAAAAAGTCTCTCTCATTTCAAGAGTACATGTACGAAGATTATGGTAGAACATACTTGTTGGGAACTCATTAGAACAGGTCATTTGTCTGATTTTACAGGTCATATTGCTATAAAAATTAGGGCTTTTTGTAAAAAAAGCAACCCATTGACTTGGTCTTGCATCTATGTATGCCTTTTGTGGTTGAAAAATAGCAAATTTATTGTTTTTTATTCAATTACAGCTTGTTGAGATTTTATAATTTTTTTTGCCCAAAAAAAATTTTAATTTTTTCAAGTTTTGAACAAATGTTGGCTTAATTTCTTAGTTATAATCTCGTCAAGTGATTGTGCATAGGAGGGCAAGTGAATTTTGCCTTTTTTAGTAAAATTTTGAAGCTCTGAGTCTAGAAAGATCTACCTCCTCTCATGTCAAAATTTTGTTTGAGATCAAGTGGTTTGAGGGTAGGAACTTTGATTTATGGAAACAGAGAATGCACGGCGTCCTCTTTCCTAAAGATTGAGAGGGGCTCTTAAGGAATTTAAGCATGAAGATATGATAGATACAACATGGATGAAGCTGAGAAGCCATCACTTATATCAAGAAGGTTGCATCATATGAGGCAAGGCTAAAGTGATTTGTTACCAAGTGGTAGGAAAGGCCACAAGATGCGTGATTGCAAATATTATAAAGTTGAACTAGAAAGAGAGAAGAACATAGGTGACAAGAATAAAAAAGACACCAAGAATGAAGCATATGACAACTCAAAGGACAAGGACAAAGAGACGGCCAATGTGGCCTCTACTGTCCTCACTGAGGAGCTATCAAATGCAAAAGATATTCTTTGTGCTACTATGGAAGTAAATCATGCCAACTTTAATGATGCTTCTGTTGAGATTAATGCACATGATATATAGATCAGCAGGAGGGATCTCATTGATGCCTTGCTTATTGTGCATGATGCTTTGTCACAAACATGGATTGTGGATTCACGTGCATCTTTCCATGTTACTCCTATTAAGGAGTGTTGTATTACCTTTCATGTAGGCAGCCATGGACATGTGTATCTTGGAAATAGCCATGCTTGTTCTATTGAAGCTATTCGCACAATGCATCTCATTGTAGATGACATTATTGAGCTGGTTTTGCAAGATGTAAGATATGTACCAAGCATCAAAAAAAGCCTATTGTTTGTTGGGCAAATGGCTATGCATTGATATAACACCCTCTTTGAGAAGGGGTCATGGAAGCTTATCAAAGGCTCTAGACTGATTGTTAAAGGTACAAAGAAAGGGACTCTATTGCTTGCATGGTAAAACCTTGTTGGGAAAGGTTATTGCTTCGGCTGAAATCCATTCACATATGGAATTTTGGCATAAAAGGATTGGCCACATGAGCCAAAAAGGCCTTAAAAAACTATGTAATTTGGAGAAGTTTGATGCTAAAGGCTCAAAACTTGCTTTTTGTAATGAATGCCAATATGGTAAGCAAATAAAGAAGTCCTACTACTTTGGTATGGTGTCTCTTGTAAGTCTAATATGCTTGATCTTGTTTATTCTAATGTTGGTAGCATGCCCACCAAATCTATGGAGGGTGCTCTTTACTTTGTTTCCTTTGTTGATGACTACTCTTGAAAGCTTTGGGTATATTTGTTAAATTCTAAGGGTGAAGCCTTTGCTGCATTTAAGAAATTTCATGCATTTTTTACCGCCCAAATAGGTCGAAAGTTGAAATGCTTATATACTGATCATGAAGTTGAGTTTACAAGTGCTAAATATAATAGATTTTGTGAAAATCTTGGTATTAAAGGGAGTCACCAATCTCATACAACTCCTGTTCTAATGGTGTGGCTATAAGATATAACAAGACTTTATGTGAGAGGGTGAGATGTGTGTTGTCCACAGCTAATCTCCCTCATGGATTTTGGAGAGAGGTTTTGAAAACTATAGTTCATGTTTAATCGATCCCCTCACACATTCTTAAAAGGTGGCGTTTCGAAAGAGGTTTGGTCTAGTAAACCAGCTTCATATGACCACTTAGGCATCTTTGGTTGTGATGCTTTTATGCATATAAGGCCTGAGAAGCAAATTAGATGTAAAGTCCATGAAAGAAAACGTCATGGGTTATGAATATGAAGATGAAATGGGCTACAAGATATGGCTACCTCGACTCAAGAAAGTAATACACAATCAAGATGTTGTATTTAATGAGGCAAGGCTTCTCAAAAATAATTGTACCTCTAAAGATGACCATAAAAGAGTCAAATTTTAGCATGTACAACTCACGTGTTAAACCTGATATGAACTCTCAGAATGCACCACATATGGCTGAAAATGACAATGAACAAGTGATTATTGGGCCAGATGATGTTGGACAACAAAATGAGGCTCCTGAAGGGCATATGCAACCACCTATTCATGTTGAAAATAGAGCCCATCAACAGTGAGAAAGTTGATATACCTCATGATGTAGATCCATTGTCAGAGAATGTGGATCATTGGGTAAGAAGATCTACACGTCCTAGGAGGCTTGTGAACGGATATAACCCCTCTCTACATTATATTATGTTATTAGATGAGGGTGAGCCTCTTGCCCACAAAGAGGCAGAGCTATGTGAGCACAAGAAGAAGTCGGAGTGCAGGAAGATATATTACCTAACAACACTATTTCTTCAATTCACTTGAGCCTGCTTCTATAAGGAATACTATCACATGCGCCAACAACTCCTCTTATCCGGTCATGGGAGTTGGTAAGATAATTTTGGCTACTACTAATGGGAGTTCTTTAAATTTGTTGATGAAAAATGTACAATTCATAATCTCTCAAATGGCGATGTTATTATTGCTTCTTACATTTTATGCCATGGGTTGTATAAGATCATAGACTATGCAAAATCTGTCAATGATTCCACATGTGCAATTCAAGATTCTTTGGTTATCTCAGATGCAAAGCTTTGGCATGTACACTTTGATCATCTAAATTTTGCTAGTTTTCTATGCTTGCATAAATATGAAATAATTTCCTCTTGACCCAAACTTAAGGCACCTCGTAAACATGTATATGAAGGCTATATTTTAGGAAAAGTGCAGTGTTCCTCCTTCTCAAAAAATGGTGTAGTTGAGCTATTAAGAAATTTTAGCTTGTTCACAATGATATCTTTGGTCCTATGCAGATACCTTTTGTATCCATTAAAAGAAAAGTTCGAAGTGTTTATGTGCTTCAAATTGTTTCTAGTTCTGGATGAAAATCTGTCAGCATGTAAAATGGGCACGCTCTGTTTTGATCCAAGGGGAAATACATGTCTTCTAATTTTAATGCATTTTTGGCTGAGCATGGGATAAAATATCAATGTACATTATTGTGTACACCTCAAAAAAATGGTTTTGTTGAAAGAAAGAACATGTCTCTCATGGAGATGGCGATGTGTATGTTCAAGAGTCAAGCTTTACCACATAGTTTCTAGCTTGAGGCTATTATGTGTGTAGCATATGTACTTAATAGGTATCCCACCAAAGCACTGCAGTCTAT
This sequence comes from Ceratopteris richardii, assembly GCA_020310875.1. NCBI lineage: Eukaryota > Viridiplantae > Streptophyta > Polypodiopsida > Polypodiales > Pteridaceae > Ceratopteris > Ceratopteris richardii. The sequence goes on from CM035444.1 coordinate 6,976,518, forward strand.
CACTCCATGTGAGGCTTGGCATGGTTGCAACCTATCTCTTTCTCAAATGTGTGTCTTTGGTTGTTTGGCATATGCATTAGTGCATGAACAAAATTGGATTATAGAGTAGTGAAATGTATTTTTGTTGGGTATAGTTTTGAAAGGCTATCGTCTATATCATCCATAGACTAAATGCATTTTTTTTAGTCGTGATGTTGTTTTTTTGAAAGATGCAATTCAACCATTACTTTCATGTACTAAGGAGACATTAGTTAGCTCTAAAGATGTGTATGACACTTTGCTACCTCTTTTTATAGGTGGACAATCAATTGCTCATCCAAATGAGGCAATTTCTCAACCTTTACAGGTTCCACATGATGATGTAGATCATTCCATTTTTTATGTAGATTTACATGGTGCACTTGTTGATGAGGGGGTTGATACAGGGGAGGCAAAGACTATGCCTAAATGGCTAGTACAAACTTTTTGAGATAACAAATTAGATGCACCTTTGTCATATCGTACTTATTTAGGTTCACATAATGCTTTTTTTGCATTAGATTGCTATGCAATGGCTGTGTCTAGTCTTTGTGATGAGAATGTTTCTTTTGATGAAGCAAAGAAATAAAAAAATTGGATGGTTGCTATGCAATATGAATATGATGCTATCATGAAGAATGGTATTTACTCTTTATGTGATTTTCCTCTCGAAAAAAGGCCATTGGCACTAAATGGGTATACAAATTGAAGTGTAACCTCAAATGGAATAGTTGACAGGTATAAGGCTAGGCTTGTTGCAAAAGGTTATGCTAAAGAAAGAGGCATTGATTTTGATGAGACCTTTGCACCCACATGTCGAATGATTGATTGTTCCTAGCATCTGTGCAGTTTGCAACCCATCATAGTTGGAATGTACATATAACCCTAATGGGTTACTTATCTTTGTATGTTCACTTGGTAATACATTCAGTATTGTGTATTGTGCTCCAAGCTTCCGCAAACCTCAAAATCCACTAGCGAAGTGCATGGAAAACTATTATGATGGGTTTACTAATCTTTTTGATCATGTAATTGAATTTAAACAAGTCCTAATAATGAAACAAGTCATATATTTCTTCACTCAATTCAAATGATTCATATCAATCTTAGTGGGAATGACTTTTCCATGGTTCCAATCATTGATAATAGACATGTTCATGAACTTAGAGGCTCTTATGGAAGACATCATAGGTAAATTTTCCAAACAAGGGCTCCAAAATGACTCCATGTCATTGATCTATAACTTCAAACAAGCCTGTCACAAATTTGTGAGGGTTGTGGGCCATGGCTAGATGCTTTAAGTAGTATGTGTATTGATATATACCTAGTGAAATTCCACTAGAAAAGAAGTTATTGTCTCTATTTCTTGAGGGATTAACAAATAGTCAATTGCGTTCATTGTTATACATTCGTAGGCTCATATACTTTGAATGAATGAAATGGGAAATGCATGAATTTAGAAGATAATCTCACCAGTCAACTGAAGATTTCGCTTGTTAACACTAAGATCGAAGCTTTGGCTTCCTATAATTGAACAAAATCTTTGATTGAAGAAATATGTGGCTTGGTAGTAAAGAAGCTTCAAATGGAATAAGCAAAAGAGCAATGCAATGCATCCTTTGGCCAAAGACCAGAACCTCTTGGGAGATTCTAGAATTGTGATGGGGATCATCCCAGTTATACGTGCAATAGAGTGCCCAGGTATCCATAGGAAAAGGACCATCCCTGAGAGGGGAGGGAACCACCCAAAGGGCTCCCTACATAGAGGATAATACCCCAAGGTGCCCAAACATCCCTCCTCCCCTCTATAGCTTTTCTCCCAATTGAAACACCCACACACTCAAAAATCACCTGTAGGAGCCCAACTGGTGATGTACGTCCCCTTGAGGAGAATGGAGACTTTCTCTTTCTCTCCTCCTTGTGTTGAAGAAAATGAAGCCCAACCTTCCTTATAGGCCTTTTTGGATGATTTTTTGTTTCTTATACGATGATTTCCAAGGGATTCATGGCCTCTAGAGCATCAACACATGCCCTATATATCTCTTTTTTTCTTTGTAACTCTCAAACCCAAGAGCCGCCATCTCTATGCAATATATAACCAAGGGCCTTTCAAGATATTCTCATTCTAGCAACCTTGGCTAGAATAAAGTCTACATTGAGTCAAATATAGAAGAGAAGTACTCTTATATAATTATTTCTCTCTTTTGTTTTAAAAGGCACACACACCAAGTTTTTGAATTCCAAATTTCATTAGATAAGCAAACATGGAGGGTTCATTGTCTAGGCTTATGGATACAAAGCATGTGCATGGTCATGTTAGCCATGATGCATTGTGGGAACATTGTATGCATGATGTTATGCATAATCATAGTTCTTCAATGTTTTTAGATAAAACGAAGACTAGATTCAAAGGCAGTGAAAATATACAAGTTGGATTTAACGAGCGAGTGAGGGAAATTAATGGAAAATTAGGACGGATTCAAGCAAGTGCAAAAGGAGATGGCAAGACATGTGGACCTCCATGCTAAAGATCCAAGATCATATGGGAATGATATTGGGCTTGCTACAAATTAGGGAAAGGGAAAAGCCTTTGAATTTGGTTATTCAATTAGGATTTAACCCAATTCTTGAATCTCTAACCTTGGAAGTACAAGGTGATCCTAGTAATGGAGTAAATGAGATGTTGGGAATCTCATCATCTATTCTTCATGAACCTATAGTCTCTAAACCCACAGTCTCTAAACCCACCTCTACTTCCTCGCCTTTAGCCAACTCATTTGCACAATTAAATTTGGCAAGTGTAGACCCTCTTTTTACTAGACCCAATCCTTTTGCCACTAAAGCATTACATTCTAGTGCAGAAGAGGTGTCAATTGCTAAGAATATCCATACCCCTTGATTCCAAGAAGAGGAGCGAGATTGCAATAAAGAGGAATTCCTTATCTTCCTACAAAAGTGGAAGGACTTGCATTGTCTCCACAATACGTGTGATTCATGCCAAATCTTAAAAGCTGGTTTTTCTCTAGGTCTTAAGGCTTATAGATGGTGGATGAGACTAACCAAGATCCCGTCACTTGCGATTAGTTTTAAAAGCTCTTCAAAAAGGAGTTCTTTCCCCAAAATGAAGAGGAGAAAATTTGGGAAGAGTGGGATACCAGTTTCCAAACATGGAAAGCCTCTAGCTAGTCACGTTTCCAAATATTGAGAAATTGTTCTAAAGCTGCAAAACATAGATAATTTCCACAAGGTACGTGAATTTGTTAGAGAGCTAAATAAAAATATATAAAGGGAAGTAAAGAAAAATGCTATTAGGACTTTGGAAGATGCTATTCAAGGAACAAAAATTTATGAGGACCACTTAAAAAGAGCAAGTGCTTGTCATCGAAGTCAGCTCTAATTTAAACATGAGAAAAGTGAGATTACCTATCCTTCAAAAAAGTTTAAGGCTCCCCAACGTACCTTGGTTAGCACCTGTCACTTATAATAAAGCTATAAGAGATAAGTTTTGTCTTAGACGCATGAAACCTAGAAACTTGGTCGATTTTATACCTTTGGAATAGAATTAAAGCCTAGCAAGGAAGACAAGGGTAAGAGCAAGCAAGTACACCTTATTTGAACATCCGACTTAAAAAAAAGAAAAATATACACCTTATTTTATGAGATGCTACATACGACAGCTGCATTAGAAGAAAATCGGTATCTCCAATAGCAAAATCAAGAAAATTCAAAGGTGTCCATAGAAAGCACGCTTTGAGCAACTATCAATTCTTCAAGATTTCAAGCAATACCATAAAAAACCATTCACATTCTCTTAGAAGAGTATGCCAGTTTCCTTGAATCCTTTGATCAATTAAAAGAGAAGCTCAATAAGTTACGAAGTCAACAACCATCTATTAGCACACTAGTGCTGGAGGCGATCTCAATTAGTGCCACTCCAAATGAGACTGAAGCACTACAAAAACAAATAGAAGAGTTGTAAACTAAGTTATTACAGTATGAATGACCACCCTCTCCATAAGAAGTGCTTGAACCTTAAGAGCTGGTGGATATTAGAGTAGAAGAAGCCTTTGAAGATGCATATGAACTTCAACCAATCCTAGGTGGTTGAGTCAGTGAGGAAGGATACAAACATATGAAGCACCAATACCTCCGTGGTTGAAACAAGCTGAAGAAATTGGACACACTCATGATGATCGAGTGACGATTTAGATACAATCCACATCAAACTAGGAACAAATAGTGTTATAGTCCAAATATTTTTGAAATCTCTCCCACAAGCATCTGATCACAACTTCAGAACTGCAATAACAAATTTCCAACCCAACTAGAGAGCATGTCTTCCAGCGACCTATCCCAAAATGATGCAAACTTGGTCACCTTCACCTCTACACATCAAATATAATCCATGTTATGCTTTAATACCTCGTAATTGCCCATGGCTAGCATTTTTTGTCAAGGTCCGAAATAGCTCAGGATGCTCTGATTGGGACAACAACCCATATTTTGCACCACCCCGGGGACCTCCACATTAACATACATGGTATCCACTATTCTTCATTGGACCCCCGTTGTTGAAGAATATGCCCTGATGTTGCAGCAAAAATGTGCATGAAGATTTTTGAGCTAATGAAAATTGTCTTTAAAACATTCCTCAATGGCAAAGCTTTGTACATTTTGGCACCTGGGTTTAATGAAGGTAATTTCGATTTGGTTTATGATATGACCAAAACACCTTTGATCAAACTATCTATGCTTGGCATGCATGTATCAAGTAGTTGCCTGCATGCTACAAACAAACTTTTGAAGAAATGTTTTCCATGGGTTTCTAGGAGTATCATTCGGAAATATTCCTTGCATGGCCCACCATCTTCTACATACTATTATGATGGAACAATCTCTCCATGCAGAATAATTGCGTATGCCACAACTGGAGGTTCCATATCCAATTGATAATTAGGATCATTTAATGATAGATCTAGAATGCACACTTCAACTTAAGGAACATGAACTAGCTGCTCACGTCATGTAGTATTACACAAAACAGTGTCTATCAGAGACTCCAAACACAAGAGAGGGGGGCTATTAGCAGTCAAGGAGGCTCCAAATGATTCTGATTAGTGCTGCTCCAAATAAGATTGAAGCACTACAAAAACAAATAGAAGAGTTCCAAACAAATTTATTATAGTATGAACAACCATCCTCTCCATAAGAAGTTCTTGAACCTAAAAAGCTGGTGGATATTCTAGTAGAAGAAACCTTTGAAGATGCATATGAACCTCAACCAATCCTAGGTGGTTGAGTCATTGAGGAAGGATAGAAACATATGAAGCACCAATACCTCCGAGGTTGAAACAAGCTGAAGAAATTGGATGCACTCATGATGATGGAGTGACCATGCAAATATAGTCCACATCAGACTAGGAAAAAATAGTGCTAGAGTCCAAATATTTTTGAAATCTATCCCATAGGCATCTGATCACAACTTCAGAACTATAATATATGCCTTATTTTGTGCTCTTAGTAGATTCTAATGCCGAAGTAAAGAGAGGGGTAGGAGAAGAGCCAATATGTCCACTCAATTCCAACCCAATGATATACCAAAGCGAGCTAGACAAGGAACAATTTTCCAACCCAACTAGGGAGCACGTCTTCTAGAGAACTATCCCAAAATGAGGCAAACTTGGTCAACTTCACCTTTGCAAATCAAATATAACCCCTGTTATGCTCTAATACCTCACAGACACCCATGGCTAGCATTTGTTGTCAAGGTCTGCAATAGCTGGAGATGCTCTGATTGGATCAACAACTCATATTTTGCACCACCCTGGGGGCCTCCCACAGTAACAGGTATCCACTATTCTTCATTGGACTCCCTTGTTGAAGAATATGCCTGATGTTGCAGCAAAAATGTGCATGAATATTTTTGAGCTAATGATGATTGTCTTTAAAACATTCCTGAATGTCAAAGCTTTGTACATTTTTGCACCTGGTTTTAACGAAGGCAATTTTGATTTGGTTTATGATATGAGCAAAACACCTTCGGTCAACACTATCTATGCTTGGCATGCATGTATCAAGTAGGTGCCTTCATGCTACAAACAAACTTTTGAAGAAATATTCTGGATGGGTTTCTAGGGGTATCATTCAGAAATATTCCTCACATGTCCCACCATCTTCTACATATTGTTGCGGTGGAACATAAGCTCTCCATGCAGAACAGCTGGGCATCCACATATGGAGGTTCCAAACCCAATTGATTAGGATCATTTAAGGATAGATCTAGAATGCACACTTCAAGTTAAGGAACATGAACAAGCTGCTCAGGTTGTGCAATATTACACAGAACACCACCCAATACAAGTGTCTGTCAGGGACTCTAGACACGAGAGAGGGGGGCTATTAGCAGTCAAGGAGGCTTAATGTGCCAAAGTAGCACGAGGCAAGGGAGCTAGAGAGAAAAAAGTAAAAGGGAATTCAACAAAGGTCCAACAAGTAGGCCAACCCCTTTTTTTCACATCCAATCTCCAAAAAATAGTGATTGTCATCACTACATTCCATTGCAAATCCTATTTCGATTGTCATCACTCCATTCCATTCGAATAGTTGACTTAAAAGAAAAAGTAAAATATACAAGTAAGTAGAGGTATTACATTAGGATGTTTCTCACCAATGTCATTTGACAAATAAAATGTGAGCTCCCTCTCAGATTGGACTCCATGATCTTGTTAGAATTTCATTTGATTCTAAATGGTTGATTTCACACTTGCTGACATAAAGTACACACGAGGTTCACATGCACATAAATTTTCATGTGTGCACACACATGAACAAGGTATCCACATACTCACAACGAGAACTCACACAATCCCCACTCTTTTCAACCAAATACTAGTTGGAAGAATGGAGACAATTATAGGGATATACATAATAGAGTATATAACACTTGGTTTTATTTTCAAGACACAAAATAATGTCATTCTACGCATAAAACAATGTCATCCCTTCCAGAGTAAATAAGATCCATCTTCTTGCTATTGATTGATGACTCCAAAGACCACTTTCAAATGTGTAGTGAAGCTTGATAGGGTTTTGAACATATTTACTTTTGATTGTAGAGATAGGATCTCTACGACAATGTGTAAACAACGGACTTAGGCTCCAAGGCCATTGTCTTCCCAAGACGACATCACTATGCTCCATATTCATGATCTGAAAGTCCATAATATGGTTCCTGAGGTAATTGCAACCTCTTGACTAGGGCATCCTTGAGAAAATTGTGGGTCTTAGAGCCATCTAACATGACTCTTGCTCTCTGCCCAACAACAGATTATTATTATTATTATTATTATTATTATTTTAAAAGTAGATCAAAACAAATCGTAAAATCAGAACTCAAAAACAAAAAGCATAACGAACAAAGACGAATTTACGAAAACAAAGAGAAAGCGAAGAGCATTGCAGATTAAAATAAAGCAGGTCAAAACAATTCGGTAAAATCAAAACTCAAAAAAAAAAAAAGCATAACGAACAAAGACGAATTTATACGAAAAGAAAGAGAAAGGGAAAAAGCATCACAGATTTGGAAAAAAAAACAAAAAGCAGCTCAAAACAATCCGTAAAATCAAAACTCAAAAACAAAAAGCATAACGAATAAACACGAATTTACGAAAACAAAGAGAAAGCAAAAAGCATCGCAGGTTTGAGATCTATACAATACACGGCGTGCATGAGATTGTGCAAGATCATCACGAGAAAAGTGAAGCAGAGAGATATAGAGGAGTACGCGAATGAGAAGGAGATGTGTTTGGAGTTGCTGACGATGATGATGAAAGTATTTGGAGAGATGTGAAGCGAGCAGCAGATTTGCTACGAGAAATCCAAATCCAGAGCTCTCCCTGTAGATTATCCATCTACGTCTACGTCCTCAGAGACAACGAGGTGGCGAGTCGGAAGAAGACGTTCATCATTAACTCCGTCATATGTGCGTGAGAAATCGAAATCCAGAGCTCTCTCTCTGTAGATTATCCATCTACGTCTACGTCTTCACAGACAACGAGGTGGCAAGTCGGAAGAAGACGTTCATCATTCCGTAAGTCTCAAAACCATAAACGAACTATGCTTTAACTAAGTTTCAAAGCTTGATGCATGCGTTCAAAGGATGTATTCCCTCAGGAATCCCCTCATGGCTTACCATCTCATCTCCTAGAGGAAGTATTGACCATAGTACCGACTTACTTCCGGGGCATAGTTTGGGAGGCATTTAGAAGACTAGATAAGCAAAGACTAGAATAAACCAAGTCGATCTCCATGGTTGGCACTGAAAGATGGATCGATGCACACATGCATAGACTGAATGAAGGTAAATAGTGTGATGGTGAAAAACCAGTTTTCTATGCCTCAAGTGATGAATTGCTTGATCAGCTAAGGAGAGCATCTATCCTTTTAAAGTTAGATCTCTATCAAGGATGCCATTATATAATAATCAAAGAAAAAGATGTCCCCAAATCAACTTTTTGGCTGCAAACTTTCAGGTTTTTCCATGGACTAATTTGAAGCATGTACAACATGAATTTTGTAGTTGATATGCTCCCACAAGAGATAAACTAGCTCATGCTTCTCTATCATGAGATCATTTTCTTCTTTTTGTTTTTGAAACTACCTTGTCTGAGTACATAGGCAAAATTACAATCTTCAAAGAAAGATGGATATTGTTATTGACACTTACAATATTGCCCTTGAGCACTAGCAATGAGCATGCACATGAACGCAATCTCTCATATGACTTGTTGGCTATGATTGACAATGAATAGAGGGTGATCCAACGCAAAGAAATATGATTGCAACCTACTAGAAGCAATCTATGGAATGTGTCGTAAGCTAAGTGGCAGAACACCAAATCGACATTGTCATGAATAGATGCTTTGTCTATTCATAGTAGACGAGAGTAAGACAATAAAATAGTAATCACAAATATGATAACAAAGGGAAGAGATAAAAAAACAATAGACTTAGAGACATAGGGATTTTTCGGTTAATGTACAGAAGTAGAGGCTCATATGGATTATAGAATGCCATTTTTCATAGCTCGCAAAGTTACTTCACTATAGAAATCGAAATCAAGAGCTCTCTGTGTAGAGATTATTCATCTAGGTATATGTCTGTAAAGATAACATCTACGTCTATGTCTACGTCTACCTCTACCTCTACGTCTATGTCTATGTCTACCTCTAGGTATATGTCTACGTCTATGTCTACGTCTACCTCTAGGTATATGTCTTCAAAGATAACATCTACATCTATGTATACATCTACCTCTACCTCTACGTCCTTCAGAGACAACGAGCTGGCAATTCGGAAGAAAACGGTCATCATTTACTCCCTCCTGATACATGCGTTAAACTCCTCATACATGTTTTTAGTGCACGTGTGAATGGCCATGTTAAGACCATTTTTTTTGTTGTTTTTTTTGTCGAAGGCGTCAAGACGTTTGTGTTCCTATGAAATAAAGATTTGAGGAGAATTGTGAATTGCTGCACCACGAAAACTTCGGGTGTTTTTTGTTTGAATAAGTTATTGATAGAATAAGATAAAAATCCATAGATTGATAGAGACCGTTATAAGTTCTTAGTAGCAACAACGTTTTTCTCGGCTTCTTAGAAGCAAGAATTTTTGAGAATTTTTGTGTCGTGATTATGAGTTCATTCTTCAATAAAATGTGTGACTTTCTTGGTCATCACAACCACAAGTTTCCCATACAGAAAGTATACATATTCCCTTCAAAAGAACACATCAGATCAAGTAGAAGACAAGGATAAATATTGGAGTTTGAGGTCTACGGAAGTATGCAAACAGCATAAGAAAGAAGAAGAAGCTTTGAGCACAACACACAATACTGAATGTATTATCAAAAGAATGTTCAAACATGAAGTCTTAACAGTAAACCTTGTCACGAGGAAAGAGATAAAGAAGAGAGATCACACACACTCTCACAATCAAAGAGAAGCACACACACACATAAATTTAGGCAAGGAAGAATATTCTTCTTCTTCTTCTATTACATAAAAGGAATGTACAAGAGTGACCTAAAAACAAAAATACAACAAGTGCCCTATATATAGAAAAGTACAAGGGGAAAATCGTAATGTCCACAAATGAGTGAGTTGGCAAGAAACAAATGTGCCATCACTCTCGGTAGATAAATCTAGTAAAGCTCAATGAAGTATCCCTGACATATACCGACTTGACCACTATACATGTCAGAGAAATGAAAAACTGATACGTGTCATCCTAGACCATCACATGTTGAGCTTGATATCTCAACACTCCCCCTCAAGCTCAATGTCATATCCTCTAATCCAAGCATCTTTCAAAACTTCTTCAGCCTCTCTGCTCCAAATGATTTGGTGAAAATATCAGCAACCTGCTCATCTGTTCTCACATAGACAAGATCAATATCACCTGCTAATACCTTCTCTCTGATGAAGTGATAATGTACCTCAATATGCTTTGTTATAGCATGGAAAATAGGATTTCGTGCTAACTGTATGATGTTAAGATTATCACAATAGATGGTGATAGGCTTTTTCACTTCCTCGCCTTAATCTACAAGTAGCATCTCTAGCCATGATGCCTCACATGCTGCCATTGCAACACCTCTATAATTAGCCTCTGTACTCGACAAAGCAATAGTGTGTTGCTTCTTACTACTCCATGTAATAGCTGCATGCCCAAGTGAGAATAGAAAACCACTAGTAGATCTTCTATCTGGAATGCTACCAGCCCAATCTGCATCGGTGTATCCATGAACTTGCAATTCTACACCAGCTTCGTAAAACAATGCATAATCCAAAGTAGCACTTATATATGTAGAGTGTGCCTCAAAGCATCCAAATGTGGCTTTCTAGGAAACCGCATAAATTGACTTTCAAGTCCAACAATTTAGTTTAGATCAGGCCTTGTAATTGTGAGATATATCAAGCTTCCCACAATTTTCCAGTACATAGTAGCATTTTCCAATGCTTCACCTGATGTAGTATCCAACTTATAATTCTGATCTAGTGGCATAGAAATTGGCTTACAATCAGCCATACCATACTTTTGGAGCACATTCAAGGCATATTGTCTTTGTGACATCCGTATACCTGTTTATGTATGTATAAACTCAATGCCTAAGAAGTAGCGTAGCACACCAAGATCTTTCATGTCAAATTCTTGCATAAGGAGTTGCTTTACCTCTTTAATGCTTGCTTCATTGTCACCTCCTACAATCAAGTCATCAACATAAACAACCACAATTGTGATGCCATTATTACCTTTCCTTGCATATAATGAATTATTTGCATCGCACATAGGAAACCCAATGGTGGTTAATTAATTAGCATTCCTTGCATGCCATGCACGAGGAGCTTGCTTAAGTCCATACAAAGTCTTTTGCAACGTGCAAACATATTCTGGGTGCTTTGAATCCTCATATCCTTATGACTCGTCCATATATACTTCTTCCCTTAACACACCATATAGGAAAGCATTCTTCACATCCATCTGATGTAAAGTCCATCCTTTTGTTGTAGCTAATGCAACAAGCGTTCTGACAGTAGACCATGTAAACCCACTTGTAGCCTGTGGGTTTCTTTCCTTATGGCAATGGAACTAGCTTCCATGTTTCATTTTGATAAAGTGCAGCCATCTCCTCATCCATAGCTTTTTTCCCAATCTGCAATTCCAATTGCATCTTCAAAGCAAGAAGGTTCAGCATGTTGTATTACCTTGGTCATGTAGACACAATGACGAGCCATATAACTGTCATACATCAATCGTTGCACTGAATTCTGCATCGTCCCAGATCTTCTTGGTCTTGGGTCACTTCTCCTTGTATCATCTGCATGTGCCTTTATTACTCTTGGAGTTTTCATAGAGGGCAATCCAAGTTCCTCATCAAGACTGTTTTCTGAATTGCTTGAATCTCCATCAACATCTTGAAAACCTGCACATGTTTTACTACTAGCAGAAAACTTTTCTTTACCTTTCTTGGATGTATTTGATGAATTTGGTGGAATGAAATTTCCATGCAATCTTCCACTCTATGGATTTGAGTTGGAACTATTGCTTGGTGATGCATCTGGTCCACTCAAAACTTGAGATTCTGCACTTGATTTTTTGGCATTTTCTTTTTCATTTGGTTCAAGATTCAGTCCTTCTTTGACATCTACATAGAAGCTTGACATTTCATCAAATACCACATCTTTGATTACCTTAACCTATCGTGTAAGTGGGTTATAACATTTATACCCCTTCTGCTCAAGGTAGTACCCAATGAAGATACATTTTTCTGCTTTTGGATCAAGCTTTGTCCTCAACTCATCTAGAACATGTACATATGCAATACATCCAAATACTTCCATCTGTAAACTTATCTTCAGGTGTAACTTGATGTACAACAACAGTTGGAGTTTTGTTCATGATGTATACAGCAGTATGCATAGCTACTGCCCAATAACAATGAGACATATTCTTCTCAACCATTAAAGCTCTTGCTCACATGTTGAGCTTGATATCTCAACAAACCCATATGGGAGTGGCAATAGGTTTGCAATCTTCAAGGCCAAAACACTACAATAATCTATCGATATACTTTTTTTGACACAAAGCTCACCATCAACTTGCATGAACCGAATGCCCAAATAATGATGCAAATGCCCCAAATCTGACATCTCATCTGAGGCATGCAAATCAGCCTTAAAACCAACCAATATGCAACATGTCATCAATATAAACAACAAGGATCAGAAGCAAATCATTTGCATGCTTAGCATATAAGGTTCTCTGTTATGAAAACTCCTTCCTAGAGTATAGCATCCACCAGAGAGTGAGTGAGTACGTATCCACCCATCCACATCCACCCATATATATACCAAAGGTCCAAGAGTTGCATGTCTTAATTTTTAGCCATGTGTCCTTCCAAGTGTCCTTCATGTGGATACTTTCCACAGAGAATCACATGGCTTCTATTTCAATTGAAGTCTTCAAGGTGTCACTTGGGAGAAGCTTCTCCCAAGACTAAGGTTTTATTTTCTTAGGTTAATTTCCTAAGGTAACAAACCCTTCAGTTGAGACTTCTATGAAATAAAACCTCAAGGGTTAAATCCAAGAAACATAGGTTCGTTTTGGAGGGTCTAACCCATGATTTATACAACATTCTTCCCCCCTTTAACATTTTCGTCCTCGAAAATGTGTTTTGGTATATTATGTGGAGTATTCCCCCACGCACCATGATTCATTTCTTTTGATCATGGACTCACTCAAAAGATATTTCCTCGTTTTTAACCAATAGTTAAAAATGAGGGAAATCTTTTATTTATAGAACTTACTCGTTCCCAAGTAGCACTTTCTTCGGTTCCATCCCTCCATTTAATTAGGCACTCTTTATATAGATGATTTCTTGTTTTTTATCTCGAGTGCGTAGTATTCTTTCAGGTTCATGCAGGATGTTAAGAAGGGGATTGGTTGAATGATTGTATCCGAAGATACAAGATTGTCTTGTTCATCCAGTTTTCTTTTTAGTCGACTTACATGGAATACTGGATGAAAAACAATCTTCTGGGAGTTCTAACTCGTATGCCAAAGTCCCGATTCTTTTAAGAACCTTAAAACGGCCACAAAATCTTGGAGAGAGTTTAGGACAAGGTCCTGTTTTTAATGTTTCAGATTTCTCAAGAACTTTAAGATATACTAATTCACCAACCTGAAAGGAAATATCTTGCCTTTTAGGGTCGCTAAAATAATTAGCTCTATCCTGGGCTTTCCTCAGGTTTTCCTTGGCTAGTTTTAGCTTAAAGTTCATATCTTCTAAGAAATCTTTTGCTGCTTGGACTTTTTCGTTTTGAAGTCCAACTGCATAAGGTGCTCTAGGTTGAAACCCATACATTAACATAAAAGGACTATATTCCGTTGCAGAATGCTTTGCACTATTGTAAGCAAATTCTACTATCGGTAGATAGTCTTCCCAGTTAGTTTGGGTAGAAGATACGTATGCTCGTAACATATCTTCAAGTATTCGATTGACTCTTTCAGTTGACCATCCGTTTGAGGATGTTCAACAGTACTCAAATTAAGCTTAGTTTCTAACCGACTGAATACAGCTCTCCAAAAATGACTAGTGAATTTTCTGTCTCTATCAGACACTATGTCTTGAGGTAATCCATAGAGTCTATACAGTTGTTCTATGAATATTTTAGCTAATTTTGGAGTTTTTACTATAGTTCGAGTAGGCATGAAATGAGCCATTTTGGTCCATCGATCAACTATGACCCAAACAACATCATGACCCTTAGAGGTACATGGCAAGCCTGTAATGAAATCCATGGAAATACTTTCCCATTTTCCATTTGGAATTTCTAAGGGATTAAACAAACCCCCTATCTTAAACTTTTTGGCTTTGTTAACTTGGCACTTGGTGCATCTAAGTACATAATTATGTACATCTTTATGTATACTAGGCCAGTAAAACTGCCTTTTTACTAATTCATAAGTTTTTTTGATTCCAGGATGTTCTGCACTTGGGGCATCATGACATTCAAACAAAACCTTCTTTCTAAGTTCGGAGTTACGAGGAACACATATCTTTCCTTTGTATAACAGATATTCATCTTGAATACTGTAATGTTTAAACTTATCTTCAATTGATAAATTTGTATTTGGAGTAGAAACCTTCTTCCAGGCTTCATTAAAACTAGTATCCTTTTGATACTTGCCCTTCATGAGTGTTAGTAACTCATTAGAAATTTGTATGAAACTCAAAGAATTTAACATGGGCATCCTGCTTAATGCATCTGCCACAATATTAAATTTTCCCTTTCTATATCTGAGTTCATAATCAAATTCTTGGAGTAATTCGGCCCATCTAGCTTTTCTACCTAATAATTCAATTTGGTTTGCAAACCATTTAATACTTGCTTGATCAAAAACTATAGTTACCTTGGTGCCAAACAAGTAATGTCTCCATTTTTTCAGAGCATGCACAATGGCATAAAGCTCTTTTTCATAGGTAGAATAATTTCTTTGAGTTGAATTTAGCTTTTGGCTTTCAAAAGCAATTGGTCGACCATTTTGACTCAAAACAGCTCCTATTGCTAGATCACTAGCATCTGTTTCAACTACAAAGGGTTCATTTGGATCTACTATCTATAGAACCCAGGCCGAAGCTAAGGCTTTTTTAAGTCTTTCCATGCTTTCAGCCTGTTCTTTCTCCCAATTGAGGCTTTTGGGTTTACCCTTTAATTTTTCAAATAAAGGGGTTGAGATTTTTGCAAAGTTAGGTACAAAATTTCTATAGTATCCTGCTAACCCTAAAAAACTTTGAAGTTCTGTAATAGTTTTAGGGTGAGGCCAGTTAAGAATAACTTGGACCTTATCAGGATCTACTTGAATCCCTCTTTCAGATATAATGTGTCCAAGATATCTGGTTTCTGTTGAAAAGAATCACATTTATCTTCTTTTCGAAATAATTTATTTTCTCTTAGAACTTGGACGTATAGCATCCACCAGAGAGTGAGTGAGTACGTATCCACCCATCCAACTCCACCCATATATATACCAAAGGTCCAAGAGTTGCATGTCTTAATTTTTAGCCATGTGTCCTTCCAAGTGTCTGTTGTCAGGATCTTACTCACGCGCATATAGAGATTACGAAACCGAAAAACACACAGAGAATAGACGCAACAAGAGACGAGACACAACGCAGTATTGGGTGCAATCTCCCCCCATGCACTCTATTTTGATAGTCCACAGAGTGCATGTATTTATAGGACTTTTGATTACGTCGAAAAGAGTGGTTACAAGAGGGCGGCTTCGAAAAGCAGGCGTGAAACTAAAAGTTGATAACTTTTACAGAAAGCCATTGCTTTCAATAACAGAAACTGTGGTCTACAACGACCCTTATTCTAACCATTACTTTTCTAACAATAGAACCTTCTACGCAAATTTATTTACAAAATAAATAATAATTATTCGGATTATTGATGTCCGCCCTTTCACGCCTTGCACGCTCCTCACGAACCTTCGGCTGCTATAACAGAAACATCAAAAACATATTAATACATTAATAATATAACACTTTAGCAATGTATTGTTCAATAATATACAACATGCCTCCCAGTTGACAAGCAACTGACCTCAGTTGATAAAATCATTCAACACTCTAACAATTATAATGCCGTGTTCAACATAGTCCATATTACTGTTACAATCCAACAATGCATTGGCCAACATATTTCATGTTACAATCCAACAATGCATTGGCTATTCCATATTTCAATCCAACAATCCAACAATGCATTCGCTAACATATTCCATGTTACAATCCAACAATGCATTGGCTATTTCATACTTCAATCCAACAATCCAACAATGCATTGGCTAACATATTCCATGTTACAATCCAACAATGCATTGGCTATTTCATATTTCAATCCAACAATGCATTGGCTAACATATTCCATGTTACAATCCAACAATGCATTGTTCAACATATTCCATAAGGTATAACATGCCCCTCAGTTGAACAAGCAACTGACCTCAGGTGATAAAATAATAAACATGGATGGCCAGTCACATGTTTCATCATTGACTAAAGAAAATAGGCATGTGCCATGTAAAAATACATGCATGGAAATGTTCATGGAGCTAGTACATTAATGTGTTTGTGTATCATATGCAGAAATTAAATGGTCATAATGAGGTGTTAATTGTGTTTTATGTATCCATTGACATTCTTCAATAGAGTGATTTTTGTACTTAACCAAATAACGATGATATTGAGTACCTGTGCGTGTAGTAGTGACATCGTGATCAATGATTTTCTCAGGAACTAAGATTTCAGATTGTTCTTCAATCAAAGGAGGGTCATCAAGAAGTGGAGCAAGTGGTAAAGTTCCTTTAAAGGGTTTAAGTAAACTAATATGAAAAGAATTATGAATGGTCCAAGGAGATGGAATATCTAATCGAAATGAATTATCATTAATTTTTTCTATAATGCGAAACGGTCCATAATAGCGTGGTGCAAGTTTAATTTTAGGATGCTGCAAAATATTTTTGAGACGTCTTTTAATGATACGCAACCATACAAAATCATTTTCCTTGAATTCTTTGGCTAATCGTTTAGTGTTGATAGTACGTGTATATCGCTCTTGACTTTTCCTAATGTGCTCGTGAACATCATGAAGTATAGAAACGTGATCTTGAGCAATAGAATCAGCCATTGGAATATCGGTTTGGGTGAGGGACATGGGAGTGGGAAGCTTTTTACCAAAAGCTATTTCAAAAGATGCACGACCAGTAGTGGTGTGTGAAGTGTTATTGTAAGCAAATTGAAGCAATGGCAACTTGTCATCCCAGTTATTAGGATTATCCAATGAATAACAACGCAATAAATCAAGAATAGTACTATTTGTAGCCTCACTCTGTCCATTACTTTCAGGATGAAATGCAGAGCTAAAATCTATTTTAGAACCAAAATGTTGAAATAAGGCAACCCAAAAATGATTACAAAACCTAACATCACGATCAGATAACATTACTTTAGGAAATCCATGATGTGGAAAAATGCATTTAATGAATAATTTTGCAGCTTGAGGTGCAGTCAAAGTTTTTCTACATGGAATGAAATATGCATATTTACTAAACCTATCAACTATTGTCCAAATCATATCATTATGTGATGAAGTGGTAGGAAGACCTGTGATAAAATCCATAGAGATTTGTTCCCATGGTTCATTTGGAATAGGAAGTGGCATTAATAATCCAAATGGTTTACCATGATGACGTTTGACACGCTGACATACAATGCATTGAGAAACATAATGTGCAATGTCTTTTTCCATGTGTGGCCAAAAGAAGAAATCTTTGCAAGCAGAAATGGTGCTTTGTATGCCTCTATGACCCATGTAAGATGGTTCATGCATTTCTTTAATGACAAAATCTTTAAAAGCTTGGGTTATGCACAATCTATGTTGAAAATAGAGAAAACCATTATGAAATGTATAATGTTCATCAGATAAAGATGCAGCATTGTTGAAGTCATGCCATGCACGTGAAAAATACAAATCAGATGCATAAGTGGAAACCATTTCTTGAAAAGAATGAATTTGGATGGCAGAAATATTATTCAAAACAACAAAATGCAAAGGAAAACGGCTAAGAGCATCAGCTACGACATTAGCTTTACCTGGCTGATATTGTATCATGGGTTGGAAATTTTGAATGAATGATACCCATTTAAGATGCCTATCAGAGATTAAGGGCTGACTTAATAAATGCTTAATAGCCTGTTGATCGGTTTTGATTAATACTTCAGAGCCCATAAGATAGTGTTTCCAAATTCGCAAAGCATGCACAACCGCTAACAATTCTTTAACATACGTACTATAATTCTGTTATGAGGGTTTAAGCTTTCTACTCTCAAATGCAATGGGATGGTCATTTTGCATCAGAACAGCACCTATTCCTGAACCGCTAGCATCAGTAACGACATGAAAGGGTTGTAAGAAATCAGGTAATTGTAAAACAGGTGCATGTGAAAGTGCATGTTTAAGTTTGTCAAAGGACTGTTGTTGGGAAAAGCCCCATGCAAATTTTATTTTCTTTTTCAACAACAAAGTAAGAGGCAATGCTAAATAAGAAAAATTTCGATCAAACTTCCTATAGAAACTAGCCAACCCAAGAAAAGAACGAACATCATTGACTGATTGTGGTGTAGGCCATTCTATGATAACTCTAATCTTTTTCGGATCCACATGCACACCTTCACTTGAAATAATATGTCCTAAATATTCTAGCTTACGCTGAAAGAAATAACTCTTTTCAGGATTATCATAAAGTGTGTTCTCTCGTAACAAATGAAAAACTGTTTCAAGATCCTTTTCATGTTCACGATCATTCTTACTGTAGACAAGAATGCCATCAAAGAATACAAGAACAAAAGCTTGGTAATCAAGAAAAATATTGTTCATCATTCGCGCAAATGTAGTAGGGGCATTAGTAAGTCCAAAGGGCATTACCATAAATTCATAATGGCCATTTTGAGTTCTAAATGCAGTCTTAAAAATATCACTTTGTGTCATACGAATCTGATGGTAACCCGATTTAAGATCAATTTTACTAAAGACACGAGCTCCTCGTAACTTATCTAAGAGATCATCTATTCGAGGAATAGGGTATCTATTCTTGATCGTGATCTTGTTAAGGGCTCTATAATCAATGCACATTCGATAAGTTTTATTCTTCTTCTCTACTAAGAGAACGGGTTCTCCAAATGGGGAAGAACTAGGCCTTATAAGTCCTTTTTGTAGTAGGTCTTTTACTTGATTTTCTATTTCCTTTTGATGTAGTGGGCCATGTCTATAAGGTGCTTTATGAGGAGGAGAACTACCAGGTACTAAGTCTATGCTATGGTCAAAGGATCCTCGAGATGGTGGTAGTTCAGAGGGATATTCAGACATAAAACAATCCTTATAAGTACTCATGAAAGGTTTATATGCATCTGAAAGTGTATGAATATAATCATTGATGACATTGACAAAAACAATGCATGAGTTGAATCCTTTCCTAAATGCACGCTTTACTTGAGTGTGACTAATCAATGGAAATGGCTGGAAATCATGCCGTGCAGACAAAGTAATGATTTGACCTTTGAAAACAAACTTAAAGGTATGAGTATGGTAGTCAATACGTGGGTTATAATGGTGACGAAAAGGCATAGCTAGTATAACATCATAAGATTGCAAAGGTGCAATTAAAAATGTTCGTGAATCAACATAAGGGCCTATGCTAATCGTAACATCTTGCACTTCTCGTGTTACATTATAACGACTACCTTGAAATGCAGCTTTCACTTTATACAAAGAAGGAAACGTTTGTAATTTAAGTTCTTGTACTAATAAATGTGAAATGAAGTCATGTGAACTACCATCGTCATGTAGAATTGTAACCATTTTGTTATTTATTGTACCCTGCATGCAAAGAAGAGAGTGTAGAGAGATATCATTACCCAAGGTACTTAAGTCCTTCTCCAGTGATTCCTCTGTCCAAACAGGAGGAATTTCTTCATTATAGACCTCCATATTATGCAATCGAGCTGTAGCCTGTTTCACATGAAGAGGTTGCAATCTGCACCTTATTCTTGTATGTCCAAGTTTACCACAATTCCAGCAAGTGATTCGTGGTCACTTCTGTTGGGCATTCACTACTGAAGTTTGAAGGGTAGGTGGTTTGGTTGGTTGGAGAGATGAAGCAACGGGTGGAATTGAGTAATTGGATTGTGGAGGACGAGGAAAACTAGGGTGAGATGGGGCATTAAAATTACGCTTCATAGGAAATGAAGGTTTAACAGGAAATGGTCGTGGACGTGGTTGCTGTAGACGGAGTGACTTGGTTATGGACTGAAATTCTTTTTCTGCATCATAAGCAAAAGATATAGCCTCGTTGAGGGTTGTAGGTCGTAGGGTGTGAAGCTTAGCTTGGATACCCACTTCCAAACCATCTTCGTATTTCTGCTGCAAGATATCCTCTGATACATCTTCAAGCATTCGTACAAGTAGTAAATTTTGCCAGAACCCCTCTGTGTAGGTAGTAACCGTATCACCTTCCTTCCATGTGAGGGTCGTCCATGTACGTCGAACATGCAAATGGTATTGAGGAGGAAGAAATGAATCCTTCACGTTTTCTTGAAAAGCCTTCCAAGTTGTTGGACGCTCCGTACTGTGTCGCAGGACATTCCACCAGAGTTGTGCTTTACCTACTAAATAGTTAGTGGCAAATTTAACTTTTTCACTTTCAGCATACATTTCATCGGTATAAAAATCATCAAACTGCGACAACCAAGAAAGTACTAAAGGCCCATCCTTTCGGCCATCAAATCGTAGAAACTGGTAGTTTCTATTACCAATCTTTGAATGAGTAACATCAGATTGGGCAGACACAATAGCTTTTACTACTCTCGTAAGGTTGTCTTCCTCAGCTTGCATTTTTTGGAGGATTTCATCACGTTGTTGGATCTCGTTCTGAGCTCCTTGAAGCTCATGCCGCAAGAGCTCTAGTTGTTGTTCAAGTGTTGCCGCAGGTAGAGGTGAATTACTATAATCCTCCATGGTGCTCTTGGACCCTTGCTCTCAACCTTGGTGTATTGAACCTTCTTGTTTGCAACCTTGGTGTCTCGATCCCGTGTTCTCAACCTTGCTTGGTATCTTGAACACTCAATCAAGTGCCACCCAAAGATTACCAAAGATTTCACACTTGCAAGCTAGCTCATTGGAAAGTTCGGTCCGAGAGCTTTCCAACAGTATATTACACGCCTCAATCCGACCTACGGATTGAAAGTTATACTTAATTCTTTGTTGGGTCCATCCTAGAAATCGCCGCGAGCGCCTTGCACAAGTAAGAGAGAGAGAGAGACTTGAGTACAACTCCAAGAGATGGTGGAGTGGTCAAAGTACTTCCCTTGAAAGTAGGAGGTTGTGGGTTCAAATCCTCCTACCTTAGGGACTCTAAACCTCTCTATTACCACTCAAAAATTAAAATTGCCTCGCGCGTAGCCAACGGTCGCCAAGGGAGCCTTGGGTGCCAATGTTGCCAATGTATTGCCTAAGTTATTGCCTTAGTCGACGCCTTGGAGTAAGCCGAAGGTGAAGTCATAGGTGAGCCGAAGGAGAAGACATAGGTGAAGACGTAGGTTCTGGATCAGAAACCGAAGAGGAAACTGAAACAGGAAACGGAGACGGAATCAGAATCGCGAACGCGGAGACGGAGACGAAATCGGAATCACGAACAGAGAATAGAACCCTCTGTATTGACGCGTGCAGAGCTCTGATACCACTGTTGTCAGGATCTTACTCACGCGCATACAGAGATTACGGAACCGGAAAACACAGAGAATAGACGCAACAAGAGACTAGACACAACGCAGTATTGGGTGCAATCTCCCCCCATGCACTCTGTTTCGACAGTCCACAGAGTGCATGTATTTATAGGACTTTTGATTACATCGAAAAGAGTGGTTACAAGAGGGCGGCTTCGAAAAGCAAGCGTGAAACTAAAAGTTGATAACTTTTATAGAAAGCCATTGCTTTCAATAACAGAAACTGTGGTCTACAATGATCCTTATTCTAACCATTACTTTTCTAACAATAGAACCTTCTACGCAAGTTTATTTACAAAATAAATAATAATTATTCGGATTATTGATGTCCGCCCTGTCACGCCTTGCACGCTCCTCACGAACCTTCGGCTGCTATAACAGAAACATCAAAAATATATTAATACATTAATAATATAACACTTTAGCAATGTATTGTTCAATAATATACAACAGTGTCCTTCATGTGGATACTTTCCAAAGAGAATCACATGGCTCCTATTTCAATTGAAGTCTTTCTTTCACGTACGAGTCAAGGTGTCACTTGGGAGAAGCTTCTCCCAAGACTAAGGTTTTATTTTCTTAGGTTAATTTCCTAAGGTAACAAACCCTTCAATTGAGACTTCTATGAAATAAAACCTCAAGGGTTAAATCCAAGAAACATAGGTTCCTTTTGGAGGGTCTAACCCATGATTTATACAACATTCTCTTAGTTGGACTATTCTCAAAACCATGTGCAATCAGGTAGGCATGTACCTTTTCATACCAAGTACATGGTGCTTGCTTCAAACCATATAATGCCTTTTTCAACCTGCACACTTTGTTTTCATGTCCTTTCTGCACAAAACCATGGGGCTGAAAAACATACAGTTCTTCATGAAAATCACCATTCAGTAATGCAGTTTTAATGTCCGATTGATGTATGTTTCAACCATGATGAGCTGCAAAGTGCACATATGTTACGAACAATAGTCATTTAGCATGTGGGAGCAAAGGTCTCATCAAAATCAATGCTTCTTTCTTGAGCATAACCCTTTGCAACAAGCCTAGCTTTATACCTGTAAACTGTTCCATCATGCTTGTGCTTCAACTTATATACACACTTAGTGCCAATGGCCTTCTTGCTAGGAGGCAAGTCACATGAAGACCAAGTACCATTTTTCATAATAGCATTATATTTCGATTGCATAATAGCCATCCAACTTTCTGAATTTTGTGCTTTATCAAGCAAAACAAGCTCATTCTCATCATAAAGACTAGAGGCAGCCATAGCATAGCAATCTGATGCAAAAGAAGCACTATGAGAGCCTAAATGAGTACGATATGATCTAATTTGCTATATTGCAAAGTTTGCACCAGCCATTTAGGCATAGTCTTTGCCTCCTCTATATCAGTTCTTTCATCAATAAGTGCATCATGTAAATCTCCATAAAAAATGGAACGATCTGCATCATCATGTGAAACCTCTAAAGGCTTAGAAATTGCCTCATTTGGACCAACACTAGACTATCTATCTATAAAAAGAGGTCGCAAAGTGTCATGCATGTCTTTGGAGCTAACTGATGTCTCCTTAGTACATGAAAGTAATGGTTGAATAACATCTTCCACAAAAACAACATCGCGACTAACCAAAAAGCATTTAGTATGTGGATGATACAGACGCTAGCCTTTGCTTTCAGAACTGTACCCAACAAAAATACATTTCACTGCTTTATCATCCAATTTCCTATGTTGTTGTTCAGGCACTAATGCATATGCTAGAAAACCAAAGACATGCAAGTGAGGAACAGATGGCTTGCAACCATGCCAAGCCTCATATGGAGTGATAGACTACAATGCTTTAGTGAGACACCTGTTAAGTACATATGCTGCATACATAACATCCTAATTTGTAGCTGCATACTTTTGAGTCACTTATCTTTAACTTTTGAGCTACTATATTGGCATCTAGTTTGTATCTGTTGAGGGGGAGTCATTATGCATCAAGATACGTATGTTGAAAAACTCTTTCAATGTTTTGATTTTGAGGATTCCAAGCCAATTTCCAAACCAATGGAGATAAGATTTAGGTTCACAATTGAGGATTTCCACTGATGCATTTGACACTTCTCTTTATTAGTAAGTTGTGGGATGTCTTATATATGCATGCAACACAAAGCCTGATATACAATATGCAGTTTCCTAGTTGAGTCAATTCATGCATAGCCCTAGCACTAAGCATTAACATGCGGTGAGACATGTGTTCAGATATCTCAAAGGCACTTTTGAGTCTAGGTATCTTTTATGGCATAGATATTCATCCATGCTTGCATGCTTTTACATACAATAATTAGGTTGGTTGTTATGATACTTGCATATCTACTAGTGGTACTTGCTTTTTCGTTCGAGACTCATGCATATTTTGGTTGAGTAAGAAGCAACCTATAGGGTGTGACATCGATTTCTGAAGTTGGGTACATGGAAATTTTAACAATGATTTTGGAGTGTATATGGATAAGATGCCTATTGATGGATCTTTGCATAGACATTGATGCTGCTACACATATTCTCATTGATAGTTAGTGTGCATTGGTTGTTGTATAAAATTCAGTGTTTCATGTGCGGGCCAAACATATTGAGGTGCATTATCACTATGTGAGAGAACGTCTTCATGCAGGAGATATCGACTTGGTATATGTGCCTACACAAGATAATGTGGTAGACATATTCACCAAAGCTCTTCCATGGGAAACATTTGAAGCCTTTCGCAAAGCTTTTCACTTATTGCCTAGTGGGAGAGTGATCTGTCACTCCTTATATGTGTTCACACCATTCTCTCTAGAGGGGTTTGTTGCACTTATGTGTTCCTCGAGTAGCCTTGATATGAACCTTTTCCTTATATATGGGCACTTTTTACTCTAGTGCTGGCTAGATGTTTTTTCCCCATGTTACCACATACATGATCCACTCATGTGTGGTGGTACTTTGTACTTAGGGACATTATTCAACTCTTGCTTCACTTCTGTTCATAATCAATGGAGAGAGCTATTCTAGCCATCCGTCTTCTTTGTGTTTCTTGTTGCATTTGTGCTCCTTCTGCGTGCTTCTTAAGTGTCTCTCACACTTCTACACATGCCCAACAATACTAAGAGCCCTTGATGTAGAGACTATTCACAAAACTTTCTTTTCTTGCTTTTGGGCCCTTATGAGAGATGTCTCACTAGTTCTTTATTCATCATCGGATATGTCTCATGGCGTATGACATGGACTTAACTATAATTTTTCTATGCTTGTGTGTAATCATGGTTGTGTGTAATGATGCATGCAAGAAAAACATAATAGTTTATGTAACATTTGCATATCCAATTCAAGGTCTAGATGATCAAAGTATTCACTTCAAATTTTCATAAACGTCGTCTGCAAATCAAGCTCTACGTACTTGAGGATCTTTATGAGCCTTGATGGATTCTTGGGTTAATGTGATGGAGTTTATTGTTCTCCCTCCTATTATAACTTGATTTTGGTGGATATAATATTGGTACTCATATAGTGTTGAGATAAAAAGGAGCCTTTCTTTGTTGACATCATGGTTCTTGACCTTGCATGTGTTGTTCACTTATCATCTAGTTGTGTTGGGCCTCCTCCCTAGCTAGAAAGGTGGATGTTAGATTCAATGGGAGTGCAAGTGAACAAAAGGAAGCTGATGAACAAGAACTATGGCAATGAAAAGCCTCCCTAGAACAAAAGGAAGCTGATGAACAAGAACTATGGCAATGAAAAGCCTTGAATTCAATAGCAAAAAAGGGGAGTGCAAGTGATTTGAAATGCATGAGCAAAGAGATTGAAGTGGTTGCAACAAGTGCTAGAAAAAGGGATGCAAATCTCGCTTATCCCCTCTTGATCATTTTCCATTATGGGCTATGCATTTGTTACATTGGTGTAGGTCCTAGAATGAACCATTTTTTTTTTATAGTAGATGATAGTTGAATGAAGACTAGATCACCATAAAAGCTCTTCTGTTGTAAGCATCTTTAGGATAATTAGTGTATCCTTGGTGGTAACGGGTGAATTGATTATATTGCATATGCAATGGGAGGTCTTTCACGGGCACTGATATGTGTATGGTTAGTCTCATTATGATATTATTGTCAGAGAAGGATTTCAAAGACCATTGACAGAGGAGGGAGGAGATGGTAGATTTTTTTAAATTTATTTTTATAATGAATTGAAAACACACTCACACACCCAACCTCGTAAGGTAGAGGCATCCATCTCTGAGAAACTCATAGATATATGTCCAGCCAAGACTTGAACTCAGTACTTCCTCCCAGAGACTCAAGGCATCAAAGCACTTGGCTACACGAGGTTGGACAGATGGTAGATATTGTTAATATATGGTCAGTGACTTATTTTTGGATGGACTATACCAGAAATAGAATTCGTTTTCTCACTTTAAAAGCTTTAGGTTTTCGAGTCGAGAAAGCAGAAAATCAAGAAGAAAGAACGGCATAGAATTAGGGGCCCATGCTTTTCATGAAATGCTTCTTTTCGACGGCAGCCAAGCCCCCTCTCTCCAAATTCTCGCCTCCATGTTAACAATCTTGTTGTTTTTCTGCCTGTTTTGCTTTTGTTTCTGAAAAGCTGCGTTCACAGGGAAAAGCAATCCCTGACTTTTTATCTTTTTTATTTGCCTTTTTTCTTTTATGGCGTTTGGCTGTCCGGTTGCCACGCACAAATTTAAACGTCAAGGATGACGGCGGAAAAATCTAAACGAAAAGAATGAAAAACAGAAAAGCCATTCTTGCTTTTCATGAACGGTGAGCGACCGTCTGCGTATTTCTTCTGCTCCATTTCTGCGTTCTTGGAGCCACGGTCTTCTTATTCATTAGGTCTGTCCTTTCTTCGTGCATATCTCCGGAGACTTCTGGAAACCACACGCTCGCTGTAGTTAGAACAACTTTGAAGGGTTTCTATGGCTCCTTCGATCGCTAGGGTTTCTTGTCAGCATCTCTAGAAGTGATTCACTGCTAAAATCTAACGTGCGTTTCACCTTCTTCTTTTGTATTGTTTTCCTTCTTCCCTATCCCGTTTCCCTCTTTTTCTTTTGTTTTTCCTTTTTTGATTGTAAGTCTCTTTGTTTGCTTCTCACATTCCCCTCCGTTGGCTCTTCCTTCCTTCTCCATCTCAGTCTACCTGTCCGCTTTCTTTATTCTGGTTTCGTAAAACAATCGCAGATATGATATCTATCAAGGCTTAGAAGTTTTTGCTTGTAAGTTATCCCTTTTTACTGTTTCCAATTTCTCCCTTACCTCCCTTCTTCCTTGGTTAGTTCCTTCCATCTTCTTCCACGCGTTTCGATGTAATATATCTTAATACGGATTCTCCTTTATTCCAATGCTTCATCGGTGACTTCTAAACTTAATATTTCGGTCACTCCTTGATATTTTTTGAATAAAGGATGTTTTTGAAGCCAGTTGTTCACCAATTCTTGTTTTCTTTTTCAGGTTGGCAAGATCATACGCATTATATAAGATACGTTTCTACTAATTGAAACTTTGATCAACCACAAGGATCATAGAGATATTATCTTATAGATATCCTTGTTTATTTTTTGCTTTCAAGTTCAAGTGGTTGGAGGGATCTTGGAATAGAAAATGCTTATGCAGGACTCCCATTTGAAATCAAGAAGTATAACACCTGGTTCAAAGGATGACTTCCAACATGTTTTGATCCCAGCATGTGAATTAGGGGTGGAAAGATACTGTAAGTTCCGTGAAGAGAATCCAAGCTGGCAACCCAAGTTATACGTTGAAACAGTTGCTTGCCAAAATTTCAAGTTGTGTGAGGGATGCCAGGAATGTGTGTCGATATGCAGATTCAATGATTTCAAGCGTCAGCTGATCATGGAGTGCACAAGCCCACTAAAAGGAACAGCGAAACCCTATTCCTTATCAAATTTCAGGCCCATTAACCAGTTTGAATCATCTATGGAGGAGGATGCTATGCCTTGTCAAACGGTGTCTCTTTCTGCTGTAAATAAAGCGATCCAGCAATATCAAAACAAGGGCACTCCATTGGAGGAAACGATCATGCCAAAACCTCCAATTGTTAGTTCAGCAGTGAAAGAAAAACCTTTAGCTGTAAACGTGGGGCTGAAAACGAAGTCAGACGCATGTCGTAATCATCCAGAGGGTGTGGATTTAGGAGTAACAAGGAGTTCAGAGTTTGGAATTATCCAAGGGGCTGTGTCAGAGCATGGGACATCATCGGATGACTTTTCTGAGGATCCAATGACTGCATCACAGATGGATGATGTAAGTTTCTCCGACCAGTCAAGGGACAAAGTAGCATCAGCTAAGACTTCTGACTTTCCAGGGAGTCTTAAAGCAGAAGTTCCGATGTCGATGGATGATGAAGATATGTCTGAATATGTTCTGGCTACACATCAGATTCCTCATGGGCGAAGCTTCTCAAACTTGAGTCATAACATGCAAAAGAGGCTTCATGACCATTTTAGGAAGACTTACCCAACTTGTCCTTACTGCAATTCTAACAGTTATGTGAGGTTCCGGTACTTCAATAATTCAGGCAAGTCCAGTTTGCTGCAACCCAGGTATAGTTGTCGCAATCCAAACACATGCCTTGCAGTTCAAGAGAAGGGTGGAAAATCAGGTAGTAGGGATTTTACCCTTCCTAAGCCCAAAGAAGTTGAAATTTTCAAAGAAGCACCAATGCCTTCATCCCTAGATCATTCTAATGGCCTACATGGGAGGTCTATGTTGCGGCCTCAAATGATAGCCTGCTATGGAGTCAAGCGTCCTTCAGAGGAATTGGGCTTATCAGAGGGAGGAGAAAAAAGCAGGAAGCTTCCTAACACTACTCTCTCTTTGCAGCCCCTGAATCAACCAGCGTCTGATATTTCAAACATGCAGAGTGTGGCTGCGCTGAAAGAAATGATAGTTGCAAAATCAGGCAAACCCTCAGAGGATTCCAATAGCTCCTCGTCGATTCAAATAGCTAATGATGAACAGACTACTATAAATCTACGATGCCGTGCAGAAGCGAGCTCAGACAATGGCAGACTTGTCGTTCATCCCATGAGCTTGCAGAAAATGGTGTCTACCTCAGGTAAGGAGGAAGGCACTTCCACAGAGAGATCTTCCAAAGGAGGCAAGATTGCAGAGCTCAACATACGCATGCTCATAGACTTGTCTTCATCTTCACTGTGCTGAAGGATCCTCCCGTGCTCCATGCTTGTCCTTGTGTGGAGGAAACCAACAACATATAACCCGATGCATCCTGCATACCAGAAGAAAAATGTCTTCATATTTTTTTGTTGTTTTTTTGGGCTTCTTGATCACTGAAGAACGTTATGATGCATCACATGCGCTAACTTCTCCTCTTTTATATAATCTTATTCTTGAAATATAATAAGCAAAAAAGTTGGATGAGTTGCAAGATGCATAGATTTGGTATAGAGGTTGAACGTGTATGTATTGCTCTATCCCTACAATGATTATCCTTGTCGATTCCGTGAGTTGACTGGCTTAATATCGAGCAGTACATACGAACTTCTGAGATATCTACTATATCCTGTCCAATGGCAGGTCATGAGTTTCCGGTCTTAGTCTACCTAGAAATAGACAAGTTTAAACATTATTATGAGCACCCGTTAACAGGGTGTGCCATTTTGGAATGCACCAAGGTACCATATGAAATATCATGTCTTAGTTTTCGAAGAATACTCTGCTGACTTATAGCTTCCGATACATGAATCGCTTACATTGTTGTCTTGGAGGGTGATAATAGTTTTGGCAAGGCTTTCAAGCAAAGAAATCAGTTTGTTGGCTATGTTTAAGTGGGCTGACATTTGACCCAAATGCTCTCATCGAGATGCGACATGCAAAAATATAACCATAAAGTCAAAAGTAAGATTTATCACAGAATCAGGATTAAGTAAAATGTATGTCTAACACTGTATTTTTATATATGCAAGAACATCTACATCACCTCACACTTAGAATGTGTTTAGAAAGATTCAGCACATGTATTCATGGAAAGTGTGTCCAAACGTAAGCTTACGATTTTTCATTTTACTTGTTACCCTATAAAGGTCTTTTAGCTTCTTACTGCCACCAAAATTTTGAATTCTTGAGCTTGGATTTTTTTGTAATAACATCAGGATATGTATGTTTGTTCTTGTCCATAACTTCTAAGTCAAAACCTTGAATTTAGTGATTTGTGAAGCATTTATTATATTTGATATCTTTGGTCCATTGGTTGAGATACTTTAGCACTTTATCGTTAAGTGATCCTAGTTAGCAATGACACACCCTACAAGCATAATCAAGTGGTGGCTTGACTTAAGGCACACTGAAATAGTCACCCTACAAGCATAATCAAGTGGTGGCTTGACGTAAGACACACTGAAATAGTCAAACCGGGATTAGGCTCGTTTAAATGCTAGGAGCATGTGCATATGCAATGAAACCATGCAATGGACAAAAGAAGCAACTAAATGTAAGTAGACACAGACACACACATCCAATACTTACTCAATTTTGCATTGGAACCACACACAACAACAAACATTAAAATGGATAGATCTTTAATCGTCACTATTAAAATATGATCAATATCAGGTTTATTTCAAAGCTCTCGACAAGGCGTTTTTATTCCGAGTCATTGGGTGCATGTTGACTTTTTTTCTTGAACTTTCGCTTGAAAAATTAAATGACAAAAATGTCCTACCTAAGTTCTATTCTATCACTCCCAATAGTTAGAATACCCGAGAAAAGCATGAAAAGAGATAGGATGTGGGTAGTATTCTACCATGCATTCTATGCCATAGCCATGCATTAGCGCTCATTAAGAAGGAGAAAAGAGGGAAAGAAAGGAAAATATATGGGATTGCACTTCTTCAAATTACCAAGAGTCCTTACAAAAAGAGAAGAATTTGACTAATACACGTCCCCTATGATAGGTTCTTTCATATAAATGGACCAGACACTTCTGTAAGCCGCCGGATTGGCAATTGTAAAGTCTAACTCTTTTCATATTCCGAATCGAAAGGTCATTGCGTAGATGTTGTAACCTTTATATAAATCAATGAAAAAAGACGCTTCGGTGACGACCAGAGGAGTCGCCAGACTGTCTGTCTGGTTGATGTAGTCTGTGTAGTTTCCATGGTGTGTTTGAAAGCTCTGAGTTATTCTGTGTCTTTCTGTGTTGTTGATTATCTGTACCTGTCCGATAAAGATTAAGTTACAATAAGGATTATCTTAAGTTAAGTACTGAATCACGGTTTCCGCTAAGTTTATTACTATGAGTTTGTGTTATGGTCATCTTTGTATTGTGCGTTGGTCACTGAGGAAGTCTTAATCTAATGTATGAATCAACATTCTGTGAGTAGATGAATCAGACGAAGTCCGAGTTTTCGGTTAGTAAATTGGATTAGTAAAGTTATTGAATAGACTGTTATGTGAGTGAGTTGATTTGGAAAAATCAAGTATAGGGCCTCTGTTTAACAGACCCCTTCCACTCCCAAGAACCCGAATAGATGTTTAAACGCGTCTCTGACGGCAAGACCCGCGTTTAACACTGGCGTCGTCTATGGGAAAGTGGCACCAGAGCGTTGTAAATTGATTGTGAGAAAGTGGTCATAGATTGTGAATCGACAGTAAGGAAGAGTAGTACGCAAAGTATTGCAAACGTGATATATGCCGGTTACTCGTTCCGGTGAGACGTACCCGAAGTATAGGAGAAACCAACAGTCTTGGGCGATACCTAATTTTCTAAGGACGCCCCCAGGAGCTAGAAGCGCAGATAAGTTTAACCTAGTTGTTAAGGAAGAGAAGAACGTTAGTAGTGATTCCGGTAGCATTCCGATGGAACATACTGCAATTTCGACAGATTCCGGTGCAATTTCGGCATAGTCTATCGAAGATATAGTAACTCCAGAGTCTACCAGGACGCAGTATGCAATTAACTTAACACCATCTGGTCAAGATTCGAATTTGTCTGAGGATAGAAGCGTGTTGGCCAAAGAAATCAGTGAAGGTGAAAAAGTACCTTGTTTTGGTGAAATTTTGACAAATTCCGGTGATATTTCGGTCCTAGTTACAGAGAGTTCACAGTCTCCCGGTGACAGTCTACCATTTCCTGGTGAATCTTCATTCTAGTCACCACTATTCAGAGTAAGCTTCCCTATATTTGACATCAAGGAGGAAGGTAGCTTATTCGAAGCTGAAATCCGAAAGAGATTGAACGATATTATCAAGCCGGAGAGTGCACAGGCTGACGATACAGATTCCGACGGTCAAGAAATTCAACCTCGGAACTCAGGAGATAGTAACAATACAACAGCAAGCACCATGAGTGGGCAACAACAACAACAACAACAACAACAGCAACAGAAGCAGCAACAACATCCATTTCCACCCCGACCGGCTCCAACAAGAGTAACATACACCAAATTCGGTGGATTTCCAGGTGATGATCCTGATGCTCATGTACGTACCTTTGAAATTAGTTATGCAGTATTAAACCATCCACCTGATCCGGCATACAAGGCCATAGTATTCCAGTCAACCTTAATTAATGAAGCAACGAGGTGGCTTACAGAATATGATATCAACCATTTCGGCACCTATGAAGCAGTAAGAGATGCATTTCTGCAGAGATTCCGGCTAAAGAAAAACCCTGCCGAAATTTTTGATTACCTGCAGAACAATAGACAGAAGCTGAATCAAACAGTGCAGGAATATGCCACCCTATTCAGAACTCATTTGAGACAACTACCGTCGGCCCATGCAAACTTGCCGAACGATGTCATCACTCAATGGTTTATTAATGGTTTAACTCCGCAGCTCCAACAGATTATGATCATTCGTTGTGTGGGAGCTATGACGCTAGATGCGGTTATTGCAATGGCTTTGCAGCTCGAGAATAAGGTTGGAGGTTTTACCGAAGACCTGGAATGGTTAAAAGCTAGTAAAAATATTGCAGAAGATCCGGCTAGACAGATGTACTGCACCACGTGCAAGAATTCAGGGCATACCAGTGCCACTTGTGCCCTTAATCAGTTGTATTGCGCTATCTGCAATACCAACGGACATTCCACCGAAAACTGTGCCTATAACGCCAAAGTGCAGGGAACAGCAACATCAAATGCAATTATACAAGAATCAGGACAGCCTGCTACCCACTATGTACCACCTCAAATGAGAAATAATCAGCAGCAAGGATACATAAATTATAGAGGACAGAGGAATACCAACTATAATGGAAATCGCTGGCAGATAGGAACATCACAAGAAGGTAATGCCTTGCCACCACCTCGCTGTCATTTTTGCGATGAGTTTGGTCACATCAGAAGATTCTGTAAAGATGCAGCCGAATATGATCAGAGAAAAAAAGAGTGTCAGAACCCAATGACAAATATGGTTCATATCACACCATTAGAAACACAAGCTGCAGTAGTCCAGACCCGATCTGGTAAGCCACTGCAACCAACAGCTGAAGTGTTTGAACCAGGCATACGTGAACAACAGAGAATGTATGACAAAGCTAGTCAATGGACCACCACAGAACCTACAGTGTTCCCAGATCCAATTTCGGTGACACAAGTTCCACTGCCAAATGAAGGTTTGCAGGAAAAACATTCTACCCCGGTAACAGATGCATCATCTTCAGAATCAGTAATAAGTACAAGTCAAGTAGATCAGGCATGGGAAATTTTATCTAAGGCGTCCATTACTCTTCCTCTTAGACAGTTACTGGCATTAGTACCAGGAGTTCGACAACAATTCCAGCAGCATTTCAGTCTTGCGTCTTCCTGCATCCCAGCAACAGCGACAGTACAACCGGAAACTGGCTCTACGGTGGATCATTCGGTCCCTTTAATTACGGTATAGTACAAAAATCATAAGATTACTCAAGTACTAATTGATGGTGGATCTGGTGTAAACATAGCTACTGTAGCACTTTGTAAAAAGTTAGGATGGACCGAAATTGAGCCTGTCCAGTTTTTTGTTAGAATGGCCGACCAATCCAGAGTCCACCCAGTAGGACTTGTACGGAATGTCCCAATCACTTTGTAGGGTACAACTTTTAAGATGACTTTCGTAGTTTTAGAACTACCGGAATCTACTCTTGATTATAATCTTCTTTTCGGCCGTCCTTGGTTGAAACAAGCTAAGGTTATACAAGATTGGTCAGCCCAGGAACTCACTTTCAAAGACAATAACCGAAAATATGTTGTAAAATTAGATGCTATTCAGCCCTGTGAACTACATGCTAGACCTTATGTGACAGAACCAGTTCACATGTTAGATGGTTTATCCGATGATGAAGAAGAAGAATTTTTGAAGAATAACATAGATTTAATCTCCTTCGGGACTGTTGATCTACAATCTATTGTAGATAACTGGAATCCGACAGTTTGTATGGTGGTGCCTGTGACCGGACAAGTAGAGACAGAAGATACCGTTGTCAAGGATGAGGTTGATATACAGCAAGTTTTGCAGTCAGTTGATGGTTCAGAAAAACCTAATCAATTTTATGTTCCCGAAGATCAATTGATCACATATAATTTAGGAGATGAAGTAAATCCATGACCTGTCAAGATAAAGGAAGGATTGTCTGAAGCATTTCAAACAGTTTTGATACAACTTATTCGTGAGTTCTCTGATGTTTTTGCGTGGGATTATCGTGATATGAAAGGTCTAGACCCTCGCCTCTATCAACATCGGGTCGTACTTAAATCGGAAGCAAAACCAATTAAACAACCCAGCTACCGAATGAATCCTAACTATGCAGCACAGGTAAAGGCAGAGCTTGATAGGTTATTAAAAGTTGGATTCATCGTTCCAGTAGAACATGCTGAATGGATCTCCCCGATTGTAATCGTACCAAAGAAAAACAAGAAGCTCCGAATATGTGTCGATTACAAGAATTGAATGCAGCCACCGTACCTGATCCATTTCCACTTCCATTTCTTGATACAATGCTGGATAGAGTGGCTGGGCATGAAATGTATTCATTTCTTGATGGTTATAGTGGTTATAACCAGGTTCGAATGGCTGAGCAAGGTATACCAAAAACAGCGTTTATTACGAATTGGGGTGTTTTTGCTTGTACAATTATGTGGTTTGGATTAAGAAATGCTCCTAGTACTTTTCAACGATGTATGCAGGAAATCTTCTCCCCCTATCTTACTTCTTTCATGCAAGTATATCTAGATGATTTCTCTTTATTTGGTAAGATGGTAGCACACCTGTATCATTTACGGTGTTGCTTTGAGAAGTGTCGTGAATACAAACTCTGCCTGAATCCAAACAAGTCTGTGTTTGCGATTTCATGTGGTAAGCTGCTTGGCCATATTGTGTCTGCACAAGGCATACAAGTTGATCCAGATAAAATTGCAGCTGTGTTAGAAGCACCTGTGCCTACTACACCGAAAGAAGTGATGAGATTCATGGGTCAAGTCAGATGGCATGGTCGACATTTACGGTGGCTTGCTCATTTGGCAATACCCCTCAATAGATTAATAAC
This sequence comes from Ceratopteris richardii, assembly GCA_020310875.1. Lineage (NCBI taxonomy): Eukaryota > Viridiplantae > Streptophyta > Polypodiopsida > Polypodiales > Pteridaceae > Ceratopteris > Ceratopteris richardii. The sequence goes on from CM035444.1 coordinate 7,011,973, forward strand.
CAGTACTCCTCGACAGTTTGTTTGGACTCAGGAATGTCAAACAGCCTTTGATCGTCTAAAAGGCTTATTAATGCAGGTTCCAATTCTACAACCTCCTGATTGGGAATGTCCATTTCATGTTTTTATAGACGCATCAGATATCGCCATTGGGAGTGTCTTAATGCAACAAACTGATAAGTGGTTTTGGCCTGTTTATTATGCAAGTAGAAGGCTTGCTCCTGCTGAAAAGAATTATTCTCTAACTGAAAGAGAATGCCTTGGTTTAGTATATTCTGTAAAGAAATTTCGGCATTACTTGTTAGGCCGAAAATTCGTCTTTCATGTAGATCATGCTGCGCTAGTATATCTGGTTCGGCAGCAACATTTAGGTGGTCGTTTAGCGCGTTGGGTTCTACTTTTACAAGAATTTGATTACGAAGTAATTCATCGACCCGGAACTGCACATGCATTAGCAGATTTCCTTTCTCGGTTGGATTCCGGTGAAGCTCCGGTCGGTGTTGATGACACCACACCTGCAATTTATGTTACTGACCCAACTAATGATGAATCTGCAGAACCTCTTGTGACACCTAATTACTATGATCAGTTATTAACTTTTCTTACTGATGGATATCTTCCTGCTCAGACTTCTCCTGCAATGCGTAGGAAAATTGAAGTTTACAGTCGCAGATTCCGGTTGATTGCTGGAGAATTGTATTATATGGATCACATTGGAGTCTTACTTCGTTGTATTCCTCCACATGAAGTAACCTCAGTTATTGCTCTGGCACATTCCATACCTTCTGGTGGGCATTTTGCAGCAGATTTAACGCACCAGAAAATTCTGCAAAGTGGGCTTTGGTGGCCTACCATGTACAGAGATGTATCTCAGTTTGTCAAACAGTGTGATAATTGTCTACAGTCTGGACAGCCTTTACAACGCCATTTCTTTCCTCTGCAACCTGTCTTACCTTTAGAACCTTTTCAGAAATGGGGTCTTGATTTTATTGGACCAATCACACCTCCAGCAATACTCAATAATAATCGTTATATTCTGACATGTACCGATTATGCTACCAGATGGGCAGAAGCTTGGGCTTTACGGTCCGCTACAACTATTTCGGTAGCAAAATATTTAATGAAAGACGTATTCCCACGATTTGGATTACCTTTAGAAATTGTGACAGATCAAGCCACACATTTTGTTAACAATTTAATGAAAGTTCTCACACACTCTTTTTAGATTCTGCACAAATTCAGTTCACCGTACTATCCTCGTGCTAATGGCTTGGCTGAAAGTACAAACAAGACCTTGTTGAGTATGCTTCGTAAATTGATTATCGAATCATCAGAAAGATGGGATCAATTACTACCTGCAGTATTATGGGCATACCGGACTACTTAGAAAGTTGCCACCGGACTGACTCCTTTCAAACTTGCATATGGAATGGAGGCAATTGCACCAATGGAGCTTGTAGTACCGAGCTTACGTGTGGCCATCTCTCAGAAATTGTTACCTGAAGATTCTTTGTCATTTCGGTTGGACACACTCAGAGAACTAGATGAGCATCGCTGGGAAAGTTTTCTGACTCTTCAAGATGTGCAGTTGCGGAAAGCTCGTACACATGATCGGTATATAAAAACTCCATTTTTTACGGTAGGACAACTTGTGCTGTTTTATAATGCAAAATCAAATCATTCTGCTGGAAAATTCAAGTTATGATGGTTTGGTCCTTATCGGATTACTGAACAAGTGGGCCCAGTAACTTTTCGGTTGACTACTTTGACCGGAATTCCTCTTCTGAAAGTGATAAATGGTTCAAAGTTGCGGCCGTATCATCAAGCGCCTGATTGGCACTGAAGTGTTCTGCGGTTACCCGCGTATTTTTTTTTTCTTTCTTTTATCTTTTCTTTTCCTTTTTAGTTTTGCGTGATTAATAAAATAAGTCTGTAAATATCCTCGTTTTGATACCTCATTATGATCAACAACCGCCCTGCATTATCATTCTGCTCATGCATGCGCACCGAAGTTATGAGGTTATCATCTCAACATCGCGCGATGATTAACAATTTCAATTGCTTCCCGCTGCCAAGAATCTACTTAACCTTTTTCATTCCACTGTTAATCACTATTATGACTGTGTGTTTTGCGTGCTTGTGCTCTCTATATACCCTGTGCAATTGTGTTCCTGTGCTTGTTATTCGTGTGTGCACCATGGAAGCGTTAGCAAACTTTGCTGCGTTCCGTGACGAACTCCCTGCTGATGTGGATGAGTTCCTGCATGTCCGTGGGTTGGCTAATTTCGCTGAATTGCCTTGGCATTCAGTGGAATGTCACCCGTTCTACGCCCAAATCATTGCCGCCATCGCTGCCACACCTGCTACGGAGCAGAGTTGGCCAATAACCTCATTACCATCTCGGGTAGTAATAACTCTACAGACCTTTGCTGATGCATTCCGACTCTCTCCGAGAGGTCGAGAGAATGGCCCTAGTTTACCGATAGCTACAATGATCCAGTTATTCCCTAGACATTCTTCTAATGAATATGCGATCCTTTGTCGCCTTGAACCTGAGAGAACAGCCCTGCAATTTTTAGTAGCAATACTAAATTTGCAGAAACGTACATATGGCATATCTCGCCCTTTCTACTCAGCGATAGATATGGCTGCTAGAGAGCCTGTTAACTTTGCCTCGTACTATTTCCGTCGCATCCACAGAGAATGCGTTTCGGTAATTAAACAGGTCAACAAAGGAGATATGCCGCGTTCCCGTCTCCCCCACATACTAAGTTTCCTGTTTTCGGCCATACAAGCAGCACAACCACCACCCAGAGGTCCTGTTCTCTATCATGAAGAATCAGCGCAAGTCCTGGAAGATGATGAAGAAGATGACAAAGAAATATTCCAGCTCCTCCACCGAAAACGCATCAGAATCAGTTCATCTGACAGTCAAGTACAAGGTTCGACCGCAGGTAAAGAAGCAGACAACAATCAAGAAGAAGAACATGAAGAAGAGACTTTCCATGACAGAGCAACATCAATGCACCAGGATTCATCAGCGCAGTCCTCTCCAAATCAGCAACAAGAGCATGATGATACCGCCGATTCTGCAGCCAGCTCCTCTAAAGAAGAATCCCAACAACAATCTGAACAGGAAAAGCAAGAAGATGGGCAACCTATTATTAAAGAAATTTTTGAAGAACTGATTAAAGCAGTGGAGTCTGCAGTTGCCAACCCTGATGACACTATGCAACAAACCACCGAAAAGGTATTAGAAACTAACACTGTTCTTCTCATTCCTCCACTTGTGCCTCCAATTAAACCCCATATTCCCATTCCACCCATTGTACCTGACGCACTTGATTCCTCATCTTCTTCACCGAACTATTCTCCACCAAATTCCCATCAGCTCCTCACCACTTCTTCATCTCAACCACGTCCTTCCCTTCTCTTTCCTTCGCTCCCTGTATTTAATGAACTAGCATCCATGGGTCAAAAGTTGATCCAATTATCACGGCAACTACCAGAACAAATAAAAGAGGTAACTGATAATATCAGAGATGATTTCCAGCATAAAGTTGATGTTTTGGAAGCAGACATTAGCCCACTTCGGGAAGAACTAGATGCAGTCAAAGCAGAAAATCAAGCTTTAAACGAACAAATTAAGGAGTTACAAGCCAGACTTGCCGAACAAGAAACCGTGACCAGTCAACGAGATGCAGCAATGGCTGAAGTTCGAGAAAAAGATGAGTTATTAAGTGTTGCTGATGCAGAACTTGTCCAGTTGAAGCTGTTAGTCCAAGATAAAGAAGATGCCCGCATTGCACTGGGTAATTTGTTAAAGGATACTCGAGATCAATTGGATGAAGTAGTACAGAAAGGGCAACTTTACTAAAGCAAACAAATACGCAGTTAGAGTTTGCAAATTCAAACTTATTTGAATCAAATCCTGCTCTTAGGAGCCAGATGTTGCTGATCACTCAACTACAGAAGGAGATACCAGAGATAAGAAGAGAAAGAGATGCCTATTTCAAAACAACTCAATTTTAGAATCAAGAGTTGGATAGAAGAGAGAACCAACTGGATGCTCAAAAAGAAAGACTATCTAGAGTTGATAATCAGATTGCAGATATGAAAGTCAACAGGGATGCGGCTCTGTCAAATGAATTTTACTTACAGGAAGCTTTCTGCAGACACAGGCAGAGAGTTTAATGAGCCAAGTTATTTCTCTAAGCTCAGTACGGATAGATGCTCAACTCGTAGAACCAGAAATTTTGAAGCAGATGTTAGAGTCATTGAAGAAGAAAATTACCCGGACATTTAGATTAGCCAGAACTATGTATTTAGAAGGTATAGTTGATGAACCGTAATATTTTTGTATACTTGCGGGTTCATGTCCATCGTGCGTGCCAGTGTAAGCCGCCGGATTGGCAATTGTAAAGTCTGACTCTTTTCATATTCCGAACTGAAAGGTCATTGCGTAGATGTTGTAACCTTTATATAAATCAATGAAAAAAGACGCTTCGGTGACGACCAGAGGAGTCACCAGACTGTCTGTCTGGTTGATGTAGTCTGTGTAGTTTCCGTGGTGTGTTTGAAAGCTCTGAGTTATTCTGTGTCTTTCTGTGTTGTTGATTATCTGTACCTGTCCGATAAAGATTAAGTTACAGTAAGGATTATCTTAAGTTAAGTACTGAATCATAGTTTCCGCTAAGTTTATTACTGTGAGTTTGTGTTACGGTCATCTTTGTATTGTGCGTTGGTCACTGAGGAAGTCTTAATCTATGTATGAATCAACATTCTGTGAATAGATGAATCAGACGAAGTCTGAGTTTTCGGTTAGTAAATTGGATTAGTAGAGTTATTGAACAGACTGTTATGTGAGCGAGTTGATTTGGGAAAATCAAGTATAGGGCCTCTTTAACAGACCCCTTCCACTCCCAAGAACCCGAATAGATGTTTAAATGCATCTCTGACGGCAAGACCCGCGTTTAACACTTCTTAAAACTAGTCCTAGATAAAAAAAACGAATAATAAACTACTACAGTGGAGATTAATCAACCAGACGATGACTCTAATGCATTTATGTAGCCCAAGCATGATCACCACCTCCTTTACTTGTCAATCCGCGGAGACGTGAGGAGGATATGAAGATTGTGAGCAATTGTGGCGAGCAAATGTGACTGACAAGCACATACATGCATGCACACACACACACACGGACACAATGCAAGATAACAAAGATAGGAACAATGGAAGCTTTGATTCTCAATAACTTGATTACACTCTTCAAGAAGCTCTTTCTCTAACTTGTCAACCCCAAAAATGAGCTTTCTAGCTCTTTTTATAGTTTTTCACTAGCTTTGGCCTTGACCAGACCTAATGTACAACCTAGTTAAAAAAATAGCTTTCATGGCTTATTTGAGGGCTTAAACGAAGTCTAAAAATCATGAAAATTGGTATGTAGATACTTCTAGTACTCCTCAAGCTCAAGGACTCCTTGGCTTGAACAAAATGGAGTTTCAAAAAAATGAAATGATATTTACAATGGTTTTTAATGATCAAAATCACTGTTTTTATAGGGGTTTCTTTTGAAATGTTGACATATACTTTTTGGAGCTCCCTACATGCTTCCTCTTCTTATGTGTCCACTTCTTTGACGTGATCCATGCCTTGTGCTTGACCTTGAGTGTCAACACTCCCTTGCCCCTCTCGAGATGAGAGACCCTTGTTGGAGTGGGTGTTCCATGTAGTACTTTGAGAGGTAGTGTCCATAATGTATCAACAAGAGCATTTTTTCTTCCAAATGTAGTGGGGTTGGTTTTCCTGTACTTCCTTTTGTCACTACCCGCCTTTGCAAGTTTAGCCCCTTTGTATGAATGTACTTCCTTGGATTCCAGCATGATGGTGTATTTGTGAGCTTTCAAAAATTGCTAGTTGCTCAAAAGAGGTTGTCAATGTTGATTTTGAGCAGCTCTTAGCTATAAATTGCTTCATAGGTACTAATGTTGTAACCTTGATGTCCTCTGGATCTTTCAAACATGGGTAAGAAGTATGGTGCAAAAAATTGGGTTTTGAACTAAGTACTCAAGGGTGTGCTGACGAAGAGGTTTCCTAAGTATGGTGCATGGATTGAAGAAAATATGTTCCTTGTGCATAACCTTATAATGTGGCCCTATGCATGCTTACTTGGGGAATGCATTGTAAGAAGTATGGTGCAAAAAATTGGGTTTTGAACTAAGTACTCAAGGGTGTGCTGACGAAGAGGTTTCCTAATCTGGCATTGTTATAGTGTTGCCAAAGTAGGGGATTCTTACCATGGTGAAAAGTCGGTCGATACTCATCTCTTTGTCTTGTATTCCCATGACCGTGATTGACCATTGCATTGTCTTTCATTATTGATGGATGTCCTTGTTGATGGTTCACTAATGAGATTCTTTGAGTGCATGGTCCTGTCCCTTCTTCTCTCTCTCTCTCTTTGGGAACAATGTCACAAAACAAGAAGAAAGTGGTTATTATCAATAAAATAGTTTACATATGTCAAATGTGTCTCATGTGCTTGGGATTCTGAACTGTGTCTATGTACGACCTTGTAATGTGACCCTATATTAATGCATACTGTGGAAATGCATGACCTGAATGGTGCAAAAGATGGGGTTATGCAAAGGGCACATGGTTTTCACACATCGAGGCTTCCGATATTAATTGCAGACATTGATGCAATCTTTGTTTGGAGGTATCTATTGGATTTCGAAATGATGCAATCAATCGATGGTTCAATGACAACTGATCAATCCTTCTTATAGGGATCCATTTGAGAACAATGTTCGGCTGCGTACAAATCACTTTTGGCCTCTTCATCTTTGAATGGTTTCTTAAATTTTGTATCCCTCGTGGTTGGCTCTTTGGTTCTATGGGGGTTACTGGTGCTTTTGGCTTTTGAACCCATACCCTTGTTGATTATCTTCTTACTATTGCCGAAGAGAGGAGGTGATCCGTTTTTTATCTCTATTCTTGGTTCTCACACTTCCCTCTCCTTGGCTTCTTTGTTGAGACTTTTATCGTGAGGGAGAGCAAAGGGTTTTGTGTATGTAAGAGTTCCTTGGGTATCCACAAGTCTAATTGCCCTTGTTGAGCTACAACTAATTCCTTAGGCATCCAAATTTGTCAAATACCTTATGGTTAAGCTTATCCTAGTTGCTTGTTTCTTCCTTTGGCAGTAGTAACTTTTTTCACTGAGGTACCCTCCTTCTTGCCATCTGGTTGCAGTTATCCTCTTCTGCTCTGTGAAATTGATTGTTCCAATTGTGGTGTTGATACTTTTGGAGAGAAGGGGATTCCATAATTTACATGACATGCCCATCAATAGGTGAGGAATGGTGCAGATTGGACTCTATAGTGCTTGCAAAGCGCAGGCTTTTGGAATCAAAAGGGCCCGTGCCTTCCAATTCAACTATCAAGAATTGCTTGTTAACCCACTGAAGCAATTGCTGTCGTAGGTTTAAGTCAATTGCATGACTGTACAACCAATCTTGCCCTAATATCATATGTTCGGTGATGTCCTCATCATGGCAAACTAGCAACTTTACTCTCAAAGGGACATCCTTTAAGAGGATAGGAATGTCCACCTCATTGATATAACGGGTTTCCACACCTCCTAAGCCCACTAAATAAGCTTCTAATGAAACTTCCATGCCCAATCCTTTACAATATGAGTACCTAATTGCACTAGTGGCAACTCTAGAATTGAGCAAAGCTTTGATCACGTTATTTGTAGTGCGTGCCATAGCTCAAACGTGATGAATGTTCATCTATCTATGATGCTAGGATGTGTACTCTTTTTGGTGCACTTAGCCATGTGATATCTTGGGGCATTGGGATTGACATCTAGGCCTTATCACCTTAAGTTATTTTGCCTAATGTACTCTCTAACCTTTTCTTCTCTAACCCTTAACTCTTATTATTTTCACTTCTTACCAGTGTTGAGTCTCATTAGCATATCCTCTGTAAGAGGTTCTTGATATAGCTTTACATGACATCCAATAATATAGCTTGGCAAGATGTCACCCTCTAGAGTGGACAATTGAATCAGACTACTAGTGGAAATTCTATTAATGACCATGGGTCCATATCCTCATTTTTTTTCAATTTATGGGCATATTTCTTTAGTGTATAAACCAACACTAGGTCTCCCTCTTTCAATCCTTTATCCTTGATGTGTGCATCAAAGTATGCCTCTTGTCTTTTCTTTGCAATGTAGATCCTTGTTACCGCTCGTAGTTTGGTCTCACCTAAGCGTTCTAGATCAAATATCGTGGAGGACAACTCGTGGCCATTCCACTTGTGATCTTGTGCTACTTTTAAAGTTGGGATTAGGAAGTCCAATGGTAACACAACATTCTATCCAAAGACCATCGGAAATGCGGTGGCATTGAGTACTGTTTTGTAGGCAACTCAATAAGCCCAAACAACATGATGAAGTTGTTTATCCCAATCAAGCGTTTATTATTTACCAGTTTGGTCAATACATTACATAGGATCTTATTTGTGCTCTCGGCTTGTCTGTTAGCTTGTGGATGATAAGGGGCAGACTTCTTATGTATCACCGAGAATTCTTGGAGAAGGTTTTCAATGACTTCGTTCAAGAAGTGCATACCTCTATCACTTACCAACTCTATTGGTAACTCTGGTGAACACATTCTCGAATAAGAACTTAATCATTGTTTGAGCATCGTTCTTTATCGTGGCTTTTACTTCTACTCACTTTGTAAGGTAATCTATGGCTACAATAATGTACTTTGCATGGGAGTTTCTAGTTGGGAGGTTAACACTAGTGTTGTACCAAAACAGGACACTTTAGTGTCCTTTTTTCTAACAAGTAAAAAAAAATCATGCATACTAATCAAAGAGAAAAAAACCTTCAAGCCCCATAAAGACCTATACCTAAATGTTCTATAAAAAATATTTTTTTAAAAAAGAAATAACCTTTTTGATAACTAAAAATATAGAAATGATTGAATATGGTTAAAAAAAAACTTTTTTTTTGTAGAATTATATATGAGAAGAAAGAAGTATCTCTATGAAACAAATTCTCCTCGTATTGGAATAATATTTCTAATGTTTATTTAAAGTCATATAATCATCTTAGACAAGTCTTGGAAAATTAGAAAAATCATTCTTATAATAAGAAATTTACTACAATATAGGGTGCTCCTTATATAGCTATACATTTTAGGAGACTTCTATATGATATCGATGCATAAAAACACTAAAATGGCTGGTATTGTATTTCAAAAACCATCATATAGTATCATAAAAATATTGTACATGTCTTTGAACCAATTATTTTCGTACCTATCTCACATACCACCAAGAATCTCAATATTTCATTGAATGACCATATTCCACTCTACCAAGAATAGAAATTCATCCTAAAACATTATCTTTTCTCAATGATATAAGGTATATAATATCAATAAAAATAATTATATAAACATTATAAACTACTTTATATAGAAAAAACTAGCATAGTAACTTTAATCATGTAGCATACATAATAATTTCTCATCAAATGACCTTTTCTTGGCATAGAAAAACAGTACCATTGTTTAACTTGAAGAATCCGCATAGAAATTTGACTCCTAAGGTTGTTAAGAAAATATCTCTAGTTTTAAGAATCTTAAATAGTATTTTGGTAATAAAAAATGAGTTATATCCATACCATCACTTTCCAAAATAATTCATAGATGATAAGACTCTCGTGGCACATATGAGATTAATTTTATGCCATAAAGGTAGTATAAAATCATTAAAATTCTCTAACTATGGAAAGTGTTGAAATATATAAAAAAGAGAATTTATTGAGTTTACAACAATGAAAATTGTGAGATCATGATTTCAATAAAAAATAACCACTAACTGACATCACTATAATTTCTACACCAATATTGAAATTAGCATCATAAAATTAATGAATACATCTTAATTTTTCTATCCTTTAGTGAAAAATAATTGTTCTAGAAATTTTAAACTCTTATGCTAACATGTTGCATAGTTAGATTTATAAATGGTTCCTTCTAGTTATCTAAAAAATCCACCACATAATGTCTCTTTTTTAGGACACTAAAGTGTCCAAGTACAATACTAGTGTTATTAGGACCTCCAAAGTCCATACTCCACTACGAGAATGCACGTCCTCCGCTCATTGGCCTCAAAGGCATCTCGTCTTATCTCATAAGATATTGTACATGTTGGCATGTGTCACATCTTTTCACATAGGTATGTGCATCCATATGAAGAGTGGGCCACCAAATCTTGAGAATAGAATGGTCTTAATTACTCGGTCAGGTTGGAAGTGTCCACCTACAACCCCACTATGTGCAGTTTCTAAGATTGTCAAATAGTCTGATTTGTGAATGCATAGTCTTAAGTAACCATCTTTTCGTCTTTGGTATAGGTTGTCTCCTACTAAGGCCTAGTCCCAAGCCTCTTGTTCCATGCTTCGTTTTCTTGCTAGACTAGCCTTGCTGGGTAGTGTTCCTGATCTCATAAATTCTACCAATGGAGCACTCCATTATGGAATTAATGACACGTGATAAAGGGTAGCATACTCCCTTGGGGGTCTCTTGTGGCACACTGGAAAATTCTTAATCCTCTCATGTTTTTCTTTGTCCATACTAGGCCAATACACTCCTAAACATTTTAGATTCTGCAATGTTCGTTGTTTAGAATAGTGATTTCCTAGTAATCCTTCATGGGCTTGTTGCAACCAACCGCTATGTTCATCCTTGACACAAGAAGCTAGTACACCCTTTGTATCTTGTTTGTACATACTTCCTACAAATATTTGATATTTTTATGATTTTATAATTTCATATTTGTTTGTTTCTACATTCCTATTTGCTAGGCCGGGAGGTTAGGACAAATACCAACTTATTTGCCCATTTAGGAACACCTTCTAAATTGAATAGATAAACATCAGGCAATTCATCAGACACTCTTGCAGTGAATCTCCTGAAGTGATGCGAGAAAGGTGATCTGCCAAAGGTGGGTCTTACCTTTCCTAACAACCACTTTAAATTCATATTCCATTAGTAAGTGGAACCATCTTACTAAACATCCTATATTGCAAGGTTTATTGACCAAATATGATAAAGCTTGATGATAAGTGGAAAACTTGAACTTGTTGGCCAATAGATAATGTATAAACTTATTCACGGCATATACCATGCCTAAGCCTTCTCTCTTGATTGTTGTTCAATTTTGTTCAACCATGTTTAGTTGTCTGCTAGCATATGCTATAGGCAAATCTAGATTTCCTTCACTAGTCGCTTGTGCTAACACACATCCTATTGCATAATTGGATGCATCTACATGGACATGGAATGGTTTATTCCAATAAAGAGTGGTCAATATTGGTGTTGTGTGCAAATGTCTCTTTAGCTCATTGAAGGAGTTTTTTCATTTGTCATTGCACTCAAAATTTGTCAACAAGGCATAAAGAGGTTTAGCTATGATCGCATACATGTGAATAAAACTACAATAATATCCACAATGTCCCATTAAGGCTTGTACCTCTTTAATGTTTCTTGGCCTCGGTAACTCCACTATGGCTCTTACTTTGTCCTCATCTATCGATATTCCGTTCTTAGAAACAATATGACCTAAGATCTTACCTTGAAGTATCATGAACACACACTTTTTTGGGTTCAAACAAACTTTATATTCTCTACACTTGTTGAAGATCTCTCTAAGATCTAGAATGTGTTGATATATTTAGGTAGTGATGTGTGTGAACACACTAGGACCGTCAGGGTACTTTTTTCCCTCTTTAGGAGGTTTTTGTCCCCCGGTTTGTATATACGCCTATTGCCCTAATGGGCTACTTATCTTTGTACATTCTCTAGTAATACATTCAGTATTGTGTGTTGTGCTCCAAGCTTCTTCTTCTTCCTTGTGCTGTTCACGTGCTTCCGCAGACGTCTAACTCCAACAATTGGTATCAGAGCAGGTCGCCACTTCATCTAGGGCGTCGTTGATACCTCTCCGGTTGTAGTCTCACAATCGAACGAAGGTATAGACCAGTTTTGGTTTGCTAGTATAAGCATCTCGAGTCTGCTATAGGTCTAATGGAATTCGTCTAGGCAGTTCTGTTCAACTTTTTGAGATACAGTCAATTTTCTGCATTAAGGTATTTTAGTCACTGGCCCCGGTTGAAAGCTGTGATGTATTCCGTATGTTGGTTGTTGAGGATAAGCTGGATGGTACCAACTACCCATTATGGGCTTATATGATGCAACATGTATTGGTTGCAGAAGGACTGTGGAAGGTTGTGGAAGGTGTTGAAAAATGTCCTGTCACACCTGCAACTGTTACAATGGCAGGCACAGATGCTGATGCAGAAGGTGTCGAAGATGATGATATTTTGCATATTCATGTTCCTGTTGTGGTTTTCATTGCACTTACTGTAGAGCAAATTCTTTGGGATGGCAGAGATGCCCAGACACATGCATTGATAGCTTTGTCTATCAAACGTGCCATTATTCCTCACATTCGCTCTTGCAGAACAACTAAGGATGCTTGGAGGATACACTTACCACATTGTACCAAGCTAGGAATGAGGCTCGTGTTGCTTACCTCCGAAAATAGTTGGAGAGTGAACACATGAATGAAGGTGATTCTATGGAAAATTTTCTAACAAAGATCAAAGACTTGAAGGAACAGTTGATTTCTGTTGATGAGGTTATACAAGATATCTCACTTGTGCAGACCATTCTGAATGGTTTTCCTGATTCATATCAGAGTTTTGCTTCTACTCTTTGATTGATGATGAAAGGCAATCCAAATGCCTTGTCATTTCTCTGTTTTGTTGCAGGAGGATCACTCCAGGCAGAATAGGTCCATTATGCATGTTGCATATCAAGCTTTCCTGGCTAGTCAAAAGGGCAAAGGAAAATGGAGCTCTTCAACTAGTAAGCAAAAATCTGCTAATTCTACACAATCGAAGAGGGAAGACAAAGATGAAAAAAAATCAGAAAAGCAAAAATTGTTTTGCAAGTACTATAAAGGAAATGATCATATCATAAAGAACTATCCAAAACTGGCTGCTAAAGAGGCAAAGAAAAAAGAGGCTGGAATGGTTGTTGCAGGAGGCCCCTACACCAAAAACAGAGTCTGCTAATCTTGTGCAGGAAGAAGAATGGGTGTTTACTAATGTTTGCAAATTTGACCCATCTTCTCATGAGCAGTGCATGTTTGCAGTAGACTCAGATGTTTGGTACTTTGAGAGTGGGGCGACCAAACATATTACCTCGCAGTGCAGTTTCTTCTCTTCACTTGAGCCTGCCCCTATAGGGAATACTGTTACATGCACCAACAACTCCTCTTATCTTGTTATGGGAGTTGGTAAGATCATTTTGACTACTGCTGATTGTAGTTCTTGCACTTTGTTAGATGCTTTGTTTGTGCTAGGGATTAAGAAAAATCTGTTATCCGTTTTTGCATTAGCCAAGATTGGCTTGGTTATGAAATTTGTTGATGATAGATGTACAATTCATGATTTGTCAAATGGCGATGTGATTATTGCTTCTATCGTGGGGTGTATAAGTTCATAGACTATGAAAGATCTGTAAATGATTCGGCATGTGCAGTACATGATTCTCAGGCTATGTTAGATGCAAAGCTTTGGCATGCACGCTTTGGTCATATGAATTTTGCTAGTTTGCTACGCCTGCAAAAATTTGAAATGGTGTCCTCTTTGCCCAAACTTGAGGCACCTGGAAAACATGTTTGTGAAGGCTATATTTTGGGCAAAATGCAGCGTTCCTCCTTTCCAAAAGATGGTTCAGTTTAGGCTACTCAGAAATTGCAGCTTGTACATAGTGATGTCTATGGTCCTATGCAGACACCTTCTTTTGGAAATTATCTTTACTTTGTGACTTTCATCGATGATTTTTCCAGGCATGCATGGGTATGTCCATTGAAGGCAAAGTCCGAATTGTTCATGTGCTTCAAATAGTTTTTGGTTTTGGCTGAAAATCTATCAGCATGTAAAATGGGCACCCTCCGTTCTGATCGGGGGGGAGGGGGGGATATATGTCTTCTAATTTTAATGCATTTTTGGCTAAACGTTGGATAAGACACCAGTGTACAGTGCTGTATAAACCTCAATAGAATGGAGTTGCTGAACGGAAGAATAGGTCACTCATAGAGATGGCGAGCTATATGGTTAAAAGCTTGGCTTTACCACATAGTTTCTAGCTTGAGGCTATCATGGGTGCAACATATGTACTTAATAGGTGTCCCACTAAAGCACTGCAGTCTATCACTCCATATGAGGCTTGGCATGATCGCAAGCCATCTGTTGCTCATCTATGTGTTTTTGTTTATTTGGCATATGCATTAGTGCCTGAACAACATCACAGAAAGTTAGATGATAAAGCAGTAAAATGTATTTTTGTTGGGTATAATTGTGAAAGTAAAGGCTATCATCTCCACAGACTAAACGCATTCTGGTTAGCCGTGATGTTGTTTTTGTGGAAGATGTTATTCAGCCATTGCTTTCATGTACTAAGGAGACATCTGTTAGCTCTAAAGACATGTATGATACTTTGCTGCCTCTTTTTACAGGTGGACAGTCTAGTGCTGGTCCTAACGAGGCAACTTCTCAACCTTTGCAGGTTTCATGTGGTGATGCAGATCATTCCATTTCTGATGCAGATTTACATGATGCACTTGTTGATGAGAGAGCTGATATTGAGCAAGCAAAAACTATGCCAAAATGGCTGGTGTAGACTTTGCATGATAGCAAATTAGATGCACCTATGTCATATCGTACTCGTTCAGACTCTCATAGTGCCTCTTTTGCATCAGATTGCTATGCTATGGCTACATCTAGTCTGTGTGATGAGAATGAGCCTGTTTCATTTCATGAAGCACAAAATTCAGAAAATTGGATGGCTGCTATGCAATCTGAATATGATGCTATAATGAAGAATGGTACTTGGTCTTTATGTGACTTGCCCCTTGGCCAGAAGGCCATTGGGACTAAGTGGGTATACAAGCTGAAGCGTAAGCCTGATGGTACGGTTGATAGGTATAAGGCTAGGCTTGTTGCAAAGGGTTATGCGTAGGAAAGAGGCATTGATTTTGATGAGACCTTTGTAGCTACCTACCGAATGACTACTGTTCGTAGCATTTCTGCACTTGTAGCTCATCATGGTTGGAATGTACATGAGTTGGATATCAAAACAACATTTCTGAATGGAGACTTGCATGAAGAAGTGTCTGTTTTTCAGCCCGGTGGCTTTGTGCAAAAAGGGCATGAGAACCAGGTGTGCAGGTTAAAGCAGGCATTATATGGCTTAAAGTAAGCACCATGTGCTTGGTATGAAAAGATACATGCCTATCTGATTGCACGTGGTTTGGAGAACATTCCAACTGAAAGAACCTTATATGTTAAGCGTGCTAATGATGTACTTTTGATCATTGTGGTTTATGTTGATGACATGCTTCTCACTGGTCCTCATGAGAAGCATATTGCTGATTTTAAGGCTGATTTACATGCCTCATTTGAGATGTTTGATTTGGGGCATTTGCATCACTATTTAGGCATTTAGTTTATGCACGTTGATGGTGGAATGGATTTTATATATTGACACGTTATTGCAGCGTTTCGGCCTTGGAGACTATAAGCCTATTGCCACTCCTATGAAGACAGGTTTATGATTGAGTCTTCAAGATGATGGAGATGCATTTGATGATGTTCTCTATCAGCAGGCTCTTGGATGCTTGATTTACTTATGCATTGATTGGCCAGATATTCAATTTTCTCTCTCACAGATGAGCATGTTTATGCATTGCGTAGGTGTCAAGCATTGGCACGCCGTTAAGCACATCTTTCGCTACGTGAGTGCTACTCGACTACTTGGGTTGTTTTATCCCAAGGGGGGATCACTACCACCAGATTTGCATGCTTTTTCTGACTCTGACTAGGCTGGTTGCTATGACACTCATGTGTCCACTAGTGACTTTTGCTTCATGCTTGGTAGCTCATGTATATCTTGGTTGAGAAAGAAGTAGCCTACTATGGCCACTTCCAGTTGTGAGGCTGAGTATAGGGCAGCTTTCACAGCTACTGTTGAGTGTGTGTGGCTCAGATGCCTATGGCTGATTTGGGTGTTGGTCAGTCTTCTGCCACCACCATTTTCACTGACAGTCAGAGCGCATTGGCAGTTGTGAGGAACCCTGTGTTCCATGCTTGCACTAAGCACATTGAGGTGCATTATCATTATGTCAGGGAGAGGTTCTCTGTTGGGGAGATCAGCTTGGCATATGTGCCCACGAAGGAGAAAATTGCAGACCTTTTCACGAAGGCTCTGCCTAGGGAGAAGTTTGAAGCTTTCCGCAAAGCTTTGGGCTTACTTCCTTTTATGGATTGATTCCACATAGCTTGGCACTTCCTTATACATGAGTGCCAGCTCCTTGTTCACCGCATCACTCCTAGGGGGGATTTGTTGATATATTTAGGTAGTGATGTGTGTGAACACGCTAGGACCATCGGGGCACCTTTTTCCCTCTTTAGGATGTTTTTTCCCCCGGCTTGTATATATGCCTATTGCCCTAATGGGCTACTTATCTTTGTACATTCTCTAGTAATACATTGAGTATTGTGTGTTGTGCTCCAAGCTTCTTCTTCCTCCTTATGCTGTTCGCGTGCTTCCGGAGACTTCTAACTCCAACAGAATGTGGTGTCTTCTTTCTTGGGAATGAGCACATAAATCATCCACATATACTTCTAAGCTCTTTTGCAAGAACTCTTTGAAGACATGACACATGAGCCTTTGGAATGTTGCACGTGCATTGTTGAGCCCAAATGGCATCACACAAAATGTAGAGATTCCCCACTAAGTGGCGAAGGTCGTTTTGTGTTGATCTTCTAGGGCAATGGCTACTTGGTTGTAACCTAAAAATCCATCAAGGAAGCTATAAACTTCCTTGCCTGCAACATGATCCAATAAATGTTCAATGATTAGACGTGGGTAGCTATCTCTGATCGTAGCAACATTAACTTTTTTAAGGTTAATATACACTCGCAACTTTCAATTCTTGGGCACCACTATGATGGGGGACACCCATTCAGTATGCTCAATCTCATAGATAAATCCAACTTCAATTACTCTATCATTTTCTTCTTTTATTTTGGCTGCATAAGTGTCATTATATGTGTAGGGCTTCTGTTTGGTGGGCTTGGTGTAAATCATCATGGGGATCATATGAGAGCATATTTTCGGATCTATCCCCTTCAGGTCTCTATAGGTCCATGCAAACACATCCTTATATTTCCTTAATAAAGCTACAAGCTCTACGTCTTCTTCTTCACTTAGGTCTTCTCCTATGTATGTACATCACTTTGTTCTCCTTCAATTCTTAATATAATTTTTTTGGTCTTTTCTTTATTATCATACCCTTCTCCTATGATGGCCTCTCTCTTAGGCATTTGTACCAAAATTTTTTGGTCTTCAACTTCATATTTCTTGAAATTCTCTAGTACTTTGAGCAATGATTCCTCTGCTTGTTTCACTACTATTCTTTTCTTTTTCTTTTGACTACCTTCACTTTCCTCCCTTGAATTTATAGTTTTAATTCTTGTGAGAGGTACTTCTTCTTTTTGGGTAAATACTCCTACATTTTGTAGATAGTGCTCCGCTGAGTCAAAGCAGCTATCCATTTTAATGGACTTTAGATTGTGGCCATCCTCTTCTTCTATGACCTCATTGGAGTGACACTCCTCTAGCAAGGGTCCACACATGAAGAAAGAGATGTCATAACCCTCCTTATCACAATGAGGTGTCCATTGTTCTTCATTGATAGCAATGTCCATGGTGGCTGGGATTTCTACCCAACCATGAGGCTCAAAGTCCTCATCTAGAAAGATCATCGGTGTGTAGGCTGGGTCTCTCATCAGTCTGACTCGTGGAGAAGTTCCATCTTCTCTCGCGTTTAGGCATCTGTCCTCTTCCTCTGCGAGCTTGCACATCCACATGCGAGTATCTTCATGCATCCAAGATGGATGAGAAGAACTTACAGAATGCATAGAGATTGAATCTTCTTGTTGGTAGATATACAAAAAAAGGCATAACAATGCATTCATTCTAAGTAAATTCGTCTTCATATTTTCTCAAATTTTTAATGATGCTCTGGAACAACCCAAAAAGCAAGAAAAAGATCAGCTCTTGAGGTAGAGGTGGAGTGTTCAATCTTGGGGTTGGACATACAAGGCTTTGACTAGTTTAAATGAGATGTAATCTAGTTGCAATCCAGTTTAACCCTTGGTTTGTGTGATATGGGGGTTACTACAGGTACTATGCCCATTCACCTATGCAATTGCTCTTTCAAAGTTAAAGTCAGAGGAATTCACTCATTGTACATATCATAGCTCAGTTCATTTCATTTTCGATAGTTCATCTGGTTTGTTGGAATAAGCAAATAAATGAGTGGTTGCACCGAAACGGTGCAAAGACTTGATGTGGGGGTCTGTAGAGACGTCATTGTGATCTCTTAGTGATAATTGAGATGAGCTACCACCAAAGGTCAGCATCAGCATGTACTATGGCAAAGGTACAATCCTTCAGATTGACCTTGGTTGTGACCCCTAAGTGCTGCAAGTACAAGGAGTTGATTCCCCAATCTTGTACTATTTGTAGTTGTTGTAGGAAGGGTCTTCCTAGGATCGTTTCATAGATCAATAAAATCATCAATTTCAGGAATAGGAGGGGGAAATTGATCATGAAAATCATCAATTTCATTAATAGGAGGGGGATTACCCTTCTCATTGCCCCATTTCTCTTCTTGTATTTCCCGCAAGAACTCTTGAGAGTATTGTTGCATTGAAATAGGGTGTTCCAACATCCGTGGAATCAGGAACATAATTTTTCATTGGTGGTGAGCTTTCTCTTTCAACAATTGGTTGAGCCTATGGAGGTAAAGAACCATGCCGCTTGTTTACCAACTACTCTAGTCTTTCTAGTAAGCCCTAGAAATGCAAACCCGGTTTGATAGAATTTTTCTGATTGAAAAATTGATTGGCCTAGAGCATAGCCTAAGCTAGTTCTATGATTTTCATGAGAAATTTTGTCCGTTCAATCTCTAAATGTGCTCTAGGGTAACTCTTGTCTAGGTTTGTAGTTGGCCCTTCTTGAAGTCAAGCCTGGTAGGCCTTGAACATCATGTCCAAGCCTTCTAGGTTGGATATGTGAGAATATGTCTTGGTTGTGGTATATTTACAATGAGTGGTGGTGTGGGATGAAGTGGAGTGGATGGATTTTTGGCATGTGAGGGGTTTTGAGATGCAATGTCTTCTATCTTCATTTTTTCATATCTCAGGCTTTCTTCTAGTTTGGATAACTTTGTAGCCCACTTACAATTGTCCTTCTCCCTAGTATCCTTCCATGTTCTTTTTTTCCTCTTACTAGGCTCTCTTGATTCACTTGACTCTGATTGTTTAACTGGTTTAGCTTATTTTAAGGCTTGTGCCCTAGTCATTACTTGTATAGGAGCCATGTTAACTGTACTTGAACTTGAATCCACCATTAAGCCTACCACATTAATTGGTGTAACCTTGGGCTCACTAGAGGGGTTCCTTGGACAATCTCTCAAGAGATGTTCTTTACCACACTCACGACAAAAGCCTTGCATTGTGATGGTTTGTCCTTGTCACGGAACTTGTGGGTGGTACATTCATGAATGAAATGGTCACCTTGACATCTAAAACATGGTCCTCTGGGAGCTTGTGGTCTCATTTGTCTCAATTGGGGTTTGGGGTTAGGATTCATATAGATGACATTGGAGTATTTTGGCTCCCAATTTGGTTCCATAGGTAATGCCTCATGTTGATACTGATAAGTCTCACTATGCTCTAGTGACTCTATGTAATAAGCTCCTTGACTATCTTCATGGGTGTAGTCAGAACTTTGAGCATGAGGGTCATTTTCTGAGACCAAAGGTGTCATCGATGCCAATGCTCTATTAGGGTGCTTCTTTGCCACTACATAATTAAGTGGAATCACATTGGCAAGAGGTGGCGATTGGTTTCCTAAGACCAGTTGTGGCCTATATGTTGCCTGACATTGCTATTGACATTGAGGTTGTGGCCTATAATATGATTGTTGGTATTGGTTCTGATACCTACCTTGTTGGTAAAGGTGGTGATAAGTTTGTTTGATGGCCTACCTATTGTACAGACAATCTTGATCCATGTGGTTCATGTATTTTCTCTCAATTGTGCAATTAGGAGCATTCAATTCTCTCACATTTTGGTTTTGCATTAGGCATATGTTAGCCGTGTGGTCAGCTCTGCAAGTATAACATCGCTTCAACGAGGTGAATCTTGGTGTTTGTCTATTTTGAACTCCTAGCTTCTTGGCAACTTGCTCAACTAACTCATTTATCATAGTGGAGGGTTTGGAAGTATGACTAGTAGAGCTGTCAGAATCCTTATAGAGTTTGGACAATTCTAACTCCTCACCCAAGTTGTCTTCTATGTCAAAACACATTCTCAAGCATTGATCTGGTGTGAGTGGCTCCTTGAGATAGACATATGATCTAAGTCTCCCTCTTACAAGCCCATCTAAAAACATGGAAACTTGTTTTGCTTGTGTAGGTAATTCAGGTGTGGGACATCTTTTCACGTATTGTTTAAATCTGCATCCAGATAGCTAAACTATTTTTTGGAGTGTTTGCTTGAACCTATGGATCAAGGACGATGTGTTATGCCTGATACAACTCTTAGAAAGATCAAGGTATGCTAGAGAGTTTTCCTAGATTTGCTTTACCAGATGATATAGAATCATGTGAAGGATGTCTTGAAGGAAAATGATGAATGCTTCTAGTAGTTGACCTATATTTTGGTAGTTGCAATTGTTTAGGGGCTGAAACCAAGATAAGGAAGTACCCTTGAGGGTCAAACAAAATGCCTCAAATAGGGTGAACAAGACCTTGACCTATTCAACTTTTAACACTTGTTTAAACTCGACCACATGATCATAAGGATCTCCTAACCCATCAAAGTAGTTTTTCATTGTCTTGACCACTTTAGAGGGTCTAAGGGTTCTCGGGTACTCTCAAGGTCTAGGTAATGGGAAATCATGTGCATTTTTTTCATTCTTATGAGCTCTATGTATCTCTCTCTCTTTTAGGTCTTTCACTTTCAAGTCCCGATCTATCTCTGCCTACAATGTGTGCAAAGCTTACTGTAGGTCTCTCTTTGATTTTTTCTCGTTGTGCTTCTAGAACATGGGACAATCTTGGACCTTCTTGATCATGGTAGGTAGTGGATGTATATAAGGGAAACACTAGTTTACCCTTCCACATGTAAACAAGCCTATTTTGATCTGTCACCTCAAATACTCTCTCTAAGGTGTTTTCCAGATAGGTTACCTTTCCAGGGATCTATGGATCCTTAAATTCATAAATACGAACTCCTGTTAAATTGTTGAGTTTTTTTAATCCGAATCTCCAAAAGATTTCATTGGTTTCTTGGTTAACGAAGAGTTCTATGGCTGAGTTATCTTGAGAAACCCATTTTGGTGTGAGTATTCTAGATAGGATAGAATTTCCTTGAGGAGTTCTAGGTTCTTGTCCTTCTTTTCCTAGATTAGGTTCTCCTATATCAAACTCTGGTATGATCGACTCAAACTCATCTATCATATCTGGTAAGTTGGTGATCATGTACGTGATTCCTTGCTTGTCAATATAAGAACCCTTTTCGAACTTGACCACTAGCTGTTCAAGTCCAAAGGGTTGATCTAAGTTTTTAAGTTGGATGATTGATCTTTGCAGCCCATCCTCATAGATGTAAGCACCTAATTGGTTGGTCCTGATATATTCCAATTGTGTTTTATAGGGACCTTCTAGTGTCCATAAATAGGCAGTGCTTGAGCTACCTACGAGTCTCTCCATGCTAAAAGACATTTCTGAATCACATGTTTCTAAACTTAGCACGTAGGGATGATCACTAAGTGTTGTGCCCACAACCTAGCTATGTGATTGACACTAGCTTTAGATGATCTGATGCTTTGTCTATCTCAGCCTAGATGTCTACTTGATCTAAGGTTCATAAGCTTTGTCTACTAATCCCAATTTTCCCAAGTACAATAGCAGTGCAATGTTATTTGGGCTTTGTGAATAAGCAATGACCATTTCTTCCAAGAATTAGATTGGCCATCATGCTATCTTTCCCCTTTGTAGCTCCTCTTTTATTTGCTTCCATTTTTCATGCAAACACTCTTCTCCTCTTGGCATTTGACATCCTCAATAGACCCTTTTGGTATCTACCATGGCCGTGTGAGTTGTTGGCATCATAGTGGGAGAGGTTCTTCAAGAGCCATAATTTGGTGATTTTCAAGTCATAATATTCAATCCTTCAATGTGTTATGTTTCAATTGTGTGTGAAGGTTGCCAAAGATGAGTAGAAACACCTTTTGTCTTTTTGACCATGTTTGATTGCACTTTCATTTTGTTTTGACTACTCTTCTTTCTTTTGTTGTCTTGCTTCGATCTATTTTGGTTCTTCTATGATTCTTGTTATTTGACGCTTGATCCATTGAAATGGTTCGATTCTTCCATGTGAAAAATTGAACATGAAATATGAGTGCTCCTTAGTTGTTGAAGAAGTAAACAATAGATAATAATATACCATTTTGTAAAACTTAGTCCAATTGATGGACTAAGGGTGTAGTGCATGGGACTTTTCAATAATGTGACTTGTGCATGGCTTTGTTATATAGCCCTACATGTGTACTTTGGAATGCATTGGAAGAATGCTGGTTCAATGAGATGGGTCTAGAGAACATTACTCATCCGCATGTAGATATAGAAGCTTCTTAGTGTAAAAGAATTGAAACATCGAACATGATAGAATTCACGTTGATCCTTCATATAGTTGGATAATGACACTTCTTTGTGATGATTGTTCAATGGAGTGGTTGCTAATAACTACAACCTTGTTGTAGAAGTTCTTCCAAATGCGTAGATAATATCGTTGCACTTAGTTTTGGATGAGTTGAAGCCCATTATCACATTCAAATAAAGCATTATATTTCAATGCCATTCGCTTTAAAACCTATTGTTAATATTTTATGCACATGGTAAAAAAGACTTATCCCCTCCTAGAGCAAGTGCAAAAGATATAAAACATTTATGCACATGGTAAAAAAGACTTCTTCCCTCCTAGAGCAGAGCAGGTGCAAGATAACATTGAGAATATTTTTGCCTAATGCATGGCTCGAAATATTGTTTGATTCATTCATACGTGCAAACAATCTCGAAATTGGTACAGAACACATGATGATGGAATGACTATATGATTCTTGCGCTAAGAGGCTTTTCTTATACTACTAGAACTTTTCTAGATATGAGATAAAGTCTTTATCCAAAGCAAACTTCGAAATATCAAGAATGTTTTGTACGATGTTGAGGAGGCAAGTGGCTCGATGTCTCTCGTGGAGCAATGATGAGTACCAATGTTGATGATGATTCAACCTTAAATTATCAATCCGTGGAGATAAGAGGCTGATATGCTAATCAAAAGCAAGTGATGCATTCAAATGTGAATGTGAGAAGCACAATGAAATGCACACACACATACACACACATGCACACAAGGAAGAGTAGATAGAGTAGAACAATGGTGTGTAGCTAAGCTCACAATGTCTTAGGAAATTGCGAGGAATAGGACTAATTCTCTATCATCAAGCAAGTGCATATAGTGATGGAATTGATACCCTCATTAAATTAATATGGTCAATAGTGAGTTCACTTTGAAGCTCTCAAGAAGACACATCCAATGGCAGTACTCAACTTGACTGGCTCTCTTTGCTTCATTGCTATGATAAAAAAATAGTGGCAGGAAACACCAAAACTTGTTTCTACGCTTTCTATGCTACACACATACACCAATGCAATGAAAAGAGATGGGAAAAGGGTATATGAGACCTCTAGGCACACATTCTATGCCTTATACACACATACAAGCTCAATGAGAAGAAGATACAGAGACAAGAAGAAGAAAATTCGAAATTTTGCAAAGTTAGCTCTTCACAATGGCAAAAAGTCTTTACAAAAGAGTCACAAGTTGTTATGGTTAGTGTCCATGTGAAAGGCCAAATGGCCACCGGATAGTTCTTTGTATATGTTCTTTAATAAAACATATAGTGGCCTGGTCAGTCATAGACTATAAGTTTGACTGCATTTGTAACACCTAAGAAGTCTGTGTTTGTGCTCCCTGTGTACTATGTTTTTCTATGTATTCTATAGCCTCTGTGCGGAGTACCGTATGCGGCTCTAGGAGCTCGATTTTCTACTCTGAGGATATCTTTGTGGAGCTTTTGAGAAGGAGAGTGCACTGTGATGCATCACAATCAAAATAATTCATTGCTATCAGAGCATTTTGACACAAAAGATATTCCTTTTGTGTGAGCGAAGTGAGCACCTGCCCACCCACCCAAGGCTTCCTCCAAGGCTTATGACTAAGGCGGAGACCAAGGCATAGGACTTGGCATACCTCTTCATCCGAGTCATTGAAGTCACCGTTGGCTATGCGCGAGGGAGGACCTCAATGATCAAAAAGATAGAAGTTCCCAGTACTTCCTAGGAGGTCACCCATCCCAGTACTGTTCCCCCCATTGCTAGCTTAACCATGGAAATCTCTTGCCACTAAGCTACACTCTTGTGGTGTTTGAAGAAGGGGAAAGACACACTCGTAAAACTACAGGTTTCTCAAAAGGTTTTCAGTTTTGGTGGCTGCTGCAAATTTATGTAGGTTTTTGAGCCTAAAACATCAGAGTTGATAGACGCTTGCAGGTGCTATTGGCTAGTCTTTGGGTTGTGCATTCAGCCTTTTACTGTTATTTTATTGCACATATTGAGCACATACACACCATGTACGCTTCTATGGATACCGCTTATGTACGTCCATGTGGTCATTGATATAGGGATTACATTTTTACATTTAAGCCTTTTATTTTTGATAAAGAGCTTTATGGTGAGGTTTTCTTAACTGGGAGACACCTAGATGTCAAGGTCTCTTCGGTGATGCAGGTGCAAGACTTACCAAGCCTCACCATAGTAGATGTATGATAGTTGTTCACAGGTGCTCGATAAGCTTAGTTGGCCTCTATTGGGTAACTGATTATATGCAGTGGAGTCAGTGATTCACTATGCAGGTAAACATGTCAATACTTGCAGTTTTATGATATTTTGACACTGGTCATATGCTCATTTTGCAGAGGATACTCTGGCAAAAATTTTCTAGATTTTTGGCTTTCTCAACTATACAGTGGTCAATTTACTCCTTGATACACTTATTCAGTGGTGTTTGGACCCTTCTAACTCCATTATCATTCTATTCAATTCTCTACCATCATGGCATTAGAGGTCTTAGGCACATTTGGTGGATCAAGGTCTAGTGCCAATGTTCCAAGGAGGATCTATAACTTGTGGGGCAAAGACAATTTTGAGATCTGAAAATTTGATGGCAAAAACTTTGTTCTATGGAAGAATAAGATTAAAGATGTGCTGATTCAAAGGAGCCAATGGAAGCGAGTAAATGGAATTTCAAAGAAGCCTATTGACATGGATGCATATGATTGGGATGAGTTAGATGAAATGGCCAGGTCTACCATTCGCTTGCACCTAGTAGATAATGTTTACTTTATAGTATTGTGAAAGTGTAGAGGAGCTTTGGAAGAAGTTATGCAATACATATGAAAAAGAGACGACATCAAATAAAGTGTATCTGATGAGAAAATTATATGACCTTTACATGAAGGACATACATAGTGTTGATGCTCATCTAAATGAGTTTGATGCTATATTCTCCCAGTTACAAGCTCAAAAAATGGATATGGATAATGAAATGAAAGCAGTATTGTTGTTATGCACCTTTCCATTATCATTGTTGGAGTTAGACGTCTGCGGAAGCACACGAACAGCACAAGGAAGAAGAAGAAGCTTGGAGCACAACACACAAGACTGAATGTATTACTAGAGAATGTACAAAGATAAGTAGCCCATTAGGGCAATAGGCGTATATACAAGCCGGGGGAAAAAAACCTCCTAAAGAGGGAAAAAAGTGCCCCGGCGGTCCTAGAGTGTTCACACACATCACTACCTAAATATATCAACAAATCCCCCCTGGGAGTGATGCGGTGAACAAGGAGCTGGCACTCATGTATAAGGAAGTGCCGAGCTATGTGGAAATCACTCCACAAAAGGAAGTAAGCCCAAAGCTTTGCGGAAAGCTTCAAACTTCTCCCTAGGCAGAGCCTTCGTGAAAAGGTCTGCAATGTTCTCCTGCGTAGGCACATATGCCAAGCTGATCTCCCCAGCAGAGAACCTCTCCCTGACATAGTGATAATGCACCTCAATGTGCTTAGTGCGAGCATGGAACACAGGGTTCCTCGCAACTGCCAATGCGCTCTGACTGTCAGTGAAGATGGTGGTGGCAGAAGACTGGCCAACACCCAAATCAGCCATAAGGCGTCTGAGCCACACACACTCAACAGTCGCTGTGAAAGTTGCCCTATACTCAGCCTCACAACTGGAAGTGGCCACAGTAGGCTGCTTCTTGCTCAACCAAGATATACATGAGCTACCAAGCATGAAGCAAAAACCACTGGTGGACACACGAGTGTCATAGCAACCAGCCCAATCTGAGTCAGAAAAAGCATGCAAATCTGGCGGTAGTGATCCCCCCTTGGGATAAAACAACCCAAGTAGCCGAGTACCACTCAAGTAGCGAAAGATGCGCTTAACCGCCTTCCAATGCGTGACTCCTGGGCAATGCATAAACCTGCTCATCTGTGAGACAGCAAACTGAATATCTGGCTGAGTAATGCATAAGTAAATCAAGCATCCAACAGCCTGCTGATAGAGAACAACATCAAATGCATCTCCAGCATCATGAAGACTCAATCGTAAACCTGTCTCCATAGGAGTGGCAATAGGCTTACAGTCTTCAAGGCCAAAACGCTGCAATAATGTGTCAATATATTTCGTTTGACACAAAGCCATTCCACCATCAACTTGCATAAACTGAATGCCCAAATAGTGATGCAAATGCCCCAAATCAGACATCTCAAACGAGGCATGCAAATCAGCCTTGAAATCAGCAATATGCTTCTCAAGAGGACCAGTGAGGAGGATGTCGTCTACATAGACAACAATGATCAAAAACACATCATTAGCACGCTTAACATATAAGGTGCTTTCAGTTGGACTGTTCTCAAAACCATGTGCAATCAGATAGGCATGTATTTTCTCATACCAAGCATGTGGTGCTTGCTTTAAACCATATAACGCCTTCTTTAACCTGCACACCTGGTTTTCATGCCCTTTCTGCACAAAGCCACGGGGCTGAAAAACATACACTTCTTCATGCAAGTCACCATTCAGAAATGCTGTTTTAATGTCCAACTGATGTACATTCCAACCATGATGGGCTGCAAGTGCACAAATGCTCCGAACAGTAGTCATACGGCATGTAGGTGCAAAGGTCTCATCAAAATCAATGCCTCTTTCCTGCGCATAACCCTTTGCAACAAGCCTAGCCTTATACCTGTCAACTGTACCATCAGGTTTACGCTTCAGCTTGTATACCCACTTAGTGCCAATGGCCTTCTTGCCAGGAGGCAAGTCACATAAAGACCATGTACCATTCTTCATTATAGCATCATATTCAGATTGCATAGCAGCCATCCAATTTTATGAATTTTGTGCTTCATCAAAAGAAACAGGCTCATTCTCATCACAGAGACTAGATGCAGCCATAGCATAGCAATCTGATGCAAAGGAGGTACTATGAGAGCCTGAACGAGTACGATATGACAAAGGTGCATCTAATTTGCTGTCACGCAAAGTCTGCACCAGCCATTTTGGCATAGTTTTTGCCTGTTCAATATCAGCTCTCTCATCAACAAGTGCATCATGTAAATCTGCATCAGAAATGGAATGATTTGCATCATCATATGAAACCTGCAAAGGCTGAGAAGTTGCCTCATTAGGACCAGCGCTAGCCTGTCCACCTGTAAAAAGAGGCATCAAAGTATCATACATGTCTTTGGAGCTAACAGATGTCTCCTTAGTACATGAAAGCAATGGCTGAATAGCATCTTCCACAAAGACAACATCACGGCTAACCAGAATGCGTCTAGTCTGTGGATGATACAGACGATAGCCTTTACTTTCAGAACTGTACCCAACAAAAATACATTTTACTGCGTTATCATCCAATTTTCTGCGATGTTGTTCAGGCACTAATGCATATGCCAAACAACCAAAAACACGCAGATGAGCAAGAGATGGCTTGCGGTCATGCCAAGCCTCATATGGAGTGATAGACTGCAACGCTTTGGTGGGACACCTGTTCAGTACATATGCTGCACACATGACAGCCTCAAGCCAGAAACTATGTGGTAAAGCCTGACTTTTGACCATGCACCTCGCCATCTCCATGAGTGACCTGTTCTTTCGTTCAGCAACTCCATTCTGTTGAGGTGTCAGAACGGAGGGTGCCCATTTTACATGCTGACAGATTTTCAGCCAAAACCAAAAACTGTTTGAAGCACATGAACACTTCGGACTTTGCTTTGAGTGGATATACCCATGCATGCCTGGAAAAATCATCAATGAAAGTCACGAAGTAAAGGTAATTTCCAAAAGAGGGTGTCTGCATAGGACCACAGACATCACTATGTACAAGCTGCAATTTCTGCATAGCCCGAACTGAACCATCTTTTGGAAAGGAAGAACGCTGCATTTTGCCCAAAATACAGCCTTCACAAACATGTTTTCCAGGTGCCTCAAGTTTGGGCAAAGAGGACACCATTTCAGATTTCTGCAGGCGTAACAAACTAGCAAAATTCAGATGACCAAAGCGTGCATGCCAAAGCTTTGCATCTGACATAGCCTGAGAATCATGAACTGCACATGCCGAATCATTCACAGATCTTTCATAGTCTATGAGCTTATATAGCCCACGAGATAAAATGCCAGAAGCAATAATCACATCGCCATTTGAGAGATCATGGACCGTACACCTGTCATCAACGAATTTCACAACCAAGCCAATCTTGGCTAATGCAGAAACTGATAACAGGTTCTTTTTTATCCCTGGCACAAATAAAGCATCTGACAAAGTGAAAGAACTACCATCAGTAGTAGTCAGAATGATCTTACCAACTCCCATAACAGGATAAGAGGAGTTATTGGCGCATTTGCAGATTTCTGCTTACTAGTAGAAGAGCTCCATTTTCCTTTGCCCTTCTGACTAGCCAGGAAAGCTTGATCTGCAACACGCATAATGGACCTGTTCTGCCTGGACTGATCTTCCTGCAACAGAACAGAGACTAATTCCTCAAATGACAAGGCATTCGGATTGCCTTTCATCATCAATCAAAGAGTAGAGGCAAAACTCTGATATGAATCAGGAAGGCCATTCAGAACGGTCTGCACAAGTGAGCTATCTGGTATAACCTCATCAGCAGAAATCAATTGTTCCTTCAGGTCTTTGATCTTTGTAAGAAAACTGTCCATCGAATCACCTTCATTCATGTGCTCACTCTCCAACTGTTTTCGGAGGTAAGCAACACGAGCCTCATTCCTAGCATGGTACAAAGTGGTAAGTGTATCCCAAGCATCCTTTGCTGTTCTGCAAGAGCAAATGTGAGGAATAATGGCACGTTTGACAGACAAAGATATCAATGCATGTGCCTCGGCATCTCTGCCATCCCAACGAATCTGCTCTGCAGTAGGTGCAATAGAAACAGCAGCACGAATAGGAATCTGCGGAATATCATCTTCGACACCATCTTCATCAGCTCCAACACCTGTATTTGCAGTACCTGTCGTTACAGGTGTAACAGGACGTCTTTCAACACCCTGCACAATGTTCCACAATCCTTTTGCAACCAGTACATGTCGCATCATATAAGCCCATAATGGGTAGTTGGTACCATCCAAGTTATCCTCAACAGCCAACATACGGAATACATCACTGCTTTCAGCCATGGCCGGTGACTAAAATACCTTGATGTAGAAAATTGACTGTATCTCAAAAAGTTGAACAGAACTGCCCAGACGAGTTCTGCTAGACCTGTAGCAGACTTCGAGACGCTTAAACTGGCGAACAGAAACTGGTATATACCTTTGACACAAAAGGACGAAATAGCCTGCACAAGCACTACGATAGTGCGTTCGGAGGCCGAAACGAGCTCAGATCGCGATTTCGGCACCACAGAGCGAAGCCGTTTTGATCTCGAAAACACCCTGAGTATGCTCACCAAATTTTGTGCGAATCTGAGACTGCAAACGGAGGAGTGTCGACGGCGCCCTAGAAGAGGCAACGACCTGCTCTGATACCAATTGTTGGAGTTAGACGTCTGCGGAAGCACGCGAACAGCACAAGGAAGAAGAAGAAGCTTGGAGCACAACACACAAGACTGAATGTATTACTAGAGAATGTACAAAGATAAGTAGCCCATTAGGGCAATAGGCGTATATACAAGCCGGGGGAAAAAAACCTCCTAAAGAGGGAAAAAAGTGCCCCGGCGGTCCTAGAGTGTTCACACACATCACTACCTAAATATATCAACAATCATGGAATACATTTTGCATAGTTATTAGCAATATTGCACCTAGTGGTAAACTCGTCTATGATGACATATGTGGAGCACTCTTGAGTGAGGATATTTGTAGAAAATCTATGGTTGGAGCTCAGAGTGCAGATGCATATAATGTTTGTGATTCTTACCAAGGAAAGAATCAGCAATGGGGTAGGAGCAAGAACAAGGAAAAGAATGGTCAATGGAATAAGAGTAGAAGCAAATCAAGGAAAAGGGATATCAAATGCCATTATTGTCATAAGAAAGGACACATGTGTTGGAAGTGATGATTGGATGCACTCAAGAAATGAGTTGGTGCTGCTAGACCTGCTTCACACCTGCCCTCCTTTGATTCCAGAAATGCTTAGTAGACTCCTTGAGCTTCCAAATGATACCAAGAAACCATATATGTGC
Source organism: Ceratopteris richardii (assembly GCA_020310875.1). NCBI lineage: Eukaryota > Viridiplantae > Streptophyta > Polypodiopsida > Polypodiales > Pteridaceae > Ceratopteris > Ceratopteris richardii. Next base: position 7,043,022 of record CM035444.1, read on the forward strand.
TTTGCAAATGTTATAAGTAATGATCAAATCAAGACAGACTACTTGTGACTTCAAAATCCTGAAAAACTTGCTATTTTGGTATTGACACCTGCTCAGTGTTATGCTCAGTGTGACCAGTGTAGTTACAATTAGCAAAATTCCTTCTAGAGATATTCTATTAGCTTAGTAAGCTTCCATTTGCAAGTGGAATGAAAGGAAATGATAAACTATACTCAGAGAAATCACTTTAGCAAAATAAGGTACACCCCTGATTTTTTAGGAGACTTACAGTCACAGACCAGTGATCACCTCGATTGAGATTTCTCTGTAACGGTTGATCCAATGGCCTTGAATATTTGTACCTGTATAGTAGACTTTGAGCTGAATCCAATGCACTTTGAATCATCCAATTTGGTTCAGTAGATCTTGAGATATGCCTCTTGGAAGTTGACAGACTTGGAGATGCTTACTCAGAGAAACCAGAGATTATGAATGTAATGCTATGTATTAATTCTATTGATTGTACATTCCCATTGGCATAGAATGTGATGCTCAATGGTACTCAGATGTGTAGGCTATGGTGTAGCACTCACACACTCAGAGATAGATGGATTAGCCTCGGGATATGAGCTGAAAATGAACAAGCTTACCCGCGACTTTTCTTCATAGCTTTTATAAGAGTTGATTGGTCATTTGAATTTGAAATTGAAGCTTCCTAAAATCTCTCCACTAGACTTAGGGAGATATTCTCTCCATTACAACTTCCAAATTTTCCACGACTTTCTCAAGTAGGTGTGATTACATGAGTGATTAAAGTCATATTGACTTTTACAAGAGATAAAAAGTAATAACCAATAAGCATTGGTTCCTATGATCCATGTTCCATGTAGATATATCCTTCAACGGATTCCAATCTAATCTTCCAAGGTCCAAGCTTTATGTGATGTCTTCAAGATTGATATCCAAGCCAAGTGTTAAGGCTTGAATTACACCAACAACATGAAGAAAGACTGTTATGCATTGAAGAATGCTAAAGGTAAAGGACATAATGTTGATGGGCATGTTAAATAGTTACCTGCACCATCTACTTCGACCATGAAGATTGAAGAAATTAATGCTATTTCTGATGATGCTGATGTGTTGACACTTGATAGTACTATGCCAATTGAGGCTCTTATGGTTGATTCTCTTTCTCACACATGGTCGCTAGATTTTGGTGTTTTTTTCCATGTGAAACCACACAAATAATGGTTCTCTAAGTATGCAGCAAAGTCTCTTGGTACCTTGAGACTTGGTGACTCTTACTAGTGTGACGTTGTGGGGATTAGAGATGCAATTGTGCAATTCATTGATGGTTCAAAATTTACTATGCAAAACGTATGCCATGTACCTCAGTTATTACATAGTTTGATGTTAGTTGGTCAACTCGATGACCTTGGTTACAAGGTGGTCTTCTATGATGAGTCCTTTCATATATCAAAGGGCAATATGGTTATTGCAAAAGGAAGCAAGCTTGGCTCACTTTATCCGTTATTTGTATCATAGAAAGAACACTTGTTAGTTGTTACTGAATAGCCTATAGCTTGTATTTGGCATGGTTGTTTGGGCCATATATCTCGTAGTGGAATGGAAAATCTTTCTCATCCTAGCTACTTACCTGTGTTATCTTTATCTGATTTTTCATTTTGTGAGCATTGTTAATATGGAAAGCAAACCAAAGATGTGCATAGAATGCAGATTGACTCTTCAATTCAGCCTTTAAATCTCGTTCATACAAATGTGTGTGGTCCTATGCCCACTAGGTCCTTAGGTGGTTCTATTTACTTTGTCACTTTCATAGATGATGCTACTAGAAATGTTGATCAAATCGAAGGATGAGGTATTCCCTACTTTTAGAAAATGGATGGCTTCAGTTGAGACTGAAAAGGGAACAAAGCTTAAGGCTTTACATTCGGATAATGGGGTTGAGTATACCTCACATGAATTCAACCTTTTCTGTTAGTCTAGAGGGATTCGTAGAGAGTTTAAAGCTCCTTTTACCCCAATATAGAATGGTGTAGCTAAAAGGATGAGTAGAGCTATTCAAGATAGAGTAATTTCTATGTTGCATCATGCAAAGCTCTCACAAGGCTTTTTGGTAGAAGCAGTATTGACTACAGTTCATGTGATTAACCTTTCACCTAGTACTGCCAAAGGTATGAAAGTGGCACAAGAGTTATGGATAGGGAAGCCACCATATTATGATGATCTTTGAGGTTTTTGGGTGTGAAGCATATATTTATATACCCAAGAATCTTAGACAAAAGTTGGACCATAAGTCAAAGAAATGCATTTTTCTTAGATATGGTTGAGAAGGACAATTTGGATATCACTTATGAGATCTTGAAACATGGTCAATGATCAGAAGTCGTGATGTCATTTTCAATGAGTCTAAGATGCTTAAACATCCCATTAAAGAGGTTGAAGTGAGAAGAGTGGTGTTTGAGGATACTAGTCCTCTAGTTAGCATGCATAAAAATGTTGCACATATGGACATTCAAGAGAATGTTTGATTAGATCAGTCTGCACATGTTCTTGTTCAACAACCATTGAGATGCTATGCACATGTCTCACATCCACTTGATAGATATGTTCCGGGTTTAGATTTTTTTATGCTAACAGATGCCCGTGAGCCTTCTTGCTACAAAGAGGCTATGCAGACAGAGGATCATGTCAAGTGGGAGCATGCCATGAAGAGTGAGTTGGATTCTATTCAGAAGAATGGTACTTGGGATTTAGTACCTTTTCCAAAGGGTAGGAAATCTTTACCATGTAAATGGGTATATAAGCTGAAATTCCAATCGGATAGTGCTTCTCCAAAGTATAAAGAACGACTTGTTGCAAAGGGTTTTAAGCAAAAACATGGTGTTGATTTTGAGGAAATCTTCTCTCTAGTGGTCAAGATGACTACCCTCCGCATGTTGCTTGGGTTCATTGCAATGGAGGACTTAGAGCTAGTCCAAATGGATGTGAAAACTACTTTCTAGCATGGAGATCTTACATATGAGATCTATATGGAAAGACCAGAGGGTTATGTAGTTCCTAGAAAAGAAATTCTAGTTTGTAAGCTCAAGAAGAGCTTGTATTGACTTAAAGAGTCCCCTAGATAATGGTACCAAAATTTTGATGCTTTTATGAAGTCTCAAGGCTATTCTCCAAGCAATGAGGATCATTGTCTCTACACAAAGAGATGCTTAGATGGAAACTTCATATGCTTGATACTTTATATTGATGATTTGTTGATTGTTGGGGAAGTCCTCTTATGACATGTCAATTCTCAAAAAGAAGTTGAGCCAGACATTTGATCTAAAGGATTTGGTGGATGCCAAACATATTCTTGGCATGCACATTACTCGTGATAAGAGTAAGAGATGCATGTAATTGTCTCAAAGTGAGTACATATCCAAAGTACTTCATAGGTTCAATATACAGGGTGGAAAGGCATTGAGTACAACTTTACCCACATATGTGAAATTGAGCAAGGATGATTGCCCCAAATCAGATGAGGAAAACTAATTCATGATCAAAATTCCCTATCAGTCTACTATTGGTAGTCTCATGTATGCTATGGTAGCTACAAGTTCAGACATTGCATTTGCAGTGGGAGTTGTGAGCAGATATATGTCTAATCTTGGCAAGAAACATTGGGAAGCGGTCAAGATGATTTTGAGATATCTGAGTGGCACTAAAGACAAGTTTCTATGCTTAGGTAGAGCGAAAGCAGACATTATTGGTTACACAGATTCTTATTATGTTGGTTGTGTAGACAATCGTAAGTCTACATCAGGGTACATTTTTCATTTTGCTAGGGTGCTATCTCTTGGAGATCTCGTCTTCAAGAATGTACAACTATTTCCACCATAGAAGCAGATTATGCTGCAGCAAGTGAGGCATGTAAGGAAGCATTGTGGCTTTCTCGTCTTGCTTGTGATATGGGTTTACCTCAACATGTACCTTGTTTGCTCAGTGATAGTTAGAGTGCCATTGCTTTGGCTAAGAATCCGATCTATCATGGAAAGAACAAGCACATTGAGGTGAGGTATCACTTCATTAGAGACTGCTTAGCCACTAAGCACATTATTCTTGAGAAGGTTCACTCTTAAGATAATGTTGGAGGTGCTTTGACTAAAGCTCTACCATAGGATAACTTTCGACATTGTTGTCACTTGATGGGGGTTACTTGATTCATGGTCTTACATAGTCACTTGTATACTACATCACATGCCCATCAGGTGGGAGGTATAGTTTGTATACTTTCACTCAAGTATTCTTTATCATTCTTTATTTTTCTCCCATAGTTACTTTGGCCATATTGGCCTTTAGTTGGAGATTATTACTGTTAGTGTCCATGTGAAAGGCCAAATGGCCACCAGATGGTCAGTCACAAACTATAAGTTCGACGGCATTTGTAACACTTAAGAAGTCTATGTTCATGCTTCCTATGTGCTATGTTTTTCTGCGTATTATGAAGCCTCTCTGCAGAGTATTGTGTGTGGCCCTAGGAGCTTGGTTTTCTACTCTGAGGATATCGACGTGGAGCTATCGAGAAGCAGAGCGCACTAGGGTGCATTGCCATCAAAATACTTCACAAGTGACTTATATACATGTGCCCTAAATTTGGTCCTTTCACATAAGAGACCAACACTTTCTCTATAAATCACTAAGTTCCTACTAATGTACAGAGATAATGTTACATTCTTCAGGGATCATGCATCTAGATGACTCCTCTAGAGCAATTATAAGGTTGCTCATATTTTCACAATGTATTTTTGGAAAAGAAAACAAGCCATTTTATTGAAAATTTTGGGGCTTGCTCTTCCTCTCTCCTTTCTTTTGCTTTTTGTCTTCAATCCTTTGCAACACTCTCCCCCTCTTAGTCTCTGTCATCCCTTGATAGCCTTCTACGGGTTTTCCTGACATGCAACAAGTGGTAGAACCTAGGATACATATGGTAAATGAGGCTTGCTATCCTCAATCGCCTCTGGCCAACTTGTTCCTCTCCGAGTTGAAGCTGTAGTTTTCCTGTGTAAATTTCTTTTAACCGCGCACACTAAGAGGTCAAGGAAGCCTTCAAGAATCAGAGGCAATTTCTTACCTTATTGCCTCATTCCAATGCTTCCATCATGATCTTGATATTTCTTTTATTCATACACTAGGGTTGCTTCATTAATTTTTGTTTCCATGCATGCACCGAGTGGTAATAATAGAATCTCCCTTTGTGAGGCAAGGCTATTTGTCAACCTATACCTCTTTCTAACTTTTGGCCTTCTAGGTGGTGCTTCAAATGTCATGTTTGTACTTCTTTGTTCACACTTCTTTGGGACTTGATGCACTCTTTCAATCCGTATGTTGCAGCTAGTAGTTGTATCTAGGCTGCATTCGATTCTATTTTGTCTTCTTGTGCTCTCAAGCACCTGCTGCATTTCTTCAACTTGTGTCTTTTCTTTTCCCTGCGTCTCATTTCAACTTGATGCATGCCCTTATGGGGATTTGGGCAAAGAATAGTGTTTGTAATGAATAATCTTTTTCTTTGATTAACTCTACCATATAATCTTGACTCTGCTTCTCGTCACTTAGGAAGCAAGCATGATACACATGTCCAGGATCCAAGAAGTGATACAGATGATGACCAAGATGAAAGGGAAAAGGATTACAAACTATGGAAGTAGTCAAGAGGCAAAGAAAAGATCTAGGAGTGTGGAGAATGCTCCAAGCAAGCACCTAGATGTTCAACAAGGGAGAAAAAACAACCAGAAAGGTATGGATATGATTCCGCATTTGTTACAAAGCATTCAATCTACTTTGCAAAAAGACTCAATTTCAGAGGAACCCTCAACCTATGAAGAGGCAAAGGGAAACCCTAATTAGGAAAAGGCCATGAAAGAAGAAATAGATGCATTGAAGGAGATGGACACTTGGGATTTGGCTCCAATGTCATCCAATCAAAAGGTAATTGGTTGCAGATGTGTGTATAAAGTTAAAAGAAACTCACATGGATCAGTTTGCATGTACAAGGAAAGATTACTTGCCAAAGTATGCTCACAAAATCATGGTATAGACTATGAGGAAACATTTTGAACAGTTGCAAAGATGAGTACAATCAGAACATTGATAAGCGTTGTTGCTGCAAGAAATTGGAGACTCCTCCAACTTGATGTCAAAAATGCATTTCTAAATGGTTGGATAAGTGAAGAGGTATACATGTCACAACCACCATGTTTTGAAAACCGTAATCATGCATCTTATGTTTGCAGACTTAAGAAAGCATTATCTAGATTGAAACAAGCTCCTAGAGCTTGGAATTACAAGTTGGTTAGATACCTTCAAGGTCAAGGGTTCAGACCTAGCAACTCAGATCCTTCTCTATTCATAGAAAGGGATCACAATTAGGTTATCTATCTATGTATATATGTAGATGATATTATTGTCACACGTGATGATCTGAATGTCATTCAAAGGATCAAGAGACACATGCAAGAGGAGTTCAAAATCAGTGACTTGGGTGAGCTCACATATTTGCTAGGTTTGAAGCTGATATATAGAGATGAAGGAATGTATTTAACTCATAGGAGATACATTCAAGATCTAATTCTTTAGTTAAAAGAGGAGAACACTAAAGCTTTAGGTACACCTTCGGAGATGAATCGTAAACTTAGTGTTTATGAAGGTGAGAAAATTGAAGACATTAAAGAATATCAAAGCTTGGTAGGTAGCTTGATATATGATGCTCATACAAGAGCAGACATCTCATATAGCATAGGAGTGCTAAGCCAATTCATGCACTCTCCAAGGAGACCACACATGGATGCAGCTAAGAGAGTTCTTAAGTATCTCAAAGGTACAATCAATGAAGGTATATTCTATCCTTACTCTTCATATTTGGATATCAAAATCTATTCTCATGTAGATTGGGCAAGAGCTAAGGATGATAGAAGAAGTACCTTTGGTTACTTAGCATTTGCACGTTCAAAGCTAGTGTCATGGAGTTCAAGGAGCAACCAATAGCTGCTTTATTTTCAATTGAAGTAGAGTATAGAGGTTTGACCATACCAACTCAAGAGGCAATATGGTTAGAAGCATTGTATACAGATTTGGGACTTGTGAGTTCCAAACCTCACATATTTGGAGATAATGTAAGTTCCATGCATCTAATAGCAAACCTTATTTTCCATGCAAGAACCAAACACATAGAGGTTCATTACCAATTTATCAGGGAAAAGATCATGGCAAAGGAGATTGACATTTCTTTTATTCCAACCAAAAAGCAAGTAGCAATTATGATGATGAAGGCACTTGATGGAATAAAGCTTTTTAGATTCAAAGCTATGGTAGATGTTCAACCTATTAGAGAATGAAGACTCTAGCATACTTTAGCTTGAGGGGGAGATGTTGGAACATCAAGCTTACACTATGCTTGAGGTGGATTTGATCTACATCAAAAGTTATCGCTTGGATTATGTCGAAAGAATATCCATTGGAGAGTTATCCTACTTATGCTCACTTATAGTAATTTTTAAAAAGATTTTTCACAGATCATTTATCATTGCAAAAGCCTACAGCTTTACAAATGTAAAAGGATAAAAAGAGAGCCCAAATTCCACAAATTTGTGGTGGTTGAGTTGCAATCAATGAATCGATCAATCACCTAAAAGTAGATCAAACTAGATCTTCACTTTTCCTAGATTGTAGAAAAGTGAATTGATTCCCTCCAACAACTAATCTTTCCTTCATTTGAAATCAAAATGCACTTGTTGAAGTCATGGAGTAGTTCAAGAGTCTATATAAAGACTTCAAATCACTTTTAAATTACATGGAAGCAATATATATATACACTTATGGCCATCATTGTCTTGCTCCTTCATTTTTCTACATCATCTTCTTCAACAACAATAAGCTTACAGAGGTTGTTGCTCTCTCTACAGAGCTTCAAATTGGATGAACTAGCACTCATTGGAAAGGTATTAGTGTCTAGTTTATGTATATACATTTTCTAAGAATTTGGTGTAGTAGATTGGAAGAAAACTTAGATTTTATATCTCAAGGTCTATCTCTATGTATTCTGGAAAAATAGGAGGTACCATTGTTGAGTATCTGATTCATACCAAAAGCTTATTTTTCTTATTTCTTGTAATCTTGTGCATTATATACACTCAACCCTACGTTTATAACTCCTCCAAAATGAGCTTTTCTAGTTGTAATTATGATGGTCACGATGAGCATTTGAAGTTGATTGTCTCATCCAAAGATAACAAGTTTTTTGAGCTTGTCAATGTGGAAACCTATCTATTTTATATCGACTCTTCCTCCTTGATGCTCCAAAGTACATAGTGCATTTTATTGCACGTATCACATGCCCATGAGGTCTACTTGAGTCTCCATAAGCTCAGGGGTTGGTCTTGTGCCGACTGGATGGACCAAACTTCGTCGCTTCGCAACTCACTTTTCTGCCTCTTACAAGCTTCTCCAAGTTCTTTCAACACCTACATGTGCTATTTGAAACCACTTTGCATGTTCATCTTCATCTACACAGCAAGCCAGTATGCCTTTATTGGTGTGCTTATACACGGTGCCTACCAATATGTGGTATTTTTGAGATCTCACCACTTCTTTATCTTTGGCTTTCAATATAGGATGTTTAGGTCCGAAGGTGAGAATAGGCACTATACTTTTAGCCCATTCAAGCACTACTTCTAGATTGAACAAGTAAGCATCATGAAGTTCATCTGATACACCTTGAGGAGACTCTCTTGAAGTTATTCTAGAAAGGTGATCCACCCTAAGGTGAGTTCCACCTTTCTTAGTCACAACTTCAAATTCATATTCCATTAGTAAGAGGAACCATCTTACTAATCGGCCAGTGTTGCATGGTTTGTTCACTAGATATAATAGTGCTTGATGATCTGTAAAAAATTTAAACTTATTTGCAAGCAAATAATGTCTAAACTTTTTAACTGCATATACCATGCCTAATCCTTCTCGATCGGTCGTGGTGTAATTTCATTCAGCTGCATTCAATTGTCTACTAGCATAAGCAATTGGAAGATCCATATTACCTTCACTACTTGTGCTAGTACACACCCAATAGCATAATCGGATGCATCCACATGAACATGGAATGGCTTGTTCCAATATGGTGTAGTCAAGATTGGTGCTCAACATAATTGTCACTTAAGCTCGTTAAAGGAGTTTTCACATTCTTCTGTCCATTCAAAGTTGGTCGATGGGGCAATGATTGCATACATGTGATTGAAGCATCGATAATAGCCGCAACGCCCCATGAAAGCTTGTACCTCCTTGACATTCTTTGGCATAGGTAGCTCTGCAAGTGCTTTAACTTTCTCTTCGTCGTCGATATTGTTGGAACATCAAGCTTACACTATGCTTGAGGTGGATTTGATCTACATCAAAGGCTATCACGTCGAAAGAATATCCGTTGGAGAGTTCTTTTTCATATGCTCATTTATTGTATTTTTTGAGAGATTTTTGATGGCTCATTTACCATTGTAAAAGCCTTGAGCTTTACACATGTAAAGGTAGAAAGATATAGCCCAAATCCCATGAATTTGTGGTGGTTGAAGTTGCATTCAATCAAGCAATCAATCACCTACAAGTAGATCAAACTAGATCTTCACTTTTCCTAAATTGTAGGAAAGTGAATTGTTTCCCTCCAACAACCATTCCCACCTTCATTTGCATTCAAATTCAACTTGTAAAAGTCTTGGAACACTCCTAGAGGCTATATAAGGACTTGAAATCACTTGTACATTACAAGGAAGCAATATACATGCACTTGTGACCATTATTGTCTTGCTCCTTCAATTCTCTGCATCATCTTCTTCACCAACAGTAATCTTGCAGAGGCTGCTGCTCTCTCTCTAGAGCTTCAAATTGAGCGAAAGATAAGTTATTGGAAATATGTAAGTGTCTAGTTTATGCTTGTAAATTTTCAAAGCATTTGGTTTAGTAGATTGGGAGAAATCGCAGTTTTTCTGTCTCGGGGTCAATCTCTACATATTCCTGAAAAATAGGAAGTACCACCGGTGAATGTTGCATTCATTCCTATAGCATATTTTGCTTATTCCTTATACTTTTGTGCATTCCATACACTCAACTCTATGTGTATCACTCCCATAAAAGGATTTTTTCTAATTGTAATCATGCTGGTCGCTATGGGCATTTGCGGTCCATTGTCTCTTCCATAGATAGTAAGTTTTTTGAGCTAGTCGACCCGCGAACCTATCTGTTTTGTATCGACTCATTCTCCTTGATGCTCCAAAGTACATATTGTGTTTCTTTGCACTTATAGCATGCCTATAAAGTCTATTTGAGTCTGCATAAGTTCAAGGGCTGGTCTTGTGCTGGTTGGCTTGACCAAACTTCATTGCCTCGAAATGCACTTTTCTACCTTCGACAAGCTTCTCCAAGTTCTTTCAGTGGTATCAGAGCTAGATCAAGATGGGAGGCGGCTTTCCCTCAATGATCGAGAAGATTGATTGACACAACTATGCGGCTTGGCAAATAAGGATGGAGGCCTCTTTGCAAGGTATAAATCTTTATGGAATTGTAGCAGGTGATGAAGCTATGCCTATTCCAAGATCCAAAGGAGGACCTACACAAGAGGAGATAGATAAGCTCACACTTTGGTGCACAAGGGATGCTCAAGCAAGGTCGTACATACTAAAATCTATCTTTGAATTTCTATTACCACATATTAGAGGATGCAAGACATCTCAAGAGACTTGGGATGCCCTCGAGACGTTCTTTTCTGCTAGTACCAAAGCAAGAAAGAATCATCTTTGGAATGAGTTCAACCAAATGAAGAAGACGCCTAAACAAACCATCACAGAGTTTTTTACCAAGGTCAAAGAGGTTGCGGATCAGTTAGCATCCATTGGAGAGCTAATTGAAGAAGAGGTCATCATGAGGCAAATTCTCAACGGCATTCGAAGTGATAAGCAATGGAAATCCTTCACGACGGCTTATGATGTCATCATGGATGTGCAGACTCCAAACTTCAACATCTTTCTTGGACAACTCTTGAATCAAGAAGCCAACAATAGCATAAAGGAAGGTAACTCTTATCATGGTAATTCAACTAGTGCTCTATACACAGATAAGAAGGATAAGAAGCAGAAAGGCAAGAAGAAGGAAGAAGATGAAGAAGAGACTTCTCAAGCCAACTTTGCAAGCAAGAGCAAGTGGAAAGGGAAGAAGAAAGGACCAAAGCAAGACAAAGCCAAAAGTCAGAATGTTCAACCTTGTGCCATATGCGATAAGACCAACCACACCACTCAGAATTGCTGGTTCAATGGGAAGACCCAGAAAGGAAGTGGAAGAGGTGGATATGGCAGTAATAGAGGCAGAGGTGGACACAACTTCAACAATAACAATAGAGGCTATAATAGAAGGGACTACAACAATTATTCAGAAGATCAACCACATGAAGACTCTTTGCTTCTTATGAATCTAAGCCACAAAGAAGGTAAAGAAGATGATCATTTGTTCTACATAGATTCAGGATGTTCGAATCATGTCGCAGGCAACATTGCTCTTCTATCTGACTTGGAAAGTCCAAAGCATAGACATGAAGTGCAAACAAGGGATGACACAAAGCACAATGTGGAGAAGATTGGTAATGTCAAAGCTTCCAATGGCAGGACAAACATTCTGAGTAAGGTTCTCTATGTACCCACTATCACTAAAAACCTAATAAGTGTAGGCCAAATAGTTGAAAAAGGCTTGCAAGTTAGGTTCAACCAACATGGAGCTTTTGTGGAAGATCCATGTCAAGGCTTCAAGAAGATAGCCCGAGGTGAGAAGCATGGTAGGCTCTTTACTTTTGAAGTAGGCAAAACCAGGAACATAGCTCTATTCCACTTTGGGTCTCAAACCCTAAGTGAGCTTGAAGTGTGGCATAAGAGACTTGCTCATGTGAATGAAAGAACCTTGAAGGATATATGCACGGATCAAAGTGTTCTAGGACTGCCGAACATATCAAAGCAACACATGATCAACAGGTGTGATGCATGTCAGATTGGGAAGGCACAAAGACAACCATTCAACCACAAAGGCTACATCCACAACAACTTATTGGACTTAGTACATACAGATGTATGGGGACCAAGTTAAGAACCTTCATTGGCAAGATCAAGGTATTATGTCTCATTTATTGAAGACCATAGTAGATGGACTGTTCTATACTTTATCAAGAGTAAGAATGAAGTGTTTGATTGCTTCAAGAAGTATCTTGCACATGTGGAGAATAATACAGGTAGATCACTAAAGAAGCTCAGATCTGATGGAGGGGGAGAATACTTCTCCAAAGAGTTTGATGAGTTCTTGCAGGACAAAGGTATCAAAAGGGAAGTGACTACTAGGTACTCTCCTCAACTAAATGGAATTGCAGAGAGAAGAAACAAGACATTGGTTGGATCAACCCGAACAATGCTTGAAGAAAAGAAGTTGCCATATTATCTATGGGCAGAAGCTATTTCAACTGCTCTGTACCTTGTCAATAGAATACCATCCAAATCACTTCAAAGTATGACTCCTTATGAAGCATGGCATGGAAGAAAACCTAGTCTTGGACATTGCAAAGTTTTTGGTTGTTTAGCTTATGTTCATGTACCATCACAAATAAGAGGTAAGCTAGATGAAAGGGCAACAAAGGCAGTGTTTATTGGATATGATTCAACTCAGATGGGTTACAGGTTCTTCAATCCTTCAACCAAGCAATTCACTACAAGTAGAGATGTTGTGTTTGAAGAACACAGGTCTTGGTATGATGAAGACAAACAAAAGGTAACACTACCATATGATCTTGATTCTGACTCTCATCAATTAGGAAGCAAGCATGATACACAGGTCCAGGATCCAAGAAGTGATACAGACGATGACCAAGATGAAAGAGAAAGGGATTACAAGCTATGGAAGTCAAGAGGCAAAGCAAAGATTCAAAAGGTTGGAGAATGCTCAAAACAAGCACCTAGAAGATCAGCAAGAGAGAACAAACAACCAGAAAGGTATGGATATGATTCCACATTCGTTACGAAGCATTCAACATACTTGGCAAAAGAATCTATTTCAGAGGAACCCTCAACCTATGAAGAGGCAAAGGGAAAACCTAATTGGGAAAAGGCCATGAACGAAGAGATAGATGCATTGATAGAGATGGACACTTGGGATTTGGTTCCAATGTCACCAAATCAAAAGGTAATTGGTTGTAGATGGGTATATAAAGTTAAAAGAAATTCATATGGATCAGTTTGCAGGTACAAGGCAAGATTAGTTGCCAAAGGATGCTCACAAACTCATGGTATAGACTATGAGGAAACATTCTCACCAGTTGCAAAGATGACTACAATCAGGACATTGATAAGTATAGCTGCTGCAAGGAATTGGAGACTCCTCCAACTTGATGTGAAAAATGCATTCTTAAATGGTTGGATAAGTGAAGAGGTATACATGTCACAACCACCACGTTTTGAAAACCCTAATCATCCATCTTATGTTTGCAGACTTAAGAAAGCATTGTATGGATTGAAACAAGCTCCTAGAGCTTGGAATTACAGGTTGGTTACATATCTTCAGGATCAAGGGTTCAAAGCTAGCAGCTCATATCTATTCATCAAAAGGGATCACAATGAGGTTATCTATCCATGTGTATATGTAGATGATATTATTGTGACAGGTGATGATCTAAATGGCATTCAAAGGATCAAGAGACACATGCAAGAGGAGTTCAAAATCAGTGACCTAGGTGAGCTCACATATTTCCTAGGTATGCAGGTGATATACACAGATGAAGGAATGTATTTGACTCAAAGAAGATACATTTAGGATCTTCTTCTCAAGTTCAAAATTGAGAACACTAAACCTGCAGGTACACCTTTGGAGATGAATCATCAGCTAAGTGTTTATGAAGGTGAGAAAATTGAAGACATTAAAGAGTATCAAAGCTTGGTAGGTAGCTTGATATATGCTACTCATACAAGGGCAGACATCTCATATAGTGTGGGAGTGCTTAGTCAGTTCATGCACTCACCGCGAAGACCACACATGGATGTGGCTAAGAGAGTACTTAAGTATCTCAAAGGTACAATCAACGAAGGTATATTCTATCCTTACTCTTCAGATTTGGATATCAAAATCTATTCAGATGTAGATTGGGCAAGAGCTAAGGATGACAGAAAAAGTACATTTGGTTACTTAGCATTTGCAGGTTTGAAGCTAGTGTCATGGAGTTCCAAGAAGCAACCAACAGTTGCTTTATCTTCAATTGAAGCAGAGTACAGAGGCTTGACCATAGCAACTCAAGAAGAGATATGGTTAAAAGCATTGTATACGGATTTGGGACTTCTGAGTTCCAAACCTCACATATTTGGAGATAATGTAAGTTCCATGCATCTAGCGGCAAATCCTATTTTCCATGCGAGAACCAAGCACATAGAAGTCCATTACCACTTCATCAGGGAGAAGCTCATGGCAAAGGAGATTGACATTTCTTTTGTTCCAACTGAAAAGCAAGTAGCAGATATGATGACGAAGGCACTTGATGGAATAAAGCTTTGTAGATTCAAAGCTATGGCAGGTATTCAACCTATCAGAGAATGAAGACTCAAGCATACTTTAGCTTCAGGGGGAGCTGTTGGAACATCAAGCTTACGCTATGCTTGAGGTGGATTTGATCTACATCAAAGGCTATCGCGTCGAAAGAATATCCGTTGGAGAGTTCTTTTTCATATGCTCATTTATTGTATTTTTTTGAGAGATTTTTGATGGCTCATTTACCGTTGTAAAAGCCTTGAGCTTTACACATGTAAAGGTAGAAAGATAGAGCCCAAATCCCACGAATTTGTGGTGGTTGAAGTTGCATTCAATCAAGCAATCAATCACCTAAAAGTAGATCAAACTAGATCTTCACTTTTCCTAGATTGTAGGAAAGTGAATTGATTCCAACCAACAACCATTCCCACCTTCATTTGAATTCAAATTCAACTTGTAAAAGTCGTGGAACACTCCTAGAGGCTATATAAGGACTTGAAATCACTTTTACATTACAAGGAAGCAATATACATACACTTGTGACCATTATTGTCTTGCTCCTTCAATTCTCTGCATCATCTTCTTCGCCAATAGTAATCTTGCAGAGCTGCTGCTCTCTCTGCAGAGCTCCAAATTGAGTGAAAGATCACTCATTGGAAAGGTATAAGTGTCTAGTTTATGCCTCTAAATTTTCAAAGCATTTGGTTTTGTAGAATGGGAGAAATCTCAGTTTTTCTGTCTCGGGGTCAATCTCTGCATATTGCAAAAAAATAGGAAGTACCACCGGTGAATGTTGCATTCATTCCTATAGCATATTTTGCTTATTCCTTATACTTTTGTGCATTCCATACACTCAACCCTATGTGTATCACTCCCATAAAAGGATTTTTTCTAATTGTAATCACGCTGGTCGCTATGGGCATTTGAAGTTCATTGTCTCTTCTATAGATAGTAAGTTTTTTTAGCTAGTCTACCTGTGAACCTATCTGTTTTGTATCGAATCATTCTCCTTGATGCTCCAAAGTACATATTGTGTTTCTTTGCACTTATACCATGCCTATAAGGTCTATTTGAGTCTCCATAAGCTCAAGGGCTGGTCTTGTGCCGGTTGGCTTGACCAAAGTTCGTCGCCTCGAAACGCACTTTTCTACCTTCGACAAGCTTCTCCAAGTTCTTTAAGATATGCCATTCTTTGACACTATGTGTCCTAGAATCTTGCCTTTCCAGACAATAAAAACACACTTTTGTGGGTTCAAGCAGACCTGATATTCTGTACATTTGTCAAAGATTCGCTTTAACCTAGGTATATGTGTTTGTCTAATGTTGGAATGAGCACATAGGTCATCAACATAGACTTCCAAGTTTTTGTGCAAGAACTCTTTAAATACATGACACATAAACCTTTGGAAAGTAGCTGACGCATTGGTAAGACCAAATGGCATTACCCGACAAGCAAATATGCCCCGCTTTGTGTAAAAAGCCATCTTATGTTGATCTTTTGGAGCAATGGCCACTTGATTGTAGCCAGAGAATCCATCGAGGAAGCTATAAACTTCCTTGCCAGCCACTCTTTCTAATAGATGCTCAGCGATAAGAAGCAGATAACTATCTCTAATAGTGGCTGCATAAACCTTCTTCAAGTTAATGCATACACACAACTTTCCATTCTTTTTGGGCACCAATACAATGGATGACACCCATTCGGTGTGCTCAATTTCATAGATAAATCCAGCTTCTACCAAAAGATCTATCTCTTCTATGATCTTGGTAGCATAAGTATCATTATATGTGTATGGCTTCTGCTTGGAGGGTTTGGCTTCTGAGGTCATGGGAATTGTATGCGAGCATATTTCAAGGTCTACACCTTTTAGGTCCTTATAGCTCCAAGCATATGCCTCTCTATATTCTCTTAATAATTCAATCAACTCCTTTTCTTCTTCCTTAGTTAGGTTGTGTCCTTTGTGTGTGCATCGTTCTTCTCCTTCTTCTATGGTCACAATAATTTTTTTAGTTGTTTCTTTGTTATCATAGGCCACTCTTGTGAGTGCTTTTCGTTTAGGCATTTGGATCATGACTTTCCTATCCTCAATCTCATACTTCTTAAAGTTTTCAAGGACCTCAAATAAATATTCTTCCTCTTCTAATGGGAGTTCTCTCTTCTTTCTTTTCTTACCTTCACTCTTTGTGGTTAACTGTGTGGCTAACATGTTCATAATCTCTTCTTTTCCTTGAGGGTGAGCTTCTACTTTTTATAGGTATTCTTCTTTTGATGCCCAAAAAGGATCCATAATACACGATTCTAACTCTGAGTTACTTTCTTGTTCTAGTTCTTCCATGCTAGGCTCAAACTCTTCTATAACTGAATCACACATTATTGGTTCTATCATGAAAACCGAAATGTCATAGCCATCTTCATCATAGTGTGGTGTCCATTGTTCTTCATTGATGTCCACATCCATGGCTAAGATTTCTACCCAACCATGAGGTTCAAATTCTTTGTCTAGAAATACCACAGGTGCATAGGCTAGGTCTCTAATTGATCTTTGAGTTTCCATCACACCTACCTCTCTGATATTTTCTCTTTTCTCTTCTTCTACTGCAACTTTGCTCATCCATAAGTGTCTGTCTTCATGCATCCATGAGGATCCAGATCCTATGGAATGCACTAACTCGGTGTCATCTTTGGCTCTATGGATGGGATTCCATTGACTAGGGGGCACGTCTCTATGAGACTAGTCCTTGGGATTGACTTTAATTGTAACACATAAATGTTGCAAATACAAGGAACTGGTTTCCCTAGCCTTTTAGAAAATATTTTTGTTTTTTTTAATATCTTTTATGTATACCATGGAAAAAAATGATGTGCTAAAAGAAAATAAAAGATTATGGAATGAGGGTGTGAGTGAGCAAACTGTGACCCTTCAAAAACAAAAGAAAAGATGAATGGAAGAAAAAAATTGGATCAATATCTAATGGTTGTGCTTGTTGTGATAATTAAAAAGAAAATAAGCTACTCCCATGACACAAAAATAAAAGAAAAATTATTAGAAGTGGATTGTGAAAGTAGTCATAGGGGGACCACTTAGTGTAGTGCATTGATATCAAGCAAGTGTGTCTGATGCACAACCTTGTAGGTGGCACTATGAATGCATCTTTAGTTTCACTTATTGGAAATCATGCCAAAGATATGGCTCTTGAGTGATGTGCCCAATGGTTATTGGACAAAGATGATGCCTAACCTATGGTTATGGGATTTTTTTCTTGCTTGATTTCCTCTTTCTTTTATTCCTTTATTTTTTAACTGGCACCAATCAGTCATATGATATGTAATATACAAAAAAATACACCTAATGATGCATGGATCTACCATCCCTGTTGGTTATAGCAGGTTGGGAGGTAGAGATCAAGAGAACTAATTTCTCACAAGCTTGCAATGAATCAAGAAAATCATAACGTGCATCTCTAGGAGTTGTACTACTTGATATTTGTTGATAATAACCATGGACTATGGTCTTGAGAAGTAGAGAAGAAAAATATCAACATCACAAATACATGTTGAAGAGAACTCCTTGACTATTTGAGGATTGTTTGGTAATTATATTGTATCTTTTTGAGAAAGAAAATCATTAGCTTTATTTAGATCATGTGCTTGGTGGGATGAGTTATCCAAATGGAGAACATGTTGTCAGTTCTCTTGTAGCTTGTGTATGCATATGACTTAAGATCACCTAAAAGAGAATGTGAGTAGGAAAACCAAGTATTACTCATAATGTAGATCCTCATACTACATGGTATCACTCGTGCATGGGAGATCAATTGCATACAAAACCTGGTTTATCTTTATCTTCAAACCCTAGCGGGTATGCCATATACACTTCTTCATATATCCATCCATTTAAGAATGCATTCTTGACATCTAACTGATATAGATTCCGGTTCTTAGAGGCAGCAATACTTACCAAAAACCTTATTGTTGGCATCTTAGCCACGGGTGAGAAAGTTTCTTCATAGTCCACTCCATGGGTTTGAGCAAACCCCTTTGCCACTTACCTTGTCTTGTACCTATTTATAGAACCATCTGAATTCCTTTTGATTTTATATATCCACCTGGATCCTATTACCTTCATGCTTGGTTTCTTGGGAACCAAGTCCCAAGTATGGTTTTTTTGAAGTGCTTCCACTTCTTCGTGCATGGCTTCTCTCCATTCTTTCTTCTTATTGGCCTCTTCAAATGAAGAAGGTTCTTCTATCATAGAGTCTTTAGTGATACACACAGAATGTTTTGTGACTAATGATGTGGTATATCTATTCCTTATGGGCTTTTTACTTTCCCTTTTTGATATCCTAAGTGCTTGATTGGAGGACTCTGGTATGTCTTCCAATTGCTTGAATTTGGTCTCTGTGTACCTAAGTCATGAAGTCTTAGGCACTTGTGTCAAAGAGACTAAATCTCATTTGCCACACAAGTACGTATAGTGGTGGATTGACACATGCTTAATTATCAATCCGAAGAACTGACCTAACCATGTGTATGAGGACTTGTGTGCACATGATGGATAATGAAATGGTTCAACAACAATGCATGAGAAAAGACTCAACTATCTCTCCAACTCACTTAATCTCTGAAAGTGTCTGCCACAATACCACTTACAGTAGTAAATACAAATTCTAATGTTTCTCCCAGCTCTGAACTCTGAATATGGCCAATAGAGGTTCATTTTTGAAGCTCTCGACGAGACGCATCTATTAGTGGTATTCTCACTTGAATCTAACAATTGCTCTTCAAGTTATGTCCAAAATAGTGAATGTCAGGAAACACACACATTCACTCCACAACTTGTACTTGCTCACACACACACTAGAATAGCTCAAAAGTGATGGGGAGGAATAGACAATAGTCCTACACACACATTCCAAGCTTCACATACACACAAAAGATCATAGAGAAGATGAAAATCTGCAGGGAAAAAGCAAATTCGAAATTCTCAAGCTCTCCTCTTTCACAATGGCAAAAAAGTCCTTACAAAGAGTCACAAAGTGACTTATATACATGTGCCCTAAAAATGGTCCTTTCACACATGTGACCGGCACTTTATTGACTAAGCTCTAACTTCCTACTATTTTACAAGAGATATATTACAATGATGTGGGATCATGCATCTAGAGGACTCCTCTAGTGCATTTACATAGCTTTGAGGGAATTTCCTAGGATTTTGAAGAAGAAAAATATGCCCATTAATTTGAAAATTTTGGGGCTCCCTTTTTGTGCCTCTTTGCTCTGCAACACTCTCCCCCTCTTTGTCTTTGTCGTTCCTTGACAGGCTTTTGCTTCTCGTTTGTAGCTTGTCTAAGGATTCTGAATACACGCTCCCAATGGTCAGAGAAGCGATAAGGACTGTTAGAAAATTTGTTAATTTATCTGAGGTATGTCCTTTACTTCTGTTTGCCCCTTGGTATTCCTTATATCACAAATCTGGGTTGCTGTATTAAGTCAGGCTTCCACGCATGCCATCAATGGCTAAGAATGTGATGTTCTTAGTCACTCTCTTCAACTTTTCAGCCTCTACCTCTTTCTTGCTTTTGGTCTTCTGATATGTCTTTGTCTTCACACATCTGACCCTGTTGTATTGCTTGGAGCCTGTTTACTTTCTTCCACCACACACCTTAATTTGTTGACCTCTACTCTCTTTTAAGAGAGCATTACATTTTAAAGGTCATATTCTTGAATCTTCTTTGTCATCCTATAGGACCTGTTCCATTTCTTTCCACCGCATGCATCTAGTGGATGAGGAAGTTGTGTGCAACCTCCCATGAAATGTCTTGGTTGTTATCTTTCTTTAATTCCACTCCTCAGGACCTGAACCTTTGGCGTTGTTGCCTGATGTGTGCCCCTACGGGGTTTTGGGCAGAGAGTTGTTCTTTTTCTTGATAATCTGCATTCCTTACTGAGTAGCTTTATTCTTTGATTTTCTTCTTCTTTTCTTTTTGCTTGATTCCCCTTCCACACATCCCTCTTCCTGAACTCTGTCGTCCCCAACAGGCTTTTTGTGGCGACATGAGTATGTCTGGATGACTTGCTACTCTGGTTGATTAAGCAGATTGGCATGACATAACATGAACTCTTTCCATTGGCTCGACTTGACCCTGCCTTCTGGTGCCTGTCTATGATCTGCAAAGAAACTCAATTCATAGGCCATCATCCTGGCATTAAGATTTGAAGACATTTTTACAAAAATCTCGGATTCTATTTCAAAAAATCCGGTAAAAAACGCTTCTTCAAAAGTCTGCATGTATGTAATTGGCAAAAACATAAGCCTTGAGTATATAGCCATAAGCGTTAAACAGCTTGGTATAGTTGAGAGATAAAAAATGAGGGCATCTGATCCCTGATTTCTGCCGATGAAGTTCAAGAAAGTAAATTGAGCGTGCTGAAACACTCATTACCGTAAGTAACATGCTCAAAATTTTATTAGTCATCTTGATAGCTAAATCCGGTATATTTGCATATCGAGCGATCCAAAATTCAATGGTCTTGATCATGTATTCTTTTGTAGGTAGATACTCACGAGGTGGACTTGGTAGTAGTGGATAGTTTAGCCATTGATTATTTATGCTTCCCTGGCGCTGACCGTCCCAAAATTGCATCCAAGAGTGTTTTCGGGGTACTAGGCAAAAAGCTGGATTTACCTGAAGTATATACGGTGATGATTCCCCGTGTACCCTTAGGGTTGGATTTTTCTCCAAAAGTTTCCTCCTTCATATGGGATCAGCTTTGTCGAATTCCTCTTGAGTGTAGGTGAATGTTTGCATGCTAAACTGGAGGTTTCTATCGGACTCTTTATTTGTTGTGTTCTTTATATAGTGTCGTGTTTGCTCTTTAAGTAAACCATATGGTACATTGAATGGTATCATTATCTGTTCCAAGTTTTTGCTTTCGATTTTTGCTTTCTTCATTACCTTTATCACTTGTTCTTCAAAATCTTCAGTAAGTTGGGACACCAGTAGTGCCCTCTCGTGCCGGCTCAATTCTGCAATATCCCGATGATTTCTTTCAGAGTGGATCTCCGTTTCCTCCCTTATCGGTGAATGATGTAAGGGGGAGAGAGAGGACGTACCTCAATCTCCTCAGTAGCCGTTGTGGAGTGTGGAACTACTGGTGTTCCCTCTGTTATCTTCTGTGCTAGTTGACCCTGTAGTTGCTTGATTAACTCATCCTTTTCCTTTATTGTTGCGGTTGCTCTTGTAACTTCTTTCTTTATTCTTGAGGAGCTCTTCTCCTATGATCGCGAGTTGATCTACATCTTCATTGCATTGTACTATATATCGATTTTTTGCTGCTTTCCACTTCTTTCTCAGTTCTACTGTGTCATCCATATACCTTTTTTCCCATTCTGCAATGATGGCCTGCTCCTACTTGATCTGATCTTCATACCTTGCTATCTTTTCTTCCAATGCTTTTCTGTCCTTTTCTGGCACTTCAGGAGCTTCTATCGATTGATCACATAGAAGTGCAATCATCAGCTCCTTGTTTCTACTTCGTAAGTTATCTGCTTCTTCCATGTATATCTTGATTTGTGACTCTAGTATTTTTCTTTTGGCATTCATTCGTGTTTTCTTGACCTCACTAGCATCATATTTGCTTTGTAAATCTTGTAGTTGGTCTTTTAGTTTCCGATTTTCTGTTTCGAGTGTGTTGCATTGTTGCTTGGCCTCTTGTACTGCCTTCTCTTTCTCTACTATGCTCTTTTGAGCTTGAATCAATTGGGCCGAGAGATTCTCACTGATCTCTTGGAATTGGCATTTTTCCCGCATCACCCTGTCATAATCAGCATCAGCCTCAAGCATTAATTGTTGAGTGTCCATAGTAGTTTGTATCATGTGTTGCACCATTGGCTTGAGCTGAGCGACATCCACATTTAGCCAAGTTTTTGGAATGCTTGGAGCTTCTCCTGTTCTTACATCCTTTCCTTGCTCCACATGTATGGTTTTGTTATGAGGTTGCCTGATCTATAGCTGTACTTCAGGTTCTTTTCTTTTTTCTTCCTTATTAACGACCTTCGTGGCACTCCCTTGAAATGTAACATCCATAGGGGAGGGTTCTACCACTACCCTTATTGGTGTAAATGGTTCTGATTCGTCAATTGTATTTTCCATTGGTTCTTCCTTGGGATTTTTGAATAAGACCTCTCCCGCAAGCAGAGTCTCTTGGATTTGAATATCCGAAGCTTCATTTAACTTAATAACATGTACCGTTCTTGGGAAGCTTCCTTCCTCATCGTATCTTCGCTAGAGTTGATTGGCGTTTGATCTGCCTTCATTCCTTCCGCTTCTACATTCTTGTTCACTTCATTTAACTCCTCCCATTGTCCATCATCCTTGGAATCACTTCGAATGTCCACATTCAACATGGAGGTGTCTGGTTCTTCTTGTGCATCTGATGATGAGCTTGAATTTACTAAACCCAATTCTCTGTATCTATGCACCTTGGTCAGCCTTTTTCTTTGTTCTATATCTTGATGGGCTTAATGGTAATGGTGCCCTTGGACTGATAGATTGACTTGGCCTTCGGTGTATTGGTGTGTGGCTTCCATTGCTTTGGCCAATTCTTCTTCTATGATAGGTTGGCGGTCTTCAAGTCTCGTCCTTGGGAGTACATGTGCTCTTTTGGTGGCTAGAACTTCTGCTTCTGCTTGCATCATTTCTCTTAGCCACTTTGTACCTCTCATTCTAGGTTGGGAGCTTGTTTCTGCTTCCTCCATGACCATGGCTCCCTTTTTCTTCCTAGGGACTGTAGCAACCTTTGCATATTTGGCCATGGCTTCCGATGATGGCATCTTTCTCAAATGCTCTCTAATGCCCAAGGCATGATATATCAATATAATCAAGGCAACACTTCCATTCAAAAACTTCTTGTGATTCCACTGCTTCTTTGCCTCGAACAGTCACTCTTGAACATAGGGAGTCATATTGACTTGATTTCTGATTTGCTTAATAGCATGTGACAGCATTTGTACTACGATCTTTTGTGGAGCAGTGTACCTGTGCATGTTAGGAAAGCAAAAGTGTTGATGGATGAGTCTCACTTCGTCTTCAATATCAATGTGATTAATGTCATTGAAAGTTCAGGTCTTTGCTCCTCGACTTTCCTCCTTCACTACCGTGGTCCCGTCCTTCTCCCATCCAAAAGCTTCTTTGATTAGATCATGTGTGAATTGTATTATGACCCATTCACCAACTACATCTAAGACTCTGGCCTCCGGCACCAATGGATCATGTAGGGGAGGCTGTAGAGTGTTCATAACTTGGGCACATCACTGAAAATTGGGTTTGTATATTGGTAACTCAAAGTATTTATGAATGCCAACCTTCTTCATAATGTCCATGGTTGATGTGAGCTCATGTACTACCTTGAAGTCTTTGGACATCACAAGTAACTGATGATCTGTATCCATGATTTTAATGGTTACTAGGAATAAGAAATCCCCTACTGGTTGATCGTCTCTAAACCAATGACCTTTTGCTTTAGTCACACTTTGCAGAGGAAATTCTAGCACTTCCTCTTGAATGGTAGCGTCAAAGTCTTCGGAAGCCATCTGCACTCGTAATGAAAAGAGCATTAGCTTTAGTAGAAGACATGTCGTTTAGTGATGTGTGTTGTAGTGACATTTCATTCGCGGTGTCACTCTGTTCCCTTGCTTGCATAAGTAAGATCTCTTACCGCATATCTTTTTCTCATTTTCACTTCTGAAAGGAAACAAGAATTAGGATAGCCGAAGCTTATTTATTTACATAATAGGTCCATCCATATGGAAGTAGAAGCTATGACCTATCCCCAAGTGGAGAATGTGCACCACTAAATCTGTCATGTACATCATGTGCCGAATGTCTGGCCTCGTAATGTGGCCCTATCATGCATACTTTATGTGCATTTGATGCTTCATGTGTGCAAACAAAATCCTCTTGGTTCTGTTGTTCCAACCCTTGCTGTTGCTTGGGTTTCCATATCCATTTCGTAGTCAAATTTTTACGCCTTGTCTTTCCTTCGTTTTGTCGTGCTGCATATGTTTCCTCTTTCTTTTTTGTTATCCGAGTTGTTGGGTTCCTTCTTTTCCGTTATCTATGACAAGTCTCGCTTGGCTTTATGGTGCTGTTGTGTCGATATAATGTTCTTTCCTGCTTGTCTATTTCTTGAGTGGCCACTTGTCTGACCTTCTTTGGAATCCATATTTGTTGTCGTGTTCTTTGAGCTTCCACTAATGCCTTTGGAAGCCATACCCTCAGAAGTCGCTTTGTTTCTGATGTTGAAGAAGAAGAACCCTTGTCTGTCCTTGTCTTCCTATGATGAATGACGTGTACTGGCATTGCCTTCTCTGATGCCTTCACTCGATCCTTGCGAACCCATTGTAGGTTAGCATTTCCTGATGGTGAGAAGCCGATAGTGGGTTTCCATGCTGATGATCTCTTTTTCTCATAAGCGGCTTTAGGAACATTGTCCTCCTTGGTTCCCTTCTGTTCATCAATCAAGTTGGATGAATCTACTTTCTCCGTGGGTGCTTTGGGGTTTGAAATCCTTTCTTCCTTCGGACCTTCTTCTGGTTGATTTGTGATGGAGTCCTTTGCTATGCTCTCTTCTACAAGTTGTTTGATATCCTGTCCATGGGAGGGTTTCTCTGCTAATAGACTAAAGATTTCCTTGTGCCCTATCTTGGCGGAGATGTATCCCTGAGCTAGGTGGATGCTCACTTCATTCTTAATGATCCTGTCTTGTCCTAGGATTAAGTTTTCTATTAGATTCTCATCTCGGCACACTAGAACTCGTTGTTCCATATTTGAATTTCCTAGGTGGAGGGATACTGTAGCTTCTCTGATGCATTCTATAATTTGACCTCTCACACCTACCATGTGTGCTTTCGTAGGTGTTATAATCGTTCGAAGATTCGTGATGGCAATACTTCGTATGCAACTGAGCGCTGCTCCTGAATCTATCAAGGCGTCTATTAGCTGGTACTCCGTCGTTCCAATTCCTAGGTTTAAGTAAGGCTGGGACATGCAGATATTGATTGTGTCGGACTTATGAACCTGATAGTTAGCCATGGGAATAGGCTCTTCTCCTAGTAGATACCATTCATCTCTTTGCCTTATCCACTCTTTCCATTTCTTGATACGCTCTAAGGCTTCTTGCCGTGCTTCCTCTCTAATCCGCTCTTCCTCTCTTTTCCTATTTTGCCTACAAGGCATGCTAACATTTGGTCTGTCAATGGCTCCATATAACGTTTTACTCAACACCCACTAATGTAATTAGGAAGGACATCTCCATCTAGAGTGGCTAGATTAACCGCTCCACTAGTGGAAATCCTATTGATTATGAGGGGTCCATATCCGCGCTTTTGTAATTTCTTGGCATGTTGCTTCAAGGTGTAGACCAGAACTAAGTCTCCTTCTTTTAGTCCTTTGTCTTTGATGTGTGCATCATAATGTGCCTTTTGTCTTCTCTTGGCCGCAATAATTCCTGCAACAGCTTGTATTCTAGTCTCATGTAGCTTCTCAATTTGGCATAGTTGCTTGGATAATTCATGCCCTGTCCATTCATACTGTTTGGCTACTCTCAAAGTTGGCACTAGAAAATTGATCGACGGGATTGCATTCTGTCCATACACTAGCTTGAATGGGTTAGTTCCAATGGCAGTCTTGTAAGCGACTCGGAAGGCCCAAATTGCATGATGCAATTGTTTGTCCCAATCTGACCTTCCATTATTGACTATCTTGGTCAATACTATGCATAACACCTTATTGGCACTTTCATCTTGACAATTGGCTTGAGGGTGATAAGGGGCTGATTTTTTGTGGATCAATAAGAATTCATTCATTAAGGACTCTATTACTTCATTAATGAAATGCGTTCCTCGGTCACTCACAATCTCAATTGGTAATCCAAAGCGAGTGAAGATGTGCTCAAAAAGAAATTTAGCCGTGGTCTGAGCATCATTCTTTCTAGTAGCCTTTGCCTCCACCCATTTAGTCAAATAATTTGTAGCTACTATTATGTATTCGGCATGTGACCCTTTGGTTGGTGGATTAATGGGTCCTATGAAATCAATACCCCATTTGGAAAATGCTCTAGCGCAAACCATAGGTCTCAATGGCATGTCATCTCGCTGAATCGGATATTTGGACCTTTGGCATGTCTCGCAACTTCGAACATACGTGTCAGCATCCATGTGTAGAGTTGGCCACCACAAGCCTGCAAAGAGGATCATTTTTATAGTTCTCTCAGCTGAAAAATGACCTCCGACTTCATTTGCATGTGCCATTTCTAATATGGGTAAGTATTCTCCTTCATGCACACATAACCGTAAGTGATTATCTTTCCCCCTCTTGAACAATTGTCTTCCCATAATTACATAATCCTTGCTCATTTCCTCTAGGGACCATTTCCTTGCTAAACTGATTCCTTCCTCGTGTTCTTGTGTCTTTAGGAATTTCACTAATGTTTCACTCCATTTGGGTGCTATTGTAGAGAAAGGTAAAGATGTGTGATCATCGGGTATGGTTTCTTGACACTTTGAGCAATTACTGATATGATCATGGACATCTTTAGGAATATCCGGCCAATATACTCCTAACCGTCTCAATTCTCTTAGGGTTCCATGAGTTCCTTTGTGCCTTCTCCATTTGTTTACATGGGCTTGTTCAATCAACTTCTTCTGTTCTTCTTTCTCTACACATCTCAATAATACACCATTGGGTTCCTTATAATACACTCTTAAGTTGCGTGATTGCAGAATTTCCTTTTTACTCTCTTTATTAATTGAGTGTTGTGGGCCATGAGTGAGGATTGGAATTAGCTTTTCTGCCCACTTGGGACACACTTCCAAATTAAACAGGTAAGTGTCTGGCAAATCGTCTGGTGCTCCACTTGGTGGTTCTCCATGAGTTAGTCTAGAGAGATGATCTGCCCTCACATGGGTATTTCCTTTTTTCACGATTACTTCAAATCAAATTCCATCAATAACAGAAACCATCTCACAAGTCTTCCCGTGTTACAAGGCTTATTGACTAAGTACAATAGGGCTTGATGATCTATGAAGAACTTGAACTTGTTGGCTAAGAGATAGTGTCTAATTTTTTTCACAGCATACACCATTCCTAATCCTTCTCTCTCAGTAGTCGTATAATTTCTTTCTGCTTGATTGAGTTGTCTACTCGCATAGGCAATTGGATGATCCAACTTTCCTTCATCTTTCGGTTAAGCTAAGATGAATCCTATTGCGTAATTGGAAGCGTTCACGTGAATATGGAATGGCTTGTTCCAATTTGGTGTTTTCATAATTGGGCCGTGCTAAATCGCCTTTTTAACTCGTTTAATGCCTTTTTGCATTCATCAGTCCAAGTGAATTGAGTCAACAATACATACAAGGGTTTGACAATTATGGCATACATGTGGATAAATCGATGATAGTATCCACAATGTCCCATAAATGCTTGCACTTGTTTTGCATTCTTTGGTCTAGGAAGTTCTAAAATGACATTGATCTTGTCTTCATCTGTAGATATTTCGTTCCTAGACACTATGTGTCCTAAACGCTTCCCTTGTCTTACCATGAAGACACACTTCTCGGGATTCAGGCAGACTCTATATTATCGACATTTATCAAATATTTTCCGCAATTCAGGAATGTGTTCCTGTCTTCGATTTGAATATGTACATAGGTCATCTACATACACTTCCATACTTTTCTTCAGGAAATCTTTGAAAACATGACACATCAACCTTTGGAAAGTAGCAGGGGCATTAGTGAGTCCGAAGGGCATCACTCTGAAAGCATAGACACCCCATTCAGTCGTGAATGCGGTCTTATGTTGATCCTCCGTAGCAATAGCTACTTGGTTGTATCCAGAGAATCCGTCCAAGAAGCTATAGACTTCTTTTCCTGCAACTCTTTCCAATAGGTGGTCGGTGATAGGTAATGGATAGCTATCATGGATCGTGGCTGCATTGACTTTTTTCAGGTGAATGCATATTCTAAGTTTTATGTTCTTTTTAGGCACAACCACTAACGGCGACACCCATTCGTTATGTTCTATCTCATAAATGAATCTAGCCCCTAATAGCTTGTCTATTTCTTCTTTTATTTTAGTAGCATAGACCTCGTTATATGTGTAAGGGCATTGTTTAGATGGTTTTGCTTCCGGTAGCATTGGTATTCTATGAGAACAAATGGAGGGTTCCACACCCTTGAGATCCTTATAGGTCCAAGAAAATACATCCTGATATTCCCGGATCAACTGTATTAATTCTTCTTCCTCCTCGGTTGACACATGCTTTCCTATGTATGTACATCTTTCTTCTCCATCTTCTATAGTCACTATGATCTTTTTCGTTTGTTCAGTGTTGTCGTACGCTTCTCCTTCCCTTGCCTCTCTCTTAGGCATTTGAATAGCTATTTTTCTCTCTTCTACTTCATACCTTTTGGAATGTTCCGGAACCTCAAAAAGATCAGGGTTTGGTTCGATCTTACTCACACTTTCCTCCTGTTTTGGTACTATAGGAGTCGCTTCTATTGCTAATACTTTGGTCATTCCATACTTGTCTTCGGTTCGAATGGCTTCTAGGTAACGTTCTTTTGAATCAAATTTCGGTTCCATTTTTATGCTCTCATATTCTTCTTCATTACTTTTCCAATATTTCTCCTGCTTCCACTTCTTGAAGGACAACCATGTACAAATTTACGTGATAGCCTTCTTCATCCACACATTCATTCATCGTCAGAACTTCTTCGTTCACACATACATCTAAGGTTGTTAGGATCTCCATCCAACTGTGCGGTTCAAATGCCTCATCAGGAAAGATTTGAGGCATGTACATTGGGTCCTCCATGGGTTGATCATTTGGATGTCCTATGGGCCATAGTTGCATCTTGTTATCCTCTTTCTTGGCTTCTTTACACATCCATAATTGGACGTCCTCATGCATCCAAGATAATCGATACAAAACAGATAGGTTCACGAGTCGACTAGCTCAAAAAACTTACTATCTATGGAAGAGACAATGAACTTCAAATGCCCATAGCGACTAGCGTGATTACAATTAGAAAAAATCCTTTTATGGGAGTGATACACATAAGGTTGAGTGTATGGAATGCACAAAATTATAAGGAATAAGCAAAATATTCTATAGGAATGAATGCGACATTCACCGGTGGTACTTCCTATTTTTCAGGAATATGCAGAGATTGACCCCGAGACAAAAAAACTCAGATTTCTCCCAATCTACTGAACCACATGCTATGAAAATTCATAGGCATAAATTAGACACTAATATCTTTACAATGATCCATGTTGCACTCAATTTAAAGCTCTGGAGAGAGTGCAACAGCCTCTGCAAGATTACTGTTGGCGAAGAAGATGATGCAGAGAATTGAAGGAGCAAGACAATGATGGTCACAAGTGTATGTATATTGCTTCCATGTAATGTACAAGTGATTTCAAGTCTTTATATAGACTCGAGGAGTGTTCCATGACTTCTACAAGTGAAATTTGAATTCAAATGAAGGTGGGAATGGTTGTTGGAGGGAATCAATTCACTTTCCTACAATCTAGGAAAAGTGAAGATCTAGTTTCATCTACATTTAGGTGATTTATTGCTTGATTGAATGCAACTTCAACCACCACGAATTCGTGGGATTTGGGCTCTATCTTTCCACCTTTACATGTGTAAAGCTCAAGGCTTTTATAACGGTAAATGAACCATCAAAAATCTCTCAAAAAATACAATAAATGAGCATAAGAAAAAGAACTCTCCAATGGATATTCTTTCGACGTGATAGCCTTTGATGTAGATCAAATCCACCTCAAGCATAGTGTAAGCTTGATGTTCCAACAGCTCCCCCTCAAGCTAAAGTATGCTTGATTCTTCATTCTCTGATAGGTTGAATACCTGCCATAGCTTTGAATCTACAAAGCTTTATTCCATCAAGTGCCTTTGTCATCATATCTGCTACTTGCTTTTCAGTTGGAACAAAAGAAATGTCAATCTCCTTTGCCATGAGCTTCTCCCTGATGAAGTGGTAATGGACTTCTATGTGCTTGGTTCTCGCATGGAAAATAGGATTTGCTGCTAGATGCATGGAACTTACATTATCTCCAAATATGTGAGGTTTGGAACTCACAAGTCCCAAATCTGTATACAATGTTTTTAACCATATTGCCTCTTGAGTTGCTATGGTCAAGCCTCTGTACTCTGCTTCAGTTGAAGATAAACCAACTATTGGTTGCTTCTTGGAACTCCATGACACTAGCTTTGAACCTGCAAATGCTAAGTAACGAGATGTACTTTTTCTATCATCCTTAGCTCCTGCCCAATCTGCATCTGAGTAGATTTTGATATCCAAATCTGAAGAGTAAGGATAGAATATACCTTCGTTGATTGTACCTTTGAGATACTTAAGTACTCTCTTAGTCGCATCCATGTGTGGTCTTCTTGGTGAGTGCATGAACTAACTAAGCACTCCCACACTATATGAGATGTCTACCCTTGTATGAGTAGCATATATCAAGCTACCTACCAAGCTTTGATACTCTTTGATGTCTTCAATTTTCTCACCTTCATAAACACTAAGTTTATGATTCATCTCCAAAGGTGTACCTGCAGGTTTAGTGTTCTCCATTTTGAACTTGAGAAGAAGATCCTGAATGTATCTTCTTTGAGTCAAATACATTCCTTCATCTGTATATATCACTTGCATACCTAGGAAATATGTGAGCTCACCTAGGTCACTGATTTTGAACTCCTCTTGCATGTGTCTCTTGATCCTTTGAATGCCATTTAGATCATCACATGTAACAATAACATCATCTACATATACACATAGATAGATAACCTCATTGTGATCCCTTTTGATGAATAGAGAAGGATCTGAGCTGCTAGCTTTGAAGCCTTGATCTTGAAGATATGTAACGAACCTGTAATTCCAAGCTCTAGGAGCTTGTTTCAATCCATACAATGCTTTCTTAAGTCTGCAAACATAAGATGGATGATTAGGGTTTTCAAAACCTGGTGGTTGTGACATGTATACCTCTTCACTTATCCAACCATTTAAGAATGCATTTTTTACATCAAGTTGGAGGAGTCTCCAATTCCTTGTAGTAGCTACACTTATCAATGTCCTGATTGTAGTCATCTTTGCAACTAGTGAGAATGTTTCCTCATAGTCTATACAATGAGTTTGTGAGCATCCTTTGGCAACTAATCTTGCCTTATACCTGCAAACTGATCCATCTAAGTTTCTTTTAACTTTATATACCCATCTGCAACCAATTACCTTTTGATTCGGCGACATTGGAACCAAATCCCAAGTGTCCATCTCCTTCAATGCATCTATCTCTTCATTCATGGCCTTTTCCCAATTCGGGTTTCCATTTGCCTCTTCATAGGTTGAGGGTTCCTCTGAAATAGAGTCTTTTGCCAAGTATATTGAATGCTTTGTAACAAATGTGGAATCATATCCATACCTTTCTGGTTAATTCTTCTCTCTTGTTGATCTTCTAGGTGCTTGTTTGGAGCATTCTCCAACCTCTTGCATCTTTGCTTTGCCTCTTGACTTCCATAGCTTTTAATCCTTTTCCCTTTCATCTTGGTCATCGTCTGTATCACTTCTTGGATCCTGGACCTGTGTATCATGCTTGCTTCCTAATTGATGAGAGTCAGAATCAAGATCATATGGTAGTGTTACCTTTTTTTTGTCTTCATCATACCAAGACCTATGATCTTCAAACACAACATCTCTACTTGTAGTGAATTGCTTGGTTGAAGGATTGAAGAACCTGTAACCCATCTGAGTTGAATCATATCCAATAAACACTGCCTTTGTTGCCCTTTCATCTAGCTTACCTCTTATTTGTGATGGTACATGAACATAAGCTAAACAACCAAAAACCTTGCAATGTCCAAGACTAGGTTTTCTTCCATGCCATGCTTCATAAGGAGTCATACCTTGAAGTGATTTGGATGGTAGTCTATTGACAAGGTACACAGCAGTTGAAATAGCTTCTACCCATAGATAATGTGGCAACTTCTTCTCTTCAAGCATTGTTCGGGCTGATCCAACCAATGTCTTGTTTCTCCTCTCTGCAATTCCATTTAGTTGAGGAGAGTACCTAGTAGTCACTTCCCTTTTGATACCTTTTTCCTGCAAGAACTCATCAAACTCTTTGGAGAAGTATTCTCCTCCCTCCATTAGATCTGAGTTGATCTACCTCTATGATTCTCCACATGTGCAAGATACTTCTTGAAGCAATCAAACACTTCATTCTTACTCTTGATAAAGTATAGAACAGTCCATCTACTATGGTCATCAATAAATGAGACATAATACCTTGATCCTGCCAATGAAGGTTCTTGACTTGGTCCCCATACATCTGTATGTACTAAGTCCAATAAGTTGTTGTGGATGTAGCCTTTGTGGTTGAATGGTTTTCTTTGTGCCTTCCCAATCTGACATGCATCACACCTGTCGATCATGTGTTGCTTTGATATGTTCGGCAATCCTAGAACACTTTGATCCCTGCATATATCCTTCAAGGTTCTTTCATTCACATGAGCAAGTCTCTTATGCCACACTTCAAGCTCACTTAGGGTTTGAGACCCAAAGTTGAATAGAGTTATGTTCCTGGTTTCTCCTACTTCAAAAGTAAAGAGCCTACCATGCTTCTCACCTCGGGCTATCTTCTTGAAGCCTTGACATGGACCTTCCACAAAAGCTCCATGTTGGGTGAACCTAACTTGCAAGCCTTTTTCAACTATTTGGCCTACACTTATTAGGTTTTTAGTGATAGTGGTTTTTAGTTCCTGGTTTCTCCTACTTCAAAAGTAAAGAGCCTACCATGCTTCTCACCTCTGTTGATATATTTAGGTAGTGATGTGTGTGAACACACTAGGACAGCCGGGGCACTTTTTTCCCTCTTTAGGAGGTTTTTTTCCCCTGGCTTGTATATATGCCTATTGCCCTAATGGGCTACTTATCTTTGTACATTCTCTAGTAATACATTCTCTAGTAATACATTCAGTCTTGTGTGTTGTGCTCCAAGCTTCTTCTTCTTCCTTGTGCTGTTCGCGTGCTTCCGTAGACATCTATCTCCAACAATTGGTATCAGAGCAGGTCGTCGCTTCATCTAGGGCGCCGTCGACACTCCTCCGTTTGCAATCTCAGAATCATACGAATTTTGGTGAGCATACTCAGGGTGTTTTCGAGATCAAAACGGCTTCGCTTTGTGGTGCCGAAATCGCGATCTGAGCTCGTTTCGGCCTCCGAACGCACTATCGCAGTGCTTGTGCAGGCTATTTCATCTTTTTGTGCCAAAGGTATATACCAGTTTCTGTTTGCCAGTATAAGCGTCTCGAAGTCTGCTACAAGTTTAGTAGAGCTCGTCTGGGCAGTTCCGTTCAACTTTTTGAGATACAGTCATTTTTTTGCATCAAGGTATTTTAGTCACCGGCCATGGCTGAAAGCAGTGATGTATTCTGTATGTTGGCTGTTGAGGATAAGTTGGATGGTACCAACTACCCATTATGGGCTTATATGATGCGACATGTATTGGTTGCAAAAGGATTATGGAACATTGTGCAGGGTGTTGAAAGACGTCCTGTTACACCTGTAACAACAGGTACTACGAATACATGTGCTGGAGCTGATGAAGATGGTGTCGAAGATGATATTGTGCAGATTCCTGTTCGTCCTGTTGTTTTTGCTGCACCTACTGCAGAGCAGATTCGTTGGGTGCACAGGCACATGCATTGATAGCTTTGTCTTTCAAACGTGCCATTATTCCTCATATTCACTCTTGCAGAACAACTAGGGATGCTTGCGATACACTTACCACATTGTACCAAGCTAGGAATGAGGCTCGTGTTGCTTACCTCCGAAAACAGTTGGAGAGTGAGCACATGAATGAAGGTGATTCTATGGACAGTTCCCTAACGAAGATCAAAGATTTGAAGGAACAGTTGATTTCTGCTAATGAGGTTATACCAGATAGCTCACTTGTGCAGACCGTTCTGAATGGTCTTCCTGATTCATATCAGAGTTTTGCTTCTACTCTTCGGTTGATGATGAAAGGCAATCCGAATGCCTTATCATTTGAGGAGTTAGTCTCTGTTCTGTTGCAGGAAGATCAGTCCAGGCAGAACAGGTCCATTATGCGTGTTGTAGATCAAGCTTTCCTGGCTAGTCAGAAGGGCAAAGGAAAATGGAGCTCTTCTACTAGTAAGCAGAAATCTGCAAATGCTGCACATTCGAAGAATCAGGATAAAGATGAGAAGAAATAAAAAAAGCAGAAATTTTTTTGCAAGTAATGTAAAGGGAATGATCATATCATAAAGAACTGTCCAAAACTAGCTGCAAAAGAGGTAAAGAAAAAGGAGGCTGGAATAGTTGTTGCAGAAGCCTCTACACCAAAAATAGAGTCTGCTAATCTTGTGTAGGAAGAAGAATGGGCGTTTACTACTGTTTGCAGTTTTGACCCATCTTCTCATGAGCAGTGCATGTCTGCAGTGGACTCAGATGTTTGGTACTTTGATAGTGGGGCGACCAAACATATTACCTCGCAGTGCAGTTTCTTCTCTTCACTTGAGCCTGCCCCTACAGGGAATACTGTCACATGCGCCAACAACTCCTCTTATCCTGTTATGGGAGTTGGTAAGATCATTCTGACTACTGCTGATGGTAGTTCTTTTG
Organism: Ceratopteris richardii; assembly: GCA_020310875.1. Lineage (NCBI taxonomy): Eukaryota > Viridiplantae > Streptophyta > Polypodiopsida > Polypodiales > Pteridaceae > Ceratopteris > Ceratopteris richardii. Next base: position 7,078,316 of record CM035444.1, read on the forward strand.
TTGGTGCATTTTACCCAAGCCTACATGCTTGATATATTTGATATCATCCTCATTTGTAAGTCACATGAGTAGTCATGTGAACACCTCTTGTAAAAGAGCTCATTTTTATCTCTTGTAATTGAAAAAAGAAAAAGGAAAAGGATGGCTTACCTCATGCATGATGTAAAAGCAATTTCATGGCTCTAACTACCAAAACCCACGACTTTTTGAGCTGAGGGAATATCTCCTAACTTTGGGGATCACTTTTAGGTGGAGCCATTCGAATTCGAATTCAAAACTCCCTCCAAGAATAGCTATAAAAGGAGCAAGAAGGAAGAGGCGATTAGCAAGCCTTGTACGTGACCACTTCATGTCATTTTGTAGAGATTGAAGAGCTTACTCCATAGCTCTATCATTCTACTCCCATTGTGCAAAGATTCATTTCCAATGTGGTTGTAATCATATGTGAATCTATACATTTATCATCATCTACTTCTCTGTTTTGTTCTTTGCTATACTCACTCAGAGCAGTACCTTCAGAAGGTCATAGCTCGCGTTCTACTGATCCTTTTTCCGTGATTTAACATGCATTGGATAGCTCTTATTGTCTAGTTTTTGCATATCAATTTTCAAGGTCATTGGATTTATACTTTTGGAGATATCTGCATTTTATTGCTCACTGGTCTATCTCTGCAAAGCCCCGAGAATGGTGGGCATGTTCCAGAAATTGATAAATCTTGTTCTCAGTGCTCAGTCCATCGTTTGAAGTGTTTTAACTTGGATTGGGAAGCTTGCTAAGTCTTTTTGCTATTCCCAAAAGGAATTTTTCTAATTCCTTCCAGGTTGAGAGCACTATTCATTTTTTCCAGCAGGTGTATGTCCAAAAATAGCAAGTTTTGGGAGCTAGTCATTTCGCAACTTGTCTGTCTTGACTTAAACTTTTGGGATACATGTTCCAAAGTACTTGGCTGATATTTTGGTGGATTTAGGAAGCTTAAAGGGTCTACTAATCAACTCTTAAGTCTCAGTTGGCTGGTGTGAAGCTGGTTGTAGCAGCACCTACTCATCTTTGGATTGCATCCACCATCTCTCTTCACAGTTGTATCAGAGCATAGTCAAGCAACATGGGAGATGGATTTCCATCAACAATTGACAAATTGGATCGAAACAACTACCCGGCATGGTCTCTAAGGATGGAGGCTTACCTTCAAGGGAGGAATCTATATGGATTCATATCCGGAGATGAAGCAATGCCAACCATGAGGAACAAAGGGCAACCATCACATGAAGAAGTAGAAGGACTTTCGAATTGGTGTTCGAAGGATGCACTTGCAAGGTCCTATATTCTAAACTCAATCTCTGATTTTCTTTTACCTCATGTCAAGGGATGCAAGACATCAAGAGAGACCTGGAATGCACTTGCTTCTTTCTTCTCTTCCAACACTCCAGCAAGGAAGAACCAATTGTGGATGGAGTTCACAACAATGAAGAAAAGCCCGAAGCAAAATGTGACTGATTATGTCACAAAGATGAAGGAGATTTCCAACCAACTTGGAAGCATTGGAGAGGTAATTGAAGAGGAGCAAATCATAAGACAAATCATGAATGGAATCAAAGCAGACGACAAGTGGGAGTCATTCACAACAGCCATGGATTTATACATGGATATGCATGTACCCGACCTCAACACACTCATGGGCCAACTCTTCACTCATGAAGCAAAGATTAGCAAAGGTGGTGAGTCCTCAAGAGGTAATCAAACTTCTGCCTTATATTCTGATAAAGCTAAGGTCAAGGACAAGTCAAAGAATAGGAAGAATGAAGATGAAGGTAGCTCTTTCCAAGCAAACTTTGCAGGTAGAGGAAGAGCTAGAGGAAGAGGCAGAAGTGGAAAGCAAGGCAGGGGGAGATTCCAATCATCTCAACCTTGCAACATATGTGGCTTATGTAACCATACTACTGAAGAATGTTTCAGGAACCCGAGGAACTCAAGAGGAAGAGGATTCAATAGAGGTGGCTATGGATCAAATAGAGGTAGATACAATGGAGGCTACAACAACAATTACAACAACAACTATCAAAGTGGCCATAGAGGAAGAAGAGATTACAATAACTATGCAGAGGACCAAAGTCAAGAAGATTCATTATTGATTATGAATCTATCAGCGAAGAAGGGTAAGGATGATGATCACATATTTTACATTGATTGCTCAAACCATGTAGCAGGAAATGTGGCTTTACTTTCTGATTTGGAAGATCCTCATAACAAGCATGAAGTGCAGACAAGAGATGACACAAAGCACTCAGTGGAGAAGATAGGTAATGTGAAGACATCAGATGGGAATATGAACCTCTTAAGCAAAGTCTTGTATGTCCCTACAATTACCAAAAATTTAATAAGTGTTGGACAGATTGTTGAAAAAGGATTGCAGGTTAGATTCAACCGATTTGGAGCATATGTTGAAGACCCAAGGCAAGGCTTTCGAAGGATTGCCAAAGGAGAAAAGACAAGAAGGCTTTTCACTTTTGAAGTGGAAGATACAAAGAACATAGCTTTGTTTAGCTATGGATCTCAAACTCTAACAGAGTTGGAGATATGGCACAAAAGGCTTGCTCACATTGGTGAGAGGACACTCAAACATATTTGCAGGGACCAAAGTGTACTTGGTTTGCCTAATATCACAAGGCAACACATGATTTATAAGTGTGAAGCTTGTCAACTCAGCAAGGCTCATAGACAACCTTTCAATAAGAAAGGATATATGTATCAAAATCCTTTGGATCTAGTGCACACGGATGTGTGGGGTCCAAGTAAGGAGCCATCTATATCAGGCTCAAGATATTATGTGTCTTTCATAGATGATTGTAGCAGGTGGACCATTCTGTTTTTCATGAAGCACAAGGATGAAGTGTTTAATTGCTTTAAGAAGTATATTGCTCTTGTTGAAAACCAAACAAGTAGGACTTTGAAACGACTCAGATCAGATGGTGGAGGAGAATACTTCTCTTCTGAATTTGATGCCTTCTTGCATGAAAGAGGCATTAAAAGGGAAGTCACTACAAGGTATACACCCGAACTCAATGGTGTAGCAGAGAGGAGGAACAGAGCTATTGTCGAAGCAGCAAGGTCCATGCTCAACGAAAAGGGATTGCCGAACTACCTATGGGCAGAGGCTGTGTCTATAGCCACATATCTCATAAATAGACTTCCATCTAAGTCACTAGATGGAACCACTCCATATGAAGTGTGGAATGGAAGAAGACCTATTCTATAGCATTGCAAAATCTTTGGATGCTTAGCCTATGCTCACATTCCTTCTCAAGTAAGAGGGAAATTGGATCCCAAGGCAGAGAAGTGTGTATTCATTGGTTATGATCAAAACCAAAAAGGATATAGATTGTACAATCCAATCAATAAAGGATTTTCTGTGAGTAGAGATGTAATTTTTGATGAAAACAAATCATGGTTTGATGATGACAGGAAAGTGAAGCTGCCATATGAATTGGATGAAGATTTTCCATCACTTCAACCAAAGGAGCCAAAGCAGATTGAAGAAAGTGATTCGAAGATTGACCTAGAAGACTTGGAAAAACTAAAGCTATGGAAGAACAAAGGTAAAGCAAAGATGCAGGATGCTACATATGGACCGGAGAGCTCACATCAACCACTTAGAAGGTCTTCAAGGGAGAAGAAGAAACCTGAGAGGTTTGGTTATGATACTTCTTTGGTCACCAAGCACTCAATCTACATTGCAAAAGATTCAACCAATGAAGAGCCCACCACATTCGAAGAAGCACAAAGCAAGAAAGCTTGGAAAGATGCAATGGATGAAGAAATGGAAGCCTTGAAGGAGAATGACACTTGGGAGCTTGTACCTAACAAGCCATCTATGAAGATAATCGGATCTCGATGGATATACAAAATCAAGAGGAATCCAGATGGAAGTATAAATAGACACAAAGCAAGGTTAGTTGCTAAAGGGTTTGCTCAAACCCATGGTATTGATTATGAGGAGACTTTCTCTCCTGTTGCAAAAATGCCTACAATTAGGGTTCTCATTAGTCTTGTTGCATCTAGAAATTGGAATCTTTATCAACTTGATGTAAAGAATGCTTTCTTGAATGGATGGATTTCTGAGGAAGTGTATATGGCACAACCTCCTGGATATGAGGATGCACATCATCCTAACTATGTATGCAAACTAAAGAAAGCTTTGTATGGATTGAAGCAAGCTCCAAGAGCTTGGAATTTCAGATTGGTGACTTATTTGCAAGACCAAGGATTCAAAGCTAGCAAGGCGGATACCTCTTTGTTCATAAAGAGGAATGGATCTGAAGTGATCTATTTATGTGTGTATGTTGATGATATTATTATCACAGGCAATGATCTTGAAGGAATCAAACAAGTAAAGAGTCAAATGAAGGAGGAGTTCAAAATAAGTGACCTCGGACCACTCACTTATTTTCTTGGATTGGAGTTGATCTACACAGATTCAGGTATATACATCACACAAAGGAAGTATGTCCATGACATGCTTGTCAAGTTCAAGATGGAAAATACCAAGTGTGCAGGTACACCTATGGAGCAAAATCATAAGCTTAGTGCTTATGAAGGAGAGCCAATTGAAGACATCACAAGCTATCAAAGCTTGGTTGGAAGTTTGAACTATGCAACACTCACAAGGGTGGATATATACTATAGTGTTAGCATATTGAGTCAGTTTATGCATAAGCCGAGAAGACCACATATGGAAGCGGCCAAGAGAGTCCTCAAGTACCTAAAGGGGACCATGAATGAAGGTTTTTTCTATTCATATACTTCAGATATTGAGCTAAAGGTCTACTCAGATGCAGATTGGGCCGGATCTAAAGATGATAGAAGAAGCACATCAGGGTATATATCATTTGCAGGTTCAAAAATCATTTCTTGGTCATCGAAGAAGCAACCAACCGTGGCATTATCTTCTATTGAAGCAGAATATAGAGGTTTGGCTAATGCAACTCAAGAAATCATGTGGTTAAAGTCTTTGTACACAGATCTTGGACTTCATTCTTCAACACCTCATATTTTTGGTGACAACACAAGCTCACTACATCTAGCAGCTAATCTGGTATACCATGCTAGAACCAAGCATATTGAAGTCCACTACCATTACGTAAGGGAGAAGCTAATGAGCAAGGATATTCAACTACCCTATGTCTCTACAGATATGCAATGTGCCGACATGTTGACTAAAGCTCTTGATGGTACAAAATTAAGTAGATTCAAGTTGTTGATTGGCTTGCAGGAAATCAAGGACAATTGAAGACTTATTTGAAGGCCAAGCATCTTAGGCTTGAGGGGGAGTTGTTGGTGCATTTTACCCAAGCCTACATGCTTGATATATTTGATATCATCCTCATTTGTAAGTCACATGAGTAGTCATGTGAACACCTCTTGTAAAAGAGTTCATTTTTATCTCTTGTAATTGAAAAAAGAAAAAGGAAAAGGATGGCTTACCTCATGCATGATGTAAAAGCAATTTTGTGGCTCTAACTACCAAAACCCACGACTTTTTGAGCTGAGGGAATATCTCCTAACTTTGGGGATCACTTTTAGGTGGAGCCATTCGAATTCGAATTCAAAACTCCCTCCAAGAATAGCTATTAAAGGAGCAAGAAGGAAGAGGCGATTAGCAACCCTTGTACGTGACCACTTCATGTCATTTTGTAGAGATTGAAGAGCTTACTCCATAGCTCTATCATTCTACTCCCACTATGCAAAGATTTATTACCAATGTGGTTGTAATCATATGTGAATCTATACATTTATCATCATCTACTTCTCTGTTTTGTTCTCTGCTATACTCACTCAGAGGAGTACCTTCAGAAGGTCATATCTCGAGTTCTACTGATCCATTTTCAGTGATTTAACATGCGTTGGATAGCTCTTATTGTCTAGTGACTGCATATCAATTTTCAAGGTCATTGGATTTATACTTTTGGAGATATCTGCATTGTACTGCTCACTAGTCTATCTCTGCAGAGCCCCGAGAATGGTGGGCATGTTCCAGAAATTGATAAATCTTGTTCTCAGTGCTCGGTCCATCATTTGAAGTGTTTTAACTTGGATTGGGAAGCTTGCTAAGTCTATTTGCTATGCTCAAAAGGAATTTTTCTAATTCCTTCCAGGTTGAGAGCACTCTTCATTTTTTCGAGCAGGTGTATGTCCAAAAATAGCAAGTTTTTGGAGCTAGTCATTTCGCAACTTGTCTGTCTTGACTTACACTTTTGGGATACATGTTCCAAAGTACTTGGCTGATATTTTGGTGGATTTAGGAAGCTTAAAGGGTCTACTAATCAACTCTGAAGTCTCAGTTGGCTGGTGTGAAGCTGGTTGTAGCAGCACCTACTCATCTTTGGATTGCATCCACCATCTCTCTTCACATCTTTCACTTTGTCAAATGGTTTATTTGTGCCAGGGATCAAGAAGAACCTGTTATCAGTTTTTGCATTAGCCAAGATTGGCTTGGTTGTGAAATTTGTTGATGACAGATGTACAGTTTATGATCTATCAAATGGCAATGTTATTATTGCTTCTGGCATTTTATGTCGTGGGTTGTATAAGCTCATAGACTATGAAAGATCTGTGAATGATTCGGCATGTGCAGTTCATGATTCTCAGGCTATGTCAGATGCAAAGCTTTGGCATGCACGCTTTGGTCATCTGAATTTTGCTAGTTTGCTACGCCTGCAGAAATATGATATGGTGTCTTCTTTGTCCAAGCTTGAGGCACCTGGAAAACATGTTTGTGAAGACTGTATTTTGGGCAAAATGCAATGTTCCTCCTTTCCAAAAGATGGTTCAATTCGGGCTACACAGAAATTGCAGCTTGTACATAGTGATGTCTATGGTCCTATGCAGACACCCTCTTTTGCAAATTACCTTTACTTCGTGACTTTCATTGATGATGTTTCCAGGCATGCATGGGTATATCCACTCAAAGCAAAGTCCGAAGTGTTCATGTCCTTTAAACAGTTTTTGGTTTTGGCTGAAAATCTGTCAGCATGTAAAATGGGCACCCTCCGTTCTAATCGAGGGGAGGAATATATATCTTCTGATTTTAATGCATTTCTGGCTGAACATGGGATAAAAAACCAGTGTACAGTGCCGTATACACCTCAATAGAATGGAGTTGCTGAACGGAAGAACAGGTCACTCATGGAGATGGCAAGGTGTATGGTCAAGAGTCAGGCTTTACCACATAGTTTCTGGCTTGAGGCTGTCATGTGTGCAGCATATGTACTTAACAGGTGTCCCACTAAAGCGTTGCAGTCTATCACTCCATATGAGGCTTGGCATGACCGAAAGCCATCTGTTGCTCATCTGCGTGTTTTTGGTTGTTTGGCATATGCATTAGTGCCTGAACAACATCGTAGAAAATTGGATGACAAGGCAGTAAAATGTATTTTTGTTGGGTACAGTTCTGAAAGTAAAGGCTATCGTTTGTATCATCCACAGACTAAACGCATTCTGGTTAGCTGTGATGTTGTTTTTGTGGAAGATGCTATTCAGCCATTGCTTTCATGTACCAAGGAGACATCTGTCAGCTCCAAAGACATGTATGATACTTTGATGCCTCTTTTTACAGGTAGACAGTGCTGGTCCTAATGAGGCAACTTCTCAACCTTTGCAGATTTCATGTGATGATGCAGATGATTCTATTTCTGATGCAGATGTACATGATGCACTTATTGATGAGAGAGCTGATATTGAGCAGGCAAGAACTATGCCAAAATGGCTGGTGTAGACTTTGCGTGACAGCAAATTAGATGCACCTCTGTCATATCGTACTCGTTCAAGCTCTCATAGTGCCTCTTTTGCATCAGATTGCTATGCTATGGCTACATCTAGTGTCTGTGATGAGAATGAGGCTTTTTCGTTTGATGAAGCACATAATTCAGAGAATTGGATGGCTGCTATGCAATCTGAATATGATGCTATAATGAAGAATGGTACTTGGTCTTTATGTGACTTGCCTCCTGGCAAGAAGGCCATTGGCACTAAGTGGGTATACAAGCTGAAGCGTAAACCTAATGGTACAGTGGACAGGTATAAGGCTAGGCTTGTTGCAAAGGGTTATGCGTAGGAAAGAGGCATTGATTTTGATGAGACCTTTGCACCTACATGCCGTATGACTACTGTTCGGAGCATTTGTGCACTTGCAGCCCATCATGGTTGGAATGTACATCAGTTGGACATTAAGACAGCATTTCATAATGGTGACTTGCATGAAGAAGTGTATGTTTTTCAGCCTCGTGGCTTTGTGCAGAAAGGGCATGAAAACTAGGTGTGCAAGTTAAAGAAGGCATTATATGGTTTAAAGCAAGCACCACGTGCTTGGTATGAGAAAATACATGCCTATCTGGCTAAACATGGTTTTGAGAACAGTCCAACTGAAAGCACCTTATATGTTAAGCATGCTAATGATGTGCTTCTAATCCTTGTTATCTATGTTGATGACAGCTCACTGGTCCTATTGAGAAGCATATTGCTGATTTCAAGGCTGATTTGCATGCCTCATTTGAGATGTCTGATTTGGGGCATTTGTATCACTATTTGCGCATTCAGTTTATGCACGTTGATGGTGGAATGGCTTTGTGTCAAACGAAATATATTGACACATTATTGCAGCATTTTGGCCTTGAAGACTGTAAGCCTATTGCCACTCCTATGGAGACAGGTTTATGATTGAGTCTTCATGATGCTGGAGATGCATTTGATGCTGTTCTCTATCAGCAGGCTGTTGGATGCTTGATTTACTTATGCATTACTCGGCCAGATATTCAGTTTGTTGTCTCACAGATGAGCAGGTTTATGCATTGCCCAGGAGTCACGCATTGGAAGGCGGTTAAGTGCATCTTTCGCTACTTGAGTGGTACTCGGCTACTTGGGTTGTTTTATCCCAAGGGGGGATCACTACCGCCAGATTTGCATGCTTTTTCTGACTCAGATTGGGCTGGTTTCTATGACACTCGTGTGTCCACCAGTGGTTTTTGCTTCATGCTTGGTAGCTCATGTATATCTTGGTTGAGCAAGAAGTAGCCTATTGTGGCCACTTCCAATTGTGATGTTGAGTATAGGGCAGCTTTAACAGCGACTGTTATAGTTTTGACCGGTTTCACATCTAGTGACCGGCATAGTTAAAAAATAGGTCCTAGATGCTATTTGGAAGGGTAAACGGTATCTAAAAATAACGAAAATTGGTACGCGCATTCTACCTAAGCTCCTCAAGCTCAAGGACTCCTCGGCTTGCACAAAATGGAGCTATGGATTACAAAATGGGGTTTTCTATGATACATATGTTACAATTAGTGATAAAAATCACTGTTGAATGTTTTGAAAAGTGATAAAAAACATATTTGTTTGAGAAATTGATCCGACTGGCTCCCTGCTTTGTCGTTACATGCTTCCGTGTCGTCTGTGCCTCTGGCTGCTTCCAACACCCACGCAAGAGAACATTGCAGACCTTTTCATGAAGGCTCTGCCTAGGGAGAAGTTTGAAGCTTTCCGCAAAGCTTTGGGCTTACTTCCTTTTGTGGAGTGATTTCCATATAGCTTGGCTTTTCCTTATACATGAATGCCAGCTCCTTGTTCACCGCATCACTCCCAGGGGGGATTTGTTGATATATTTAGGTAGTGATGTGTGTGAACACACTAAGATAGCCGGGGCACTTTTTTCCCTCTTTAGGAGTTTTTTTTCCCCCGACTTGTATATACGCCTATTGCCCTAATGGGCTACTTATCTTTGTACATTCTCTAGTAATACATTAAGTCTTGTGTGTTGTGCTCCAAGCTTCTTCTTCTTCCTTGTGTTGTTCGCGTGTTTCCGCAGACATCTATCTCCAACAACCTCGGGCTATCTTCTTGAAGCCTTGACACGGATCTTCCACAAAAGCTCCATGTTGGGTGAACCTAACTTGCAAGCCTTTTTCAACTGTTTGGCCTACATTTATTAGGTTTTTAGTGATAGTGGGTACATAAAGAACCTTACTCATAATGTTTGTCCTCCCATTGGAAGCTTTGACATTACCAATCTTCTCCACATTGTGCTTTGTGTCATCCCTTGTTTGCATTTCATGTCTATGCTTTGGACTTTCCAAATCAGATAGAAGAGCAATGTTGCCTGCAACATGATTCGAACATCCTAAATCTATGTCGAACAAATGATCATCGTCTTTACCTTCTTTGTGGCTTAGATTCATAAGAAGCAATGAGTCTTCATGTGGTTGATCTTCTGAATAATTGTTGTAGTCCCTTCTATTATAGCCTCTATTGTTATTGTTGAAGTTGTGTCCACCTCTGCCTCTATTGCTACCATATCCACCTCTTCCACTTCGTTTCTGGGTCTTCCCATTGAACCAGCAATTCTGAGTGGTGTGGTTGGCCTTATCGCATATGGCACAAGGTTGAACATTCTGAACTTTGGCTTTGTCTTGCTTTGGTCCTTTCTTCTTCCCTTTCCACTTGCTCTTGCTTGCAAAGTTGGCTTGTGAAGTCTCTTCTTCATCTTCTTCCTTCTTCTTGCCTTTCTGCTTCTTATCCCTCTTATCTGCATATAGAGCACTAGTTGAATTACCATGATAAGAGTTACCTTCCTTTATACTATTGTTGGCTTCTTGATTGAAGAGTTGTCCAAGAAAGATGTTGAAGTCTGGAGTTTGCACATCCATGATGAGATCATAAGCCATCGTGAAGGATTGCCATTGCTTATCACTTCGAATGTCGTTGAGAATTTGCCTCATGATGACCTCTTCTTCAATCAGCTCTTGAATGGATGCTAACTGATCCGCAACCTCCTTGACCTTGGTAACAAACTTTGTGATGGTTTGTTTAGGTGTCTTCTTCATTTGGTTGAACTCGTTCCAAAGATGATTCTTTCTTCCTTTGGTACTAGCAGAAAAGAAAGTCTCGAGGGCATCCCAAGTCTCTTGAGATGTCTTGCATCCTCTAATATGTGGTAATAGAAAGTCAGAGATAGAGTTTAGTATGTACGACCTTGCTTGAGCATCCCTTGCGCACCAAAGTGTGAGCTTATCTGTCTCCTCTTGTTTTGGTCCTCCTTTGGATCCTGGAATAGGCATAGCTTCATCACCTGCTACAATTCCATAAAGATTTCTACCTTGCAAATAGGCCTCCATCCTGATTTTCCAAGCCGCGTAGTTGTGTCGATCAAGCTTCTCGATCATTGATGGAAAGCCGTCACTCATCTTGATCTAGCTCTGATACCACTGAACGAACTTGGAGAAGCTTGTAGAAGGTAGAAAAGTGCGTTTCGAAGCGACAAAGTTTGGTCAAGACAACCGGCACAAGACCAGCCCTTGAGCTTATGGAGACTCAAATAGACATTATAGGCATGCAATAAGTGCAAATAAATGCACTATGTACTTTGGAGCATCAAGGAGAATGAATCGATACAAAACAGATAGGTTCACGGGTCGACTAGCTCAAAAAACTTATTATCTATGGAAGAGACAATGAACTTCAAATGCCCATAGCGACCAGCGTGATTACAATTAGAAAAAATCCTTTTATGGGAGTGATAAAAATAGGGTTGAGTGTATGGAATGCACAAAAGTATAAGGAATAACCAAAATATTCTATAGGAATGAATGCGACATTCACCGGTGGTACTTCCTATTTTTCAGGAATACGTAGAGATTGACCCCGAAATAGAAAAACTTATATTTCTCCCAATCTACTGAACCAAATGCTATGCAAATTTATAGGCATAAAATAAACACTAATACCTTTACAATGAGCCATCTTGGACTAAATTTCCTTTCCACAATCACTGCAATACCCTTCCCAAGTCCTAGGAGGTGGTGGGTTGTATGGCCAAGTGCATTCTATGATAAAGTGGTCCCCTCTGCATCTATAACACGGTCCTCTTGGCATAGGTGGTCTGATGGGTGATCTTACGGGTATCTGTGCTTTACGTGCAGTGTACATTAATGTCGCCACCTCTGGTCCATAAGTGTTGTCATATCCTTCGTATCCATAGTATTCCGGGTCATAAACTTGCTCGTACTCCATTATACTAGCATCATAGGAATAGTACTCTCCTTGGGATTGCTCATACCCTGGGTTTGTTGATTCTACACTGGCTATCGGTGATGCTGGCACTATGGCTCTTTCTAGGTCACTCGCAACACTGAAGCTTGAATACATTCCTCTTGAGGATGCAATTACTATGCCAGAGGAAGTGCAATTTTGGGTGAAAATTGGAGTTCTACTCCCCAAGCGTTTGAAGGATCTACTCTTTGAGTGGAAGGATGACAAACTAACTAAAGTATTATGGCAAGGGGAATTCAGTGGGACCGACCAGCAGAACCACTTGCAAGAAGAGAAATACCCTGTGGAAGTAGGTCAAAGTGGCGGCAGTGTACCCCCGCCAGAATTGTAGTTAGCTCTAATACCTTTACCTCAAACCGGTACCTTACAGACGCTTGGTGATTCGATGGTGAACATGCACCCATTACCAGTGTTAAATTATACTCATTTTCATGGGTGAGTGGATGAGGATCCAGATGTGCACATACGGACATTTGAGAACTAGTACTTATGTTACCATCGTAATATGCATGAAAATCGGCACAAGTTCAAGGTGTTTCAAGCCACGTTAGTCGACGGTGTAGTAAAATGGCTTATTGAGTACCCTCCCGATTACTTTTCAGCTTATGATGAGTTGAAGGCTTCATTTTTAGAGCGATTTCAAACTGCTAAGATTGTTTCAGAGCTACATTCTTCACTTCAGTATATGATGCAGAAAGGGATGGTTGAACAGTATGCATCGGATGTTATATCTATGCTACGACAATTCCTGGCAAAAAACTATCCTGTCGATGAAATGTTAACAGAATTCTTTGTTGACGAACTTCAGCCACCCATAAAAGAGAAGATCTATATGTATACACTTGACCAATCCCGTACACTAGATTAGCTTATTGACTTAGCGATACGAATGGATCAGAAGATGTAGTTTCCCAATTTGGGATCTAATAAGAATAATTTGGTGTTCAAGAAGGGTGCGACCCTAGAGAAGTAGCTATATTGCCTACGGTGCAGGAATGTGGGCCACATCATAGTCGATTGTGTGCGTAATCAGGTATTTTTTCCAATTTCCAACAAAACTAATCACAGTTTGGAGGAATGTCACTTTAATGTGAGAAATACCTTGGCGGCTATTGCACAAGTAGAGGTACCTTCTGGGAAAGGGAATTCAACTAGATATAAGCCCCAAGTTTCTATCAGAAAATGGTAGAATAGTCAGGATGCTAGACTTGGAGGACCATCCCAATATCCAGATTCACAGTAATTTCCAGAGTAGTGATGTGGTTTCTAGCAAAACAAACAAGAGTTTGGCAGAGGACAGAGATTCCAACAACCCAGAGTAGGCAACAAGGGTAATCGACCAATCTAGTGTCAGTTTTGTCTCCAATATGGTCATAGACAGTGGGAATGCGAGGAGGCTAAGGAATATGATCAGCCGAAGCAAGAAGCTAAGCTCAAGGCACCTATGGTCAATGTGGTGATCTTGGAGTATCTGGAGCTGTCATCATTAGTAGTTAGAAAGTCAAAAAGAGAATTCAGGTGGTCAAAAATTGGATTATTTAACACCTATGGAGCAAAAGCAAACTCTTAAGAAGGCAGTACAGTGGGCTACGGAGTACCTGTTGCACTATGTTGAGTCTCTGCTATTCCCAGCAGAATCTTTCGAAAAGAAGCATATACAAAGTACAATTGGTACGAATTCTGAGAAAATCATGCAAGATTGCTTATCACATAAACAAGGTGCGGATCCATGGAAATAAGGGTATAAAGATCACGAACCATCAGCAAATAAGGAGTATTGTGAGTTCCTACAAGAATCACACATCAAATTGTCATTGGAGGTGTTGTTGCAACTAGTCCCAGCATTCCAAAAGCAGTTACTACAACAACTACAGGAAAAATCTATACCTTCTAAAAATCCAAAACCCTCAGTTTCAATGGTAAGGAACATGCCAGATAGGATAGTGGACTATGCGGTCCCTATGATTACAGTACAGTATAAAAATAAAGCTATTCCAAAGGTTTTGATTGATGGCGGTTCTAGTATCAATATTGCATCTACCACCACATGTAAGCGAATGGGCGGGAATAGCATTGAACCATCTCCCTTCTTTGTTCGGATGGCAGGCCAATCACGGGTACAACCAGTGGGGCTAGTCAAAGACATTCCTATTCGTATTGCACAGGTTCTATTTAATATTACATTTATTGTCTTGGAACTGAAGGGAAAAAACTTAGATTACAATTTGTTATTGGGCCGACCGTGGTTGCACAATGCTAAAGTTTGCCAGAATTGGGATGAAAAGACAATTACTTTCTAAAGAGGGCATGCCAAGTTTTCTGTTCCTTTAGATGAAGAGCAACATTGCCTTTCGAAGCATAAAACAATATTAGCAAAGCCTCCACATATGCTGGATGGACTTGACGAGGATGAGGAACAATAATTTTTTGGGAAGCAAATAGGGATTTACTCTCGTTTGGTGTAGTCGATGTGAATTCAGTCATCAACTCCGAATGGGATAGTCTGGTCCAAGGTGTGTATGGAATCTTTGGAATTGTAGGACGAGGATAGCATTGAACTAGTGATAAAAGATCCTGTGGAGAATGGAAAGATATGTGTAGAAGAAGATTCTCCACTAGTGGACACACGTGTCATAGCAACCAGCCCAATCACTGTTAGCAAAAGCATGCAAATCTGGTGGTAGTAATCCCCTCTTGGGATAAAACAAACCAAGTAGCCTAGTACCACTCAAGTAGCAAAAGATGCGCTTAACTACCTACCAATGCTTGACACTTGGGCAATGCATAAACCTGCTCATCTGTGAAACAACAAACTGAATATCCGGCCGAGTAATGCATAAGTAAATCAAGCATCCAACAACTTGATGATAGATAATAGCATCAAATGCATCTCTAGCATCATGAAGACTCAATCGTAAACATGTCTCCATAGGAGTGGCCATAGGCTTACATTCTTCAAGGCCAAAATGCTGCAATAATGTGTCAATATATTTCGTTTGACACAAAGCCATTCCACCATCAATTTGCATAAATTGAATGCCCAAATAGTGATGCAAATGCCCCAAATCAGAAATCTCAAATGACGCATGCAAATTAGCCTTAAAATCAGCAATATGCATGTCATGAGGACCAGTGAGTAGCATTTCATCAACATATACCACAATGATCAGAAGCACATCATTAGCACGCTTAACATATAAGGTGCTTTCAGTTGGACTATTCTCATAACCATGTGCAATTAGATAGGCATGTATCTTTTCATACCAAGCATGTGGTGCTTGCTTTCAACCATATAGTGCCTTCTTTAACCTACATACCTGATTTTCATGCCCTTTTTGCACAAAGCCACATGGCTGAAAAACATACACTTCTTCATGGAAGTCACCATTCAAAAATGCTATTTTAATGTCCAACTGATGTACATTCCAACCATGATGAGCTGCAAGTGCCCATATGCTACGAATAGTAGTCATTCGACAAGTAGGAGCAAAGCTTTCATCAAAATCAATGCCTCTGTTGTGCCTAACTTTTTGCAACAAGCCTAGCCTTATACCTGTCAACTGTTCCATCAGGTTTGCACTTTGGTTTGTATACCCACTTAGTGCTAATGGCCATCTTGCTAGGAGGCAAGTCATATAAAGACCATGTACCATTTTTCATGATAGCATCATATTCAGATTGCATTGTAGCCATCCAATGTTCTGAATTTTGTATTTCATCAAATGAAACAGGTTTAGTCTCATCACAGAGACTAGAGGCAGCCATAGCATAGAAATCTGATGCAAAAGAGGCACTATGAGAGCCTGATCGAGTACGATATGATAGAGGTGCATCTAATTTGCTATCACGCAAAGTCTGCACCAACCATTTTGGCATAGTTTTTGCTTGCTTAATATCAACTCTCTCATCTACAAGTGCATCATGTAAATTTGCATCAGAAATGGAATTATTTGCATCATCACATGAAACCTGCAACGGCTGAGAAGTTGCCACATTAGGACTAGCACTAGACTTTCCACCTGTAAAAAGAGGCAGCAAAGTATCATACATGTCTTTAGAGCTAATAGTGTACATGAAAGCAATGGCTCAATAGCATCATCCACAAAAACAACATCACGGCTAACCAGAATGCATTTAGTCTGCAGATGATACAGATGATAGCCTTGACTTTCAGAACTATACCCAACAAAAATACATTTTACTACTTTACCATCCAATTTTTTGTGATGTTGTTCAGGCACTAATGCATATGCCAGACAACCAAAAACACACAGATGAGCAACAGATGGCTTGCAACCATGCCAAGCCTCATATGGAGTGATAGACTACAGCGCTTTAGTGGGACACCTATTCAGTACATATGTTGCACACATAACAGCCTCAAGCCAGAAACTATGTGGTAAAGCTTGACTCTTGACCATAGATCTCGCCATCTCCATGAGTGACGTGTTCTTTCATTCAGCAACTCCATTTTGTTGAGGTGTATATGGCACTATACACTGATGTTTTATCCCACGTTTAGCCAGAAATGCATTAAAGTCAGAAGACATATATTCCCCCCATCGATCAGAACAGAGGGTGCCCATTTTACATCCTGACAGATTTTCAGCCAAAACTAGAAACTGTTTGAAGCACATAAACACTTTGGACTTTGCCTTCAATGGATATACCCATGCATGCCTAGAAAAATCATCGATGAAAGTCACAAAGTAAAGATAGTTCCCAAAAGAAGGTGTCTGCATAGGGCCACAGACATCTAACTCTTGATGACATGATCATTTGCTTTACAGTATTTGCAAAACAATTTCTTCTTTTCTGATTTCTTCTCATCTTTGTCTTCCTTCTTCGAATGTGCAGCATTTGCAGATTTTTGCTTACTAGTAGAAGAGCTCCATTTAACTTTGCCCTTCTGACTATGTTGCTGCAAGAAAATCAACAATTGGTGATTAGGACAAAGGTTTGAAGTCAAAGAATGAAGCAAAGATCAAATTCAGAAGCATGAAGACTAGTGAATGAAGACTTGTATATACATGTACACTAAACTTGTAATTAGCTAACTTATACCTTTGTCGGGGCATAAAAGAGAGATGATGAATGAAAAGTTTTAAGAGTCATTAGACACTTTAGAAGTGATGAGAATATATCTTATCAAGTAGGTGTAATGTTCTCAAAAATGGAAGAAAAGTTGTGCCCTGGTCTTTTGCTCAGTGCTCCTTCTGTGTTTATTCTTTTGTGAAATGCCTTTGTACAACTCTAAGTCTACAATTGAGTGACCTCCGTACAAATTTTCAGCTCCTAATTGTGATCGGGCTAAGAGAGATTTAATTAGGATCATTTACATGTGTAAATGTGCAAAAGAGAAGACTGCAGCAGGTGCAAATTGGATGATAATGTTTTGGTCAGTTCTCCTTCCACAGTGTAAATTTTTTAGCAACTAAGCACTCATTCTTTAAGTTGAAAGGTAAGATACCTATAGCTAAAAGCATTTGAATAAATGGGTTCTAGTTTAAGAGAACTATGCATTAGAAGTTGCAGGTGTCAAAGTCAACTATACAGAAGTACAATTTTAGACATAGGTGAATTTTTTGGAGTAAATCTCAAGATTTACTAAACCTTTTGAAAAAAAATTAACTTGGAGAAGGTGCACAGATACTAGAAAACACCTCATACAAAGTTTCATTGGAAACTTTACACATTTGATTAGTCGATGAGTGAATAAAATGAAGCTGACTTTTTGTGTGTTGAGTTTGTTCACAGTTAGTTCAAAAGTTTGATAATTTGGTATTGGTCTTCCAAAATTGGTTGAGGTTTTGAGTTGTTCTTGATATACAGGCGCTCTAACATCATGGATAACTTATTCTTTTGGAGATTAAAACTCTCCATCAGTGGTATCAGAGTAGGAATCATCAGAATTGAAGAAAGGAGGACCCCGACTGTTGCAGATATACAAAAATCAACATTTGAAGTTTCAAAAGGTGAAAATTTGCAGTGAAAGCTAGAGAAGGAGGCATGAAGCTATCAAAAGGATCAAATGGAGTTATATTCAAAGTAAAGGTACATTCATTATTCAGAAAGTTTGAAGAATTTATTGCACAAGTGAAGAAAGGATGGGAGATTCTCTTCAGATAGAGAAATTGGTGAGAAAACTATCATGCTTGGTCAATGAGGATGGAAGGTCATCTTATGAGCAAAGACTTGATAGGATACATCACAAGTAAAGAAGAAAAACTAGAATTTAAAGATCCTAGTGTTCCAACTAGGGAGGAGCTCACATTTGAAGACATGGATGAAGAAGGATGCGCAAGCAGGGAGCATTATGTTGATATATTTAGGTAGTGATGTGTGTGAAAACTCTAGGACCGCCGGGGCACTTTCTTCCCTCTCTAGGAGGGTTTTTTCCCCCGGATTGTATATATGCCTATTGCCCTAATGGGCTACATCTCTTTGTACATTCTCTAGTAATACATTCAGTATTGTGTGTTGTGCTCCAAGCTTCTTCTTCTTCTTCCTTGTGTTGTTGGTGTGCTTCTACACACGTCTAACTCCAACAATTGTTATCATAGTAGGTCGCTGCTTCATCCAAGGCATCGTTTACACCTCTCCGATTGCAGTATCAAATTTGCACAAAATCACGATCTAAGCTTGTTTTGGCCTCCGAACGCACTATCACAGCGCTTGTGCAGGCTATTTCATCTTTTTGTACCAAAGGTGTATACCTATTTCAGTTCACCAATATAAGCGTCTCAAAGTCTGCTACACGTTTAACATAACTTGTCTTGGCAGTTCCGTTCAACATTTTGAGATACAATCAATTTTCTGCATCAAGGTATTTTAGTCACTGGCCATGGCTGAAAGTAGTGATGTATTTTGTATGTTGGTTGTTGAGGATAAGTTGGATGGTACCAACTACCCGTTGTGGGCTTATATGATGCGACATGTATTGGTTGCAAAAGGACTGTGGAAAATTCTGCAAGGTGTTAAAAAACATCCTATCACACCTGCAACTGTTACAATTGCAAGTACTGAAGCTGATGCAAAAGGTATCAAAGATGATGATATTCTGCATATTCCTGTTTGTGTTGTGCTTTCTGCTGCACCTACTGTAGAGCAAATTTGTTGGGATGGCAGAGATGCCCAGGCACATGCATTTATAGCTTTGTCGGTCAAACGTGCCATTATTCCTCACATTTGCTCTTGCAAAACAGCTAAGGATGCTTGGGATACACTTACCACATTTTACCAAGCTAGGAATGAGGCTCGTGTTGCTTACCTCTGAAAACAGTTGGAGAGTGCACACATGAATGAAGGTGATTTTATGGACAGTTTTCTAACAAAGATCAAAGACTTGAAGGAACCATTGATTTCTGCTGATGAGGTTATACCAGATAGCTCACCTGTGCAGACCGTTCTCAATGGTCTTCCTGATTCATATCAGAGTTTTGCTTCTACTCTTCGATTGATGATGAAAGGAAATCCAAATGCCTTGTCATTTGAGGTGTTAGTCTCTATTTTGTTGCGGGAAGATCAGTCCAGGGAGAACATGTCCATTATGTGTGTTGCAGATCAAGCTTTCCTGGCTAGCCAGAAGGGCAAAGGAAAATGGAGCTTTTCAACTAGTATGCAAAAATCTGCTAATTCTGCACAATCGAAGAGGGAAGACAAAGATGAAAAGAAATTAGAAAAGCAAAAATTGTTTTGCAAGTACTGTAAAGGAAATGATCATATCATAAAGAACTGTCTAAAATTGGTTGCTAAAGAGGCAAAGAAGAAAGAGGCTGGAATGGTTGTCACAGAAACCTCTACACCAAAAACAAAGTCTGTTATTGTGCAGGAAGAAGAATGGGCATTCACTACTGTTTGCAGTTTTGACCTATCTTCTCATGAGCAGTACATGTCCGCAGTAGACTCAGATGTTTGGTACTTTGACAAAGGGGCGACCAAACATATTACCTTGCAGCATAGTTTCTTCTCTTCACTCGAGCCTGCCCCTACAGGGAATATTGTTACATGCGCCAACAACTCCTCTTATCCTGTTATGGGAGTTGATAAGATTATTTTGACTAATGATGATGGTAGTTCTTTCACTTTGTCAGATGCTTTGTTTCTCGCATGAGCGAATCCAAGTTTGACTGCATAACTGTTGACTCCTCACCATCTAAATCAGCCATGCTCGCAACCAAGGATGTATCTAGCTATGAATCATGAGAGCTAATATGCTCTACCATACATAGTGTACCATTAGAGCAATCCTGCTCTACCACACCAAGTGTATGATCATGCTCCACATGAGCTAACTACACGACAGCACCACCAAGGTCAAACTGATGATCACACTGTAACTGAGTATCATCATAATGCTCTAAATGAGCATCCACATCATGCTCTAAAGCATCCAGCTGATCATCTGAAGTGTGCTCCACAAGAGCATCCACATGATCAATAAAACCATGTTGTATATAAGCATCATGAGCATCTAAAACATGCTCTACATGTGCATCCATCTGAGCATCTGAATCTTGCCATACATGTGCATCATGAATGTCAACTGACCTATGTGTAGGTAGACAAAATGAGACATGGCAATTCTCACATCGCACATAAGGCTGAACTCTCACTGAGACGAGACTGTCTCTCACATGAAGTACCTGCAGCGGATACATGTGCCCAATCCTAGAACCTCTGACAAGCATAAGCTGTCCCAACTAAAACTGAAAATGATGCTCACCAAGGAATGCATAACATCTGCTCTCCTGTAGCTAGCTAACTAAAATCAAGCTCATAGGTCCACTAGGTAGCATAAGGTATACATCTCGTGCACCCTCAATGTCATATGTCGTACCATCAGGCATGTGCACACATCCATGACTCTCACCTGAGAATCGACAAAGCCACTCGTGATGTGGAGTAACATGAAAACTAGCTAATGCATCAAGCAACCAAGCCATATGTGTGCTATCCAATGAACAAGAGGAATCCTAAGATAAACCGTAGGAGAAAGTGATATCACCATCACTAGCATAATCAACTGCCATAGACTCTCTTGAAACCACTACCTGACCTGCATCACATGCATATCTCTGATGTCATCATTGCATCGGCCTGAAGCGACATCGTGGAATATGGCCCTCATGACCACAGTGCCAACATCGAAGTCGTCGATGTGATCTATGTCTCACATGAGTCAATTGACTTGCATACATATCATGTAGTTGCCATAATGCACTACTCGTCTCCTCATACATAACATACTCATATATAGAGTCCACAAGCTGTAACCGAATAGTGGAGTTGGCCAATGCATCCATATCAATCCATACGTAGTCGGGCATGTCACGAGGCCTCTATGCATCTCTATGCACATACATGTGTAAACTTGCACGAATCAATGTATGCCACATCTGAGCTTTCCATCTCAGAAAGTCAATGCCATCAAATCGAGAAAACACCATGTTGGCAATCCAAGAGACTATAAATGTAACAAGAGACTAGAAATAATACTTTATCCCCTTAATAGAATCACACCTACACACACACACACACACACACACATATATATATATATATATATATATATATATATATATATATATATATATATATATATATATATATGCATAACTGACATCACAAATGTCTCACTAGAGAAGAAAACCATGCGAACCACCTGTCACATAACCATGCATCTAGCATGCACATAAAACCATGAGCATAAGCCTGCTCACCAAGTCTCAAAAGTGACCAAGTAGATGTGAAAGAATCCTGGGAAAAATTTGAGAGAGTATCCCTTGTAAACTGAGCAATCAAACAAGATAACCAATCTCAAAAGAACAATGAGTAATCTGTCACCACCTGTCACTGATCTAATCAAGGATAATGGCAATTACATATGCCCACAAACTGATGGCAATATATGCCAATACAATGGTGATACACCTCCTACTCAAGAATAAATCTTGCAAGATGATCCAACCTGTCACGAACAATGTGTGACCAAGTCCAAGTGAATGGAGATAATCAATGATCCAAAGCTATCACACAAGCTTCAAGATCCACTAGAGATCTTTTCTAGCATAAAAGCTGATGAAATTTCGACAGCATTTCCTCTGTAAAATGGACTCTAGAACCAAAATAACCATGTGGGAATCACCATCCACATATGACAAGAATCACACTGGCACATAGATATCAAATCAATGAACTAATAGTCAATCAAGGTGACAAATAAGTATGCAACTGAGGCTCCAATCTGAATCATATACCTGCAAAGAAAACAAAGATACAAAAACCAAGATCCACAATCAACGCTCACAGAATTGTGTCCAACCATCAACTAAATCCATAACCAAGTGGCATAAGCAAGATATAGATCACAATGCCACTATACATCCATGATTGAACTTATGATGACATAAACCTCAAAAAGAGTATACCACAATGTCATCTCACATGTCAAACACATGACAAGATTATGCTCTACTCTCATATGGAGGAGCTATCACAGTGATTATGGATAATGCGTTCAAGCTCTAAGAATAAGAGCTTGCATACCAAAAATTCTCTCTCGAAGAAGTTCCAAACCAAAATGAAACTCCAAGAGCAACTAGGGTTGTTTTGGTGAAAATATGCTGCCCTATGTTTTGCTATTTTAGAGGTGATAATCTTTGAATTTGAACTTTTTCTCTTCAGCAAACTCAAGAACTTTTTCTTAGCTACGTAAGGAGATAAAGAACACCTCAATCGGAGGTGTGTAGCTCAAGATATGCACAAAACAAGCACTTGTTGTCAATTTCACTTTCACCTACAACACTGTTGCTTGGTATTTTGCAGTTTCGGTGCACTTGCACTCAGAATTTGGATGTATGTTCTTCTACAACATTATAGAGGTTATTCCAAACTACGCATAGCAAGTTGAATTGTCTCATTCTATTTTGTAAATCTCAATTTATAACCAAAACATTGATCTGATGTCCAAGTGATTGTAGATTCATCTTCTACATTAGTCTGTGTTTTTCGAATTTTCAGCATTGTAGCACTACGAAGCAGGTTCTGCACTCTTCTGTGAAGTTGTATTTCTTTGTGTTAGCTATGCACAGAACTTTAAAACACATCAATCCGAGATTCGTAGCTTGAGTTATGTCCAAAATACTGAACTATATTCAAGAGATGCCGACCTCCACTTTCACCTCTTGTGACCTAAGCTTCCATTGAAGCTTCTTGCACACAAGCCTTCAACATGCTCTGATACCAATGAAGGGCTTTGGTGTGTAGAACAAGAGGAGGAAGGAGGACATGGAGGGAGAGAGAGGAGAGGAGAGATGCGCACACATGCGTGGGAGCCTCGAAAAACCCACATAATGATCTCTCTTGAGGCAATGCTCTATATATGATGTATATATATGAATATGGGGGTAAGGTCACATGACCCTTACATCCCCAACAGTGATTGAGGGGGGGAATATATGTCTTCTGATTTTAATGCATTTCTGGCTAAACGAGGGATAAAACACCAGTGTACACTGTCTTATACACCTCAACAGAATGGAGTTGTTGAACGAAAGAACAGGTCACTCATGGAGATGGCAAGGTGTATGGTCAAGAGTCAGGCTTTACCATATAGTTTCTGGCTTGAGGCTGTCATGTGTGAAGCATATGTACTTAACAGGTGTCCCACTAAAGTGCTATAGTCTATCACTCCATATGAGGCTTGGCATGATCACAAGCCATCTGTTGCTCATCTGCGTGTTTTGGTTGTTTCGCATATGCATTAGTGACTGAACAACATCGTAGAAAATTGGATGATAAAGCAGTAAAATGTATTTTTGTTGGGTAGAGTTTTGAAAGTAAAGGCTATCGTCTCTATCATCCACAGACTAAACACATTCTGGTTAGCCGTGATGTTGTTTTTGTGGAAGATGCTATTCAGCCATTGCTTTCATGTATTAAGGAGACATCTGTTAGCTCCAAAGACATGTTTTATACTTTGCTGCCTCTTTTTATAGGTGGACAGTCTAGTGCTGGTCCTAATGAGGCAACTTTTCAACCTTTGCAGGTTTCATGTGATGATGCAGATCATCCCATTTCTGATGCAGATTTGCATAATGCACTTGTTGATGAGAGAGCTGACATTGAGGAGGCAAAAACTATGCCAAAATGGTTGGTGCAGACTTTGTGTGACAACAAATTATATGCATCTTTGTCATATCATACTCGATCAGGCTCTCATAGTGTCTCTTTTGCATCGGATTGCTATGCTATGGCTGCATCTAGTCTCTGTGATGAGAATGAGCCTGTTTCATTTGACAAAGCACAAAATTCACAAAATTGGATGGCTGCTATGCAATCTAAATATGATGTTATAATGAAGAACAGTACTTGGCATTTATGTGAATTTCCTCCTGGCAAGAAGGCCATTGGCACTAAGTGGGTTTACAAGCTGAAGCATAAACCTGATGGAATAGTTGACAGGTATAAGGCTAGGTTTGTTGCAAAGGTTTATGCACAGGAAAGAGGCATTGATTTTGATGAGACCTTTGCACCTACATGTCATATGACTATTGTTCGGAGCATCTATGCACTTGTTGCCCATCATGGTTGGAATGTACATCAGTTGGACATTAAAACTGCATTTCTGAATGGTGCTTTGTGCAGAAAGGGCATGAAAAGTAGGTGTGCAAGTTAAAGAAGGCATTATATGGTTGATAGCAAGCACCACGTGCTTGGTATGAGAAGATACATGCCTATCTGATGGCACATGGTTTTGAGAACAGTCCAACTGAAAGCACCTTATATGTTAAGCGTGCTAATGATGTGCTTCTGATCATTGTTGTCTATCTTGACGACATGCTGCTCACTTGTCCTATTGAGAAGTATATTGCTGATTTTAAGGCTGATTTGCATGCCTCATTTGAGATGTCTGATTTGGGCATTTGCATCACTATTTGGGCATTCAATTTATGCAAGTTGATGGTGGAATGGCTTTGTGTCAAACAAAATATATTGACACATTATTGCAGCATTTTGGCCTTGAAGACTGTAAGCCTATTGCCACTCCTATGGAGGCAGGTTTACAATTGAGTCTTCATGATGTTGGAGATGCACTTGATGTTGTCCTCTATCAGCAAGCTATTGGATGCCTGATTTACTTATGCATTACTTGGCCAGATATTCAGTTTGCTATCTCATAGATGAGTAGGTTTATGCATTGCCTAGGTGTCAAGCATTGGTGGGCGGTTAAGCACATCTTTCGCTACATGAGTGGTACTCGGATACTTGGGTTGTTTTATCCTAAAGGGGAATCACTACTGCCAGATTTGCATGCTTTTTTTTACTCAGACTGGGCTAGTTGCTATGACACTCGTGTGTCCACTAGTGGTTTTTGCTTCATGCTTGGTAGCTCATGTATATATTGGTTGAGTAAGAAGCAGCCTACTGTGGCCACTTCTAGTTGTGAGGCTGAGTATAGGGCAGCTTTCACAGTGACTGTTGAGTGTGTGTGGCTCAGACGCCTTATGGTTGATTTGGGTGTTGGTCAGTCTTCTGCCACCACTATCTTCACTGAGAGTCAGAGCGCATTGATATTTGCGAGGAACCCTCTGTTCCATGCTCGCAGTAAGCACATTGAGGTGTATTATCATTATGTCAGGGAGAGGTTCTCT
Source organism: Ceratopteris richardii (assembly GCA_020310875.1). Taxonomy (NCBI): domain Eukaryota; kingdom Viridiplantae; phylum Streptophyta; class Polypodiopsida; order Polypodiales; family Pteridaceae; genus Ceratopteris; species Ceratopteris richardii. Next base: position 7,104,065 of record CM035444.1, read on the forward strand.
GCTGGGGAGATCAGCTTGGCATATCTGCCCACGCAAGAGAACATTTTAGACATTTTCACGAAGGCTCTGTCTAGGGAGAAGTTTGAAGCTTTCCACAAAGCATTGGGCTTACTTCATTTTGTGGAGTGATTTCCACATAGCTTGGCACTTCCTTATACATGACTGCCAGCTACTTGTCCACCGCATCACTCCCAAGGGGGATTTGTTGATATATTTAGGTAGTGATGTGTGTGAACACTCTAGGACCGCTGAGGCACTTTTTTCCCTCTTTAGGAGGTTTTTTTCCCACCGGCTTGTATATATGCCTATTGCCCTAATGGGCTACATCTCTTTGTACATTCTCTCGGAATACATTCAGTATTGTGTGTTGTGCTCCAAGCTTCTTCTTCTTCCTTGTGATGTTTGTATGCTTGCGTAGACGTCTAACTCCAACACATTATCTACATGGGAGTCAATGATTACTTGCTACCTCATATTAGAGGACTTGAAAGTGCAAGTGAGATATGGAATGCTTTGGAGGAGCATTTCCAAAACACTACAAAGTCAAGGAAGGCATCTTCATGGGCAGAATTCACCATATTCAAGAAGAAGGCTTCTCAATCCATTTTTGATTATGTAGCAAGGATGAAGGACATTGCAGATGCATTAGGAGAAGTTGATGAAGATATTGAAGAGGAAAAATTGGTAGGACAAATCCTCACAGGTTTGAGAGGAGATGAGAAATGGAAGCCATTCATTTTATCTATTGAATGGTCACTAGATCATTTCACTCCTGATTTGAATCAATTACTAGGACATATGCTAACCTTTGAGCGGGATATCAAAGGTGATGTTGATAAGAGTACAAGTCAAGCAATGTATTCAAAGGACAAGAAGAAAACTAACAAAGGAAAGCAGTAGTTGAATGAAGATGAAGGAAATACTAGTCAAGCTAACTTCCTAAGAGGAAGAGGAGGTGGCAAAGGAAGAGGAAGAGGTAGCAGCAATAAAAATGGAGTTGAAAATTGCTAGATTTGTGGTAAGACTAATTATTTAGCTCATGAATGTTGGCATAATAATCAGAATCGTGGAGGATATAATCAGAACTCTAATTCAAGAGGAAGAGGTGGTAGAAACCAAAGAGGTAATTTCAGAGGTAGAGATAGTAGAGGTTTCTTTGGAAGAAATGCAGGTAGAGGCTTTCACAGTCAATGCTACAATAATACCTACTGCAACTATGCTTTAGATCAGAAAGAGGATTCAACCTTAATTATGAATGCAACTTGTGGAAGACAAAGTGAAGATCAAAGAGTCTTCTACATTGACTCAGGGTGTAGCAATCACCTGAGTTGCAACATTGCTTTGATGACTGATTTGGAAAATAATGTGAGTAATCATGTGGTTCAAACAGGTGATAACAAAAAGCATAATCCATTGGATCAGTGAAGTCCAAGAATGGAAGTATTCTTCTGAGTAAGGTTTTGTATGTTCCTACAATTCCAAAGAATTTGATAAGTGTAGGGCAAATTGTAGAAAAAGGTTATGAAGTAAGGTTCACTAATGATGGAGTTTTTGTGGAAGACCCTAGCAATGGGTATAAACAAATTGTTTCAAGGAAGAAAGAAGGAAGGTTATTCACATTAAAGATTCAAGGCAATGTTGGTCATGCTTTGCTTACTTATGGAGGACATAAGATCTCTGAGTTAGATCTTTGGCACAAAAGGCTTGGACATTTCAATGAAAGAGGTATTAAGGATATGATTAACAATGGTTCAGTGCTTGGATTGCCTAATGTTGTAGGTCAACACATGACATACAGATGTGAAGCATATCAATTAGGTAAGGCTCATAACCAATCATATAATAAGCATGGTTTCATGTATTCAAAGAAGCTTGAATTGGTACATACAGATGTATGGGGTCCATCAAAGGACTTTAGCATTAATGGCTCGAGAAATTATGTAATTTATGTTGATGATGCTACCAGGAGGATCACTATATATGTGATCAAAGATAAATCAGAGGTGTTCAATACATTTAAACATTATCATGTGTATGCAGAAGGAATTTCAGGACAAAAATTGAAGAGACTAAGGTCAGATGGAGGGGGAGAGTATTTCTCTAATCAGTTCAGTGATTATTTGTGGAATGCAGGTATAAAAAGGGAAGTTACTTGCAGGTACTCTCCTCAACAAAATGGTGTAGCAGAAAGGAGAAATAGAAATCTTGTTGAGTTTGCAAGGTCAATGATGAAGGAGAAAAATTGTCCTAATTATTTGTGGGCCGAGGCTATAAATATAGCTACATATTTGGTTAATAGGTTACCATGTAAATCTTTGCAGGGTACGACACCATATGAAGCTTGGTGGGGTAAGAGACCTACCTTAGATCATTGCAAAGTGTTTGGATGCTTGGCTTATGCATATGTACCATCTCAATCGAGGCATAAATTGGAACCAAAGGCTGAAAAGTATTTGTTCATTGGTTATGATGATAAGCATATGGGTTATAGGTTATGGAGTCCATCCATAAAGTAATTTCTTGTATCAAAGGATGTTACATTTGATGATCAAGGTACTTGGTATGCAAGTACAATTAATATTTATGCAGGTGATGAAGAAACATTGAATCAGAAGAAAGGTAAGTCAAAGGTTCAAGTATTTAAAGAAGAAGAGAACAATGAATCACAAGTTGAAGTTGAAGAAATGCCAAGGTTTGATCCAGAATGTGATGAACCAAAAACTTCAAGAAGTGGAGAACTCAAAAGATCATCAAGGCATAGATGACAACCTATAAGGTATAGCTATGATACTTCATTTTTTACTACTAAAGATTATGCTTATATGGTGAAAGTAGAAGAAGATCCTTCTACATATGATGAGGCAAAAGATAAGGAAAATTGGGAGAAAGCTATGCAGGAGGAGTATGATGCATTGATTGAAAATGAGACTTGGGATTTGGTTCCTAAAACAAATAATCAGAAAATCATCGGATGCAAATGGGTCTACAAGACAAAGAGGTATGCAGATGGAAGTGTGTCTAGGTATAAAGCTAGACTTGTTATGAAAGGATATGCTCAGACATATGGAGTAGACTATGAGGAGACTTATAGTCTTGTGGCAAAGATGACAACTATAAGGACTCTCATAGCTATTGCTGCATGTAAAGCTTGGAAGTTATGTCAATTAGATGTGAAGAATGCTTTTCTAAATGGTTACATTTCAGATGATGTTTTCATGGAGCAACCAGAAGGTTTCAAGCATAAAAGGTATTCATATTTGTTGGAGAAACAATCACTAATTGGACATATATTTGAAGGTCAAAGCTTTAGAAGAAAACCACATGCCTATGTGAAGGGACAAATTCACAAGTGTATTATATTTGTAAAGTTAGTTCACTTTAGTTCTAGAAGTTTTTTAAAAATCACGAGAATGAGAAAATCTATATAAGTTAGTTTGTATCAACTGATGCGGAGAGAGAAGAAGAGGAAGACAATGAGAAAGTGAGTTAGTACTCATTTTGTATGACTGAGAATAGTCGGGCTTCTCTACGTGAGAAAGCACCTGAGCATTTGTGAGGTTTCATAGTTATGGAAAGAGTTTATTAAACTTCTGTGTATAAGTCTTCTTCTTCCATCTCCACAGTTTGTCTTGTGTGAAATGATTTCAGAAGTTGAAGTTTTCCAAGCAAGTCGATGCTTGGCATTGAGTTTGTGTTGATAAGTCCTTGTTTTATTCTCTGAGTGTTATGTACTGCTAGAACTTCTTAAAAACATGAGGTTTGTGGAGCAACTCGATGCCTGGCATCGAGTTTCAGCATAAAGTCGATGTCTGGCATCAACTTCCCACATAAAAGTGGTCTTGCTCATGTCTTGTGTTCATAGGGTAATTCTGACACTAAAAAAGTGGCTAAAAAAGCTCAAAGTCGATGCCTGGCATTGACTTTTGGTTGCAAGTCGATGGTAGGCATCTAATTTTCATTTTTAGACACTCAGAATTACTAAAGGGGGCAAAATTTTCAGTTTTGGGAAGTCATATAGGGTCATCTTTTGAAGGCTATATCTTGAGTTCTAGAGATCCATTTCTTGCATATGATAGCTTGTTGGAAAGATCTATTCTTCTACTTTCCTCTACCAAAAGATCTTGGAGAAATAATATTTGAGATAAGAGAAATTAGCAAAATACTAAAGATATGTCATTTCAGTGACTGGAAAGTTCTGAAGAAGTAAAGTTCTTGGTTTTGGCTATCATTTCTCAAAGTTTGGAGTGGCAATGAGCTAATGCTGACCATAGAGGTGTTCTAGTGTCACATTAATTCATTTCTTGTGGTGTTTTACACATCAACAAGTGGTATCAGAGCAAAAATGTCCTAAAGAGTAGAAGGCGGCAAAGGTACGAGAAGTTTTGGAAAGCTTTCCATTAAAGTTTGAAAGGTGAAGCATTTGAAGACTCAAGGCATCAAAAGGTTACTTCAAAAGTTTCTTCATACACAAAGAACTCCAAAAGGTATTATTCTTTATCCTTTAAGCTCACAGGTTGTAGCAGAAGGAAAGGAGTATGGCAGATCATATCTCCATTGACAAACTGGACAGAGATAATTATCCCGCATGGGTAATGAGAATGGAAGCCTTACTTATGAGTAAGGATCTCATGATATATGTAACAGGTGAAGAAGAGAAGCCAGTATTTGAAGATGAAAGCCGACCAAAGAAAGAGGAACTTGATGCTTTAAAGCATTGGCAGAAGAAGGATGCAAGTGCAAAAGCCTACATCTACAATACAATCTCTGATCATTTGCTACCACACATCAGAGGATTGGAATCATCTGAAGATATATGGAATGCATTGGAGTATCATTTCCAAAGCACTACTAAAGCAAGGAAAGCAAGTCTATGGTCAGAGTTTACAACATTCAAGAAGAAGCCAAGTCAAAGTATTAGTGATTATGTCACTAAGATGAAGGATCTAGCAGATAGTCTTGGATCCATAGATGAAGATATTGAGGATCACAAGTTGATTGCTCAATTACTTACAGGTTTGAGAGGAGATGAAAGGTGAAAACCTTTTGTCTTGTCAACAAAACTTTCTTTGAATCATTATGTTCCAGATTTGAACCAGTTGCTTGGTTTGATGCTCACATTTGAGCAAGACTTGAAGGGAGATGGAGATAAAGGACAAAGTTTTGTTATGTACATGAAGAACAAGAAGAAGGGAGATAAAGGTAAAGCAAAGGATGAAGAAGAGTCAACTTCTCAAGTTTATTATGCAAGAGGTAAAAGCACTGGCAGAGGAAGACCAAGACGTTTTGGAAAAGGAAGAGGTAATCAAAATAACAACAAGAAGTCTTACTGGATCTGTGGATTGAGTAATCATTTGGCTCATGACTGTTGGCACAATCAACAAGGATCAAACCAGAATCAAAACAATAATAGCAGAGGCAGAGGTGGAAGATATCAAAGTAATTTTCAAAGAGGTAGACAAAGTCAAAGAGGAGGCTATGGTAGAGGTGGAGGAAGAAGTTGGGGACAGAATCAATCCTACAACACCACCTACTACAACTATGCAAATGACACATAGAATGAAGGTCATACATCATTGATGATGAACGCAATCAACACATCAGATAAAGAAGATCTAAAGGTATTTTACATTGACTCTGGATGTTCTAATCATTTGTCAGGAAACATAGAATTGATGTCAGAATTGGAAAAAGGCATTTCTAGTCAAACAGTTCAAACAGGTGATATTTTGAACTGGTGATAATACAAGACATAGTGTACATTCAATTGGAAAAGTGAAATGCAAGAGTGGAGCAGATTTGCTAACCAATGTTTTGTATGTTCCTACAATATCGAAAAACTTGATTAGTGTGGGACAGATAGTTGAAAAAGGTTTTCAAGTCAGGTTTATAAATGAAGGAGTATTTGTTGAAGATCTAGATAATGGATATAATCAGATTGTCTCTGGTAAGAAAGAAGGTAGACTCTTTACTTTAAGAGTACAAGGGAACATTGGTCAAGCTTTGCTCACACATGGTGGAGTGATTACAGAACTTGATCTGGCATAAGAGATTAGGTCATTTCAATGAAAGAGGAATTAAAGCTATGGTTTCTAATCAGTCTGTACTAGGATTACCAAATATGCAAAGTCAACATATGGTTTAAAAATGTGAAGCATGTCAAATGGGTAAAGCACACAGGTTACCATTTCAGAAGAAAGGATTCAAACATGATGGAGTACTTGAGCTCATTCATACAGATGTATAGGGACCAACAAAAGAAGGATCTAGCAGTGGCTCAAGGTACTATGTTCTTTTCATTGATGATGCTACAAGATGGATAACATTATATGTTTTGAAGGAAAGATCAGAAGTGTTTGGAGCCTTCAAGCATGCTATGCTGAAGGAGAAGAATTGTCCAAATTATCTTTGGGTTGAGGCTGTAAATACAGCTACATATCTTATGAATAGATTACCATGTGCAACTCTAAATGGAATGACTCCATATGAAGCTTGGTGGGGTAAGAAACCAACACTAGATCATTGTAGAATGTTTGGATCAATTGCATATGCTTATGTGCCATCATAGCTTAGACATAAACTTGAACCAAAGGCCAAAAAATATGTGTTCATTGGTTATGATGAAAAGCAAATGGGTTACAGGTTGTGGAATCCTTTAACCAAACAATTTCTTGTTTCTAGAGATGTTACATTTGATGAACAAAAAAGTTGGTATCCAGATCAAAGTCATGCAACTGAAGAATTTGAAGAAGAGGTAAGAAGATGTGAGAAAGGAAAATCAATTGTGCAGGTTAATAGAGATGAAGACTATATGCAAGCAAGTACATCCAGAAGTGGATTAACAAGAAGGAATGAAGAAGCTCCTATATTTGATGAAGAGGTGTATCAAGACACTTATGAAGAATGTGAACCAAGAAGGTCAAGTAGGACAAGAAGACAACCAGAAAGGTATTCTTATGATACTTCTTACATAACTCGGAAGAATTATGCATATATGGTCAAAGATGATGAAGAACCTCAGAACTATGATGAAGCAAAAGGTAAGAAAGATTGGGTTGAAGCAATGAAGGAAGAATTCAATGCACTGGAGGAGAACAAGACATGGGAACTTGTTCCTAAACCAAATGGTAAGAAAGTAATTGGAAATAAATGGGTTTATAAAGTGAAGAAGCTTGCAGATGGAAGTATAGCCAGATACAAAGCTAGATTGGTGGTGAAAGGCTATGCCCAAACCTATGGCATAGATTATGATGAGACATTCAGTCATGTAGCTAAGATGTCAACTATAAGGACAATCATTGCTATTGCAGCTTCAAAAGGATGGACCCTAAGTCAATTGGATATAAAGAATACATTCTTGAATGGATACATATCAGATGAGGTATACATGGAACAACCTCAAGGGTTTATAGATTCCAGGTATCCAAATTTTGTTTGCAGATTGAGAAGAGCACTCTATGGATTGAAACAAGCTCCAAGAGCATGGAACTATAGACTGGTGAAGTATCTCAATGATCTTGGATATCAAAGTTCAAAAGCATATCCAAGTCTACTTATCAAAAGAGCAGAGGAAGGTACAATCTACATTTGTATTTATGTAGATGACATTATAATCACAGGTACTTCAGATGAAGGAATAAAAGAGGTAAATAGATTACTTGAAAAAGAATTCAAGATCAGTGATCTAGCAAAGTTGCCATAGTTTCTTGCAATGGAAGTCACTTATACAGATCATGGCATATATGTATCACAAGAAAGATATCTTCTGAATCTATTGAAGAAGTTTGATATGGAAAATTGTAGAGAAGCTTCAACTCCACTTCAAGTTAATCACAAGCTCAATAAATATGATGGTGCAGAATACAAAGATATGAGGAAGTATCAATCTCTTGTGGATAGTTTGATTTATGCTACACTAAAAAGACATGATCTTAGTTATGCAGTGGGAGTTTTGTCAAAATTCATGCATTGTCCAAAGGACCCACATTGGATTGCAGGTCAAAGAGTTCTCAGATATATCAAAGGAACTATAAAGGAAGGATTATATTATCCTTTTACATCAGATTTGAAGTTGAGAGCCTATAGTGACTCAGACTGGGCAGGTAACTAGGATGATAGAAGATCAACTCATGGCTACATGATATACATTGGTGATAAGCTCGTGAGTTCGTGTTCAAAGAAACAACATACAGTAGCATTATCATCAACTGAAGCTAAGTACAAAGGACTTGTGGAAGCAGTTAAGGAGGTTATATGGATGCAGACATTGTTCAAAAGCTTGGGCATTGATCAAGGTATACCTACAATACATGGAGATAATATGAGTTCACTTTATCTTGCAGCAAATCCAGTATTTCATGCAAGAACAAAACATATAGAGATACATTATCATTTCCTGAGAGAAAAGGTAATGGAGAAAGAAATAGAAGTGGAGTACATTTCTACAAAAGATCAGATAGCAGACATAATGACAAAGAGCTTGGATGGTGTGAAGACCAGCAGATTCAAAAGCATGGTAGGAGTAAAAGAAAGAAGATGATATGAAGAAACAGAGAATGTCAATTAGTGATTGAGGGGGAGCTGTTGGAGAAACAGTCACTAATTGGACATATATTTGAAGGTCAAAGCTTTAGAAGAAAACCACATGCCTATGTGAAGGGACAAATTCACAAGTGTATTATATTTGTAAAGTTAGTTCGCTTTAGTTCTAGAAGTTTTTTAAAAATCACGAGAATGAGAAAATCTATATAAGTTAGTTTGTATCAACTGACGCGGAGAGAGAAGAAGAGGAAGACAATGAGAAAGTGAGTTAGTACTCATTTTGTATGACTGAGAATAGTCGGGCTTCTCTGCGTGAGAAGGCACCTGAGCATTTGTGAGGTTTCATAGTTATGGAAAGAGTTTATTAAACTTCTGTGTATAGGTCTTCTTCTTCCATCTCCAGAGTTTGTCTTGTGTAAAATGATTTCAGAAGTTGAAGTTTTCCAAGCAAGTCGATGCCTGGCATCGAGATTGTGTTGATAAGTCCTTGTTTTATTCTCTGAGTCTTATGTACTACTAGAACTTCTTAAAAACATGAGGTTTGTGGAGCAACTCGATGCCTGGCATTGAGTTTCAGCATAAAGTCGATGTCTGGCATTGACTTCCCACATAAAAGTGGTCTTGCTCATGTCTTGTGTTCATAGGGTAATTTTGGCACTCAAAAAGTGGCTAAAAAAGCTCAAAGTTGATGCATGGCATTGACTTTTGGTTGCAAGTCGATGCTAGGCATCGAATTTTCATTTTTAGACACTCAAAATTACTAAAGGAGGCAAAATTTTTTGTTTTGGGAAGTCATATAGGGTCATCTTGTGAAGGGTATACCTTGAGTTGTAGAGATCTGTTTCTTGCATATGATAGCTTGTTGAAAAGCTCTACTCTTATACTTTCATCTACCAAAATATGTTGTAGAAATAATATTTGAACTAAGATAAATTAGCAAAATATGGAAGATATGCCATTTTAGTGATTGGAAAGTTCTGAAGAAGTAAAGCTCTTGGTTTTGGCTATCATTTCTCAAAATCTGGAGTGGAAATGAGCTAATGGTGACCATAGAGGTGTTCTAGTGTCACATTAATACATCAACAAAATTATGTATGTAAGCTCAAGAGAGCTTTGTATGGTTTGAAGCAGGCCCCAAGAGCATGGAATTACAGACTTGTCAAGTTCTTGAAGGAACTTGGTTTTCAAGTGTCTAAGGCAGATAGTAGCTTGCTTGTTAAAGCAAGTGATAATGGATTTATTTACATTTGCATATATGTTGATGATATAATTCTTACAGGTACAGATGAGAAGGGCATACAAGGACTTAAGAAGCAAATGGAGAAAGAGTTCAAGATCAGTTATTTGGGAGACTTGTCATACTTCTTGGGAATGGAGATTTCATATACTCAACATGGAGTATATGTAACTCAAGAAAGGTATTTGAAGGGTTTACTAATCAAATTTAAAATGGAAGATTGCAGGGTAGAACCTACTCCAATGGAGGTGAATCAACTAGGCTTGGTTTATCATATGCAGTTGGTGTGTTGTCTCAGTTCATGCATTTTCCTAGGAAAGAACATTGGGTTGTAGGACAAAGGGTGCTAAGATACATTAAAGGTACACTCAAGGAAGGTTTGTATTATGGATTTAGATTAGTGCTAGAATTTTTTCTTTTGAGTGAATTTGACTTGAGTTAGTAGGTATGTGTTGTTTAACCCCCACACATTCGGCAATCCTACTGTGTTTTGCTAAAGAAGCAAGAGATGCTTGACGGGAAGAAGAGGAAGATTTAGTAAAGTTTACTACACAAGAGCACAAGCACAAGCCGGTAACGTGGATTCATCTTTTAAACCTTACGATTGGTACAAAGCACAAGATGATTCTAATCTTGAAGCTCAAGAGGATGAAGGAGGAATAGGTGCAACAGAAGCAAGGCTAGAGGGCGGAATACTAGGAGCATTGTTCATAACAGAAGCAGCTATAGGAGTTAAAAGACGACTCCAGTTCGACCCACTTGGAAGGATGACGAGTCAAAGAACTAGGTGTACACCTCAGCGATTCCCATCATGCAACCACATCCAAATCCCAAAGCAGAGGAGGTTCAAAGGAGGATGCAAATTGCCACGTTGCTCAATTTGAAATAAAATGGATAGCAAATGGATATCCAGCAATATATGGTGATGTAGTTAAATTACAACAGTTTGCAGCCATATTGGAAGGAAGAGCCATGAGTTGGTTTACTCAATATGGTATTGCTCATGTTGCTACTTATGATGCACTAAGATTAGCATTTTACCAAAGATTTAGGAAAGAAAAAACTCATTCTAGTGTGTTGAGGAAGTTGAGAGCAATTAGACAAAAGAACATGTTAGTGGAAGATTATGCTCAAAAATTTAGAATTTTAATGGAAAGATTACAAGGCAATGAGAGACCTACCAATGAGATGTTGGCAGGTTATTTCCTCAAAGGATTAAGGAGCAGCATTAGGCACACAGTAGCAAGTGCGGATATAGCTAACAGTTTTTATAAGCTAGTGTTAGCAGCTACAAGAGTACAAAAAAGATTTGGACGATCTAAGAAGAAGCATAGTGACTCTAGTTCAGATGCTGAATCCAATTCAGAATTGAAGTCAGACAAAGGAACAATTGATTCAAAAATCAGAGAGAAAAGATGAAGAGGTTGTGGTAAGAAGACATCGCAAACACAAAGGTAAGAAAAGTAAAGAGGAAGCTCTAATTAGTAGGCTAAAGAAACATGGATACTACATAATTGCTCCAAAGGAAAAAAGGTTCTATGAAAATTGTGACAAAGAAGGACATACCACAAGTCAGTGTCGGTAGAACCCAAAGCATCAAGGACAAAATTCAAGACAAGACAATAGTAATAATAATGAAGTTGCAGCAAATCAGGTCATTCTAGTTCAAGGACGTGGTGGTTTTCAGAGGTAGTAGAAAGGAAGACCTCCATGGAGAGACCAGGCAAACCAACAAGGAAATTACCAAGGTCATCAACAAGGGAATCAGCAGGACAGATCACCTAGAGTGATTCCATGTGGATATTGCTCTGCACAAGATCATTGGATTGGGCCTAATTATCATTTATGGGTTAAGCATAGAGAGCAAAGGGGTATGTTAGTTGTTCATTATAATCTGAATAATCAGCAAGGGCAGCAGCAACAACAGGCTCAACAAGTTGCTCAGGCGAATGTCATAGTAATAGATTTATCAGATAAGGAATTTCGTAATGATCTAGGTGCAAGTACATCAAAAACTCAAAACCAAGATCATGAAAATCAATGGAATTGTGATTGTAAGCATTGTGCTTTGGTCAAGGATGTGGATGTTTTGGTAGTTACAAGGTCAAAGAATAAAGTTCTTATTGATTGGCAGGAACAAAGGTAGATTCGGGACCAAGTGCAGAAATGGATCCAGCAGGATTAGCGCAAGCCAGTACAATTTCAAATTTTATCCCAAGAAGATGATGATGGAACTTCTATGCATAGAACAAAGAAGGATGATAAAATGAAGACCAAGCAAGAACTAGAAAATGATTGGTTTGAGGTAATAATCAATTCTCCTTTGTAGTTATCCTTGGATCAGTTGTTATCCTTAGTACCAGCTTTTAGAGAAAATTTATTGAAAAGGCTGGTTGGTCAACAATCGGAACCAGCAGCTACACAAATACCTTCAATATCAGCTAATAGTATTGATCCAACTAATGTGGACTTTGTGGTTCCAGTAATTCATGCACAATATAAACAAAATAGATTTGATGAGGTTTTGTTGGATGATGGCTCAAGAGTGAATATATTACCTGAAAATATATTTAAGGAAATGGGGAATGGGATTTGGCTCCAGCACCTTTTCAAGTAAAGGTGGCAAATCAAATGCGTATTCTGAAGCAGCAGTAGATAGTAATTATAAGAATGTCATTCATGGTTAATTTTGTGGTAATTAGAATGTTTGAATCTACTTATCTATATGAAATGTTGTTAGGGAGACCATGGTTCAGGTTGGCTAAAGTAAAGCAAGATTGGGGTTAAATGTGGTTGTGATCACAAAAGGTAAAAAGCAAGTCACAATACCAATGAAAGGAAGAAGGAATATGTCAATAGTAGAGAAACCACTGATGGCTCAGACTATTCATTTAGCAGACGAGATTGATTATGATGAAGACGAAGAATTTCTGAAGGCAAATCCAACAGTGATCTTAGTATTGGAAGTAGACGTGGAGGGAGTATTATCAAAAGAATAGGACCTTTCAAAAAATAGCAATGAGCCAATTGTAGGTGACACAATGGAAGGCACACAGCTGAGCCAAATGCTTGAGCAAAATCTAGAAATTCTGGCTCAGCAGAAGTTGGAGCAGAAAGAAAAGGAGGTAATCAGTTTGGATGAGAAAATATATGAACAAAAATATGCAAGCTCACGCAGAGTAAAGGAAGATGAACTTCAGGAAGTTAATTTGGGAACTAATGTTGAACCAAAGTTGGTGAGAGTAAGCAAAGCACTAGAAGGCCAGTTTTTGGAAGATCTGATTTGTTTGTTGAAGGAGTACATTGATGTATTTGCTTGGGATTACTCACAAGCGAAAGGCATAGACCCATATCTACATTAACATCGGATTAATTTAAAGAAAGATGCAGTTCCAATTGTGCAATAAAGGTATCAAATGAGTCCTAATTTTGCAAAACAGGTTAAGGAGGAATTTGACAAGTTATTGGTAGTTGGATTCATCAAACCAATTAATCAAGTAACATGGTTATCTCCTATTATTGTGGTTCCTAAAAAGAATGGGAAGTTGAGGATTTGCATGGATTATAGAAAATTAATTGCAGCAACAATTACAGATCCTTTCCCAATGCCATTTTGTGATGCGATGTTGAATGCAGTAGCTCGCCATGAAATGTATAGCTTTCTAGATGGATTTTTTGGCTATAATCAGATTTGCGTTGTTGAGGAGGATCAGCACAAAACTACATTTATTACATAATTTGGAGCATATATGTTCATACTCACAAGCTTTGGATTGAACCTTCATTTAATTACATAGCACATAAAGTTTTTGAGCCTCACTTGCAGGATTTTATGCAAGTTTTTGTGGACAACTTCTCAGTATTTGGAAAGAAGATACAACACCTGCTGCACCTGAAATCTTGTTTTGACAGATGGAGAAAATTCAGAATGTTGTTGAATCCGTTCAAGAGTGTCATTGTAGTGAAGAGCGATAACTTATTGGGCCATGTCATTTTACAAGAGGGAATGGCTATTGACATCAAGAAATTAGGATAGTGAAACCTCCAACAAATGTAAAGAAAATAATGAGGTTTGTTGGACAAATCAAGTGGCATGCTAGATATTTGAGGTACTTGGCTAATATCTCATTACCTTTGACACATTTCACAAAGAAAGATGTTCCCTTTCTATGGGCTGAAGCTCAAGAGAAGGCTTTCTAGTTATTAAAAAAGAATGAAATCATTTCATAGCTAACAAGAACACATTTGATTATGCACAAAAAGTCTACAGCCTATCATCCATAGGCAAATGGTCAAGCGAAAAGCACCAATAAAACTTTGCTACGCATTCTTAAAAAGTTAGTGCATGACAATCAGAAGAATTGGGATGTGTTGCTAGATTCACCATTCTGGTCGTTCCGAATAGCTTTTAAGGTAACTATCGGAATGACACCATTCAGACTGGTGTACGACTTAGAAGTAGTAGTCCCAATGGAATTTGTGGTTCCAAGTTTGCGTGTAACATAAAAAAATGTGTCTCCAGAGTTATCAATCAAGCATAGGAGCAAGTATCTTCTACAATTGGAGGAAGACCATTTAGTTAGTGCATATATAACTGAGGTGATCCAAAGAAGGAGACAAGCTTGGGTTAACATGAATGTCAAATTTAAGATATTTCAGGTTGGAGATTGGGTCATGGTGTATAATTCTAAGTTAGGGCCACATCAAGGAAATCTTACCTTAAGGTATAAGGGTCCATATCAGATTGTGCAGGATTTAGGACAAGGGACTTTTTTGGTAGCATATGTATTTTGGTACAAGGATGGAAAAACCAATTAATGGATTTTTTCTGAAGAAATTTCAAGGGAAACCACCACACATGGATTGGTTATCATCTAATTTGGTGCACGTGATGTTTAATTCAGATAATCGGCTCAGTAATGTTTGTGATCACCGCAGTAAGAACACTTATTTTTCTACATTCTGGTTGGTGGCAACATGTTTTTTGGATATCCTCAAAATCAACACCATGTTGTTGCTTAAAACCCTTTGCAACAAGTTGTGCTTTATACTTTGGAGAAGCACTATCTGATGTGAATTTTAGCTTATATACCCATTTACATGGTAAAGCTTTCCTACCCTTTCGCAAAGGTACTAAATCCCAAGTACCATTCTTGTGAATAGAATCCAGCTCACACTTCATGGCACACTCCCACTTGACATGATCCTTTGTCTGTATAGCCTCTTTGTAGCAAGAAGGCTCACCAGCATATGTTAGCATAACAAAATCTAAACTTGGAACATATCTATCAGGTGGATGTGAGACATGTGTAGAGCATCTCAATGGTTGCTTAATAGGAACCACTTCATTTTCCATCATGTGTGCACATGTCCTCATACACTTGGTTAAGTCGGTTCTTCAGATTGATAATTAAGCATGTGTCAATCTACCGCTATACGCACTTGTGTGGCAAACGAGATTTAGTCTCTTTGACAAAAGTCCCTAAGACCTCGTGACTTAGGTACACACATTTTTGGCGCCGTTGTCAGGGAACACACTCAACCAAGGTGCCTTCGTGATGGTTATAGTTCTATAGTGAAGGAATCATACTTGTAGGAGTGAATTCGTTCAGTGGCAAGTAGTCAGACACTTCAACACTTGTTACTTCACATCCTGGAGGTGTGTGTAATGAGTTTTTAGGTTTAGGGTTAGGAGTAAAGGAGAGAAGGAGGTTTAGGGTTAGGAGTGAAGGAGAGAAGTGCAGTAGGAGTGAGTTAAAATCATCAAGAAAATTTCAAAAAAATTTGCCAAGCTACTGTAGGATAGGTCTTAGACATCACAAACTATAAAAACCAAAAAAATATGTTCATTTGACACTTGCTCAGAAGTGGTATCGCCTACAGATAGCGATTGGTATCGCCTGAGTAGTATCACGCATTACAAGCCCTCAAAGCTACCTAGTGAGCTCAAGACTTAAGCAAGATATCCCCAAGGTAAGCTATATTAAGACTTTAATATCAAAAAACACTGTAAAAATGCATTTACACATGATTAAAGACACATTCGGCATCGGGGGTGGGACAGAGAGACTTAAGAGGTTTGTTGAGTGAGACAGAGGGTGAGGAGTGAAGAGAAGTGAGAGAGAAACCAAAGGGTGCAAAAATTTTTGTATTTGGAGCTATTTTGGTTGTAGTATTGCGATCGGTTGAGTTTTGGTATCACGATACCAAAATTCCCTAGTATCGCGATACTCGCCGAAGTATCGTATCGTCGCATACCACTTGAGGTATTGTGATACCATTTTTGGTATCGTATCGTCAAGTTGGTATCGTGATCCTGATCTACCAGTGGTATCGTATCGCGGTCCACTTGGTATCGTATCGTCCCGATCACGGTATCGTATCATCGACCGAGCGGTATCGTATCCCGTGCAAATCCAATATGGTATCGTTGCCTCTCTTGGTATGGTATCGTGTGGAACGGGAGTATCGTATCGTGCAAAATTCAAGTATCGTATCGTGCATTTCTGCGGTATCGTATCGGGGACAGGCCATGAACTCTCGTCTAGAATCTTTGATTTGGAATGCTTAGGTGAAACAAGATTGAGAGAAGTATTAGGAATTTATGCAGCCAAGAAAAGACAAAAAGCATATTTTTATGTCCATGTGAAGGATAAAGGCTTCAAAGTAGGAGACTTAGTTTTGGTGTACACCCTAAAACAACATGCACGAAAGTTGGAAAAGCGAGGCTATGGACCAACGATTATTAAGAGAATGTCAACAAGTGGAGCAATCCAATTAGCCACCCTAGAAGGTGGCATCCTACCTACTTACATCAGTGGATGCAAGGTCAAATTATATCAAGAACCTCTCACTGAGGAAATGCTTAATTGACTCAACACTGCCAAGAAACATAAAGAAGAAGAAAAACGAGTTCAAGAACAAGTGCAGGCAGAAGCCTTAAAATGCATCCAATGAATGAAATTGAGAAGACATGGTAGAGATCAGCCTAGGTAAAACGCTTATGAAGCTCCAAGATATCACATGGCCATGTGCAAAATATCAAGTATACTTTCCCACATAATATTTGACTGACGACCCTTTGTGACCATAGAGGTAGGACAAGGAAATAGTGCAAGGATTGTAAGAGCTTTGATTGACTCAAGCACAGCCACTAGTGCAGTTAGACTTTCTTACTGTCAAGACTTGCAATTAAGTATCAATCCTATAGATGCATCTCTCATAGGATTGTGAGGTGTGGAAACCCCTCGCATGGGCAAGGTGGAGCTTCCCATCTACATCTAGGATGTTCTTATGATAGTGAAGGTACTAGTGTGTCAAGATGAGGACCTCACAAAACCTCTTATCTTGGGTCAAGACTGGATCTATAATCATGTTGTCAACGTAAACCTAAGAAGTGGACTTCCTCAGGTGTGGGTGGATCAAAACCTCATCACAATTGAGCTAGAAGATCATGCACTCAAGGAGCTAGGAAAGGCACCAAATCCTAGTCCTTCTAGGAGTACACATGTAGATAGAGATGTTCTTGGCTAAAAGTCTGTGATGCAGAGGGAGGTCATTCTCACCAAAGGAAACAAGGATTAGATGGAACTCCCTTCTTTTCCAATGGTGATCGAAACGAAACAGACAAAGGAGCACAAGAAGCAAAAGAAGTAGACGGTCCATGCTCATAGTCAATGGAGTGAGCAAAGCAAGATGACTCAAATGGTGAAGCAAATTTGGATCCGCAAGGGTGAACAACCCTCTACTCAAGAGACTCAACCAAAATGAGGCAATAAACCAACTACTCGGGCAAGGACTACAAAGCAAGAGTACACCAGTAATCTCCCAAAATAGACCATTCCCATTTGGGTCCCAAAGCAGTCAATGAAGGCTAACCCCTATGCTAGACAAATCTAGGTGCCCAAGACCTACTTCCACGCTCAAGTATTTTCACATAAGCACAAAAGCTTGAATAGCCACTCACAATCATGCAAATCATACACTTCAGAGCACACATTGGCATTCCAACACTCCACACATGCAATCACACCTAGAAGTACTTGGAAATGGGTACCGAAAAAGTCTGAAATCCAAAAGGGCCTAGTCCAGAGACCTTTACCTATCATCACTTCCAAAAAAATGCCATCTCACATGGAAAATTTGGAGAGTTAAAGTCTGTAATAAACCCCCTGACCCAACCCTATAGACTACTGTGCACAAACATAGATGCATTTAAGTACATTGCACAGCCAGACTATGTATATAGGAACATTACTGACCTCCTAACTCTAACTCACACACACATAATTTTCTTTAAACGCCAATTTGAGAAGTTATAGAATGTAGAAGCACTGCGCCTAGTATGGCAGAAAGCAGGATTGGATGCGTATTTCAGTGCCCAGCTTTCAAATCCCGATTTTATGAGATCTTTTATCTTATCAACACTCTGATGCCTAGCAAGCACTCCCAAGCATCAAGCACTTTTGTGTGTCCATCTCTAACAGGGGGAAATGAGTTGAAGATGTTTAAGTTAACCAATAATTTAGTGTGGGAGGCTTTGGATATGCGAGGAATGCACATACCCACAGAGAAGGAGGTTCTCGTACCCAACAACATGAAGAATCGAAACCTTACCAAGCTCAATGACATAGTGGCCATGACGCCAAACATTGTACTTCACTTGAGGATGTGCATGTAACACTTTGCCTTCCCTTCCCAAGATAGATTCATTATGCCGCCCAAGAAGATATGGTTTAGCTTGTATCTTGCAGAGACTCAAAACTTAACAATTAACTTGCCTCATTAGATCATTGATCACATACCCTTGGCACACAAGCGATGGTTATGCAAGTCAATTTTGTATGGGTGTTGTGCATTGACCAGGATAATTTATAGATGTTTAGCTTACGACATTCCAATCCAAAGAGCCCTGATATGGAATAGAGTGCAGCAGTTCAAGGACCGAACATCAACTAGACCCCCTTCCAAGAGGATGAGAGGAGCAGTACAAGAACCATGTGCTCAACCCCACTGAGCCACATTAACCTCCGATGTCACTCCCCCACCCCATCACATATGCTCTTTCACACTACACCTCCCAAGATGCAACACCAAAGGCCCCAACCTGATATTCCCACCAATTCCCACATACCTCGAATTCCTTGGCAGAGTACATTTGAAAGAGCTCACTACTGAGGATTTTGAGCAGATTTTAAAAGAAGTGAATCTTGAGGTGGAAGAAGAACAACAAGTGGAAGGTTCTCAACTGAAAGCAACAACATCACAAGTACCCATTACCATTGTTGATGTGGATGAAGAAGAGGACAAATATGACAAGGAAGATGAAGAATCTGAAGAAGGCAAGGATGGGCATGAAGAAAGACATCAAGATGAGCAGCATGAGGTACCAAAACTCGTAGGTGCTCTTGCATACACAACCCAATTGCAAAGGCTATACGACACAATCAAAGCAATGCAAGAAAGGCACAGACTTTCATTCACATCAAGCCAATCCCTGATCAAACAGATGCTAGTAGAAGAAGGTGTGGACCAACATTTCATCACCACCCTCAAATTAATGTCAAAATCCTTGGGAATCCAAGAGGCCATCTACAGAGCAGTGAGCCAGTCATTCCGATATGACAAACATAGGGTCCACACACTACCAAGGGTAGGCAAGAACATACAAATACCAGTATCTAAACAAGAGGCAACGATAGAACCAACAACCACCCCAACCACCACCATCGACCTTACTGCAGAAACTTTTGTACAAACATCCCCAATTTCTCCCCAACAACCCCCATCTCCTCCCTCTCCTCCCTCACCCCCACCTCTACCACCAACCATTGATAAAACCAATGTACTAGTAACAACCATGACCCAACATCCTTTCCCTTTTGTGAACCAACATCTTAGGACACCCTCTTTTTTTCCATTACCAATCCTTTTTTCACTTCACCATTATCAAACCCATCATTGGACACCCACTAATTACTAGCATGGAAGGACACATGTGGCCCACAAAAGATAGTCTAGGTTTCTCTGCTTGCCCATATTCACACATTCCCCTTTCCAGGGATCCATACTTCACATCCACCTCATCCATGTTCCCCTATACCTCACTCACCACAATCGTCCCACCTCATTACATATCATTCATGGAACAATTCAATTGTGCTTCTGCTCCTCAGATGTTAGGTTCACAAATACACACAACCATGTCACTATATACAAACACCATACTCACCTCACCTACCATACCCACATACATGGTAGCTCTTGCACGCACCGCACTGTCCGAAACCATGGACATTTCACGATCCACAGCACCTCCCCCTCCCCCCACCTTTCCACCATTCCCCATTCCCCTACTACCAATTTCACCTAACCCACCTCTCCGTTAGACACGGCATCCACCATTCCCATCCCCCTCCCCATTCCCCTTGCACTCCACACCATTTCCCTTGCATCTCATACTATAAATAATACATTCAATACAATCATTCAGTGCGCACATCAACTACAAGAGTACCAACAATTGGAAGAGCGAAATGCTACCTTCCAGGAAAAGTTGTAGAGACTACAAGAGAGAGTCACTACCTTGGAAGCCAACAACCAAATGCTCCTAGCAGAATACACTGTTGGAGTTAGACGTTTGCGGAAGCACGCGAACAGCACAAGGATGAAGAAGAAGCTTGGAGCACAACACACAATACTGAATGTATTACTAGAGAATGTACAAAGATAAGTAGCCAATTAGGGCAATAGGCGTATATACAAGTCAGGGAAAAAAAACCTCCTAAAGAGGGAAAAAGTGCCCCGGCGGTCCTAGTGTGTTCACACACATCACTACCTAAATATATCAACAAATCCCCCCTGGGAGTGATGCGGTGAACAAGGAGATGGCACTCATGTATAAGGAAGTGTCAAGCTATGTGGAAATCACTCCACAAAAGGAAGTAAGCCCAAAGCTTTGTGGAAAGCTTCAAACTTCTCCCTAGACAGAGGCTTCGTGAAAAGGTCTTCAATGTTCTCCTGCGTGGGCACATATGCCAAGCTGATCTCCCCAGCAGAGAACCTCTCCCTGACATAGTGATAATGCACCTCAATGTGCTTAGTGCGAGCATGGAACACAGGGTTCCTCGCAACTGCCAATGCGCTCTGACTGTCAGTGAAGATGGTGGTGGCAAAAGACTGGCCAACACCCAAATCAGCCATAAGGCGTCTGAGCCACACACACTCAACAGTCGCTGTGAAAGCTGCCCTATACTCAGCCTCACAACTGGAAGTGGCCACAGTAGGCTGCTTCTTGCTCAACCAAGATATACATGAGCTACCAAGTATGAAGCAAAAATCACTGGTGGACACACGAGTGTCATAGTAACCAGCCCAATCTCAGTCAGAAAAAGCATGCAAATCTGGCGGTGATCCCCCTTTGGGATAAAACAACCCAAGTAGCTGAGTAACACTCAAGTAGCAAAAGATGCGCTTAACTGCCTTCCAATGCGTGACGCCTAGGCAATGCATAAACCTTGTCATTTGTGAGATAGCAAACTGAATATCTGGCCGAGTAATGCATAAGTAAATCAAGCATCCAACAGCCTGTTGATAGAGAACAGCATCAAATGCATCTCCAGCATCATGAAGACTCAATCGTAAACCTGTCTCCATAGGAGTGGCAATAGGCTTACAGTCTTCAAGGCCAAAATGCTGCAATAATGTGTCAATATATTTCGTTTGACACAAAGCCATTCCACCATCAACTTGCATAAACTGAATGCCCAAATAGTGATGCAAATGCCCCAAATCATACATCTCAAATGAGGCATGCAAATCAGCCTTGAAATCAGCAATATGCTTCTCAATAGGACCAGTGAGCAGCATGTCGTCAACATAGACAACAATGATCAGAAGCACATCATTAGCATGCTTAACATATAAGGTGCTTTTAGTTGGATTGTTCTCAAAACCATGTGCAACAGATAGGCATGTATCTTCTCATACCAAGCACGTGGTGCTTGCTTTAAACCATATAATGCCTTCTTTAAGCTGCACACCTGGTTTTCATGCCCTTTTTGCGCAAAGCCACGGGGCTGAAAAACATACACTTCTTCATGCAAGTCACCATTCAGAAATGCTATTTTAATGTCCAACTGATGTACATTCCAACCATGATGGGCTGCAAGTGCACAAATGCTCCGAACAGTAGTCATACGGCATGTGGGTGCAAAGGTCTCATCAAATTCAATGCCTCTTTCCTGCGCATAACCCTTTGCAACAAGCCTAGTCTTATACATGTCAACTGTACCATCAGGTTTACGCTTCAGCTTGTATACTCACTTAGTGCCAATGGCCTTCTTGCCAGGAGGCAAGTCACATCAAGACCATGTACCATTCTTCATTATAGCATCGTATTCAGATTGCATAGCAACCATCCAATTTTCTAAATTTTGTGCTTCATCAAAAGAAACAAGCTCATTCTCATCACAGAGACTAGATGCAGCCATAGCATAGCAAAATGATGCAAAGGAGGCACTATGAGAGCCTGAACGAGTACGATATGAGAAAGGTGCATCTAATTTGTTGTCATGGAAAGTTTGCACCAGCCATTTTGGCATAGTTTTTGCCTCCTCAATATCAGCTCTCTCATCAACAAGTGCATCATGTAAATCTGCATCAGAAATGGGATGATCTGCATCATCACATGAAACCTGCAAAGGCTGAGAAGTTGCCTCATTAGGACCAGCAGTAGACTGCCCACTTGTAAAAAGAGGCATCAAAGTATCATACATGTCTCTGGAGCTAACAGATGTCTCCTTAGTACATGAAAGCAATGGCTGAATACGGCTAACCAGAATGCGTTTAGTCTGTGGATGATATAGACGATAGCCTTTACTTTCAGAACTGTACCCAACAAAAATACATTTTACTGCCTTATCCTCCAATTTTCTGCGATGTTGTTCAGGCACTAGTGCATATGCCAAACAACCAAAAACATGCAGATGAGCAACATATGGCTTGCAATCATGCCAAGCCTCGTATGGAGTGATAGACTGCAGCGCTTTAGTGGGACACCTGTTCAGTACATATGCTGCACACATGACAGCCTCAAGCCAGAAACTATGTGGTAAAGCCTGACTCTTGACCATACCTCACCATCTCCATGAGTGACTCGTTCTTCCGTTCAGCAACTCCATTCTGTTGAGGTGTATACGGCATGGTACACTGGTGTTTTATCCCACGTTCAGCTAGAAATGCATTAAAATCAGAAGACATATATCCCCCCCCCGATCACAACAGAGGGTGCCCATTTTACATGTTGACAGATTTTCAGCCAAAACCAAAAACTGTTTGAAGCACAAAAACACTTCGGACTTTGCCTTCAATGGATATACCCGCATACCCAGAAAAATCATCAATGAAAGTCACGAAGTAAAGATAGTTTCCAAAAGAAGGTGTCTGCATAGGACCACAGACATCACTATGTACCAGCTACAATTTCTACGTAGCCCGAATTGAACCATCTTTTGGAAAGGAGGAACGCTGCATTTTGCCCAAAATACAGCCTTCACATACATGTTTTCTAGGTGCCTCAAGCTTAGGCAAAGAAGATACCATATCAGATTTCTGCAGGCATAGCAAACTAGCAAAATTCAGATGACCAAAGCGTGCATGCCAAAGCTTTGCATCTAAGATAGCCTGAGAATCATGAACTGCACATGCCAAATCATTCACAAATCTTTCATAGTCTATGAGCTTATACAGCCCACGACATAAAATGCCAAAAGCAATAATAACATCGCCATTTGACAGATCATGAACAATACATCTGTCATCAACAAATTTCACAACCAAGCCAATCTTGGCTAATGCAAAAACTGATAACAAATTCTTCTTGATCCCTGGCACAAATAAAGCATCTGACAAGGTGAAAGAACTATCATCAGCAGTAGTCAGAATGATCTTACCAAGTCCCATAACAGGATAAGAGGAGTTATTGGCGCATGTGACAGTATTCCCTATAGGGGTAGGCTCAAGTGAAGAGAAGAAACTGCGCTGCGAGGTAATATGTTTGGTCGCCCCACTGTCAAAGTACCAAACATCTGAGTCCACTGCAGACATGCACTGCTCATGAGAAGATGGGTCAAAACTACAAACAGTAGTAAACGCCCATTCTTCTTCCTGCACAAGATTAGCAGACTCTGTTTTTTGTGTAGAGGCTTCTACAACAACCATTCCAGCCTCCTTTTTCTTTGCCTCTTTTGTAGCCAGTTTTGGACAGTTCTTTATTATATGATCATTCCCTTTACAGTACTTGCAAAACAATTTCTGCTTTTCTAATTTCTTCTCATCTTTATCCTGGTTCTTTGAATGTGCAGCATTTGCAGATTTCTGCTTACTAGTAGAAGAGCTCCATTTTCCTTTGCCCTTCTGACTAGCCAGGAAAGCTTGATCTGCAACATGCATAATGGACGTGTTCTGCCTGGACTGATCTTCTTGCAACAGAACAGAGACTAACTCCTCAAATGACAAGGCATTTGGATTGCCTTTCATCATCAACCGAAGAGTAGAAGCAAAACTCTGATATGAATCAGGAAGACCATTCAGAATGGTCTGCACAAGTGAGCTATCTAGTATAACCTCATCAGCAGAAATCAACTGTTCCTTCAAGTCCTTGATCTTTGTTAGGAAACTGTCCATAGAATCACCTTCATTCATGTGCTCACTCTCCAACTTTTTTCGGAGGTAAGCAACACGAGCCTCATTCCTAGCTTGGTACAATGTGGTAAGTGTATCCCAAGCATCCTTAGTTATTCTGCAAGAGCGAATATGAGGAATAATGGCACGTTTGACAGACAAAGCTATCAATGCATGTGCCTGGGCATCTCTGCCATCCCAACGAATCTGCTCTGCAGTAGGTGCAGCAAAAATAGCAGCACGAACAGGAATCTACACAATATCATCTTCAACACCATCTTCATTAGCTCCAGCACCTATATTTGCAGTACCTGTTGTTATAGGTGTAACAGGACGTCTTTCAACACCCTGCACAATGTTCCACAATCCTTTTGCAACCAATACATGTCGCATCATATAAGCCCATAATGGGTAGTTGGTACCATCCAACTTATCCTCAACATCCAATATACGGAATACATCACTGCTTTCAGCCATGGTCAGTGACTAAAATACCTTGATGCAAAAAATTGACTGTATCTCAAAAAGTTGAACAGAATCACCTAGACGAGTTTTGCTAGACCTGTAGCAGACTTCGAGACGCTTAAACTGGCGAACAGAAATTGGTATATACCTTTGGCACAAAAAGATAAAATAGCCTGCACAAGCACTGCGATAGTGCGTTCGGAGGCCGAAACGAGCTCAGATCGCGATTTCGGCACCACAGAGCAGAGCGGTTTTGATCTCTGAAACACGCTGAGTATGCTCACCAAAATTCGTGCGATTTTGAGACTGCAAACGGAGGAGTGTCGATGGTGCCCTAGATGAAGCGACGACCTGCTCTGATGCCAATTGTTGGAGTTAGACGTCTGCGGAAGCACGCGAACAGCAAGCTTGGAGCACAACACACAATACTGAATGTATTACTAGAGAATGTACAAAGATAAGTAGCCCATTAGGGCAATAGGCGTATATACAAGCCGGGGGAAAAAAACCTCCTAAAGAGGGAAAAAAGTGCCCCGGCAGTCCTAGTGTGTTCACACACATCACTACCTAAATATATCAACATACACCACCTTACAATAGGCTCACTCGGAATTGGAGTCCAAGATGCCTACTATGGATGCTCAAGCAGTCAAAGAATTGGAAAATGTACTCCAAGCGTAGACTCTCAACAATGCTAAATTACGACAAAATCTAGGTCTACTATGAAAGCACATGGTTGCAGCATTGGAAGAGGACAAGAGATTACAATATTAAAACCAAGACAATCTTGAAGTGTCTATGGAGGGGACCACCACCGCGGAGATTCACCCTACAAAGTATCAAGCAGTCCCATCAGAAGACATAAGGATGCTTCTTGAAGAGCATGCCAACTTTTTGGAGTCATATGAAAAGCTAGAATCTGAATGTGCTGATCCCAAGAAGCAGCTAGCCAATATCAACACATCTCAACCACAGACAGCCATTCTCCCTCAGCCTACGGAGGAACTAGAAGCCTTAAGGAAACAGATTGAAGAATTGCAAGCACACCTACTACATTATGAAAGGACACCCTCTCCAATCGAAGAACTTGAACTTGAAATAGTGGTGGAGATTCCAATTGAAGAGAGTTTTGAAGAACCATATGAGCCAATACCAGTACCTAGTGGGCGTATCACAATTGAGGGCCGCAACACCTTTGAGATGGAAGTCCCAGATTGCCTCGAGAGAGTAGAGCAAATAGGAAAAACCCACAATGATAGAGTGGCCGTGCAAATCAAGTCTCTTTCCAATCTGGAAGAAACAGTCCTTAGGTCCTCTTATTTTTAGAACCTATCCCATCAACGATTGATCACCACATCAGAAACGCAATACAAGCCTTAATTTTTGTTGTTAATGAACTATAATGCAGAGATTAAAAGGCATACAGGAAAAGAGCCCACATTCACCACTCAGTTTGAGCCCGATGATCTACCAGTTGAGGCATGAGCAGGCTCAATTTTTCAACCTAATTGGCGTGAGCGACTGTTAGCAAGCTACCCAGAAATGATGCACACATGGGCAAGTATTCCACTCTATATTAAATATAACCCATGTTACTGCCCAATGGTCTATCGTAGGTCTTGGCAAGATTTTGCCATCAAAGTCCGCAACAACAAAGGGTGCTCTGATTGGATTAATTACCCATACTTTGCTCCACTTGGAGGGCTACCCACCATTAGTCCACATAGTTAAAGAATGTACCAGACATTGTTGCACAAATGTGTATGAAGATCTTCAAGCTCATGACTATAGTATTCAAGAGCTTCTGAAAGATTCAAGCTCCATGCATTTTAGCCTCGAGATTTTCTGAAAACAATCGAGATTTGTTATATGACATGAGCCAAACCACCTCTATCAACACAATATATGCATGGCATGCGCAAATCAAATATCGACCTGCTTGCTACAAGCAGACTTTTGAAGAAATGTTCTCTATCGAGTTCTAGGAATATCATTCCGAAATTTTCATTCCCAAACCAACATATTTGTAACATCTCTTTGCGGTGGAACAAGCCATACATGTAGATCAATTATGCTTGACACATCCAGATATTCCACGTCCAATTGATTGGGATCAAATGATGACCGACTTGGCACGAGGCCTACGCATACAAGAACATCATGTTGCCATCGATGTCGTCGAATATTACATCAAGCACTCCCAACAACAAGGGTCTATCAAGGACGACAGATGCACGAGAGGGGGGGTGTTGGTAGGAGCCAGGGCATTCAGGGCCTTACAAGACAGGGAAGCCACCAAAGGGAGTCCAAACAAAGGGAGAGCCAACTAGGATTAAGCTAGGAAAGAAATCAACGCAGATCCAGTAAGTTGGCCACATAAATTTTCATGGAGAAATATTTCCCAAACAGTGATTCTAGTCACTTCACACCATTGTAAATACCATTTTCCGTTATTCCTACTCTATTTTGTGCAAGCCGAAGAGTCCTCGAGCTTGAGGAGTATTAGAAGTATCTGTCTACCAATTTTCATGATTTTTAAAGCTCGTTTGGACCTCCAAAATAGCCTAGGAACTCATTTTTAACTAGGTTGGACACTAGGTCTGGATAGGGTCAAAACCTAGTCAAAAACTATAAAAAGAGCTAGAGAGCTTATTTTTGGGGTTATCTAGTTGGAGATTGAAGCTAGTTTTGAGCTTTGTATACTTTCTTGGAGTTTCTAATAGAAGACTCCATTGTTCCACTCTATGTCTTGCCTTGTGTGCGCATGTGTGTATGTGTGTGCATGCACGTGTGCTTCTCGCTCGTGTGCTTCTCACTCATGTACTTGTGCCTTCACTTGCTCATAGTCGTCATACTAGTCTGACAATTATGAGGTGGATCTCCTCATGTTGGTACTTGTCATTGTGCTAGAGTGACACCAAGTACAAATGGGAAGAGAGGCCCTCCTTATATAGATTTGGGAGGGGCTCTCCAAAGTACATTTCATGTGGGATAATTCCCCTCAAAGGATAATGAATACAATGGTAGAAGCAAATGGCAAGGTACCCAAATACAAAGGATATAATATAAAATGGAAATGGAATGGAAATGGAATGGAAATGGGATAGAAATAGAGTGACTCCAAGATACATAAGGGAGATGCACTCATATTCTCAACACCCTCTTTGCACCTCCATTTTGTAGAGTATGGAGGCTGCTAGGGTATGAGAGAAAGGTCCACCAAGAATGCAGTAGTAGCAACACGAGAACCAAATAGGAAGTCTCTGTTTGGAAATCCATAGCCTCCAAGTGGTATCGACCATGCTTGATTTCCAAGTACTCCATAAGATGTCCACTTGATGGATCGAGCACATGCTCCATAGGTACACCACCAACGAGGTACAGGAACAGAACAAGATCTCACTTGATGAGATTACCTCCACACGAGATAGGTAGGATGACTCCATGTGGTACGCGGGAACCTCCATAGCTTTGACAATATCCACCACGAGATGTATATCGCCAAGAAGTAGGTCCTATAAGAATGAAATATAAAGCATGAAGTATAAAATCATAGTCACATGGTAGTATATCTACATGTTCTAGTCCATGGAGTGTAGAAGCTCCTACGATGTGTCGGTGGGATCATGAAAGCCCCTCTAAACCAAAAAGCTGGTTCAAAAAAGGATCCAACTAAGTGATGAATCCAAGTAGATGGAGGAGTATCCTATGGTAAATGAAAAAATGTTGGACTTCAAGAATGGAAGAGTACATGCTCAAAATATTGCTATAGATGAGGTAAGTGGACTCTCCAAGATAGGAATGAAAAATGACAATTCACTGATCCTGGAGTAATGCCCAACTGAAGTTGAAAGGAAATATAAACCTTTGATGGTACGATAGCAGGTGTAGCCATCTGAGGTATATGCTAAGATGGTATCTCTAATGTCTCCTACTCCAAAACTGAATCATGATCTGGAAAGTCATGTACAAAGAGAGCATGCTCCACATAGTGTGATTGTTTGAAACTGGAATGATTCCCCTCTGAAGTGGAAATGAGAGGATCCAAAAGGTATGAATACTTAGAGTATTCATCAAATGTGCAGTCTTTGGTTACTGTAACTGAGTGACTCTTTGGATCGTAGAGTTTGTATGCATTCTACTGGTCACTGTAACCGATGAAAATGTACTGCTTAGGCCGATCATCATCATGGCCTTGCTCATAGGCATGACCACTAAAGATGCAAAAAAATTCACACTTGGCTTCTTCTTAAAGTAAGCCTCAAATGGTGTTTGGTTCTTCAAGACAACTGAGAACCCTCTATTCTGAATATGTATTGTTATCTGTACTACTTCACCCCAAAACTTTAGTGGAAGTTGCCTTTGACTAATCATAACCTAGACCATCTGAATCACACTTTGAATCTTTTGTAAGGAAATACCTTGTTGAGTATCTTGCATTGCTTGATACTTGATTCCATGTTGCTTCAGGTACTTGGAGAAGGTCTGATTGACAAAGCTATTATCTCCATCAGATCAGATGACCTTCAAAGAACTTAGAAAGTCTTCTTGAACTGTTTGTTATCACATCGTTAGGACCTATATGGTAAACGGTCAATGGTATTAGCATAGCACCGTATGGGGCATAGCATTTACGCTGTAGCAAGACAGGATATCCTTGAACTTGGAAAGGGCATCATCTTCATGCTTGAGTGAATACACCCAAGTGTATCTAGTGAAGTCATCTACTATCAGGAAGAAGTAAATTGATCCACCCAGAGAAGAACTATCCATAGGTCCACAAATATCAGCATGGACTAATGCTAAGGGTTTAGATGTAGAAATGGATGTTGGAAGAGATCTTAGCTAAGCAAGAGGTATGTCCAAATTTGCAATTCCACAAGTTAGGACTTGAATATTTGGCCATAAAACTTGACAGCTTATAGAGACCTTTGTCTTCAAAGCCTTGAGCTATCACTTCATTGGATTCATGATCAATGAGTTGAAATTTTTGTGATCGAATTACACCGTCATGTTGCACTTTGTAATGTCCTTCACTAAGAGAAGATTCTTACAAAGGCTTGGCACATAAAGAACATCTTTGAGTGACTTGGTCTCACCTTCTGAGTTGGTGACATGAACTTTGCCTCTTCCTTCGATTTCAATGCACTTGTTATCTCCGAGATAAAAGTTACCTTTGTGCTCTTGAAAATCATGAAAATCATCTTTATCATGGCATATGTGTGATGAAGCCCCACTGTCAAAAATCCATTTTTTACTTGGAGTGGATGCAACAAGTGCCCTGTATTCAGTTGTGAGAAAGAGATCTTCACTTTTGCAGTGAGAGTGATGCTCGGTCTTTGAAGTAGGCTTAGGCTTATCCTTGTTCTTCTTCTTGAAGCAATATTTTTCGATGTGTCCAGGCTTGCCAACAAAAATTACAAGTGAACTTCTTCTTGCCTTTGTGCTTTGATTCTTGATCGCGTTTTTGTTCTTTAGTCTTGTGGAAGGTAGCTTTGGCCTTCATAGTTATTTCTTGGGTAGCTTGGGTCTTTTGTCTAGAGTCATGGAGAAGCAACAATCTTCTAACTTCTTCCCAAGTGAATGCTTGACCTCTATTGTATAGAGTGGTCACAAAAGTCTCATAAGATCGAGGAAGCTTGTTGAGTAACCTAATGGCCATGTCTTCCCTTGAAATTTATCTTCCACAAAGTGCTAACTTGCATTGATAATCTTTGAATTGGGCTATCACTTTTGTGATGGTGTCTTGTGGACGTATAGTGAGATTGTGAAACTCGACCTCTATAGTATAAATCTTAGAAGGTGTTTTATCCTCATATAGATTTGTGAGAGTATCCCAAGCTTCTTTTGAAGTCTTACATATAGTGATGTGACCCTTTCTCAATTTATCACATATGAGGAGAAGTTGGCCTAATGTTCGCTTGTCCTTTACATTCCATATATTCCAAGCTCCTAGATCGCTATCCATATCAGGTTGTCATTCTATTCCTTTGACTACCTCGTAAAACAGGTTTGTATAGAGATAGGTTCTAATTGTATCCTTCCATAGGTTGTAATTTGTGCCATTTAACCTTTCATTTTTTGGCATGAATATTGGCATAGAGGATAAATATAATTGACTTGAGGATATTGTGTTTGAAATCGTTGACATGGTCACTGTCAAAACAAAGTTACCATACTTGTGATAAAAGTTGGTTCACAAAATTAAATTAGGGTGGGTGGGGCTTAGAGTAGCCCTACACTTGCACCAAAAATGAAGTAGACACCTTGGAGAGAGGGGGGGGGGGATTAGATTAGGCCTACACTTGCACAAAAAACGAGATGGGTTGATGCGAGAGAAGGGCTTAGAGTAGCCCGATGCACACAAAAAAAGTCACACTTGGGAGCTTAGAGTAGCCTCCCAAGGCACACATAATACTTTCTCTTATATTATTTGATGTACAAAGGTGGGCACTTAGTGCCAAAGCAGTTCTAAAGAGAGAGTTGAAGCCCTAGGGATAATACAATAAAGCCCCTTGATGATGGAGTCCAAATAGGAGTATTTAGTAGCACAAGTGGAGTCAAAACCTATGGGTTAAAATCCTGGAGAAAAAATATAAGTGAAGGCCTTAGAATTTGCCACACTCAGGTGTATGACCCTTACCAAAGTGAGTGCTAATTGAGTGTCAAATTTTAAGGGGACTCTTTTTCTATGTGTTAATTGACAAGGTTTGTCCAAAATATAATAAATCTAGGCAGTCAATTACAATATTTCCGTTTTTTGCCTCATGGATATCTGGATTCGAAATTGCTAATGTGTAGTTCTTTAGAGCTTTTGATATTACTAAGGCATGGGAGCTTTAATTCTACTAAAGAAACCTTGACAACATTTGCATGCGTATGTCGCAAAAAATGATTCTTTTGAGCAAGGTGGCAAAATCCAAAGCTGAGAAAACACATAAAAATGTGTAGTAGAATATTGATATTATCAATGATATCAACGCTCGAATTTAACTTTCAATAGATGGGCCTACACGTGGTCAACTTTTCACTATTCCCTGTTCTATCGAAGGGGATGAATCGAGTGATTCTCTCTTTACTATGTGCAGAGAAGTGTTGACTGAGCTTCTCGCTCACTCAATGGTAGCTTAACCTTTTAGGAGGAATAACCAGTCAGGAAGAATACTCTGTCAGCAAGTTCTTGAGTCCTCCATTCTCCTTGTACTCGAAGAACATAGACCAAATGGTAGTCACTCACAATTGTGAGCTAGCTAAGAGAGCTTGATTCTCTCTCTCTCTCTCTCTCTCTCTCTCTCTCTCTCTCTCTCTCTCTCTCTCTCTCTCTCTCTCTCTCTCTCTCTCTCTCTCTCTCTCTCTCTCTCTCTCTCTCTCTCTCTCTCTCTCTCTCCCCCCCTCTCTCTCCCTCTCCCCCTCTCTCTCTCTCTCTCCCCCTCTCTCCCTCTCCCCCTCTCTCCCTCTCCCCCCCTCTCAATCTCCCTCTCTCTCTCTCTCTCTCTCTCTCTCTCTCTCTCTCTCTCTCTCTCTCTCTCTCTCTCTCTCTCTCTCTCTCTCTCTCTCTCTCTCTCTCTCTCTCTCTCTCTCTCTCTCTCTCTCTCTCTCTCTCTCTCTCTCTCTCTCTCTCTCTCTCTCTCTCTCTCTCTCTCTCTCTCTCTCTCTCTCTCTCTCTCTCTCTCCCCCCTCATAGAGATGGTGCAATCACTATGTGACCTCTGTTTTCTCGTTCTGCTCTTTTTGTATCTGCAGAGGCCGAGTTAATGGGCTGCTCTTTGCATCAATCAAATACAACTTATAATGAGGCCTTTAATGGTGATAGGTGGCGCCCTTCTCATGCAAACTATTCTCATCCAGCCTAATCACTACTTCCGGCTCATTCTGGATGATGATTCTACATTCGACAGGAGTATCTTCATTGATGGCAGATGATTTCAGAGATGTCTCTGATGCATGGACAGACGAATGATAGAGGAACAATGATTTTTGCCTCTTCTACTGAGTGGAAATGGAAGTCATGGAGGCGATACTAGAAATTTCCTACCCGTACTCCTGTGCCCAATCTACTTTTGGACTGCACTTTCTCTGTATAGATCAAGTGCTACATATCATCTTCCTCTCTATATGTGTGCGCTATATGCCTCTTTTGCACCTGCTTTTAGTAATAACAAAAACTGGCATGACACAGATCGTACAACTAAGCTGAGGTTGAGAAAAACATGTCCGCTAGCTATTATATATCTTGCGATAGTCCTTGAAAATGTGAAATAGAGTGGTATGCCAGAAGCAACTATGATAATAGTGCAACTGCTCAGTTCCTCCCTGACGTTGCGTCAAATGAGACCATTAGTTTGATAGTGGTTGCACTTATCTGAAGCTAATCATCCGTGGCAAACTGCTACAAGAAGTGGTCATCAATCACTGTCCTTGCGAATACAGAAGCCAGAAGATGGAGACCACAGTGTCTGCATCCTACAGAAAATTGTGAGGCTAAGGATCCATGACCTAACAAAGTTGATGATGTTATGAACGATTGAGATGAAGTGCACAGCTATCTGAATGATAACTTGAGATGGTCACAGATGTCATACTGCATTGAGCAATAAATATCTAACTATTTATTCCTTATTCACAATATTATCACTCTATTTCTTCACACAAGGCTCATTACAATCGCAAACACAAAACAATGGAATTCACAGCCTCGCCTCGATTGACGGGCTACAAAGGTGAGCCCAAGATTTGAACAATTGACAGGCTACAGAGGTAAGCACAAGATTTGAACTATTGAGGAACTAATACAGATGTGTATCAAGAAACCACTATTTAAACACTCGAAATGCCTCAAATCTACCAGTCAAGATGCATATCCAAGGCTCTCAGGCAATGGCTCACAAGTTACTGAAGATATGATAGGTACACTATCCATATGATCTAGAATAAACTTTCTGAGTTGAAAGAGTGCCACCAAAAAGACTATAAGATAGTGTTTATAAACACTATTACTTATAAGAACCACTATTAATTCTGCACAAATTCCTCCAAAATGAAGAAAAATTTCACAATGACTCCACAAAGAGGGTGAGAGGGTGGGAAAACAGGATGAATAGGGTAAGCTAAAGGATGAAAGAAAGGATGGGAGGAGGGGAAAATAGGAAAAATGAAGTCCAACAAGAGTATAAAATGATGGCAAAAGAGGCTTCTCATAATGAGGAGAGCCACACCACGAAACTCAAGCACGACCACCACCAAGACCTTCAAAATCACCGCCAAAAGAACCACCAAGACCTCCACCTAATGCTTTGATACCATGTAGAGAGTACACGCATGGAAGAAAAATGGAAAGAAGAGTGTACTCAAAAAACAAAGAGTGTGAGAGACTCAAAATGAGTAGAGCAAGAAATGGGTAAACTCATATGGATTAGAAATGAGTTTGCCAAGAGCATGGAGTAGGCTCCTCAGGCTTCTAACCAAGTACAAATGGAGGGAGAGGCCCTCCTTATATAGATTTAGGAGGGGCTCTCCAAAGTACATCTCCTGTGGGATAATTCCCCTCAAAGGAGAATGAATACAATGGTAGAAGCAAATTGCAAGGTACCCAAATACAAAGGATATACTATAAAATGGAGATGGAATGGGAATGGAATAGAAATAAAGTGACTCCAAGACACAAAAGGGAGATGCACTCTCATGTTCTCAACACTATCTAGCTATCTATCTATCTATCTATCTATCTATCTATCTATCTATCTATCTATCTATCTATCTATCTGTGTGTATGTATGTATGTATGTATGTATGTATGTATGTATGTATGTATGTATGTAT